>CM060937.1:460968071-462218071 GCA_030765085.1 Allium cepa | reverse complement strand
CATACATACCATAATCCATATATTAACTACTTCTAACTCCAAGCTGTAAAGTCCAAAACCCCAAAACGTGGAAAATAATATGAATGCTGCCACAGTCCACGCAACCTAACCTGTAAACACAATTCTCAGACTGACCCGAGGATTATAAAACAAATCACACAGGTCAGACTATTTCTAGTGCGAGTGAAGTAAGATCTATGAACAATAATTATCTCAATCAACAAAAAGGAAAAGAAAGCGCCGCATGCATAAACCAACATGAGGCATATATGTGTGTGAACCAACATGCCAATTTGGTTTCATAAACAATTCATTAATCAAACAAGAGTTTTAAGCCAAAAATATCGTATGTAATCCAATACGATACCAACCCAATTATCATATGTAACACAATGAATAAGTTCACACACACATTCTCTAAAGATACTGGGTTTTCAAAATCAACTTTAATATTTTCCAAAAAATCATAAGATAAAGAAAATTGCATTATGAGAATTATGGGATAAATATAACATGACTCATAAAATATACCAAATAAACAGACGCTGGTATTGTAAAATCGCTGTGGTAGAGCTCGAGCGCGCGCGGAGACATCAACATCGTAACCTACTCATAACGCCATAATACACCTAGCGATCAACCCAGGATAAGGGTCTAAGGCAAAGGCCGTATGCTACCCGTTCACAGATCTATAGGTGGGACCCCCCACGTCTCAATCCATTATAGTCCATGACCCGCCGATCGGAGATTCCGATCAAAAATAAGATTAGCCCTGTGTAGCAGACCGTTGACCTTTGGTGGTAAAAGGGCATGTGATATACCACCGACTCAGGTAGCAATCCTGAATCAGGTCGGCCAAGATGGAGTTTTGGCCCATTGGTACAACAGATTCCAATCTATCCCGACCCAAAAATCAAAAGTGTTTGCAATTTCAAAACACTTCTAAAAAAAGTCAATGGCGATAACATCTTCAAAAAAAACCCTTTGATAAACCCAGTATAATATTTAAAAAAAGCAAATAAAACTTAGCAGAACAATTATGCATATAAAAGAAAATAATTACATCTCCGTTTCGCATTAATACACAAGTACCCTATAATACTTATGTATCAAGGCGAAACACAGAAACCAAATTTATTGGATTAAAATTATTAAAAATTCGTTAAGTTGGATAAAAATTAATAAAAATTTATTTAATTTTTAAAAAAAGTAAACAACACAAGTTTTAGTATGTAAAAACGTAATCAAAATTTTAAACAATTTTTTTTTCCGGACCATGGCTGAACTTGCACAGCCCACCTGGGCTGTACATGCAGCCCGAACTGGGCTGCTCGTGTGCAGCCCGCTTGGGCTGCAAACTGCAGCCTAATAGTGGCTGCACAGTGCAGTCCGTCTGGGTTGCACCTGTGCAGCCCCGGACTGGACAGTGCAGCCCCGTGCTGCACTTGTGCGCAGCCCTCCTGGGCTGCACACCTGCGCAGCCTCGGGCTGCACGGTGCAGCCCCGGGCTGCACATGGCTGCTCCTGTGCAGCCACCCTGGGCTACAGCCCCGGTTTGCACTTGTGCAGCCCCAGTTGGGCTGCGCATGTGCACCTAGGGCTGGATTGGGCAGTGAAGTCAGGACTGTACCTTTGCAGTTCTTTTACCTATTTTTTTGAGAAGGCTGCAACTCTGTGTGGCAATTAAGCAAACAACATGCATGCATTCTAATTGTATGTTATGATTCTCATTTCATATTCAATCAACAAACATGATTTATATAACAATCAACCATTACCTTCAAAAAATATCACACATATTTGCATGCATACATGAAAATAAATACGATTATAACTTCACTTACCTAATGCTTCAAATAGCAATCTTCAAGCTCTAATTCAGCTAGCCCTTGGATTGCTTGACTTTCCTCCTTCAATTGCTAACAAAATCAAAAAACCCTAAATAGGTATTCACTGATAAAAGAAAGATGCTAAGGGATTATAGGGATACTTACTCTTAGAATTTGGAATCTAACTCTTAGATTTGATTGTAGGTAAGTTTTGGATGAAGGGAATAGAAATTAGGTTTTCTCTTTTTTTTTCTTTCTTTCTCCTTTCTGTTTTTTTTCTGTACGTACTATAAACAGAAAGAGGAGGGGATGTTGTTTTTATCATAAAGCTCCTCCTCTAAAATGTTCTCCCAATTAGCCCTTAGTTTATTATTTCCTTTTTTTTCTTTCTAATATAATTTATTCCTTATCTTATTGTCCTTATTCTAGATTTTTCTTTTGCATAACAATATTTTATTCACTTTCTAGATCTTTCCTACATGACATTATAAAAAAAGATATTATTATTTATTATTTATTATTATTATTACTATTATTATTATTTTACCCTTTCTTTTTTTTTCTTTTTTTCCCTTTTATACCAAATTGTAAATCAACATAAAAAAAATTCTTATCTAAAATTTTCATACATAAAACGCATTTTATCTCATGAAATTAGTTACCATTATTTCATAAAAAAAACATAACATTATAAATGTTTAACTTTCCAAGTAGTTTAGGTTAGTAAAATGGTTTATTTATTAAAATAAATTACACTACCACTAAAAAGACATAATTTATAACTCCAAATAAAAGTAAATGAGTTTGTTACCATTTATTTTCCCTCTCAACGCTATTAATATTAAATTTCCATTTTATTTTCTTTTGTTTTCATTTATTATTATTTTATTTTCATTTATTTACTTTTTTCCTATAAATATTTAATTGTTTGTTATTATTTACAGATTAATTATCAATTAATTAGTTGATTCCCGATTTAGTATCCCCAAAAATTGGGTTGTTACAGAGTTTATGATAGGAGTGGCAGCTGAGTATAGCCTCTGAGATTTGGTTCAACCTTCTTTCCTCTGGGATTTGATGTGGGATATGGTTCAACCTTCCTTCCCCTGCGATTTGGTTCAACCTTCCTTCCTTAGGGATTTGGTTCAACCTTCCATTTTATAAGATTGGGTTCAACCTTCCATTCTCTGGGATTTTGTTCAATCTTCCTTCCATTGGAAATGGTTAGATGTTTAGCAGTTTTATTCTCTATTGGACCATTACTCATGCTTCATGAAAATAACTGCTTGGCAGGACATGAACCCAGGTGGGTTGGCTAAAAGGTGCAAGTCTTTACCATTGTGCTGCACATGTTATTATGCCATAACCCCTTCAATCCAGGTCAGAATTGAATGAGACTTGAAATGGTAGCTGTATATCGTTAAGTAGAATATTTTAATGCCCATGAATGTTCCATGTGAGAGAGAAAATTAGTAGGTCTCCAAAATGGGACCCATATAACTTAGATAATGCCCTAATGTTAAGATGTTTATATCTTTCAAACCGTTACTCGGATTGAGACGCGGTTTAGACCAAGGTCCATATCTTGATCTTGAGAATACTTCTAAACTAGTTTAGGTCCATTCCAAGACAATGATAGTTTTACCCCCGACTCTTCATATTCACCATGTAGTGGGTGGAAATGCCCACAACATTTTCCTCCCAAAGCATACTTTCGTTAATGCAAAAATGTTTACACAAAAAATGGGCAAACACCTCCATGTTTTCACTCTTTTCCAACCTCTTTCTTATAATGCCATGTGCCTGGTATTTATAGAGTGAGGTTATGATAGGACTGGCAGCAGAGTATAGCCTCTGAGATTTGGTTCAACCTTCTTCCCTCTGGGATTTGATCTGCGATTTGGTTCAACCTTCCTTCCCTTGTGATTTGGTTCAACCTTCCTTCCTCTGGGATTTGGTTCAACCTTCCTTTTTAAGAGATTTGGTTCAACCTTCCATTCTCCGGGATTTGCTTCAACCTTCCTTCCATTGGAATGGATAGATGTTTAGTAGTTTGATTCTCTATTGGACCATTACTCATGCTTCATGAAAATAAGTGCTTGCCAGGACTTGAATGCGGGTGGGTTGGCTAAAAGGTGCAAGTCTTTACCATTGTGATACACATGTTATTATGCCATAACCCCTTCAATCCAGGTTAGAATTGAATGAGACTTGAAATGGTAGTTGTATATCTTTAAGTAGAGTATTTCAATGCCCATGAATGTTCCATGTGAGAGAGAAAATCTTTAGTTCTCCAAAGTGGGACCCAAATAACTTAGACATTGGCCTAATGTTAAGGTTTTCGTATCTTTCAAACCGCTACTCGGATTGAGACGCGGTTTTGACCTAGGTCCATACCTTGATCTTGAGAATACTTCTAATCTAGTTTAGGTCCATTCCAAGACAATGATAATTTTACCCCAGACTCTTCCTATTCACCATGTAGTGGGTGGAAATTCCCACAACATTTGCCCCCCAAAGCATACTTTCGTTAATGCAAAAACGCTTACATAAAAAATGGGCAAACACCTCCAAGTCATAGTAGTAGAGCTTCGAATATTATTTTCAATACAGAGCTATTGTTCGATGAATTTTTGTTGCGGGTTATTGAGATAGAAAATCATGAATGTGCAATAAAGAATAAGTAAAGGACATAAATGTAAAAAGATACAGATTTTATAGTGGTTCGGCCCGAATGTGCTTACGTCCACTGTTCCTCTTTTATTATCTCTTTCATTTTTGATTACAAGTACAAGCTTTGAGTACGAGTAAACATGCTATTGGAACTAAGAGTTTTCCCTCTCAAAGTTGTCTGCCATTGTTGATGAGAGCTTCACTCTTTTCCAACCTCCTTTCTTATAATGCCATGTGCCTGGTATTATAGAGTGAGGTTATGATAGGAGTGGAAGCTGAGTATAGCCTCTGAGATTTGGTTCAACCTTCTTTCCTCTGGGATTTGATCTGGGATATGGTTCAACCTTCCTTCCCCTGCGATTTGGTTCAACCTTCCTTCCTTAGGGATTTGGTTCAACCTTCCATTCTCCGAGATTTGGTTCAACCTTCCTTACATTGGAAATGGTTAGATGTTTAGCAATTTTATTCTCTATTGGACCATTACTCATGCTTTGTGAAAATAATGCTTGCCAGGACTTGAACCTGGGTCGGTTGGCTAAAAGGCGTAAGTTTTACCATTGTGCTACACATGTTATTATGCCATAGCTCCTTCAATCCAGGTCAGAATTGAATGAGACTTAAAATGGCAGGTGTATATCGTTAAATAGAGTATTTCAATGCCCATGAATGTTCCATGTGAGAGAGAAAATTAGTAGGTCTCTAAAATGGGACCCATATAACTTAGACAATGGCCTAACGTTATGGTGTTCATATCTTTCAAACCGTTACTCGGATTGAGACGCAGTTTCGACCTAGGTCCATATCTTGATCTCGAGATTACATCTAAACTCGTTTAGGTCCATTCCAAGACAATGATTATTTACCCCTGACTCTTCATATTCTCCATGTAGTGTGCGGAAATTTCCACAACATTTTCCCCTCCAAAGCATACTTTCGTGAATGCAAAGTGTGCTTTGTCTGATCAGGGGTTGCCTTGCTTGTCTTTCAACCGTTGTCTTGATGTTTGACTATCCATATATTATTTTTGTTTCCCTAAAGATTTTTCCTTTGCTAGTTCAATGTGAGGCTCGGCTCTGCTTAAGGATGGTGTGGTGACTGTCTCTAGCCATCTTTGATTAGTCTTCACCTGGTGGGATTCTATTTTCCTAGGTTTGGTCTTCTTGCTTCCTACTTTGGTGTTCCACAATGTGTGAACTAGCCGATGTATACTTTATGGTATTGTTCTTAGATCTATTGACGTGGCATTCTATTTATGTTCGTTGTATGGTTAAGTCTAGTGATCACGACCTATCCATCCCGTACGATTGTCGAATTTGCATATTTCTCGATGAACTTTTCTCCACTTCCGCGCATGCATGTATGGGATTAATTTTTGATGGATTTGGTAGATTAAGAATCTCCATTGAAGGGTACTTGTATGTAGGATATGTAATGTAGTGCCTTTGAGTGAAGACTGACAATTTCTTCCCTAGCTTATGCTTTGTATCTTCTATATGGACGTTTGTGCAAAGACATGTACATTTTGTAGGAGCATTAATTGGGGTCATTATATCTGATTAGGATTAACTAATTATAATAGGTATGTGTTGCACCTAGTCTACTAAGATGATGATGTTTGGAGCAATTCCTTGTTCTTCTGTTAGCTTTTCTAGGACTTTCCCCTAGGCACATTTGTACAAGATTAGCTTGGCCAATTTCCTTAGTAGTTTGCCTGCTGATATCTCATGCATCTGTTTAGAGTCGACTAATGGCAAGTGATAATAGGGTAGATGTCGGGTCTAAGCGAGTGGTCCCAGTTCTTTTGAGTAGAGCTCAAGGAATTTATCGGTATTGTGAATTAGGAGTCCTTTTGCTAGTCTGGTTTATGCCGATTATCGTAGTTAGATGCCTCCAGAGTGGGGTGTTTATTGGTGACATCGGCTTGCTATCTCTACATTGGTCAGGTAGAATCAACCTTTCAACTAAAGCGTCTCGTCGGCTTTGGCGTGGAGGATCGTCCAATTCTGTTGACTTTACCTACAAGTTTAGGGTCATTTCTAGCCTAGTGTGGTCAACGACTTTCATCGTTGCCTTAGAATTAGTTGCGGACTATTAATACATTTTTATTTGAATTTTTACCATAGATATGTGTTAAAGTCATCCTGCATGTCCTCGGGATTGATTTATTAGGTAATGGTATCAAGCTATTGTGTTAAAATGGACTTTGACATGAATTAATTACATTCGAAAGGTTAGAGATCAAATCACTTCTGTTTAGAGAGGTCCTTATCATTCAAAGTGGTTCCCTATTACTATGGTATAGAGAGTAATTCGGGGGACGTGGCAGTCCTCAAATACTCATCACATCCTCCAGAGTACCCTCTTGCGACGTTGTCAAAAGTCGGCCGGGAGCGCTCATTATTTGTCTAGGTTTGCCTCTAGTATAGTGCACTTGGTTACTTCTCACAACATGCTGCCTTGTATCATGAATAGGTTTTAAACTTGCGAACTTGAGGTCATGATTCCAATGTGTTATTACCAAGTAGAGTGGTAGTGTATGTGTATAATCAAGAGGCGAGGTGGTACTATGTCCCTAGGTATTTTTTTATCGAATTCAGCTTATCTTACAAAAGTTAGTCATACCTTTGCACTGTGTTTTTCTCAGGTTCCATAAGTGTGCTCAGCTTTGGGAGAATCCTTATAGTTTCTTAAGTGAAGTGGGCTAGAAGGGATATTCCAATTCTTCTGGTAATGTTGGATTGATGTTTCTCTATCTTTGATGGAGTTGAGTCGATGCTCCGTTTCCTTTCGTGGAGTGGAAGTGAAAGAATATCATGTTGTGGTTGGCAGAGTGGAATTAATAATCCTACTATCTGTTCGTAATGCCACAAGTCTAAAAGAAATTGTTAGAAGCTTCTTGTTTAAGTACAACGAACTATATTCTCCGTCAAGAGAGTCCTTCTAAACTTAAGATTTATGGCACGTAAGTTAATTGCCCTAATTATGGATTTTGGTGTCATATGGTTTGTCAGCCTAACCTATATTCCAAGGACGTGTAACTTTTGCGACTGTTGTACTTAGGATTTAGAGCCTGGATTTGCACACAGTAACTACACAGGCCATTATGGCTTGTATCGTAAGTATTATTCGATTTACTATGGCTCTGCTAGCGTGGGTGCCGATCGTCAACTACGAACTATCCCTAGCTGCAGCCATGCCTTAATCGTGGGATTATTATCAGTTCGCAGTTGCCCGCGAGCCGAACGCCAATGATAAACTACCTAGGCTATAATCGTGCCTAATCCGTGGCATATAATCGGTTTTCATTGTTGGCTGGGGGGCCGACCGTTAGCACTGAACAGCCCAGGCTATTTTCATGCCCTTAGTCATGGTTATCTTGCTTTCACTACTACCGGCAAGAGCTTGCGTTGATCACAATAGGAAACATATTAAACAAACAATCGAGCAAAACATCAATTTTGCAGTGATTTGGCTGGAATATGCCTGTCTACTGTCTTTCTTTTATTGTTTTAGGCGATACATGCTTTTTACAAGCTGAGAGAAGTAACGGCAGAGATGTTGGAGATTCCTTTCTTTCCCAAATACCTTTTTCATCAACTATCGACGGAATGTAAGTTCCATTGTGGAGATCCTTATGAACAACAAATGGTCCTTTCCAAACTGGACTAGTGTGCTAGAAGGGGAAAGACTTGCTTGAGAACAATATCTCCCTCTTGTAACTCTTGGGGCTTCACCTTAGGTTTGTATTATTTTGCGACTTTCCATCTATGTGCGGTGGGCTTGAGAGCGGTGTGATTCCTTCTCTCCTCAACATGCCTGGTCCCATATGCTTAGAGCAAATAGAGTATGTCCTATGGTTGTTTTGTATGAGGCTTGGTAAGCATGCAGTGTCGTGGGTAGTTCATCAACCCACACTCCCTTGGATTCATCTAGTTTTTTCTTAATTAGCATTTTGAAGACTTTGTTGACAGCTTTAACCTGCTCATTAGCTTGAGGCATCTTTTATTATGAGTCAATCTATGCTAGGCTTCAAATGCATTTATTATTTGAGTTACTCAAACTATATTTGTGCCTGGATGCCCGACTGGTATGTCATTGCTAGGGAAAAGGGCTATCATCAGTAGTAAACTGCCCAGGCTAGTGCTCTTAGTCATGACTATCTTATTTTCACTACTGCCAACACATGCTTGTGATCTGGGTTGCTAATCACAAAAGTAGTTGTTATAGAAGCATAGGTGTTAAGTGAATATAACTGCATATGTGTTAAGTGAATATAACTGCATATGTGTTAAGTGAATGCATTAGTCTCTTGTCTCGGTCAAAAGGGAAAGACCAGTTTTGACTAAACCCACCGCTTCAAAAGAAGAGCAAAGTACTAGGTTGTGTAGTATGCCTGGTTTAAGATGTTCTCTTGGATAGGAATTCTTGCTTGGTATTTTTGTAAGACTCTATGGAACCTAGGAGCCAATGGCATTGTCCTGAAATGACAACAACCAAGTTAGATTAAAAAATGAAAGAAAAGGTTTATGGTACCTCCTTTGCAGGACCATCTGTTGTCATGTGTATGACATGTTTATGGGAGCATATTGTGTGATCGAAGAGTTCATCATAAGGATTTTCTGCAAGTACTCTATTTGATAACGTGAGTTTTCTGGGCCAAGATTGCCAAGATTCTTGTTTGGCATTTTAGTGGCGCCTCTTAATAGGCATTGGTCTAGTCATTTTGTCAGGTTGACTCTGGCTAGTTTAGTGGACTTATAGTCAATGTCCCCAGTGTGCATCTTGCTATCCATAGTTCTTAATCAATCTGAATTGTATTTTTTGATTATTGGATCATGATGGAGTGTTGAAGCTAGTGTTTTAATTGGTGACTATAATGTCCTAGAGGCTTACTATATGTATTGCTGATTTGGGTTGAATTGTGATATGAGGAGTAGTGGTGATGGTTTTGGATATCTCTCGCCTTTTTGCTATGGGCCAAATATGCTGGAATTGCAGGAGCTCGGTCTTTCAAAGCCTTCTGTATAAACTATTATGTTATCCAAGTTCTCGGCAAATGTTATTTCCATCGCATCCTCTTCCTTACCCTTGAGGTAACACCATACTCAAATGAATGGCTTCTCTCTATTCATTATCATTCGAGCTTCAGAGGCAGAGAGTTGTATCTCTTCCATTTTGCTATAACATTTGTACTGCAAGTTGTGCTAGCTTCCCTAGGTGACTCTCTATTTAAACACCCGATAGTCATGTTTTCTCGTCTTTATGTGCCTTGCTAACCCAATAGAGAGGTTATGCATAGTTTTAAGGGTTAGTTTGATTTTTTGTCTTTACTTCGTGCAGCGTGTAAGCACCCATGGGTCGATCAGAACATGCAACGGATTTATGAATCCTTCCTTCACTCTTCTCCAAGGATGGAGATCTAAGACTAGATGGTAGAGCTCTGCAATAGCTTAAGATTGATTAGAATGAAAGAAAAGTAATTATATAGTACCTTCTTTGTGCCCCCCGCTTATCAGCAAGTGTCTAGGAGGCCGGGTTAGCCTTTTATAAAGGTTTGTACTGGGTGCTCAAAAGTTTTTGTTTTCCTAGAGGGTGGACTAGTAACTCTTGGTCTTATCTACTTCTTTGTTCATATTTGTTAAACATATCCCTAGGTAAGGAGAGCTATATTATTTGGGTCCTGTCTAGTACGCGTTGGATTACTGATGCCTTTGGGCATGATAAATGTGACGAAGTGTCGAGCTTGTCATATCTAGACCTTGAGTATCAATCACCATGACTTTGGTCTTCAAGTTGTGATATTTCGATCCATGAGTGGGGTTTCGATTGTAGTATTTTGATTAGATGCTGGATTGATGAGTGTTGTGCTTAGGGTTCATATGGTTAGGCGAAATGCCCTATGTGTTATCCAGACCAAGGCTTTCATTGTATTATAATGTTACGGTTGAATACTTTCATCTATCTTAAGCGTGTCAAGAGTTTATCCACCAAAGCGTTATATTAAACAGTGAAGTGTTTACTAATTTAAACCACAGCTATTTTGAAGTTATGTCCGGTAATTTTTAGCATAGGGAGGTTGTTAGACTAATATTCCATCCTTCCACAACTGGACTGGGTGTACTAACAACAGTTGTATTCTTTGTAGCAGACGCTTAGGAGGCATGTTGGAAAGTTTTTCTTCTGCGCTTTCCTGAAGAGTTTGTAATTTTCAAGGGACAATAATTCAAGTTTTGGAAAGGAAGGGGAGGTTTTGTAGTTTCGGAGGATCGATGGCCCAACTATTAAAAGGAAGAGAGAATCTCTAAAAAGAGAAATAGAGTTTCTCAAAATAATGATCTGATCAATAATGGGAAAGTGAGTTTGAATAACTTCAAACTTGAAAAGTGAACACAAGTTTCTTTTGGCCAAGAGAGAATGTTTTTAGATTTGAAGGGGGAAAAAGAGATATGGTTTCTTATTTCCAACACATAATGTTTGTGGATCTGGACAACGGAAAAGAATTTTCTCAAAGTGACTTTTCTTAGATAAGAGAAGAGAAATGGAGCTCCTTATTTCCAGGAATATTGGTTGTAGGTCGGAAAAGAGAAGAGGATTTTCTTATGTTAGAGAAATAAGGGTCTGGATGTAAAGAGGAACCAGAGTTTCATATGTCAAGGGAATAATACTTTTGGATGAAAAGAGAATCAAATATACAATGATTTTGAAAAATGAACAAAAGTTTCTTTTGGTAAAAAAAAACTTTTTGAAATGATAAAAAGTAGATGTGATGATTTCAGATCCAAGAAATGTAAATGCTTACTTTTTTGGTTAAGAAATTGTTTTTGCACATCTAAACCAAGAGGAAAAAAGATATTTGAGATCCATGAAATAAATTAATATTTCTTTTTTATTAAGAAAGCGTGTCTGTAGATCTGAAATAAGAGAAAAAAGATAGAATTATTTCAGCTTATAAGAAATATTTAAAAGTTTTTTCTTAAGAAACAGTGTTTGTAGATATGAATTAAGAGGAAAAAATATAATGATTTCAGATCTTAAGAAATAAACAAATGTTTCTTTTTCTTAAGAAACGGTGTTTGTAGATTTGAAGTAAGAGAAAAAGGTTGGAATGATTTCAGTTCTTGAGAAATAAATAAATGTTTCTTTTTTGTCAAGATACAGTGTTTGTAGATCTAAAATAAGAGAAAAACGTTGGAATGATTTTAGATCTTTAGAAATAAATAAATGCTCCTTTTTTCTTAAGAAACGGTATTTGTAGATCTAAAATAAGGGAAAAAAGATAATAATTTCGGATCTATGAAATTAATAGATATTTCTTTTTTGAATGAAATTCGTGTAGATCTGAACTGCTAGAAAAAATGATACAACATTGGGTTGTTTAGTCCCACATTGTGAAATAATTTCAACCCCTTGCTCCAAGGCATGTATATAAAGTAGGCAATGTAATATGAATTGTGTGCTTCTTTTCATCATGATTAATTGGTGTAGTTGGAGTTATCAGCCTGGAACGATAAATTCCAATAATCTAATTTTTCTTTTGGTTGGTTGTACCAATTCTATTACCGATCTTGACGTTTCTGTCCATCAGTGTTGTAGGATTTATTAGCTTGGAAGGATAAATTTCAACAATCTGATGTTAGAGTTTTCTACGCATTAATGTCACTAGATTTATCAACTTGGAAGGACAGATCCTAGCAATCGGATGTCAGAGCATCAGGGTTGTTGTATAGAATGGTGTTGGAAAGTATGAAATATTTCACCATTTCTATTTCTGATCTTGATGTTTCTATCTATCAGTGTCATTGGATTTATCAGCTTAGAAGGATAAATTTCAACAATCTAATGTTAGAGTTTTTCTACGCATCGGTGTCGCTAGATTTATCAACTTGGAAGGATAGATTCTAGCAATCTGATGTCAGAGCCTTAGGTTGGTGTATACAATGGCGTAAGGAATGTATGAAAGGAGAAGGACAGTTTCTTTCTTTATAGAAATGCCAATTTAGATCTTAAAAGACAGATTGTTTCCTTTTCTTATAGAAACAATTATTTCAGATCTTGAACAATATAAAAGTAGTTTTGTTTTAAAACAATGAATTTGATCTAGAAAAGAAAAGGAGACTGTTTCTATTTCTCATAGAAACAATTATTTCAGATCTTGAATAGAAAATGATAGTTACTTTTACAATGATTTAGATCTGAAAAGAGAGAGATTGTTTCTCATTCTCATTGAAACAATTATTTCTCATCTTGAACAATAAAGAGATAATTTTTCTTTTTTAGAACAATGATTGTAAATCTGAAAATTTGAAAGATTGATACTATATTCTTTTTATTTGAATAAAAGACTATTTGGAACTGTAGAAGGAAAAAAATGTTTTTTATGAAAGCAGTGATGGTAAATCTGAAAAGAGAAATAGATTTCATATCTGCAAAGATTGGGAATAGAATTTCGTATGACAAGGAATGATAATCTCTAGTATGAAGATTAGAAACAATAGTGTTTCTAATTTAAATGAAATAGTATTTTAAGGATAAATAATATGAACTTCAAACTCCAAAAGAAAGTGGTTTAAAGTTTCAAAGTAAAAAGTGAAATAAGAAAGTGAGAATTTTCCTTTTGAAAAAGGAAGTTAATTTCTCAGTGAAAGCAAAATGTATAAAAGTTAAAATGTTAATATGATTATGTAATAGAATGTTTATACAAGTAAAACTTAAGTAATGGATTTATGTCTACAAATAAGAATTATGATGTACAAGAAATATTTTATATTTTAAACATAAGTTAATAGTTCGAAATGCCAGTAATTAAATTAAATGGAAAAAAGGTGAATACTGTTTGACTAAATGATTATAAACTCAAAAAAATGACTGAAATGTTTCATTAATGAATATTAATATTAAAATGGATATCAAGGTTATAAGTAAATGATAAATGTGAAATAAACTGCAATGAAATGTATGTAATACTTTAATAATGGATTCATTGACGATTTCAAATATTGAATGGGAAATAAATTGTTTAAGTAATGAAGGAAAATTAATAAAGATAATTATTGTATCAACGAATTAAAACAATGAAAAGTAAATGATGTGGAAAAAAACCAATAGAATAAACTTAAACAATAATGTGTTAAATTCTTTGTTGCTTTAGCTTATAGGAAGTTTGGAAATGATAATTATCTAAGGCTGTTGAGTGTAATGTACACTTGGTAGTTTATTTATCACCCTTGTACGATGAAAAGTTTCCAAAACTGAACAACCCATTAGTTTTGATTGCTATGGATGTATGATGGATTCTTTAATTACATATAATGGTTGTACTGTTTTGTTTGAATATGACTATTGTTGTGTTGTTTGTATTATTAATTGGAACAACTAATATATTACTCTTTTTACAAAGTTTAACACGCATTCGGATTATGTAAGTGAAATACAGGTTTAAGGAAGCAATACCTACTGATTTTGGTTTCATCAATAAAGTTGGTTGCCCAAAAAATAAGTACGTTCTCAGATTACTGTTTTGCAATGATATTTTTTTGTTTTTCCATGGTTTGGGATGTTTATTATTGAAATATGATATATATATATATATATATAGATTGTAGCTATTGATATTATTATTTTTCCGGACCTAACCGCGCAAAGGACACTCTGCCAAAAGCATTCGTGAATTTAAGACTTAGAAATTTTCTATAAAAGTTAAGTTATTTTCAAATTCTTATTAAATTAAATTATGTAAATTAAGTGTTTATAAATTGAATAATTTGAATAAAAATTATATCAATTTTCTTGATTCCTTCTTTTTTTTTCGAGGATGAAAAGTTTTGAGTGGGGGAGAGTGTAATGACCCGTATTTTTGATAATTAAAACTATTAAATTAAACAAGATTTTATATTTAATATTGTGAGATATTAAAATTTATGATTTATTAATGAAAAATTATAATTATAATATGATTTAATACTGTTGTTTGAATATTATTGACAACTATTTTAATGTAATTTCAATCAATTGAAATAATGGTAAAGTTAATTTGGTTATAATTGTAAATAAGGAATAAATTAAATGTTGGATTTAATGTTCAAATTATATGTTATTAATTGAAATAGGTTTATCATAGAATATGAAATAAATTAATTAGTACGTAAATTTATTAGCTTTGTTTATAAACAATAAACTCAGAAATGTTTTTGAATTACTAATGTGTAATAATTACTTAAATTATTATTTTATTATTTAATCTGTTTGAAATTAATTTGGAAATCAATGAAATTAATATAATTGAAATATTACAATTAATATGGTAAAAGATGATAACATTGTAATATGAATGTAATAAAATATAAACTAATGTTAATTATATTCATAAGGTAATAGTCGATTCAATAATAAGCGTGAGAATCGAAATAAAAGAGTTTGATTGAAATTAAAATATAATTAACAAGATTTACTATAGTAGTAATTTGACATTGAAATTAATGTAATATTTAAATCTTGGATTTAATATGGAAAATTGTATTTTAAAAGATTATAAATTTCTATGTAATCGAGAATGATAAAATTGTTAACTTTTAAATTTGAATTTAAAAGGTGATTAAATCGATTTAGTAATAATTTATTTAATTAACGTGAAAATTATCCATTTTGGCCACTGCTCGGATTTCGACGAAACCGGTATCATTTGATCCATAATGGTGAACTATTGTAGGATTTCAAGTTTCGTTGCGATGAGACCTATCATTTGATCGTGCGAGCTCGAAACACATAGAAATCAATTAAAAGAATTTAAACGAATATAAATTGATTGTAGAAGCTAACTTCTGTATATAATGGAATTATGATTTGAAACTAGTTCCATTGAGTTTAAAAATATTGAAAACCTATATTTCGATATATTGGATGACCTATTTTAGTTTCGGAACGAAATAGGCTTTTCAGGTCGTTGTTATCGTTTCGACCCAATTTGATCTGTCCATTCATTGTTATCCAGCTCTATCTATATAAATAGATTTGTCCTGAAACCCTAGCGGTCTTTTATTCTTTTCCTGTATGTACTTCTATTTCTCATCTATTCCTCCTTCTCAAATGTCAGAACAATAAACCCTAATTTTAATTTCAAATCAAACTTCAAAAATTCAAACTCCTCCATATCGTATTATATATCATTGGAAAGCTTTCAATGAGCGTAATCTAGATCTGAGATTCATTTTCCAATTTGGATGTGATGTGATCGGAAATCGTGGAAGAAGTTTTGGCCATTCATGTTAGGGTTTTTGATTTCAAAGGCGGATCATCAACTAGTCGACTATCAGGAGGCGGCAGCATGTAGAGGAGGATTTAAGGAGTCGTTCTGTGGTACTTGTTCAACTCAGGTGTGCTCGAGATTGCCGAAAACCTCAGTCAAAGGCGGCAGTGGCAAACTGCTACAGGTCGTGCCTGGTGCTCGCGTAGATTTAGAGTGGTTTCTTCCTTTGGGATAGTATCGAAATTACGAATAGCATAGAACTGGTTTAGTTGAATTATAAGAATGTTCAAATTTTGGGCATTACTTATAATTTTAAATCAACAATAAATCAAAGTTGAATGGTTGAACCCACTCACGCCATATTAAACCTTCTTATGTTAGTTGAACTAAATTTATGATGTGATAAGAATATTATTGGTTGCTGTTTGGTAGTTTAATTTGACATTTTAATTGGAATTTGAATTTATATTAAATTAGATTTCCATTTAAATTAATATTGAATTTTAAATTGTTAGTTAAATACCTGATATAGATAAACAGTCAGTTATTGTGATTTATTGACCGATTTGGATGTTGATTTTGATGGATGTTTATTTGTTGACATTTTGGATGATTGAATGTTATGTTTATTATGTATATTGTTATCACCCGAAAAGTTCCCTTAGTTTGTTGTTAGAAAAAATCACTATGGGTTGAAATGATACATACCCGAATTATTTTATAGATTAGGAAAAATCATTATGGGTTGAAATGATAAACTCGAGCGATTTTACTGATTTGGAAATTACCAATTCAGGAATACGGGTAGAAATGATGTATACCCGAAAATTTAACTTATTTTGAAATGATACATACCCAATCACTTGACCATATGGTAGACAATTATATACCAATACCGTTGGTCGGTTTTAAATTATTTCCTAAATAGAAGAGTGTGTTTGATTTATAAATTTGATTTTTCTAATTTAATTTAATGATTTTATTTTGAAAATTTATATTTGGAAAATAATTTATTTTATATTTTTTTAAAGCTTTAAATTATAAGTTAATATATGGTTTAAATGTAAATTTAAGATTTTAACTTATAATTTTATTTAGTTTTAAATTATATATTTTAAATTGTTTAAAATTTAGTTTAGTAAAATATTTAATATAGTTTTATTATATATATTTTAAATTTAATTTAATATAATAAATATAGTTTTGATTTAGGATAATAAATATAGACATTTACAATAGATAAAAGATTTTTGTAAATGATTTTAGAATTTTGTAAAAGGTTTTGTAAGGAATTTATAAAAGTTCTAAGAGATTTTATAATGGATTTTATAAAAGGATTTTTATAAAATATTTTTATAAAGGGTTATATAATGATTTGTGAAGAAGTTATAAAGGTTTTTAAGAAGTTTATAAAGGGTTTTATAAAAAAACTTGTATAAAGGGATTTGGAAACGTTTAAAGGAATTTGCATAGAAGTTTATGAAAAGGGGAAGAGTTGTAAAATGTTTTGGAATTTATAAATAGCTTTATAAATGGTTTTAAAGCATATAAGTAGTTTATAAATGGTTTAGGAGAGATATTTATAAATTATGTTTGAAATTGATTGAAAGCTTCCTCGGTATTTATGAATATATGTATACTTTTGAAATAAATATATGGATATCTTGATATGAAGGTGTAAACTGTTTTCTGGATTTATTATCTTAAATGTTTTCTAAAATGACCACGGTGACTGGGTCAGATATTGTCATACTCACCGCCAATTCCAATACCACTTTAAAAACTGTGCACATGGTGGAGAATACAGGAAGAAGTAGGATGGTTTGGCAAACGCTACTGGCACGAGGTAAGAACGTAGCCCTGACCTTTGGGTCAAGTGAGGACGCCCCTTCGATTGGACACGCTTCTTCGATACCATATCTGTTACTTTGTAATTGATTGGTGGCCACCCTCGATTTTTTATGGGAGTTTGTTTCAAGGTGGCCGATAGTAGTTGCTATGCGTTACCACCAGTCCGGATGTACAAAATGGTATAATCCTACCCTGAGCATTGCCTCACATGCCTTGTCATATGCCTTATCGTGGCCACTACGATTTTGGTTTGTGTCATACTTATGGAGTGCTCCTTGATAACCCACCAGTTTGGTGGAGTTTACAGTACAGTATAGACTACAACATTTGTAAAAATGTGTTAAGGGGGATATGGGTAACGCCTTAATTCTGTTTTGACACTTTACTTTACTGATAGACACTACATATATAGCGTATATTACTACATATAAATAGTTTAACGGTTCTTTAGGAAATGGAAAATCCCGACATCTCTTAAGTTATTGCACGCACGTTATACGCTGGATAGGAGATGTAAAATCCCGTAAACATATCTGAAGCTAGTACGCTCATATTTATTTACTGTTGATTTAACTTACATAAGATCTTTTAGTTCTGACTCGAGTGTTCTGTCTTTTCATTACGCTCGGGTCAGTTTAAGCTTTTCAGTGTTGAAGATTCTATTTTTGAAGGATGAAGACGGAGTTTGGTATGTATTATATTATTAGAAAATTTTCCACTGCATCATTATTGTATGTCATTGTTTGTATTATGATTTTGTAAAATTTGTGTAACCAAATGTATATCATAAAACAACTTCATGAACTATTTATTTGAGTATTATATTTTGTCATTTCGCTATGAGATTCTGTGTTTTTTCCTTCTTTTCTATTATTTTCTTATTACCCCATTAACAGTCCTCCCTTTTGATTGGTTTGAGTTGACATGTATGGTTATTGTTGATTTAAACCGTTCAAAATAGTGGATCGTCACAGTTTCCATAATCAAAACACAAATCTTCTACATATTTAAATTTAACTTTGTATAGCGCAACGATACTCTACATATAATAATAGCCTTGTATGTATACCGTATGTTTCTTTGATGTATACATAAAACTATAAATAAAAGAACTTAATTCCATCGTAGTCTCCTAACTTATATTTCCATCATTGTTCTATATGCAATAACTGGGTGAGCAAATACTCAAACTCATTTCAAAACTAGGAGCAAGTTGTGTTGATTTTGAAAACGCTTACAATTTGCGCTCGACTTAAACTCCGTGCTTTCATTCAAATTAGTGCATTCACTTCTTTCAAGCTCCCAGCTTAGAACGAAGTGTTTGCACTTAGATCAAGCACTCGATTAGAAACCGAGTGCGGTCGTGCTCCATTCAAATGCTCAGTCTAGACTGAGGATAGAACTGTGCCTAATACTTTAATTTTATAACTCCAACATATGATGCTATCTTACTCGGTTTGAAAATGACCTCATGCTAGCTCAAATTTTTATGAAACTAAGGTGTCCATGTGTTGTGGCCACATTAAAGACCTTTAGGTTAACGCTAAGCTTCCTATCGTTAAGGAACTTCCTAATAGAGTAGATTCAAATTCATGAATTTATATATCTCTTAAGATTTATACTTTATTTTAAAAAAAATAAGTTTAAAGGAAGATTTTAATAGTGGATTATTTATGCATTCATATTTTTTTTTCAGCTTTTGTTAGTAAATTTAGATGCCGCTGTTGGAGTATAATCATTTATGTAGTAGTAATGAATTTGATTGATTAGGAGTGGGTTCCATGTAATTTTTTTAAATTATCAAATTCCAAAATATGTATAAAAGCACATCATTTGAATTAAAAAGGAGTATACATGAAATGGAAAGAGATGTGTAAGATATGGATATTCTTTTCTGTATTTTACACTGTTTATTTCAATAAAAGCAAAGAAATAATTCTTTGTAGTTTCAAATGAAGAAAATATCTCATTTTTGGTTAATTTTTGGAAATTTATAATGGTAATTGTGACGACCCATCTCCTCAACCCTTAGAAATCGACACTAATACATCCACGGTATTCACGACCGTAAAGCCAAGTGCCGAGGAGACAGATTATCAATGGCGTAATAGAAAATAGAGATAGAAGATAACACAATAATAGAATCTCATATCGCATTCAACATTTTAATTATACATAAACGATCAGAGTCAAATACAAATCCAGTAGGATAGTCATAACTGTCTATCCGTACATATACTGGAAAATACATACTACATGATACAGTGGAAAATGGATAGATGTAATGACCCTATAATAAAAATAAAAATATATATAAGATGCATCAAGACAGAAAAGTTTGTTAGTAAATAAGAATGTGCATAGGAGTTTCTATTTGATAAAAATGCAAGGAGTTAAGACTTAAAACAAATATAATTCCATGTCCAAACAATTATATAAGCACATGTATTTAATATATAAGGAAACTTTCTATTTAATAAAAAAACAACAAGATACAAAGGAATTTTATGAAGTTTCAAATGACTTATATAATCATGCTGCCAGAAAAGAAAAATAAATAATCTTGTGTGTATAATTTTTATCACATAGATATGTAAAAAGGAGTTGCTGCTTTAAAGGAGGCATAAAAAAAAACAATATAGTATGAATAATTTTACATTACCTAAATATATATGACAGTGTACATGATTGTATAAGAAAAGAAGGCTAAGTAGAAAATGCAAAAAAATTAAAGTTTCCTCAAGAACTGAGCAGAAAAATAAAATAGGTAAAGGTCACATACATATGGCATGAATAGAATGAGATCATGGAAATAGCATGCAGTAACTAAAGTTTTGGATTCCCGAAATAACTACTAGAGGTAACCAAATGTGTGTAATTCCAATTGAGGACCACACAGAGGTATGATTTGTGCATGAAAAACAAAAGGGTATCAAAGGAATTACCCATTTCCTTAAACCCTAAAATAGCTTTATAAAACCTGTACACCATCATAACCATCATCATCTTAGAAAAAAAAATATAAAATAAAATAGGGAAATATGGGTAAGCAGCTCTGAAGGGATTTTCTGAGTAGAGGAGCAAGATAGTAAAAGAATATAGTAGGTGAGCATTAATCTATTTTATGCAATGGCATTAAGACCTCTGGTAGGTAGCCTAAAGTATTATAAAAATTATTTAAATTTCTGAAGGGTTTATTATGAATGAAATGGATGAGATGGATGTTTGTTTGTGCATTTCTGTTTGGAATCTTGTATGTCAGTTTTCCAGGCTAAAATGTTTTGAGCATTTTTTTTTTATTGTCAAGTATGGATTTCAATTATTTAGAACATAGGCAGCAAGATAGAAATCTGGCTCATGCTTATTTTCTAAATAATAAGGCAAGAGGATTTCTGAGTTTTTGGTAAATTTTCCTTAACAAATACCTCTGTCCATATTCTTCTTTTTATAATATAGAAGGATCATGATGTTTAAAATGTTTTGGAAAACCTGTTGCAAATTTCTGCAGCAAGGAAAATAAATGGAAAACAAGGGATTGAACTAGAAAGTAATTATGTTTTCTGAAACATGGAGGAATTGAAGGTTTTATGATTAAACCCATAAAAAGGTGCTTAATGAATTAAGCATAAACTGGAGGGGGAAACTCATTAGGTTAATAGATCCTATGAATAAATGAAAGAAAATTAAATTGGTCATTTGGGGTTAGTCAATGATCTGCTTGCTTTAGGTGGGAGGAAGTATATGTATGGTGCAAGTGCACCCTGAGGCCTTTGTGTGTTGGAATAAATAAAACTATCTGGGAGATTCCTTCACAATGCATACTTGTGTTCATTTGACGGGGGGATTTAGACCATAAATAAAATGGGGTATGAGATTTAAATCTCTGGGTTATAATATCTGAACAAAGATATAAATTAAACAAGGTTTAATGTGATGACCTTAATGAAATGCTGGGAGAAACTGGGAGAACAAAACCTGGGTTTACTTATGATGTTATGAATAATGCATGGCTAGTTGCATAATTATTGAATGAATGGTTGTATTCTTGAAGTTATCTGGCAATTTCACTGTCGTGCATAGTTTACAAACTGCTAGATTATGCAAGTGTTATAAGTTCATAAGATTTGTAAACATGTGTATAAAATTCATTAATGTTCATACCAGTGTAAACTGACCCTTTTGGTTGCCTTTGCAATCATCTGGGTGTCTCAATTAAATGGGGCAGCTCAGTGAATTGCATGCAGGTAATTAAGGTTGACTTGATGGATGAAGGAAGCATTAGCTGCTAAGTATAAATAAGAGAAACTTTGCTTTGTATTTGCAGATGCTTGTAGTGAATGGTCTGGTTATCAATAGTAGTAAAGTAAATTGTAAGAAGATTTTCTGAGTATGTATGCAACTAAACCTCTGTTGAATGATTTCTGATGACAAGCAATTAGTTGATGTTCTTAAAAATGTCTGGTCATCTTTTTGGGAACTGAGAAACTTAATATAACATATCAGTATGATATGTGTGCATGTTAGCCTCTGTTTTCTTTAGTTTGAAATTATGTTGTGATTTGATGATGGCAATTATAAACAGTCAGGTATAACAGATTTTTCAGAAAAACAAAACAAGCATGTAAATTTTGAACAAAATGGATTATGCATGGCCTATAATAAATATTGGTTGGTGCATAATCTCTGAGAAAATGCATGACTCATATTTATGCATTTGATTTCAAAATAAAAAGGGTTTTAAAAGAAATGGATTTGGAAACATTTTTATTTCGTGTTGAAAACGTGGGGAAAGTGAATTCTCAGAAAAACTTTTATATGATAAAAGCAAACTGGTGATAGGAAAAAGTGTTTGTAGGAATTGCTTACATAAGAAATATGGTTTTGAAAGCTGTAAGTGTGGGAACATGACCAGCCTAGATGGTTAAAGGTCAAACCCTTATAGCCTGAAATCACTTCACTACAGTTCTTGTTGTGCAAGTGTTTCCACCTCGAAGAAAGTGATATAAAAACTCCAAGTTTTTGAAATACAAGCTCGAAGCATACCGGTATACATTTCCAACCTATCTGAAAAATGCAGTGCAAATATAATTGTTCAACCTGAAATGAAAATGTGATTGTGAAAACAGATTTGTATGTTCATATTAGCAATTGTACTTCTCTCAGTTACACTTCTTAACCCTTAAATACTGCATTAGGTGATAATAGACATATATAGGCAGAAAGAGTAGAAAATTAAGAAAAGAAAATGCAAAGGTGCACTGTACTTTGCACTACCAATCCCATATGCATTGAGCCTGTTGTAAATATCATCCCATACAAAACAAAAGAAGCAAACATATCATCAAATATGTAGAGCTGTTTTAAGGTGAATCATGAACTGATATAAATATATTGGTCATTCAGGATCTTGGGAAAAGAATCTATGAATTTTCTAAATATTCAAACTTAACATCATGGGATTTAAATATATATTCCTTTTGTAAAAAAAAATCTATGTGTGAAAATTTAAAGGGGTCACCACAGTTGGTATCAGAGCTATGTTTTAAATAACATAGTAAACATTATTGTATGTATATGGATGATTGAATGCATTGATTGAATTCTTAGGGTTGGATGTTTTTGTATGACTGAATGAAATGTATGCTTGAGATACATGTATAGGGTACACCTAAATAAAATAAATAAACAAAGTAAAGATATTAAGAATAATGGGGGTAAATAAACTAACTTAAAAGTTATATCTATAGCATTATGGTAGGACCAAGACATCACATAGGTGCAGGGCCATCACGTGAGCCACCTGTGATAAGCGTGGAGGATTTTGTAAGGGTGAGGGATGGAATGGCACCAAGGCAAGATAATCCTCATGAGGAGCTCTCCAAACTGCTTAAGACTTGTACCAATTTGGGAGGAAAGGATTTTGAAGGCACTGAAGGAGCTATGGGTGTTCAAATGTGGATAAGGACTATGGAGAGGGTCTTTACAGATATGCAAATCAATGACCAAAGGAAAAGACAAATAGCTTCAAGGAAATTGAAGGGGGGTGCACTGGATTGGTGGGAGGTTGTGATAGTAGGAAGGCCAGAAAATAACATCACTTGGAATGATTTCAAGGACATGCTTGAGGCCAGATTTATCCCAGCATCTGCCAAAGCCACACTGCTTGAAGACTTTATTAGATTAAGGCAAGGAGGCATGAGTGTAAATGAGTACACTCAGAAGTTTGAAGCATTGTCCAAGTATGGAATGGTGTTGATAGGGAATGCAGAAGCAAAGAATGCAAGATACATTCAAGGCTTGAATCCCAATCTATCTAGGGCAATGTTGCCATACAAAGACAAAACCTTTGATCAAGTGATTGATCTAACTCTCTCTTTTGAGCAACATGATACCACAAGAGAGAAATTCAGGAACATGAAGCTCAATAAGAAGAAGGGAGGTCAGAACAAAGTGCAACCTTATGACAAGAGAAATGCAAGTAAAGGAGTTAAGAAAGGGGAAGGAGCAATAGCACCTGAAAGCAAGAAATTCACTCATTGTTTTAATTGTGGAAAAGCTGGACATTATAGTAACCAATGCCCTGACCCTATAATACCTAAAGGAAGCTGCTATAACTGTGGGAAAATGGGACATTTAAAGAAGGACTGCCCAGAGACTCATAAGAAAACAGCAAGGGTAGGAGCTTTGGCAACAAACACCATTGGAAATGTTGGGCAACTTGAAGGTATAATTCTAATCAATACCCAACCAATATCAGTAGTATATGACACTGGTGCTTCACATTCACTAATATCTTTGGAAATTGTAAAGAAATTAGCACTTGCTTGTGTTTCTATTGAACACCCCTTAATTGTACATAGCCCATAGGGAGTCATTGTATATTAGGGATGAAGTGTATGGGTCTGAAATTAATCATATGGGGTTATGGCTTTGATTCAGATCTATATACTTTAAATTATCCTGGTATTGGGATTATTTTGGGGGTAGATTGGTTAATGAAAAATAAAGCAATTTTAAATTTAGAAAACCTTACCATTTCTTTGGACACAAATGAAGGCAAAAGAATTACAGTTCTAAGTGAAATAGCAAAGAACGCATGTTTTAATAAAATTTGGAGTATAAACGAAATTCAAAAGGAATTAAAAATAGAGGAAATTCCAGTAGTTAATGAATACATAGATGTGTTTGGAGAGGTGAGAGAAATTCCTCAGAACAGACCAGTTGAATTCAAAATTAAGTTAATGCTAGGAACAAATCCAATCATTAAGAAGCCTTATAGGATGGGTCCAAAAGAGTTAGTAGAATTAAAACATCAACTAGAAGAATTAGAAGAGAAAGGATTCATAAGATCAAGTAGTTCCAGTTGGGGTTCCCCAGTGATCTTTGTCAAGAAACATGATGGAACAATGAGGTTGTGTGTAGACTATAGGGATTTAAACAAGGTAACCATTAAAAATAAGTACCCACTGCCTAGAATAGATGATCTATTTGATCAGTTGCATGGAGCTAAAATATTTTCAAGGTTAGATTTAGCCTCTGGATTTCACCAAATGAAAGTTGCAGAGGAAAGCATTGAGTACAGAGCCTTTAACACAAGGTATGGCCTATATGAATTTTTAGTAATGCCATTTGGCTTGACCAATGCTCCCTCCTATTTTGTAGATTTGATGAATAGAATTTTTACAGACTTTTTGGATAAATTTGTTCTAGTATTTATAGATGATACATTAATTTACTCAAAGACAGAAAATGATCATGCTATGCATCTACACCTAGTATTATCCAGACTTAGAGAACATGAATTAAAAGCCAAGTATTCAAAATGTACATTTTGGCAGCATGAAGTAAAATTCTTAGGACACATAGTGTCACAGCAAGGAGTAAGTGTGGATCCAAGCAAAGTAATTGCAGTTCAATCCTGGAGTAGACCCAGAACAGTGACTGAGGTGAGATCATTCTTGGGATTGGCAGGGTACTATAGAAGGTTCATCAAGGATTTTTTAAGAATAGCCACACCAATGACCAAGTTGACAAAGAAGAACCAACCATATGTGTGGACTGAGCAGTGTGAACAAGCTTTTGAGAAATTGAAACAAGCACTGGTGGAAGCTCCTGTCTTGCAAATCCCAGAAGCAAATGAAGGAATGGTTGTATATACTGATGCTAGTGGGTCTGGGTTAGGTGCAGTGCTTATGCAACATGGCAAGGTAGTGGCATATGCATCAAGACAGCTTAAACCCAATGAAACCAAATATGCAACTCATGATCTAGAATTAGCTGCAATAGTGTTTGCATTAAAACTTTGGAGGCATTATTTTCTTGGAGCAAAGTTTGAATTATTTACAGACCATCAAGCATTGAAATATTTATTTTCTCAAAAAGATTTGAATATGAGACAAGCAAGGTGGATGGAATTTCTAGCTGCATATGATTTAGATATTTTGTAAACCCCTGGAAAAGCCAATAGGGTGGCAGATGCCTTGAGTAGGCCTCATGTTAGATTAGCAAGTTTAAAGATTAATGAATTTAAAAACCTTGTAATGCTTGGGGAGGCAGATATATGTAGCAAGAATGAAAAGAATTTTAGAGAGCATGATGACATGGTAGAGTATGGTACACTAGGATTGATTATAGTAAAATCCAATCTAGTGGAGAAAATTAGTGGCATGAAAGACCAAGATAAAAATTTGAAGGAGAAGAAGGAAATGTTACTTAGCAACATTGAGTTGGGAAATTTTAAAATAGATCGCAAGGGGTATTTAAGGAAGAATGAGAAGTTGTGTGTACCAGACATTGCAGAGTTGAAGGAAGAAATCATGAATGAGCACCACAAAACTAGGTACACCATACACCCTGGTGGTACTAAAATGTATCATGATTTAAAAAGAAGCTACTGGTGGCCAGGAATGAAACAAGCAGTGGCAAGATATGTGGCAAAATGTTTCACCTGTCAGCAAATTAAAGCAGATCACCAGAAGCCTTCTGGCATGTTGCAACCTTTGGAGGTACCTCAGTGGAAATGGGAAAGTATTTCCATGGATTTTGTGGATGGTTTGCCTAGAACTAAGAAAGGCAATGATAGTATATGGGTAATTGTCGATAGACTAACCAAATCAGCTCACTTTGTCCCTGTCAGGTCAGATAGAAATGCAAGTAGGCTTGCATAATTATTTATTAAGGAAGTGGTGAGGCTACATGGTATACCCAAGACTATTGTGAGTGATAGAGACACTTTGTTCACCTCAAGATTTTGGGAGAGCTTCCAAGAAGCAATGGGAACTCAACTATGCTTAAGCACTGCCTACCATCCTCAAAGTGATGGGCAGACAGAGATAGTAAACAAAATATTGGAGGATCTGTTGAGAGCATGTGTGCTTGACTTTGGGGGTAATTGGGAGGACCACATTCATTTGGCAGAATTCACATATAACAATAGCTACCAGTCAACAATAGGAATGGCTCCCTTTGAAGCCTTGTATGGGAGACCCTGCGTATCTCCTGCCTGTTGGTTGGATATGGGAGAGGGTATACTATTAGGACCAGATCATGTTAAAGAAACTTCCAACATGATTGAGTTAATTAGACATAGGATGAAGACAGCACAATCAAGACAAAAGTCTTATGCAGATAAAAGGAGAAAGCCAATGGAGTTTAAGGTAGGAGATTATGTTTTTCTGAAGGTATCACCAATGAGGAAGGTGTTTAGGTTTGGGAAATCTAGTAAGTTATCACCAAGATTTGTAGGACCATATGAAATTATGCAGAGAATTGGTGCTATGGCCTACAAACTTAAGTTACCTGAGGAGTTGAGTGGTGTGCATCCAGTGTTTCATGTTTCTCAGTTGAGAAAATGGGTGCATGATGAAGGAGCAATTTTGGAGTCACCTACTCAAATTCAAATCCAAAAGAATTTAGTCTACGCAAATGAACCAGTAGGGATAGTTGCCAAGGAGGAGAAAAGGTTGAGGAACAAGGTGATCAAATTAGTAAAAATTCAATGGAGCTTGGACACCAATGATTGTACATGGGAGGTGGAGGACAAAATGAGGGCAAAATACCCCAATTTGTTTACTGATGGAGAGGTATGTTTAAGTAGTTTATGATGATTTTCTGAATATTCTTATGCATTGCTTGCTTTCATAAACTGTGAGTATGGGGTTATTGAATTAAAACAGACTATGAACTAGTATTTTTATTTGGAGAAATTAAAAGAAATTATGGGGACATAATTCCTTTAAGGGGGAGGGTATGTAATGACCCTAAAATAAAAATAAAAATATATATAAGATGCATCAAGACAGAAAAGTTTGTTAGTAAATAAGAATGTGCATAGGAGTTTCTGTTTGATAAAAATGCAAGGAGTTAAGACTTAAAACAAATATAATTCCATGTCTAAACAATTATATAAGCACATGTATTTAATATATAGGGAAACTTTCTATTTAATAAAAAAATAAAACAACAAGATACAAAGGAATTTTATGAAGTTTCAAATGACTTATATAATCATGCTGCCAGAAAAGAAAAATAAATAATCTTGTGTGTATAATTTTTATCACATAGATATGTAAAAAGGAGTTGCTGCTTTAAAGGAGGCATAAGAAAAAAACAATATAGTATGAATAATTTTACATTACCTAAATATATATGACAGTGTACATGATTGTATAAGAAAAGAAGGCTAAGTAGAAAACGCAAAAAAATTAAAGTTTCCTCAAGAACTGAGCAGAAAATAAAATAGGCAAAGGTCACATACATATGGCATGAATAGAATGAGATCATGGAAATAGAATGCAGTAACTAAAGTTTTGGATTCCCGAAATAACTACTAGAGGTAACCAAATGTGTGTAATTCCAATTGAGGACCACACAGAGGTATGATCTATGCATGAAAAACAAAAGGGGTATCGAAGGAATTACCCATTTCCTTAAACCCTAAAATAGCTTTATAAAACCTGTACACCATCATAACCATCATCATCATCTCAGCAAAATAAAATAAAAAATAAAATAGGGGAAATATGGGTAAGCAGCTCTGAAGGTATTTGCTGAGTAGAGGAGCAAGATAGTAAAAGAAAATAATAGGTGAGCATTAATCTATTTTATGCAATGGCATTAAGACCTCTGGTAGGCAGCCTAAGTATTATAAAAATTATTTAAATTTCTGAAGTGGTTTATTATGAATGAAATGGATGAGATGGATGTTTGTTTGTGCATTTCTTTTTGGAGTCTTGTATGTCAGTTTTCCAGGCTAAAATGTTTTGAGCATTTTTTTTTTATTGTCAAGTATGGATTTCAATTATTTAGAACATAGGCAGCAAGATAGAAATCTGGCTCATGCTTATTTTCTAAATAATAAGGCAGGAGGATTTGTGAGTTTTTGGTAAATTTTGCTTAATAAATAACTCTGTCCATATTCTTCTTTTTATAATATAGAAGGTTCACGATGTTTAAAATGTTTTGGAAAACCTGTTGCAAATTTCTGCAGCAAGGAAAATAAATGGAAAACAAGGGATTGAACTAGAAAGTAATTAAGTTTTCTGAAACATGGAGTAATTGAAGGTTTTATGATTAAACCCATAAACAGGTGCTTAATGAATTAAGCAGAAACTGGAGGGGGAAACTCATTAGGTTAATAGATCCTATGAATAAATGAAAGAAAGTTAAATTGGTCATTTGGGGTTAGTCAATGATCTGCTTGCTTCAGGTGGGAGGAAGTATATGCATGGTGCAAGTGCACCCTGAGGCCTTTGTGTGTTGGAATAAATAAAACTATCTGGGAGATTCCTTCACAATGCATACTTGTGTTCATTTGACGGGGGGATTTAGACCATAAATAAAATGGGGTATGAGATTTAAATCTCTGGGTTATAATATCTGAACAAAGATATAAATTAAACAAGGTTTAATGTGATGACCTTAATGAAATGCTGGGAGAAACTGGGAGAACAAAACCTGGGTTTACTTATGATGTTATGAATAATGCATGGCTGGTTGCATAAGTATTGAATGAATGGTTGTATTCTTGAAGTTATCTGGCAATTTTACTGTTGTGCATAGTTTACAAACTGCTAGATTATGCAAGTGTTATAAGTTCATAAGATTTGTAAACATGTGTATAAAATTCACTAATGTTCATACCAGTGTAAACTGACCCTTTTGGTTGCCTTTGCAATCATCTGGGTGTCTCAATTAAATGGGGCAGCTCAGTGAATTGCATGCAGGTAATTAAGGTTGACTTGATGGATGAAGGAAGCATTAGCTGCTAAGTATAAATAAGAGAAACTTTGCTTTGTATTTGCAGATGCTTGTAGTGAATGGTCTGGTTATCAATAGTAGTTAAGTAAATTGTAAGAAGATTTTCTGAGTATGTATGCAACTAAACCTCTGTTGAATGATTTCTGATGACAAGTAATTAGTTGATGTTCTTATAAATGTCTGGTCATCTTTTTGGGAACTGAGAAACTTAATATAACATATCAGTATGATATGTGTGCATTTTAGCCTCTGTTTTCTTTAGTTTGAAATTATGTTGTGATTTGATGATGGCAATTATAAACAGTCAGGTATAGCAGATTTTTCAAAAAAACAAAACAAGCTTCTAAATTTTGAACAAAATGGATTATGCATGGCCTGTAATAAATATTGGTTGGTGCATAATCTCTGAGAAAATGCATAACTCATATTTATGCATTTGATTTCAAAATAAAAAGGGTTTTAAAAGAAATGGATTTGGAAACATTTTTGTTTTGTGTTGAAAACCTGGGGAAAGTGAAATCTCAGAAAAACTTTTATATGATAAAAGCAAACTGGTGATAGGAAAAAGTGTTTGTAGGAATTGTTTACATAAGAAATATGGTTCTGAAAGCTGTAAGTGTGGGAACATGACCAGCCTAGATAGTTAAAGGTCAAACCCTTATAGCCTGAAATCACTTCACTACAGTTCATGTTGTGCAAGTGTTTCCAGCTCGAAGAAAGTGATATAAAAACTCCAAGTTTTTGAAATACAAACTCGAAGCATACCAGTATACATTTCCAACCTATCTGAAAAATGCAGTGCAAATATAATTGTTCAACCTGAAATGAAAATGTGATTGTGAAAACAGATTTGTATGTTCATATTAGCAATTGTACTTCTCTCAGTTACACTTCTTAACCCTTAAATACTGCATTAGGTGATAATAGACATATATAGGCAGAAAGAGTAGAAAATTAAGAAAAGAAAATGCAAAGGTGCACTGTACTTTGCACTACCAATCCCATATGCATTGAGCCTGTTGTAAATATCATCCCATACAAAACAAAAGAAGCAAACATATCATCAAATATGTAGAGCTGCTTTAAGGTGAATCATGAACTGATATAAATATATTGGTCATTCAGGATCTTGGGAAAAGAATCTATGAATTTTCTAAATATTCAAACTTAACATCATGGGATTTAAATATATATTCCTTTTGTAAAAAAAAAAAATCTATGTGTGAAAATTTAAAGGGGTCACCACAGTTGGTATCAGAGCTATGTTTTAAATAACATAGTAAACATTATTGTATGTATATGGATGATTGAATGCATTGATTGAATTCTTAGGGTTGGATGTTTTTGTATGAATGAATGAAATGTATGCTTGAGATACATGTATAGGGTACACCTAAATAAAATAAATAAACAAAGTAAAGATATTAAGAATAATGGGGGTAAATAAACTAACTTAAAAATTATATCTATAGCATTATGGTAGGACCAAGACATCACACAGGTGCAGGGCCATCACGTGAGCCACCTGTGATAAGCGTGGAGGATTTTGTAAGGGTGAGGGATGGAATGGCACCAAGGCAAGATAATCCTCATGAGGAGCTCTCCAAACTGCTTAAGACTTGTACCAATTTGGGAGGAAAGGATTTTGAAGGCACTGAAGGAGCTATGGGTGTTCAAATGTGGATAAGGACTATGGAGAGGGTCTTTACAGATATGCAAATCAATGACCAAAGGAAAAGACAAATAGCTTCAAGGAAATTGAAGGGGGTTGCACTGGATTGGTGGGAGGTTGTGATAGTAGGAAGGCCAGAAAATAACATCACTTGGAATGATTTCAAGGACATGCTTGAGGCCAGATTTATCTCAGCATCTGCCAAAGCCACACTGCTTGAAGACTTTATTAGATTAAGGCAAGGAGGCATGAGTGTAAATGAGTACACTCAGAAGTTTGAAGCATTGTCCAAGTATGGAATGGTGTTGATAGGGAATGCAGAAGCAAAGAATGCAAGATACATTCAAGGCTTGAATCCCAATCTATCTAGGGCAATGTTGCCATACAAAGACAAAACCTTTGGTCAAGTGATTGATCTAACTCTCTCTTTTGAGCAACATGATACCACAAGAGAGAAATTCAGGAACATGAAGCTCAATTAGAAGAAGGGAGGTCAGAACAAAGTGCAACCTTATGACAAGGGAAATGCAAGTAAAGGAGTTAAGAAAGGGGAAGGAGCAATAGCACCTGAAAGCAAGAAATTCACTCATTGTTTTAATTGTGGAAAAGCTGGACATTATAGTAACCAATGCCCAGACCCTAAAATACCTAAAGGAAGCTGCTATAACTATGGGAAAATGGGACATTTAAAGAAGGACTGCCCAGAGACTCATAAGAAAACAGCAATGGTAGGAGCTTTGGCAACAAACACCATTGGAAATGTTGGGCAACTTGAAGGTATAATTCTAATCAATACCCAACCAATATCAGTAGTATATGACACTGGTGCTTCACATTCACTAATATCTTTGGAAATTGTAAAGAAATTAGCACTTGCTTGTGTTTCTATTGAACACCCCTTAATTGTACACAGCCCCATAGGGAGTCATTGTATATTAGGGATGAAGTGTATGGGTCTGAAATTAATCATAGGGGGTTATGGCTTTGATTCAGATCTATATACTTTAAATTATCCTGGTATTGGGATTATTTTGGGGGTAGATTGGTTAATGAAAAATAAAACAATTTTAAATTTAGAAAACCTTACCATTTCTTTGGAGACAAATGAAGGCAAAAGAATTACAGTTCTAAGTGAATTAGCAAAGAACACATGTTTTAATAAAATTTGGAGTATAAACGAAATTCAAAAGGAATTAAAAATAAAGGAAATTCCAGTAGTTAATGAATACATAGATGTGTTTGGAGAGGTGAGAGGAATTCCTCAGAACAGACCGGTTGAATTCAAAATTAAGTTAATGCTAGGAACAAATCCAATCATTAAGAAGCCTTATAGGATGGGTCCAAAAGAGTTAGTAGAATTAAAACATCAACTAGAAGAATTAGAAGAGAAAGGATTCATAAGATCAAGTAGTTCCAGTTGGGGTTCCCCAGTGCTCTTTGTTAAGAAACATGATGGAACAATGAGGTTGTGTGTAGACTATAGGGATTTAAACAAGGTAACCATTAAAAATAAGTACCCACTGCCTAGAATAGATGATTTATTTGATCAGTTGCATGGAGCTAAAATATTTTCAAGGTTAGATTTAGCCTCTGGATTTCACCAAATGAAAGTTGCAGAGGAAAGCACTGAGTACAGAGCCTTTAACACAAGGTATGGCCTATATGAATTTTTAGTAATGCCATTTGGCTTGACCAATGCTCCCTCCTATTTTGTAGATTTGATGAATAGAATTTTTAGAGACTTTTTGGATAAATTTGTTCTAGTATTTATAGATGATACATTAATTTACTCAAAGACAGAAAATGATCATGCTATGCATCTACACCTAGTATTATCCAGACTTAGAGAACATGAATTAAAAGCCAAGTATTCAAAATGTACATTTTGGCAGCATGAAGTAAAATTCTTAGGACACATAGTGTCACAGCAAGGAGTAAGTGTGGATCCAAGCAAAGTGATTGCAGTTCAATCCTGGAGTAGACCCAGAACAGTGACTGAGGTGTGATCATTCTTGGGATTGGCAGGGTACTATAGAAGGTTCATCAAGGATTTTTTAAGAATAGCCACACCAATGACCAAGTTGACAAAGAAGAACCAACCATATGTGTGGACTGAGCAGTGTGAACAAGCTTTTGAGAAATTGAAACAAGCACTGGTGGAAGCTCCTGTCTTGCAAATCCCAGAAGCAAATGAAGGAATGGTTGTATATACTGATGCTAGTGGGTCTGGGTTAGGTGCAGTGCTTATGCAACATGGCAAGGTAGTGGCATATGCATCAAGACAGCTTAAACCCAATGAAACCAAATATGCAACTCATGATCTAGAATTAGTTGCAATAGTGTTTGCATTAAAACTTTGGAGGCATTATTTGCTTGGAGCAAAGTTTGAATTATTTACGGACCATCAAGCATTGAAATATTTATTTTCTCAAAAAGATTTGAATATGAGACAATCAAGGTGGATGGAATTTCTAGCCGCATATGATTTAGATATTTTGTACACCCCTGGAAAAGCCAATAGGGTGGCAGATGCCTTGAGTAGGCATCATGTTAGATTAGCAAGTTTAATGATTAATGATTTTAAAAACCTTGTAATGCTTGGGGAGGCAGATATATGTAGCAAGAATGAAAAGAATTTTAGAGAGCATGATGACATGGTAGAGTATGGTACACTAGGGTTGATTATAGTAAAATCCAATCTAGTGGAGAAAATTGGTGGCATGAAAGACCAAGATAAAAATTTGAAGGAGAAGAAGGAAATGTTACTTAGCAACATTGAGTTGGGAAATTTTAAAATAGATCGCAAGGGGTATTTAAGGAAGAATGAGAAGTTGTGTGTAACAGACATTGCAGAGTTGAAGGAAGAAATCATGAATGAGCACCACAAAACCAGGTACACCATACACCCTGGTGGTACTAAAATGTATCATGATTTAAAAAGAAGCTACTGGTGGCCAGGAATGAAACAAGCAGTGGCAAGATATGTGGCAAAATGTTTCACCTGTCAGCAAATTAAAGCAGATCACCAGAAGCCTTCTGGCATGTTGCAACCTTTGGAGGTACCTCAGTGGAAATGGGAAAGTATTTCCATGGATTTTGTGGATGGTTTGCCTAGAACTAAGAAAGGCAATGATAGTATATGGGTAATTGTCGATAGACTAACCAAATCAGCTCACTTTGTCCCTGTCAGGTCAGATAGAAATGCAACTAGGCTTGCACAATTATTTATTAAGGAAGTAGTGAGGCTACATGGTATACCCAAGACTATTGTGAGTGATAGAGACACTTTGTTCACCTCAAGATTTTGGGAGAGCTTCCAAGAAGCAATGGGAACTCAACTATGCTTAAGCACTGCCTACCATCCTCAAAGTGATGGGCAGACAGAGATAGTAAACAAAATATTGGAGGATCTGTTGAGAGCATGTGTGCTTGACTTTGGGGGTAATTGGGAGGACCACATTCATTTGGCAGAATTCACATATAACAATAGCTACCAGTCAACAATAGGAATGGCTCCCTTTGAAGCCTTGTATGGGAGACCCTGCATATCTCATGCCTGTTGGTTGGATATGGGAGAGGGTATACTATTAGGACTAGATCATGTTAAAGAAACTTCCAACATGATTGAGTTAATTAGACATAGGATGAAGACAGCACAATCAAGACAAAAGTCTTATGCAGATAAAAGGAGAAAGCCAATGGAGTTTAAGGTAGGAGATTATGTTTTTCTGAAGGTATCACCAATGAGGAAGGTGTTTAGGTTTGGGAAATCTAGTAAGTTATCACCAAGATTTGTAGGACCATATGAAATTATGCAGAGAATTGGTGCTATGGCCTACAAACTTAAGTTACCTGAGGAGTTGAGTGGTGTGCATCCAGTGTTTCATGTTTCTCAGTTGAGAAAATGGGTGCATGATGAAGGAGCAATTCTGGAGTCACCTACTCAAATTCAAATCCAAAAGAATTTAGTCTACGCAAATGAACCAGTAGGGATAGTTGCCAAGGAGGAGAAAAGGTTGAGGAACAAGGTGATCAAATTAGTAAAAATTCAATGGAGCTTGGACACCAATGATTGTACATGGGAGGTGGAGGACAAAATGAGGGCAAAATACCCCAATTTGTTTACTGATGGAGAGGTATGTTTAAGTAGTTTATGATGATTTTCTGAATATTCTTATGCATTGCTTGCTTTCATAAACTGTGAGTATGGGGTTATGGAATTAAAACAGACCATGAACTAGTATTTTTATTTGGAGAAATTAAAAGAAATTATGGGGACATAATTCCTTTAAGGGGGAGGGTATGTAATGACCCTAAAATAAAAATATATATAAGATGCATCAAGACAGAAAAGTTTGTTAGTAAATAAGAATGTGCATAGGAGTTTCTGTTTGATAAAAATGCAAGGAGTTAAGACTTAAAACAAATATAATTCCATGTCTAAACAATTATATAAGCACATGTATTTAATATATAGGGAAACTTTCTATTTAATAAAAAAAAAACAACAAGATACAAAGGAATTTTATGAAGTTTCAAATGACTTATATAATCATGCTGCCAGAAAAGAAAAATAAATAATCTTGTGTGTATAATTTTTATCACATAGATATGTAAAAAGGAGCTGCTGCTTTAAAGGAGGCATAAGAAAAAAACAATATAGTATGAATAATTTTACATTACCTAAATATATATGACAGTGTACATGATTGTATAAGAAAAGAAGGCTAAGTAGAAAATGCAAAAAAATTAAAGTTTCCTCAAGAACTGAGCAGAAAATAAAATAGGCAAAGGTCACATACATATGGCATGAATAGAATGAGATCATGGAAATAGAATGCAGTAACTAAAGTTTTGGATTCCCGAAATAACTACTAGAGGTAACCAAATGTGTGTAATTCCAATTGAGGACCACACAGAGGTATGATCTGTGCATGAAAAACAAAAGGGGTATCAAAGGAATTACCCATTTCCTTAAACCCTAAAATAGCTTTATAAAACCTGTACACCATCATAACCATCATCATCTCAGCAAAATAAAATAAAAAGTAAAATAGGGGAAATATGGGTAAGCAGCTCTGAAGGGATTTGCTGAGTAGAGGAGCAAGATAGTAAAAGAAAATAATAGGTGAGCATTAATCTATTTTATGCAATGGCATTAAGACCTCTGGTAGGCAGCCTAAAGTATTATAAAAATTATTTCAATTTCTGAAGTGGTTTATTATGAATGAAATGGATGAGATGGATGTTTGTTTGTGCATTTCTGTTTGGAGTCTTGTATGTCAGTTTTCCAGGCGAAAATGTTTTGAGCATTTTTTTTATTGTCAAGTATGGATTTCAATTATTTAGAACATAGGCAGCAAGATAGAAATCTGGCTCATGCTTATTTTCTAAATAATAAGGCAGGAGGATTTGTGAGTTTTTGGTAAATTTTCCTTAACAAATACCTCTGTCCATATTCTTCTTTTTATAATATAGAAGGTTCACAATGTTTAAAATGTTTTGGAAAACCTGTTGCAAATTTCCGCAGCAAGGAAAATAAATGGAAAACAAGGGATTGAACTAGAGAGTAATTATGTTTTCTGAAACATGGAGGAATTGAAGGTTTTATGATTAAACCCATAAACAGGTGCTTAATGAATTAAGCAGAAACTGGAGGGGGAAACTCATTAGGTTAATAGATCCTATGAATAAATGAAAGAAAATTAAATTGGTCATTTGGGGTTAGTCAATGATCTGCTTGCTTCAGGTGGGAGGAAGTATATGCATGGTGCAAGTGCACCCTGAGGCCTTTGTGTGTTGGAATAAATAAAACTATCTGGGAGATTCCTTCACAATGCATACTTGTGTTCATTTGACAGGGGGATTTAGACCATAAATAAAATGGGGTATGAGATTTAAATCTCTGGGTTATAATATCTGAACAAAGATATAAATTAAACAAGGTTTAATGTGATGACCTTAATGAAATGCTGGGAGAAACTGGGAGAACAAAACCTGGGTTTACTTATGATGTTATGAATAATGCATGGCTGGTTGCATAAGTATTGAATGAATGGTTGTATTCTTGAAGTTATCTGGCAATTTTACTGTTGTGCATAGTTTACAAACTGCTAGATTATGCAAGTGTTATAAGTTCATAAGATTTGTAAACATGTGTATAAAATTCACTAATGTTCATACCAGTGTAAACTGACCCTTTTGGTTGCCTTTGCAATCATCTGGGTGTCTCAATTAAATGGGGCAGCTCAGTGAATTGCATGCAGGTAATTAAGGTTGACTTGATGGATGAAGGAAGCATTAGCTGCTAAGTATAAATAAGAGAAACTTTTCTTTGTATTTGCAGATTCTTGTAGTGAATGGTCTGGTTATCAATAGTAGTAAAGTAAATTGTAAGAAGATTTTCTGAGTATGTATGCAACTAAACCTCTGTTGAATGATTTCTGATGACAAGTAATTAGTTGATGTTCTTATAAATGTCTGGTCATCTTTTTGGGAACTGAGAAACTTAATATAACATATCAGTATGATATGTGTGCATGTTAGCCTCTATTTTCTTTAGTTTGAAATTATGTTGTGATTTGATGATGGCAATTATAAACAGTCAGGTATAACAGATTTTTCAGAAAAACAAAACAAGCTTGTAAATTTTGAACAAAATGGATTATGTATGGCCTGTAATAAATATTGGTTGGTGAGTAATCTCTGAGAAAATGCATAACTCATATTTATGCATTTGATTTCAAAATAAAAAGGGTTTTAAAAGAAATGGATTTGGAAACATTTATGTTTTGTGTTGAAAACCTGGGGAAAGTGAATTCTTAGAAAAACTTTTATATGATAAAAGCAAACTGGTGATAGGAAAAAGTGTTTGTAGGAATTGTTTACATAAGAAATATGGTTCTGAAAGCTGTAAGTGTGGGAACATGACCAGCCTAGATAGTTAAAGGTCAAACCCTTATAGCCTGAAATCACTTCACTACAGTTCATGTTGTGCAAGTGTTTCCAGCTCGAAGAAAGTGATATAAAAACTCCAAGTTTTGAAATACAAACTCGAAGCATACCAGTATACATTTCCAACCTATCTGAAAAATGCAGTGCAAATATAATTGTTCAACCTGAAATGAAAATGTGATTGTGAAAACAGATTTGTATGTTCATATTAGCAATTGTACTTCTCTCAGTTACACTTCTTAACCCTTAAATACTGCATTAGGTGATAATAGACATATATAGGCAGAAAGAGTAGAAAATTAAGAAAAGAAAATGCAATGGTGCACTATACTTTGCACTACCAATCCCATATGCATTGAGCCTGTTGTAAATATCATCCCATACAAAACAAAAGAAGCAAACATATCATCAAATATGTAGAGCTGTTTTAAGGTGAATCATGAACTGATATAAATATATTGGTCATTCAGGATCTTGGGAAAAGAATCTATAAATTTTCTAAATATTCAAACTTAACATCATGGGATTTAAATATATATTCCTTTTGTAAAAAAAAATCTATGTGTGAAAATTTGAAGGGGTCACCACAATAGATATCTACATAAGGTACTTCAGCCTCATAGCTCCAAAAGATTTCTCCAAAATGTTCTCCAACATTCTCCAAAATGCTCCTGAGGTATCCTGACTACTTGGCTGCCCGAAAATTAGGGAACCCAGAGTTTAAAAGGAAAAATAAACTCCGGGTCAGTCATGGGACTGGTGCGAGAAATCAAAGTACAATGTATTGAAAACAAAAAGGTATCTTATAAGACCACATCGCACAGAAATACGGAACGGGTTTATACCTTATGATAACTAAAACACTTTATTACGTAAAATTCAGCGATATTATTTTTAGTGGCTTTCTTTGAAAACATTTGCAAATAAACTTACTAATTTTAGCCGAAATGATTACCCATATAGCGTTTCATGTCTATTCATTAAGCCAATACAAACAAAACCGCAGGTTCTTATTGGAGAGTGGGTTTCCATACAAATGACCAGGTGAAGGGACTACCGTCCGACAATACATCTCTAGAGGAATGTACCGAGGACCATCACAAAGGATCCTCTACCAACACAAGATCGGCCTATCTCTGTTACTAGATAGTACCGAATATATCATCCCTCGATCGTTACCGACCTTTATCCGAGAGCTCTCTTCGCATACATCCACATTAATTTACATCCTGAACGTCATAGCGGGAAGAAATAAATCTAGAAGCGGATGATTATACCCTAATTGGGAATGACCCACTTATCCTTGCTGCATCTAACCCTGTTTTGGTCATTTTTGGTTAATGAGCTTAATAGCACATCTTCTTTCACTTTGAATGCCACATTGCCATTCCACATTCACACGACTGATTTCTACAAACAAATAACTTCCTGTGCTCGTATTTCTCAGGAAAGGGTGTTAAGCTAAGAGAAGGTGTCTTCTCCGCCACCAACCGATATACATTTATAGAGATCACTCATTGTGATTTGGAATACAAGATCAGACACTCATCCATACAAGTTCGTTCTGGGCCTGAACGAAACCGAAGGTTCTTTCTTCGGCCATTACTAGGCGAGAAGTCCTTATGGTTCTTAGATTTTTCATAACAAAGAGACCACTGCTACAATATAGTGAATCGGGAGTTTATCCCCAATTAATCTACAAGTTGTTCCTCGTTATTATTCGTCTCAATATCTCCGTCTTTAAGCATCTTCAATCTTAGAACACATAAATTTGTTCGAAGTGGTTTTCGGATAGGAATCACCCAAATCCGACCCTGATTCCTTCGAAATCTAATCAACGATAAAAAATGATGTAATTAGGTGATTGTTCTTCGATTCGTTCATTTTCCTTTACCAAAATATCTTCGAGGGATATATATTTTCAAAGTATTCTTTTGGTGAATACAAAATCATTTAAACCTCTTTTTGAATATTTCTCAAAACATTTTTTTAAAGAGTATCTTTTGAGAGAATAGGATTATAGAAATCACTCTACTTTTATTCAACATCGACTTCCATATTCAACGAGTGTTATGGCTGGTAAAACGGTGAGATCGCCTTTTAAATTCCATGAATAGGACAAGTTCCCTCTTCGGATTTTGATAATGAGTATAAGAAGATTATTTCTATAAAATCCAAGTTGAGCATCCGGGCTTTCCATTCGATATGTTCCATCCCTCACCAAAAAGAGAAAACTAAGGCCAGGTAAGTTCATGACACTACTTGCCCCGTCCCTAATCATAGTTACACGCCTTGTTTTTACTTATAGATTTCACCAGCGGGACAAATGTACTAGTCGTTTCTACATACTCATTTTCCTTTTTTAAATCACTTAACTATTTGTTTAACCACCTTCGAAATAATTTTGAATTGTTCAAATCTCCTTTTAAAATACTTATCATTTACTTAACATGTTTACATAGGACTTGGAAAAGAATTGTTTAGTTCCAACCTTTATTTCAAAAGTTATTGAAAAGCTTTGCGAAAAAATGTTGCAAAAAGTGTTACGAAAAGCTATATTCATTAAAACGACATTTATATCATTTAGAAAACCATCTTTTCAACTTAAATCACTTTTAAAAGATTTTAAAAGATTTTTAGAATTTATTTCAAATTTTTAAAATGATTATTTTATCCACTTCCAACTTTGGTTATTTAGTGCAAAAATTAGATTTTTCTTAAAAATTGATTTTTCCATATTTCAAAATATACAAGATAAATTCTTGATTTTCTTGTTTCATTTTAAAGATATGGATATAAGGATTTGAAAAATTCTTACATCGAAGATATCCGTACTATATTCCACTACATATGTTCATTTGAACTTTTGACGCGAAAACACGAACTACCATCACGTGACACGTCAAATTTTAGGCGTATTTTGAAATTCATATCCAAACATTGTCGAGACAAGTTTAAACACTTAGTAATCATTTCTAAATCATATTCAAACATTTTTTCAAAGGTATAAATGATTCCATATCGTATTTCATTTTATTTTGGAAAGTGTTTTCCGTGTAAAACAAAGTCGTGTATATTGTGACTTGTTTCAATATTTTCATGCAATAAACAACTTATGGAAATCAATATCATAACCAAACATCCAAACAAACATATCACAACATGAAAACCAAATATATACGTATAAATTAAGAGTTATAACCTTAGTTGCAAATGAACTAACTTTAAAGTGATTATAACTTTCCTAACTTCAATCGGGTGCTCATGAATGCTTGTTTTAAGGCTTCTAGATGGCTTGACTTGATTGTGGAAGGGGAACAAGCTCAAAGCCGTGAGTTTTAGGGAGGTTTTAGGCTTGGCTTGATGGTGAAGGGGTGGGTCGTGAGTTGTGAAGGAAGGATGAAGAGATTTGGTGAATATTTAAGGTGATATGATGATTACTTTCTTTAGTATATTTTTGGAGTAAATTTTGGCATTATTTTATTAAGGTTGGAAGCCATTAAAAGAGTGAGAAGAAGCTTGAAATTTTGACAACAAGGTGTGTGGAAGGAAGTGAGAAAGTAGGTGTGTATTTATAGAAAAAACTTTGGATTAAAATATTATATTTGCGAAAGGCCAAAATACCCTTACTTACTTTTAAAGTAATCTTACTTTTCAACACTTAACATCATATTTTACATCTTTACTTATGTCCTTATCACTTAAGGAGTAAAAAAACTTAAAGTAATAATGATGTTTCTTTTGATTTAACATGTTTTTTTATTAGTTTACCTTGTAGGATCGATTTCACCCTAGAGGGGGGTGAATAAGTTGATACTATTAATTTTAAAATTTTAATGCGGAAGTTTATGAAATATTTTCAATATAGATATATCAGAATAATAGTAGCACAGATAATAGTAGAATAATAAATGTAGAAATAGAACATACAAATTTACCCATCTTCGGCAAAACCCTGCCTACGTGCTGCCTCCAAGGTTTCTACTAGAAGTTAACCAGTCAGATGCTTACACATGTAAACTCGCGACACCCGCTATCGACTAACCTTAGCTCTACGCTCAAAACCCTACCACAACTCAGCCACTGAGTTGTGAATTCTCGAACTACACCGCCGCAGTTCGTCCCATAGTCACACGACTAGACAATGCACAAGTTTAAATAGAAAAATATAAATTTAAAACAATTTAAGAATAAAAACACTAATTGGAATATACTAGAGCCCAAATACAATATAGCCAGCCCAACAACAAGTGTAAATAGATTTCTTTCTTTTTCTCTTTTATTTTGTTCGATCGGTCCTTTGTATTGCGTTGAAAAAATGGCTTCATCCTTTTTAGTTCATTCCTCCATAATTAGGGCTTTCTAAAATTGAAGGCGCCGACTGTTGATCGATCAGGTGGATGTTCTCGTGAGTGTTTTGATGATCGATTGTATCGTCAAATTTGCATACGGCTGCTTCGACGATCGAGTTTAAAAAGGCTTTGGTATGTAATTTTTATTCTTTTGCTTTTTTCTGGTTGAATGCTTGAACTCGATCGATGATTCGAGTTGAATGATTATTCTTTGTTGCTTGAACTCGAACACTTTTTAAGGTCGATGATGATTGGGTTTACATAGGAATCGAATTCCTATATTCTTGTTCGAATTAATTTACTTGAATTTGTCTATTGATTTATATCAGCCACTTGATTTTGGATGAATGCTTGAGATTTTGTCTGACTTATTCAAATTGTATATTTTTATTAGCTTGATTCCCACGGCTTTGAATTTCTTGTAATTGATTTCTTGGCCACCGCGGTTTCGAATTTCTGGCATTTAAGTTTATGTTGACTTCGACACTTAGCTTGACGTGGTTGAGCTTGCTACTATTTCGGTTTCTGACTTATTCGACTTCCTTGATTAACTTGCGGTATGTCTGTTTATCCCTGTAGCATACTTGACTTGTTCGATTGACATTCCATGACTTTTGAACTCGTGTGCATTTTGGCTTGCTCAAATTCTTTGACAACCACGGCTTGACATTGACTCTGTTCAATTTATTTACCAATATCTCCTGAAGCTTGGCATTCATGTTACTGCTTGTTTGAAGTCTGTCCAGTTGCATTCATTCTTGCGTGTTCATGCGAGTTCATTATATGTGCACTATCTTCACTTGAGTTTGCATTACTTCATGTCACTGGTGTCACTGTTTCATTTCTGTTGTACATTCGTGTGCCGCTTGAGTCTTTCGTCTTTCGTCTTTGTATATGTCTCTGGTATCATCCTTTATAGTGTTGTATTGGTTGTTTCATTTGAGTCTTTATTGTGCTTATGCATTGAGTCATGTTGATGATGAGGCTTTGTATTGTTCAATTTGAAACCGCTCTTTTGTGATGGCAATCTCCATTTTTTACTGTTGGTCTGCATTGCATCTGGACTTGTTTCTTTGAGGCTGCTCATTGTTGTTGCTTTACACTTGTTCGTGTATATTGTCACTGCATTTGGTTAAGACTTGGTCTTGCGTTGCACTGACCACCGAGTTTATATGCATTTTGCTGTTGTTTGTTAGTTTTGCATGGTCGACACTTGCTATTGGTCTTTGGTGCACTTGCTCATCTCTGTTGATTGCCATTTTGAACTGTTGCACTGTCTGGTTGTATTTGAGATGAGTTGCATTATGGTTTATTACCGAGTTGAATTTTTGGTTGATTGCATGTTCACTTTTTTGTACTTCCAGTATGCCAGGACTTATGTACTTGTCTGGTTATATAAATATATACAGGTGTGGTCTGATGCACTTGAATATGCTATGCACTATACTTCATTCTTTTTTGTTGAGGCTTGTTTCTCTGGTCTCTGTAGCATATGATCCACCGGTGCATATGTTGTTCCTATTTTACCTTGCTTGTTCTGGTCTGTCCCATTTCACCGGTTTGGTGATGCTGGTTTCTTGTCTTTTGTTGTGAATTGAGTTGATGTTTTGTAATTTGTCTTCATTTTGCCTTGGTTGTATTTGAATTCTTGTGCTCGATAGTTTTGTGATGTTTTGTATTGCACCTGAGTTGAATCCAGCTTGAAGCTCGGGTTTGACCTTGTGCCGATATCATGACTTTATTTTTATTGCACTTGAGTCGAAACTGGCTTTTGATTTGGATTTGACCTTGTGCTCACCTGTCCCTGTAACTTTATCAAGTGTATATCGGTGTGCACGGCCTTGTGGCATGTATAGTGATACACTGTGTATGTCATAAGCTGTTCGTGTATGATGAATTCAAATTTAATTGATGACAAACAACCCAAATAACTGAGGCAAATAATATTTTTAAAATACATTTTATTTTACACTACAAAAATATTTTCTTTTCAATTTTACTACGTCAGTGTATATTTTTGCAGATTGCTTAGATGCTGGATTCAATCTGGAATAGAGTTGAAGGTAAATTATGAGTGAACGAGCGATATGTAGTGAGGACATTTATAAATGAAAAATTGTGATGTAATCGAATTTGTATTGTAATTGAAATTTGTATATATAGTGAGAGCTCAAATTTGTACTATTCAAAATTGTAATAAATATTTGTTTGAATAAAATATTTGTTTGAATTCAAACTCTGTGTTATTTATTTTATTCAGCAAATATTCTTTTAATTCTGTGAAAATAAAATAGCACATTAACAAATATATTTAAACGAATATATATATATATATATATATATATATATATATATGTTTATTATCATCAAACAAAAATCATATACTCGCATATTCAACAATCTCCCCCTTTTTATGATAACTAGCATATATTTAAGACCTTGAATTTGTTAAATGTATTTGATCATTCAATTTGCTCCCCCTATTTGATTGCTCCCTCTCTACACAAAGCTCCCCCTTCATATATGCATGTAAATAAAAAATATACAGACGAGCCTAGATGCAAATAGAAAATAATTGACCTTTATTTGTCAAAATCTTAACTTTTCTCTCCCCTTTTTGTTATCTGTGATGACCCGGAATTTTGGGCAATATCAATTTAATAATCTGTGTTAATAATTTAGATTGATTTGTTAATTTTTGTTAATAAGATTTGAATTGATTTAATAATCTTCTTCTAATAAATATTTAATTGATGAATTTTATCTTTTAAAAAGCTAATAATTGTTTCCTTATTTATAATGTATATATTTGTATAAATTATAGATAAGCTTTGGTTTGAAACTTAATAAATAAAATTTTGTTTTTAAATTCTAATTTATTTTTGGTAAATTGGGAATTTTGATTTAAATTTAATATTAAGCTTTTCAAAGCTATTTAATAAATAACTATATGGTCTGTAAATACTTAAGGTAAATGTTATTTGTTTAAAATTATATTTAGCTTAAATATGAATATAAATAAGATTAACATAAAAGCTTTGTTTTATTTTCTTTTGAATATTGCTTGAAATTATATATAAGAGTTTAATATACAATTTACATATGATCTTAATTCATTGAGCAATAGAAGTAATTTATAATCTCTTTTATGAATTATTTAAAATTGTCAAATTTGTTATTTTCAAATAATAATTATAATACATAGATTTTATAAACATAAATAGATTTTTTAGAAATAGAATTGTTATTTCAAATTGAATTATGTAGTTATATGTGTATGTATATAACTTGATTTTAAAAGTGGACTTTTGAATTTGTTTTGAATTTGAACTTAAAGTTTTGAAATTCAAAGTATAGATTTTAAATTGTTTTAGATTTTAAAATAGTTGTATAAACTTTTATTTATGAATATAATTTTTTTATTTCTCTTAAAAATTATATATATATATATATATATATATATACTTATTAACTAATTAATAAACATAACCTTTATTAACATTTAACATATAACTAATAATTACTTAAAAGACATGTGTAAATTGATAAGCATATCAATATGACAAATGTTAATATTTGTGACAAGTGGCATTTCAAAATTTATTTTTTTCTTTTATTTTTATTTTTAAATCATTTTAGCTTATATAAACATTTGCCTTCTTCCTTCCATTCTTTCTCCTATCCTTTTTCTAAATCTAAAGCTAAGTACAAAATCTGTAAACAAAAATCTGTAACATCTTTCCTCAAAACCAGAAATTAACTAAGCATGCAAACCATTCTTCAAAATTTAAAAGCCTGTAACTCATTTTCAGAAGCAAACCTGTAAATCATTCCCCTGTAACCATTTTTAAAATGAAACTAAGAATTCAGTTTTCAAATGCCATCTGTTCTAAAGCCTGAAACATCTCCATAATGCAATCTGAAGTAAGATCAAGCATGCATGCAGTATGTAAATCTAAAGCAAAATCATTTCAGCAATTCAAGTTTAAAGTTTTCAAATCAAAGCAAGCACTCAAGTTTTTAAAGATCAAGGGTTTTCAAAGCTTTTCAAAAATGGAAGCTCTGTCTTCATTCTAAAATTTGGTGAGTAACATCAATTTTAAAACTTAAAGTATAATTTTGGTTGCATGTTATTGTTGTGATCAATATTGTATTGTGAAGTATGTTTGTGTATTTATATTTTTGAATTTTTGATGTATGATGTATGCATGCCTGTACCTTCTCTGCTTCCAGTTTTTGTTTCTTGTTTGATTTAAATTCAAAGCCTATTTATTTTGCCTCTGTTTAAACTTGCGATTCAAATCAAAATTGTTTGTTTAATCACAAAATTTAGTTTAAAATTTAAACTTAAGTTAAAATAACTCTGTGTTATCTCTGGAAATCATAAACAGTTGATCAACTTTGAAATAGTGAAAAATTCAAACCTCATAATTTATTGTTTCAGGGTTAGGATCTGAAAAATCATGCAAAAACTTGATTTTTAAATCTAAAATTATAATTTTTAGTTTGAGGAGGAGGGTGCAGTTCGGCGATGAACTGAAAATGGGAATTGGAGGTTTTCTAATGATCTCTGTGGACTGGGAGGTCATGATCATCAGTTTTGATGGAGGAGTAATCGTGGATGATGGGAAAAATATATGATGGTGATGCATTTCACTATGGTGGCAGCGGTGATGGATTCTTGTCTGGAACCCGCGTTTTAACTAGGCTTGGTAAATTGATCATCATCGTTTCTCTAGTTGATCGAGTGCAATAAGACTTGGATGATGGGAGCTTGGACGTTGATGAAGACTTGGCCGGAGTTGCAGAATTTCTGATGTTTGGAGATTTGGAGACGAGGTGGTTTCTAGGTTTTGGATAGGATGTTCCAGGTTTTTTTCCAGGTCTGTTTGAAGATCGAATTTGATTTCGGTTTTGTTGTAACGATCTGATGATCGTGATAGGGTGTTTGAATGATTGTGGATATGGGAAGATCGTCATTGATGATCAAAGGAGATTTGCGCCATCATGCATGTGCACAGTACACTGTGGTTTCTGGTGAAGTTTAGTTTTGGTTTGTGGGGTTTGATATACTCGAGTTTTTCTCGAAGTAATTAGGTGATTTTCCCAAAGTCTAGTATGTTTGTGCTCAAAGCATTTGAGGATGGGCTAGAGTAGAATATTTGGTTACAGGTTTTTAACCTGTTCTGTTTTAAAAATATAAAATGAAGTTTAAAATGTAAATCAAAGTTTTAAACTAAGTTTTAAACCTAAGTTTAAATATGGATTTAAGTTAGTTTGAATCTTAGTTTTGAAATGATTTAAGTTTTTGAAATTTAAATGGTTTTAACAACTTTTAAGTGTTTAAAGTGTATTTGGTTTGAATTTAAAAATGAAATTTTAAATTGTAAAGTAAAGTTTTAAATCAAAGTTTTAATCTGGAAATCAAATCTGATTTGTATTTTGGTTTGGAGAAATAAAGTTTTTTAAAATTCAATTTACTTTAACAACTTTAAATGTTTAAGTGTATTTTAAAATGGTTTGAATTCAATAAGAAATTTGGTTTAAATTCTTTTAAATTTCTTTTATAAGGTATGTATTTCTTTAACATAAGATTTAAAAGGTTTTTAATTTTTTTTAAACTTTGTTAAAGTTAAATTTATGTTCATATTAAATCTTAAATTTAAAATCAAATTTAAAAGTAAATTTGAAAGCAAATTGTTTTTAAATGCTTTGATTAAGTAAGAAATGTTTTATCTTAAAGTTAAATAGAATTTAATGATTTGTGATTCATTAAATTATTAAGATAATTAAAGTGGATAATTAATTAATTAATTAATTAATGATTTGGATTAATAATTAATAATTAAGAGTTTAAATGAATTAATTAAGGTAAGTTAATTATTTGAGGAATAATTAATTTGTAATTAAGGATCATTAATTTGATAAAATTTGATTTTAAATTAATGATTAAAGATTTATGAATCAAGTAATTAAATATTAATTAAGTTACAATTAAGCACTTAACTAATTAAATAATTAGGATTAATTAATGGATTATTAAAGAATAATCAATTTGTAACTAATATTGATTAATGTAAGTATAATTACTTAAGAAAAGTAATTAAAGAATTTTTAATAGTTAATGTAGGTCATTAACTTAAGATTATTATACAATTAATTAATGTCATTAATTTTAATAATTAATTAAATTAATTAATTAGAGATAATCAATGGTGAAATTGTATAAATATAATTACTTAATGGCAATAATTAAGGAATTAATTACTCATTGTAATTAATTTAGTTTAATGTGATTAGTTTAAGTTAATTAATTAAGTTTAATTAAATTAGGATAAAAACTAGATGATTTGTTAGTATAATTACTTAATGTAATTAATAAAGTATAATTACTTAATGAAGTAATTAATGATAATTACTAGATGTAATTAATTGAAGATGATTTAATAATGGAAGTATTTTGGATTAAATTACTTGGAGTAACTAATCAAGGGATTAATTAAGAAATTAATTAAGTAGTAACTAATTTATTTAATGAAGTAATTAAGGGTAGTTAATTACTGAATGTGATTAATCAAGAGTGATTAATAATTATTGTTTAACTAATATTAATTACTTAATGTAATTAATTAAAATAGGATAATTAATTAAAATGTAATTAGCGATCATTAATTAATATAATTAATGATGAAATTAAGGGTTGATTAATTAAGATTAATTAATAAATGCTAAGTGATTAAGAGTAACTAATTAATTGTAAATAATTAAGGATTAAAGTAATTGATTACAATTAATTAATTAATTAATTAAATAGTTAAAGGTTAATTACTGTATTTGGTTAAGAAAAATTAATTTGCGAAATTAACTAAGGATAATTACTTAAATGTAATTAAAGAATAATTATTCAATGATGATTAATTAAGGTGATTAATTAAAGGATGATTAATTAATTGTTTGTAATTAATTGATGGTTATGTAAGGAAGATTTATATTGATGAAGTAATTAATTTAATTTAATTTAAATTAATTAGAGATGAAGTAATTAATTTAATTCATTTTAAATTAATTATAGTGTGACTAATTAATCCTTGCTTATGTATGGATGGATGATATTGATTGTCTTGAATGGTTTGAGATCTCAGATATGAGATAAGTAATGCTGTGTGATATGGATGCTTTGGTTGAAGTATGATGATAATGTGAATTATCTGTTTATGATGATAATGTGGATTATCTGTTTGTGACGATGTTGTGAATTATCTATCTGTGTGTATATAGATAATGGAATTGAATTGTTTTAAACTTTAAAACAACTCGGACCTAAAAAAATGGCGTTTTGGATTTCGATGAGGCCAGGATCGGGTTTCCAGATTTGGATATCTGAAACCCACATCGATCTAAATTATCGATAGGTCGTGAATCTAAAGTGAAGATGAAGATTCATAGTGCAAGGGTTATCATCGTTAACTCTAAGGGTGATTCCAAAATGAGTGTAACGAGATAATGCCTTCGGTTTCGTTCGAACCCGGAACGAACTTCTATGGATTGAATGCTTTCAGAACATCGTCAAATGGATGATGAGCATTCTAAGAGATGTGTTCTCTAAAGGTAATCGTGGCCTCAAGCCTCATCAACGGAGAATGGCTAAAATATGGAAGATGCAGCAAGGCTAAGTGAGTCGCGCTCAAGTAGGACAAGAGCTTACCCTGTCTAGAAGTCCCTTTTTATTCGGCTGTATGGGCAGTTGGAACGTGCGTCAACTGGGGGGTCGTCTTATTCTGGACTATCCAGTAAGGGATGGTTCTGGCTTTGTGTTGTAGGAGATTTAGGGTGGATCCTCGGTACATTGATCTAGGCCACATACTGTGACGGGTTGTACCCCAGTAGCCCTGCCATTAATGGAAACCCATTCTTCCTACGTGCCCTTACGGTTTTGATTGTATAACCCACAATGTGGCTAGTATGCTGGAGTTTAATGAATGTAACAATTTCGGCTATTTCTTATTTACTTGAAAACCCTAGACCCTATTATAATACCACTGGATTTCCTATCAAATGTTTTGGTTAGCGTAAGGTAAAAACTTACCCATGTTTATGTGTGGGAAGTCTTACGTGATACCTTTTGTTTTCAAAGGTATTAGAAAGTTAAGAAACCTTAACCTGTTACTCACACCAGACCCATGTCTGACCCAGAGTTTATTTCTTTTTTTCTTAAACTCTTGGGTACTCAAATTTGTACGAGTAGACAAGGGATTGAGGTTAGCTTTGACGAATTGTGGAGGAGCAATGGAGTAGGAGGCTTCAGCGTTGTAGATATGTATAGTGTTCCGCTATGTTTGGTATCTCTGTATGGTATTGAGTAGTAATAACTAGACAGGTGTCTATAACTGTCTAGTATGTGATGTATAAGCTACATAACTTTGATGTATATGATACTATGTAATACTTATGTTATTAATATAATTTATTCGTTCCGCTGTGGAGATTCTGATGTTGTTCTTCTTTCTTCTCTATCTTTTCTCCTTTTATCCCTTTCTTTCTTATTAATGATGCGTCATTCTATGGAATGAATGGCGGGTCATTACATTATCAGCAAAAGAGTAATAGTGTTAGAAAAATAGAGATAAAGTGATATATATTAATACAACATTAAAACTCGATCGAATATAAATATTAAATTTCAATAAAAAATCAAACAAAAATCATAAATACTCTGTTTGACGCATATTCCACTTTAGAATGATAGGGATGGTGTCATCAAATAAAACCATATAGTTTTGTCTATTTGTGGTATATTTGTATCAGGAATTTGAATATCTACTAACCATGCATAACCGTTAGGACTTTTAAATGAGATTAGTAGTATTCCCAATTTTATTTTTTTATAAAAATGAATTCAAGTATCATCTAACCACGCATAACCGTGAGGACTTTTAAACGGAATTAGAATCACCTTGTCTATTTAAGTAATTAATTTTGATATGCGTTCCATATATGCATAACCGTGAGGACTTTTAAATGAGCATGGAAGCACATAATCAAAAATTCTAAGTAATTCACTCATGCATAACTATGAGGACTTTTAAATGAGAGTGAATACTTTGGTCGTTTTTATTTGTTAAAAAAATAATGAAATGAAAAACGAATGATTTTCCATTTAAAATACCACATATTGACATACTATATTGGATTTTGATGAGTGATGGTCGATAGAAATATGATAGAAATAGAAATGATCATGGAATTTTTACCAACAAAAAGTGTTTATAACTCTTGTTTAAATTTCTAAAGAAATTGCTAAATATACTATATTAAGTTATAATATATGATTAATATCGACACTCATCACTTTTTTAATCACTATTTATCCTTTTGATAATCAGTAGGGAGTCAGATTAGTTAATGTAATCATTTAAGATCAAATTAAAAAATAATTATCAAATTTTCTAAAAATGACTAATCTGAAACAAGGTCAAAAATGATTTTCTAGAAGGGGTTTTATAAGAAAATTTCTGCTATTTGAAAATATTTGAAATGAAAAATATGCAGATATATTCTTTGAAAAACGATGCAGTTACCGAATGTCTCCACATAAATCATGTTCCACTTGACATTTTTCTATCAACTAAATTACCAGTGTAATCTGCATCTGAATTTTTCTTAAACTCAAAATTACCATTTGATGAAAGTTATAGACCAGACCGTTAAGTTGCAACAAATTTCCTTGAAATCATTTTTACCAGCTTTAAAATGAGATTTAATTGAAACGGTGCAAACAAACAATTAGTGAACATAGTGTCAGATCCAAATGTATCATGAGTAATCATCAATCAATAAAACACCATCATTAGTCCAAAACAAATCTATATGAACTTAAGGTACTTACAGTGTTCTCATCGTAATATAATTGGCCAACAATTAAAAAGTCAGAATCATTATCAACATTCATAACTGGCTGAATCAAATTAAGGTAAAGATTTTCACATTAAATATATCGTTACCTATTTTACCTTTACGATAATTTTTCGTCGTTGCCCATGGTGATTCTACCACCTTTGTACTAGGCTAAGGAATTTTGATTTGTCGCCCATTGTGTGTCTGGAACAGCAAGATTCCAGATAACACTGTTGTTGTTCCTTAGCCTGCCAACACACCTACACGATAAAAGATTTTTATGACCTATTTGTTTTTATAGGTCTGTGGTTGTTAGTGGCAACAGATTTGAAAAAAATATTTTTATGGAAACCCAAAACTATTTATATATGTTCCTTTTGGCTCCAATATTTGTTTAACTTTAAGAGATTTTATATTCGACCCTTTTGGAACCCAAATTGAAATGGTTTTCACTTGTTTGGGTCTATACCAACAAATATTGTGATTGTGTCCAAAATTTCCACAAATTGTGCACTTGAATTTGACTTGATTAAATTCACTTCTAACAAGTTCAGTTTGATTATATCCATGTCCTTGCCTATCTGCTTTAACAGTTTGTTTTCCTAATAGCATATTTAGTGATCTTTAACTTTTTGGAAAATTTTCTTAAAGTTGTAGACAATTTTTGGACTTGTGCTTTGAGGGATATATTTTCATTCAATAATTGAGTGCCTTTTTTGATAGAATTTTCTCTCCTTGTGTTTTCACTTTCTTTCAAAATGATAATTTCATTTTCAAGCGATTTAATTTCTATTTTTGATTTTTTAATCTCCTCTTCGAATGTTGGACACTTATTACACTTAGGGCTCTTAGTTTGATAGTTTTTAACTAATTGATTAAGCTGTTTATTCGATTCTATCAAACTATCTCTTTGTCATTCAATTTTGGCATATTTCCCCCTAAGTCATTCAAAACATCCATTTATTTCGTGGAAATATATAAGTAATTCTGAATGAGTGAGTTTTGATACCTCGCTTGGCTCGTCGTCATCGCTATCGGTTATATCACCTCGAAGGCACAGATCTGCTTTCTCACTCTCACTGCTATCGTTTTTATTCCACATGGATGCAAAGCTTCTTCCTTTTGATTTCTTTTCTAGGCCGTGTCAATTTCGAGGACAATTGGGCTTGATGTGGCTAAGTTTATTACACTTGTTACAGATGATCTTCCGCTCTCCTGGGTTGTCTAGAGCTTTGATTATTCTGCTTTTTAATTTTTGATTTAGATATGGATTTCCGTATCTAGTATTCCACTTTTTGAATTTCTTCATTATCAACGCCAGCTCTATTGCTTCATCATCATCACCATCACTTTCTGTTGTTCCTTTGAGAGCTATCGACTTCTTTCGAGCATCTCCTCCTTAACGCTCTTCCTTGAATTTTATTTCTAGCTCATAAGTAGTGAGATTTCTGATGAGTTCTTCAACTTTGATTTGTTTCAAATCTTTCGATTCTTGAATGGCAGTCACTTTTGCTTCAAAACTTCGTGGAAGGACTCTGAGGATGTTTTGGACTATTTCCAATTCCGTGTATGATTTTCCAAGAGCTTTTGATTTGTATACGATTTTGGAAAGCCGTCTGTACATCTCTTTCACATTTTCTTCCTTGACCATTGTAAAATTCTCGTATTCGCTACTCAGCATAGCAAGGCAAGATTCCTTGACTTGAGATGTTCCTTCATGAGTCACTTCTAGTGTGTACCATATTTTCTGCGCAGTTAGACAATGTGAGACACGGTTAAATTCAATATGATCCAATGAACAAATAATAGAATTCATAGCTTTAACATCAGTATTCTGTAACTTATTTTCTAGATCTGTCCATTGATCAAATGGTTTTTCTATTTCTTGATTATCTACAACTATAGTTGGTGCTCTATAACATGTCTCAACAATATTCCAAGCATCAATGGTTTTCAAAAAAAATTCATTCTATTTTTCCAGTAAGCGTATTCACTATTGAACATTGGTGGTCAAACTATGGACTGACCCTCAGAAAAAGAAGTATTAAAAGAAGCTATTTGAAAAATTCAAATTTTAAAAATAAAAATCGGTCTTTGAGAAATCAAATTTTTAAAACAAAAATGTCTTTTGAACCTGGCTCTGATACTACTTGTAGGATCGATTTCACCCTAGAGGGGGGAGAATAAGGTGATACTATTAATTAATAAATATAATGCGGAAGTTTATAAAATATTTTCACAATAGATATATCAAAATAATAGCAGCACAGATAATAGCAGAATAATAAATGTTAGAAATAGAATACACAAATTTACCCAGCTTCGGCAAAACCCTGCCTACGTGCTGCCTCTAAGGTTTCTACTAGAAATTAAGCAGTCAGACGCTTACACACGTAAATTCATGACTATCGACTAACCTTAACTCTACACTCAAAACCTTGACACAACTCAGCCACTGAGTTGCGAATTATCGAACTACGCCACCGCAATTCTTCCCCTAGTCACACAACTAGACAATAAACAAGTTTAAATGGAAAAATACAAATTTAAAACAATTTCAAAGTAAAAACCCTAATTGGAATATACTAGAGCCCAAAAACAATATTGCCGGCCCAACAACACAGTGTAAATAAATTTCTCCCTTTTTCCTTTTATGTTGTTCCACCGGTCCTTTGTATTGCGTTGAAAAAATGGCTTCGTCCTTTTTAGTTCGTTCCTTGATAATTAGGGCTTTCTAAAATTGAAGGCGTCGACGGTTGATCGATTAGGTGGATGTTCTCGTGAGTGTTTTGGTGATCGATTGTATCTTCAAATTTGCATACGGCTGCTTCGACGATAGAGTTCAAAAAGGCTTTGGTATGTAATTTTTTCTCATTTGCTTTTTCTGGTTGAATGCTTGAACTTGATCGAGGATTCGAGTTAAATGATTATTCTTTGTTGCTTGAACTCGAATACTTTTTATGGCCGATGATGATTTGGTTTATATAGGAATCAAATTCCTATATTCTCGTTCGAATTAATTTACTTGAATTTTTCTATTGATTTATCTCGGCCACTTGATTTTGCATGAATGCAGGAGATTTTGTTTGACTTATTCAATTCTTACATTTTTATTAGCTTGATTCCCACGGCTTTGAATTGCTTGTGAATGATTTCTTGGCCACCTCTGTTTCGAATTTCTGGCATTTAAGTTTATGTTGACTTCGGCACTTAGCTTGATGTGGTTGAGCTTGCTGTTGTTTTGGTTTCTAACTCATTCGACTTCCTTGATTGACTTACAGTATGTCTGTGTATCCCTGTAGCATACTTGACTTGTTCGATTGCCGTTCCATGACTTTTGAACTCATGTGCATTTTGTCTTGTTCAAATTCTTTGACAACCACGCCTTGACATTGATTCTGTTCAATTTATTTACCAGTTTCACCTGAAGCTTTGCATTCATGTTACTGCTTGTTTGAAGTATATCCAGTTGCATTCATTCTTGCGTGTTCATGCGAGTTCATTGTATGTCCACTGTCTTCACTTGAGTTTGCATTACTTCATGTCACTGGTATTACTGTTTCATTTGTGTTGTACATTCGTGTGCCTCTTGAGTCTTTCATCTTTGTATATGTCTCTGGTATTATCCATTGTAATGTTGTATAGGTTGTTTCATTTGAGTCTGTACTGTGCTTATGCATTGGGTCATGTTGATGATGAGGCTTTGTATTGTTCAATTTGAAACTGCTCTTTTATGATGGCCATCTCCATTTTTTACTATTGGTCTACATTACATCTGGACTTGTTCGTCTGGTCTTTGAGGCCGCTCATTGTCGTTGCTTTACACTTGTTTGTGTATATTGTCACTGCATTTGGTTAAGACTTGGTCTTGCGTTGCACTGACCATCGAGTTTATATGCATTTTGCTATTGTTTATTAGTTTTTCTTGGTCGACACTTGTTGTTGGTCTTTGGTGCACTTGCTCATCTCTATTGATTGCCATTTTGAACTGCTGCATTGTTTGGTTGTATTTGACATGAGTTGCGTTATGATTTGTTACCGAGTTGAATTTTCGGTTGATTGCATGTTCACTTTGTTGTACTTCCAGTGTGCCATGACTTGTGTACTTGTCCGGTTATATAAATATATACAGGTGTGGTCTGTTGCACTTGAATATGCTATGCACTATACTTCATTGTTTTCTGTTGAGGCTTGTTTCTCTGGTCTCTGTAGCATATGATCCATTGGTGCATTATGTTGTACCTATTTTACCTTGCCTGTTCCGGTATGTCCCATTTCACTGGTTTGGTGATGCTGGTTTCTTGTCTCTGGTTGTGAATTGAGTTGATGTTTTGTAATTTGTCTTCATTTTGCCTTGGTTGTATTTGAATTCTTATGCTCGATAGTTTTGTGATGTTTTGTAGTGCACCTGAGTTGAATCCAGCTTGTAGCTCGGGTTTAACCTTGTGTTGATATCGTGACTTTATTTTTATTGCACTTGAGTTGAACTCGGCTTTTGATTTGGGTTTGACCTTGTGCTCACCTATCCCTGTAACTTTATCAAGTGTATATTGATGTGCACGACCTTGTGGCAAGTACATTGATACATTGTGCATGCCACAAGTTGTTCGTGTATGATGAATTCCAATTTGAATGATGACGAACAACCCAAATAACTGAGGCAAATAATATTTTCAAAATACATTTTCTTTTACACTGCAAAAATATTTTCTTTTCAATTTTACTGCGTTAGTATATATTTTTTGCAGATTGCTTAGATGCTGGATTCAATCTGGAATAGAGTTGAAGATAAATTATGAGTGAACGAGCGATATGTAGTAAGAACATTTGTAAATGAAAAATTGTGTTGTAACCGAATTTGTATTGTAATTGAAATTTGTATATATATATCGTGAGAGCTCAGATTTGTACTATTCAAAATTGTAATAAATATTTGTTTGAATAAAATATCTTTTTGAATTTAAACTCTGTGTTATTGATTTTATTCAGCAAATATTTATTTAATTCTATGAAAATAAAATAGTTCATTAACAAATACATTTAAATGAATATATATATATATATATGTTTATTATCATCAAACAAAAATCATATACTCGCATATTCAACATACTTTTCCTAATTATATACTAGACTTTCCTAATTGTGTTATAATAAAAGTAAACCTAATTGACAACTTAATTAGTACTTACTACATTTATATAAGTGTACATGAATATTGAAATAAAGGTGCAACAATGTTGCGACAACTTTAAATCCACGAAACGTTGAATTTTGACAAAAGGTTCTACGGTCATTTTTTCCCGTTTTAGTTAAGCTATTTATTTATATAAACCAAATTTAAAAATAAATTTGTATAATGTGTTTTAAAAATATAAACACTCATAAATAAATTAAAATAATTTATTAAACCATTTAAACTTTCTTTTCCAAAATCAGGATTTTGTCACTTTTGTTGATATAAGGAAATGTTACTATTTTTGTGTATATTTCTATTTTCAAATCCTATCTCATACTGTTTGAATCATGAAACATTTTATATTTTATATTTAAAATCACTTTAGATATTATATTTTTAGGTGGTCATATTCTGGGTCGTTACATTCTCCTCTACTTAAAAGAATTTCGTCCTCTTAATGAAATAAGATGAAAAATAGCTCAAAAGGAAATATATATTCAATAAGATGGAATATATATAATAAGTGATTACACCATAGGTGGTGAGTACACCCAAATGATAGATAAAGTCTATACATCGATCGTAAACTCGGGTGCTTTTCTCATTCTATCTTTTATTTCCCATGTGCAATCATCAGCATCCCCGCTCCATTGAACATTTTCCAACCTTACAACCTTCCTTCTTAATCATTTCTCATTTTTATCCATGATTCAGATGGGGTTTCGAATAACTACTAAGTTTGGTTCAATCTCCAAGTCATCCTGGGCAGCCATTTCCATGATTTTTTTCTAGGTCATATACATGCTTCCGTAAATGTGATATGTGAAAAACATCTTGTACACCAAACATTCTTTCAGGTAATTGTACTCGATAAGTGTTAACCCACCTTTTGGTAAGGCCATGGACATGCGGATTTAACTAAATTGACTACTCGTTTGTCGAGACTGGAATACGATGGGTTTGTGTCAGCTGGATGGAAAGACGATCAGTCATGGAGGGTTCGGTGTCGGCCATTGGGTCTAGGAGGTGTGGTTTGTAATGTTTGGAGTTCGGCCATGTTGCTCGGCTGTTCGGTCATGCATGGCTCGGCCAAGGAGAGGTGGTCAAGCAAGGTTCGGTTGTTGGTGGTTCGGCCATGCGCCCTGACCGTTCGACCAAGATGGTTCGGTCATACTGGAGTGGTTCAGCCTTGATGGGTCGATTGTGTAGGTTCGGTCAAGGTAGGTAAGTCAGGATGTCGGTTAAGGAGGATCGGTTGGGCAAAGTTCGGTCATGGTGTGAAAGTTGAGGTGGGTCAGCCAGATATGGCTCGGTCGTATTTGGATCGGTGGGTGCCACTCTGTCAAGAATAGAAGTTTGTGCATGGATTGGCATGTTGAAGTGGATCGGCATACTGGAGTATGGAGTGGACCGGCATAGGTCGGTCGGCTTGGCAGTGTGGGTCGGTCATGATGAAGGAAGTGGCTCGGCTATGGTCCTGATGGTACCGATCAGGAAGCCCAGTAACTTGGTATTTTCCTATAAATATAGCATGCAGGGCTGTAGAAAAGGGGATCTTCATTCTGTTTCCCTTCATCTTCTGTACTAAGGCTGCTTTGCTATTGTTGTTCCAAAAACTCTGGATCATAACTGTAATTGATTCTAACATCGATAAAAAGGAAATTTCTAGAGTGGACGTAGGTCGGAGTTAGCCGAACCACTATAAACCTTGTGTCTTTACTGCTTTCTCTTTAATTTTTATTGTTCTTCACATTCATACTCTCTACATGCGTTCTATCTGTGATCTGTGACTATGATTTGGTGCTTTCATCTGGATTTGGGTGTTAGTGACCAATTTTGGCGCTAACATTTTGGTGCTTTCACTGAGAAACCTAGTCCTCAAGGATTCTGAAGCTTGGATTTTGGATTTAAAGGCTTAGGAACTTGGATTCTTGAGACTATGGTAAAGCAATCAACTAGGAGACAAAGGATGGAAAGAAGTTAGTAGGAGGGAATTTAGGAGGCTTCCACTGGAGATAATCAACCCTCCGTCTACATCACTAGGGACGAGATGCAGGTCATGATGAATTCCATGCAGGAATAGTTGAAAAGGCAAGAGGAAATGATTCAGGCACTTTTCAGACAATTGGGACAAGCAGGACCACAGAAGCTCAGTTTCATGGAGGTGGATCAGAAGGACTCAACCGGCAAGTAGATGCAGTGGTTCAGCAGGGGGCAACCCCAGTCAGCAAACAACTATCAGTCCAGGTGGATCTAGACTTGGAGGCATGCCGCCAGGTAATGTTGGACCAACCCATGAAGGGATACCAGATGACGCTGCACAGCCCGGCCCCAACAAGAATGCATGAGTGCGCGAGGAGGAGTATATACCGGAATTCCCTCAAGGACTTGGAGGGTGCTTAGGAAATGGAGATAGGGGGCAACCCTTGGCAGGTAACACTGGATTGGCTGACATCTTCAGGCGAACTATTCGCGGAGGTCTGACAAATAGGGATTTGGAGGGAGTAAACAGAAGTCCATTTACCCGTAATTTAGGATGGCTAGGAATCCACCCGATTTAAAGCTACCCTCTCTAGAAGTATACAACGGTAAGACGGATCCCACTGACCAATTGATGAGGTACACAAGGCATACAGAAGTGCTGGGGGAATCAGAGGAGGTTATGGCTCGATGTTATCCCTTGTACTTGACCGACATAGCTGCTATGTTGTTCAGACAGTTAGAGGATGGATCTATTGGAAAATGGACAAAACTTTTTGATAAGTCCTTGAGACAGTTTCGAGTTCACATAAAAAGGCCAAAGAATGTGATAACGCTGACGTCGGTTAAACAGAGGGCAGATGAATCGCTCAGGACATTCTTAACTCGGTTTAATGCAGTAGTTGCTTCGGCGGATCGGCCGCATCCATCAATGATTCTGATTGCTGCGGTATTAAGAGTTAGAGATAATTCGGATTTCAAAGTATCCTTGATAAGGGACCCACCAATGGATCTCGGGGAATTCTTTCATGAAGCTGAGATATTTCTTCGACAAGAGGATGCATGTTTGGACATGAAGTCAAAGGAAGTAAACATGGTTAAGGATGAGGGACCGCCCGGTGAAAGCTCGGGTAAGGACAAGATAAAGGGAAGAGGAAGCATTAGGGAGAACCAAAATTCTTCACTTACACAGGACTGAATGCAACACTGAAGCAGATATTCTTAGATACTCATGATCGTTTTCTTATCGAAGGCTGGTAAGGAGGTAACCCTTAGAACGTGAAAGGTCATTGGGAAAGCACTGTCTCTTTCATGACCTGGACAGGCAAGATACTAACAATTGCATGCATCAAAAGGATATAATCGAGGAACGTGTAAGGAATGGTCAATTGCAGCAATATGTTGGAACTTAGAATGCGGCGGTGGAACAGGAGCAGCCACCGCCTACCTTGAACGACGAATGTGCGAGGCCTAGGAATGGTGGCCGGTTGGTCGTCAACTAATCGTGATGGTTTAGAATAAGTAACAAACGCCGAACAAACGGCTAGATCACTTACTAATGTACAGGGTCGGAGATGACCCTTTGGCATGCTCTGAGATGATGGTTTACCGAGACGCACCTGTTTGTGAAATCTGATTTTTCCTTTTGGCTTGGACATTTACTTTTTTTCTGCTTTTGATTTGGGGTTCGGTTTGAACTCCCGGTTTTTTTGGTTTCTTGGTTTAGATTTTGGTTTGGATACTTGATTTTTGATTTGGATTTTGATTTGGACTTTTGATATGGATTTCTAGTTTTCTGGTTTGAATCTGGGTCTCAGATTAAATTTTGACCGACTTTTATCTGGTTTTTGGCTAAAATGGCGTCGAGTATGGACTATAGTCGGAAAGGGTCCGGAGAGACCATGATTCGGCCTAGGACATAGGCCCCATATCACCTATCGATTACTATCACAGATCGTCGAGTATGGACTATACTCGGCAAGGGTCCAGAGCGACCAGGATTCGGCTTAGGACTTAAGCTACGACATTACTCAACGTTCGGGGACACTGAACCAGGAACACTATGGCATTACTTGACATAGGTCACCGAGTGTGGATTATGTTTAGCAAGAACCCGAAGAGGTTACAGATTTGGATATTGGCTATGAACAGCTAAGGATTTGGGCACGCACCCGGAGCGGTCCTAGACTCGGATAAAATGATCCGGAGAGATCGTGGATTTGGTTAATTGATTTTGGATGGATGTGGGATTGGATGAGGATTTGGTTACTGGATGGGAATTGGATATCGACTCATAGCAGTCTTAGATTTGGATAAGGATAATGGCACTTGGGTGGAATGGATGGGATTATGAATCGAAAAGTATGGCTATGGATAACATATTGACTTCGGATATCGAATTTGAGGCTATTCAAAACCCACCTTCCAATAGCAAGGCATGTTTTGGCGGATTTAACTAAATCGACTACTTGTTTGTCGAGACTGGAATACGATGAGTTTGAGTAAGCTGGATGGAAAGACGATCAGTCATGGAGGGTTCGGTGTCGGCCTTTCGGTCTGGGAGGTGTGGTTCGGTATGTTTGGAGTTCAACCATGTGGCTCGGCGGTTCGGTCATGCATGGCTCGATCGAGGAGATGTGGTCAAGCATGGTTCGGTTGTTGGTGGTTCGGCCATGCAGCCCGGCCGTTTGACCAAGGTGGTTCGGTCATACTAGAGTGGTTCAGCCTTGATGGGTCGGTCGTGTAGGTTCGGTCAGGGTAGGTAAGTCAGGAAGTCGTCTAAGGAGGATCGGTTGAGCAAATTTCGGTCATGGTGCGAAATTTGAGGTGGGTCGGCCAGATATGGCTCGGCTGTATTTGGATCGTTAGGTGCTGCTCGATCAAGAATGGAAGTGTGTGCATGGATCGGCATGTTGAAGTAGATCAGCATACTAGAGTATAGAGTGGATCGGCATAGGTCGGTCGGCATGGCAGTGTGAGTTGGTCATGATGAAGGATGTTGGCTTGGCTATGGTCCTGATGAGCCCGGACCAAGAAGCCCAGTAGCTCGGGATTTGCCTATAAATACAGCATGTAGGGCTTCAGAAAAAGGGATCTTCATTCTGTTTCCCTTCATCTTCTATACTAAGGCTGCTCTGCCATTGTTGTTCCAAAAACTCTGGATTGTAACTGTAATTGATTCTAACATCAATAAAAAGGAAATTATGGATTGGACGTAGGCCGGAGTTAGCCGAACCACTATAAACCTTGTGTCTTTACTGCTTTCTCTTTAATTTTTATTGTTCTTCACATTCTTACTCTCCACATACATTCTATCTGTGATCTGTGACTGTGATTTGGTTCTTTCATCTCGATTTGGGTGTTAGTGACCAATTTTGGCGCTAACAATAAGCTAGTGGGCTGATTCGTTCGGGAATGGGAAAATGTCCAATAAATCGAGGTGCTAACTTCCCAGCTCTTTCAAATCTTACTACTCCTATCATTGGAGAGACTTTCAAAAAGGCCGAATTTCAAATTGAGAATTTCATATTTCTACGCCTTTCGTATGCATAACTCTTTTGTTTACTTTGGGCTTCTTTTAGCTTCTTTCTAATCATATCAACTTTCTCTGAAGCATCTCGTATCATATCTGGGCCAAGCACTAACCGATCTTCAGATTCTATCCAAATACTGGCGATTTACATGAACGACCATACAAAGCTTCATACGGTGCCATGTCGATAGTAGCTTGATAGTTGTTATTGTAGGAGAACTCTACTAAATGTGAATGATTCTCCCATGAGCCTCCAAAGTCTAGAATACATGCTCTCAAAAGATCTTCCAAAACACTTTTGACTCTTTCCGTCTGTCCATCAGTTTGGGGGTGATATGCAGTGCTTATACTCAGCTTCGTTCCCAAAGCTGTCTGTAATGCTTTCCAAAACTGACTAGTGAAGATTGGATCACGATCGTTTACTATAATGCTTGGAACTCCATGCAATCAGACAATCTCCTTCATATATATATATCCGCAAAGCTTGCTGCAGTTCTTTTTGGCTTTACCGGAATAAAGTGTGCACTTTTGGTTAATCGGTCTATGATAACCCAAATGCCTTCATTTCCTTTTCTTGTTCGGGGTAAGCCATCAATGAAATCCATCGGTCTACGTTGGTCAATTTTGATTCCTTGGCAATTTTCGCAACGGCTAACATAGATAGATATGTCCCTCTTCATACTTTTCTACCAAAATTTACGCTTCATGTCCTTGTATATCTTATGAATTCCTGGATGAATGCTAAGTTCGGCTATGTGGCATTTAGCTAGTACTTCTTTCCTAAAATTTTAAACATCTGAAACTCAAATTCTTCCATTTAACCTTAATACTCCAAGGTTATCTATTTTAAAGCTTGAATTATATCCTTAATGTATATTCGTAACGATCTCCTTGAAAAATAGATCCTCCTTTTGTTTGCTGGCGATCTTTTCTATGAGAGTTGGAGTAACTACCAAATCAGATTAGTAGCTAACTTTCTACTCAATGCATCAACTACTACCTTGGATTTCTCGAGTGTATATTGAATATCTAGATCATATGACGCGAGAAATTCTAGCCAGCGTTGTTGTCTATGTTTAAGTCCTTCTGGGTGAAAAGATAATTCAAAGATTGGTGGTCCATGAAGAGTTCGAATTTTTCACCTAAAAGATGGAATAATATTCACTAAGGTTAATTCAAGTTTTATCGAAATAAACTGTGAAAGATTCTTACCCAGCAAATAATGTCTCCATATCTTTAGAGCGAACACAATGGCTAATAATTCTAAGTCATGTGTTGCATAATTCTTTTCATGCCTCTTCAGTTGTCTACTTGCGTAAGCAATCACCTTCCAATCTTGCATTAAAACTGCACCAACTCCTTCTCTACAAGCATCTGTATAGACGGCCAATCCACCATTTCCATTTATAATTGCTAAAGCGGAGCGGTTGTCAACCTCTTCTTTAGTTCTTGGAATGATTCTTCACACTTAGGAGTCCATATAAATTTAGCATCCTTCATTGTCAGCTTCGTTAGGTGATAGGCAATCTTAGCGAAGTCTTGAACGAATCTTCTTTAATATACTGCCAAACCTAAGAAGCTTTGAATCACTTTAGGAGTTTGTGGCTACTTCCAATATTGAATACTACAACTTTCCCTGGATCCACTGAAATTCCATTCCTTGATATTATATGTCTAAGGAATCTTACCTCCTTATTCCAAAAGTGGCACCTTGATTATTTGGCTTTAACCACATTATTCCTCAATATCTCCAATACGGTTTATAGATGCCTTGTGTGTTCTTCTTCTGTCTTTGAGTAGATAAGGATATCATCGATAAAGACTAACACGAATTTGTTTAGCACATCTCTAAACACTATATTCATTAGGTCAACAAAATAAGTGGGTGCATTAGTCAGCCCAAAAGGCATAACCAACCACTCATAGAAAGTATTCGGACCTTTGAATGCAGTTATATGGATGTAATCTTCTGCGATCTTTAACTGATGGAATCCTGTAGCCAGATCCATTTTAGGGAAAACTCGAGCTCCATGTAACTGGTCAAACAAGTCATCTACTCGAGGTAGAGGATACTTGTTCTTAATTGTTTGCTTGTTCAGATCCCGATAGTCTATGCACAATCTTAAAGATCCATCGGACTTGGCTACAAAAACTATAGATGATCCCAAACTTGAACGACTAATTCTTATTAACCCTTTCGTTAATAGCTCTTGGGTTTGGTTATTCAACTCATTCCTTTCTTTCGGAGCCATCCTTCTATCTTTTTGTTTAATTGGCATTGCACCGGGAACTAAATCATTATGGAATTCAATTTCTCGATGTTGGGGCAAACTTTTATTTCCTCAAAGACATCTGCAAATTCTTTAACAATGGGTATTGTTTCTAATCCTTTCTGGGATTTATCTAAAGCATAAAGAAAACTATCCCTTCAAGGACTAGGACCTTCACAAGATATTTCTATGATTTTCCGAAAGAGGTCCATAAGTATATCGTTCTTTTTTCGCAATTGAGCACGACTTTGTACTTAGCCAACGAATCCATACCGAGTAAAATTTCAAATCCAATAAAATCTAAGACAAAAATGTTAAAAGGAAAGTGGTGGGGAGGATAGGAAATTGGGACTTTTTCACAGCGCATACGAAGATTAGTGGAACCTCCTATAGGATTCATCACGCAGATAGGGTCGTCAACAATTTTAGGTTTAAGATTTAATTCCTCTATAGTCGTTTTAGAAATAAAACTATGAGAAGCTCATGTATCAAATAATACTCTAACTAAAACATGTTTGATACAAATATTACCTTCCAACACTCATTTTCCCTTCACATCTTAGGAGGTTGGAGGCACATCCTTGATAGCATAAACTTTGGCTTGTTCTCCTTTCTTCATTAAGGGACAATCCTTTATCATGTGTCCTGATTGATGACAATTATAACAGCTTCTTGGTGTCGATCCTTGAGTTCTGGGTTTTCTACAATGAGTTGATAGGTGGCCCTTTTGTTGGCAATTATGGCAAGTGACATCTTTATAGCGGTTATCCTAAGATCCTTCTTTGGGTTTTCCTTGCCATAGCTTCTTGCCATTGAACTTCCACTTCTTCCAATTATTATTGTTGCCTTCTTGTACTGCTGGTGGATATATCTTATCCAAAGCTTCTTATCTGTATCCCATGTTTATTAAGTCTACAAATGGTTCTTTCACATGCCCGGTCATTCTGACATGGTATTGCTTCTTCATTCCCGAGATAAACTTTTCATTCTTTTTGAGGGACGTATCTATCAATCCAGGCCCACAATGAGATAATTCGTTAAACTTGTTAGCGTATTCCTCAGACATCTCTTTCTGTTTAAAATCTAAAAAAATTCTGGTAAAGATGGGATTTTCTTGCTTCCGGCATATACTGCTCCTTTAGAACTTTGATCATTCCCATGAGAAATTATCTTTTGACTCGTTCTGAATAATAGATTCCCACCAAACTAGAGCTCCATCCTGTAGTTGCAAAGAAGCTAAGAATCCCTTCTGCTCATCTCCAATATTCAGTCCTTTAAAAATTCTTTCACAGGAGCGGATCCAAGCTTGAACTTCAATGATGGTTTTCGTTCCTTTGAAAGGTTTACCACCAAGGCTGGTATAGTTCTTGCATAAAGTTGCAAAGTTAATTTGGGGCTACACTGGATCTACTACTTCCTCAACTACTGTAGCTGCGGGAGTTTGACCATTTGTGGTATTACTTCCTCCCCTACCTCATACTCTTCTTCCACTCATTTTCTACTATCTCTATATAGTAAGAAAAATATCTTTAGGATATATAGACGAGATATCCTAGGGCATGCTATACAGTATGAATATACTTATTTAGGTTAAAAGTTATAATTATGCTCTCTCTCAGACTAAAATCATTTTAGGGCGTTACCAACCCTATCTCTAATGAGTCATACCCAAACAAAGCCAAGGTTCTCGCTTAACCTTCAACTCTGATACAAAATATGACCATCCGTCTCCTTGACCCTCAGAAATCGACACTAATACATCCATGGTATTCAGGTAACATAAATCCAAGTACCAAGGAGGCATATTATCAGGGGTGTAAAAGAAAATAAAGATAAAAGATAACAAAATAATAGAATCTCGCATCGCATTCTACATTTTAATTATACATAAATGATCAGTATCAAATACAAATCCAATGGGATAGTTATAACTGTCTATCCGTACATATGGTTGAAAATACATAATACATGACACAGTGGAAAATGGGTAGATATCTACATAAGGTACTTCGGCTTCATAGCTCCAAAAGACTTCTCCAAAATGTTTCCCAACATGCTCCAAAATGCTCCTAAGGTATCCTGACTAATTGGCTGGCCGAAAAATAGGGCACCCAGAGTTTAAAAGGAAACACAAACTCCGGGTTAATCATAGGACTGGTGTGAGAACTCAAAGTATGATGTTTTAAAAACAAAAAGGTATCTCATAAGTATAGAACGGGTTTTTACCTTATGATAACCAAAACTCTTTATTACGTAAAATTTAGGTATATTATTTTTAATGACTTTCTTTGAAAACATTTGCAAATAAACTTATTAATATTATTCTAAAAGGTTACCCATATAGCATTTCGGGGCTACGCATTACGCCAATATAAACAAAACCGTGGGTACTTATTGGAGAGTCGGTTTCCATACAAATGACCAGGTGAAGGGACTACCTTCCGACAAAACATCTCTAGAGGAATGTACCAAGGCCCATCACAAAGGATCCTCTACCAACACAAGACCGGCCTATCTCTGTAACTAGATAGTACGGAATATATCATCCCTTGGTTGTTATCAATCTTTATTCGAGATCTCTCTTCGCATACATCCACATTAATTTACATCTTGAACGTTAGCGGGAAGAAATAAATCTAGAAGGGGATGATAATAACCTAATTAGGAATGACCCACTTAGCCTTGCTGCATACATCCACATTGTGATTTGGAATGCAAGGTCAGACACTCATTCATACAAGTTAGTTCTAGTCCAGAACGAAACTGAAGGTACTTTCCTCAGCCATTACTAGGCGAGAAGTCCTTGTGGTTCTGAGATTTTTCATAACAAAGAGACCACTGCTACAATATAGTGAATCAGGAGTTTATCCCTTAATTAACAAGTAGTCCCTCGTTATTATTCATCTTAATATCTCCATCTTCAAGCATCTTTAATCTTCGAACACGTAACTTGGTTCAAAGTGGTTGTTGGATAGGAATCGCCCAAATCCGACTCCGGTTCCTTCGAAATCCAATCATCGATAAAAAATGATGTAATTAGGTGATTGTTTTTCGATCCATTCATTTTGCTTTACCAAAATATCTTTGAGAGATATATATTTTCAAATATTCTTTTTGAAACGATACGTATTTTTCACGTTCGAAAATCGACATCCATACTTTTACATCGTACTCGAATGCCGCAGATTCAACCATTCAAATCAGAGTTGCCGGAGCTTATAAGAAAATTAAGTAAAACAACACAGCGAAAGAAAAAGAAATGAATATCATTGATATACAACATTCGATACAACAATGATATAGTATGAATCAATATCAGAGATACAAGGTAGAAATGCTACAGCGGAAAACTAAATGAACAAGCAGCGGAACCAAAACTTCAAACAGCAACTGCAACTCAAATCCAATGCTCCAAAGCCAACTCCAAAATCACAAGCTCGAACCACCATCTCGTTTCACCCAGGTAAACAAGTCTCATCCGACCAAAGACTCCAATACCCAAGACCTCTAAAGAATACCAAAGAGAAAGCTAGAAGCTACCAGATCGATATCTATATCTACTATCTGAAAAACCCAACTCTAGACTGCCCGTGTGGAAAATTGTGGGCACCCAGAGTTTAGGAAAGGAACAATAAACTCCGGGTCAGTCATGGGACTGGTATGAGCAAACAAAACAGTTTATCTTTAGAAACAAGCAAAAGAATTTAAATTTTGAAATCCGTAATTCTTTTGGAAAATGAAACTACCATAAGGCCTCTCGCCACACACACAATGCAAACGCAGACTTGTGGAAGATTTCTCCTTATGATAGTCAAAATGCTTGATACGCGAAAACCATTTGATATTATTATTAGTGCACAGTGGAAAACATTTCAAAAGTATAATATTAATCTTAGCCAGCATAGGTACCATTATATTATGCCTGCTATAGCTACCTCCTGAGGAGGCAGGTTATACAATTGCAATCGTAAAGGGTTCGTATTATTTCTTTGGATTTCCAACAAATTGTCAGGCTAAGGAACTTCCTGGGCCACATGGGTACGCCTTTGGAGGGACGCCCCAAGAACCTAACCGGATCTCTGCCAACACAATGCCGGGTTACCTCTGTAACTAGGTAACTACTGACACGATTATGCCATCCCCCGGTCGTAACCAACCTTTATTCGAGCGCTCGATACCAAAAACCACAAAGTAATGTATTTGCAGTAAACACATAGGTTAAATATCTGGGCTCCATACCATGACATCGCCTCTATCCAGAAGGAAATGAGCATACCCTCAGGAGGCGCTACCTCCAAATAACCTTGTTGCATTCTTCCTGTTTCGACCATTCTGGGTTGTGAAGTTCAACGAAGTCTCGTCTACATAGCTACGCTTTTCAAAAAAAGCCACGCTTTGATCGACAAATGATCAACAGCACTTCGTATGCCACATTACCAAATTGGGAATGTATCACTAGTAACCATCAACTACATAACTTTTGATCTCGTACGTCTCAGAGAAGGATGTAAAGCTAAGAGAATAAATCTCCGCCACCAAACAGAAATGTATTTGATAGAAACCGGTTTTACATCTCAAAGTATAGTGTCAGGCACACATCCACACAAGTCTGTTCCGGGGTCGAACAGAACCTAAGGCACTTTCGAAAAAGTCCTTGCAAATCCGGGAATCCACAATCCCGATCGAACTTCCCATCACTTAGGGAATCTCTATACCGTAGCTACTCGGTGCAGAGACAATCGATAGGTCATCCTATCGTTCTCGCAAATACCCGGTCTTCACCACCGGTCTTCAAATGCTATCCATAACGTCGTATCACATATTCGGAATGGGCTATATGACACAAAGGTCCTCTCTCGGCTAAACCGAATAGTGAGCACAATATTTACAAACATATGGATATGGGTTTTCAGTTAAGTCGCAACTTTAAAACCCAAAACTTTTCTTTCAAATAGTTAAGCGAATTACCATTTATAAATATATTTTTTAACCAAAAAGATTCACTTCCCGAAACCTTTCAATGGTTTAAACAATTTCCACATTTTAATCTTTTAAACAAAAGATTCATTTTTCAAGATCCCCTTTCAATTTAAAACAAGATTCATCAATCTTTTAAACAAAAGTTCATTCATAGCTTCTCAAGACAATTACATTTCAAATTGGATTAACCTGTTAAATCTTTAAATCAAGATTTAACTTATAGCTTTCAAAACTCGTTTCCAAAGATTCTTCCATAATTTGGAAAATCATTTTAAATTCAAACTTGAAATCCCTTTAATATAAATTGGTAGTTCATTAATCATATGAAAGCTTTTATTGTTTGAAAACAAATTGTTTTTATTTCGGAAAATCCGATTTTTATTTATACAAGTTAACATATTTGAGGTTAATTCAAATCCCCACAACAATTATTAAAAATGGTTTGAAACCCATATAAGCTTATATACCGTTTTTAAATTATAAATACCCAATCTAGAATTCAATTTCAGATATTGAATTCCAATTTAAATCAGATTATTCAACTTTCAAATCTTTATTAAGTTACTCAGAAGAAAACAACTTTCATTTTTAAACACTTGTTTTTCAAAAGCCTTTCATTTTAAATCAAATCTATTTTCAAAACCATTTGAATTAAAAATTCCAATTCAAAACTATTTAAAAATCTGCGACTTAACCGATTTCCACATGCAATCCACATTTGTGTGTGTATAAGTGTGGTCCAGGCGATGACACACAATAGTGCAACAACAATCATTACATCACAGATCAAAGTGCAGCAATAACGATAAGCGGTATAAGCTATAACGCTTATCTTCATTCGCAGATTCATAGATACAGTAATTTATCAATTACAAGGATTCATTAATATGATTCGATGTGGGTTTTGGATAACCAACTGGAATCCGACTCCCTGTCGCATCGAATTTCAAATGCCATTTTACGGTCAAGGGTATTTATACCGAAAATATATCACAGATATCACAGACCAATACACAGCATATTTCACATCACAGAATATTTCAATTCAGAGATAACAATCAATGCAAGGCAATACAATCATTCATAAGCAAACATATTTCTAATTCAAATTTTAATTAATTTAATTAATTCAAATTAAATTAATTACTTAAGAATAAATCAACTTACCTTGCTTAACCAACCATTAATTAATTTATCATAATCATTTAATTAATTAATCACTTCTTAATTACCCACATTATCAATTAATTAATCTTTAATTAATTAATTATCCTTTAATTATTAATTAATAACTCTAATTATTCATTATTAAACTTGATCAAAAATTTATCATTCCTTAATTAATTACTAATTAACCCTTAATTTACAATTAATTAATCTTATTTAATTGCTTAATTAATTACAAATTAGAAATTAGAAATTAATTTATCTTAATTATAATTAATTAACCTTAATTATTTAATTATTTAATCCTTAATCATAAATTAATTAACTTCTAATTATAAATTAATTTATGTTTAATTACTTAATTAATCGATTTAAATCATTAATTATTTTTAAATTAATTACCTTAAGTAATCATTAATTTATCACATAAATTAATCACTTAATTAATCACATCAAATAAATTAACTTTAAGTTAATTACATTAATTAACCCCTCATTAATTATCATTCCATAAATTAATTACATTCAGTAATATCCCAATATAATTACTCGAAACCCAAGATAATTTCAAATATTTCAAATTCAATCTTTTAAAACTATTTGAAAACTATATTTAGGAATTTGGTTACTATTTCTTTTATATCTTGAAAACCTACAATTTCAACTACGTGATGAATCTAATCCATAATTACCTTTTAAAACAAACAATTTAAAACAATTTAAATCCTCAAAACTTGTTTAAAGCTTTATTTTCTTTCAACCTAGGTAACTCAACACCTTAAAACCCGAGCACAACCAACGAGCTATTCCCTCTTTCTTCTTATTTTACTTTGCTTTGTTTTAAAACATCCTGTTGTATCGTTTATTACTCAGACAACATGAGCCACCCCACAATTCTTCGAATAAATCCACGTTTTCCCTGAGAGCATACCCGACTAACTTCTTCCTTCTTCAACCCAACATTGCTCAGATGCACAACTTCACACGTGCATATGCACAACCGGCCGACGAGGCTCTGGGCATCGCTGTGGCCTCCGATGCATCATCGACAACCTCTTCAAACATCTCGTAAACCCAGATTTGAAATTTTGACTGCAAATCAAAATACAACAGTTTGAATGTAACAACCGGCATATTTATCGATTTTTTTATATTTAAATATTTTATTTAAATATTTTATCGATACTCGGAATTTAGTCCGAAAAGCTACTTTTTGCATACGGTCGAATTAGGACTCGGGACCACTTCCATTGAGTTCAAAACGCCGTTTGCGATCTTTTTGAGTATAAACTTTGATATGTTTGGAGTTAGAGGATTTTTGCCACTTTTTACTTAGGGCTTTGGTTTGGGCTGAGCCCAATAACCCCACTTATGTATTCAGTCCCAACCCTCTCCTCTTCATTTACTTCCTTACTATTTTCCGAATGCTCAAGCAGCTGGTTCTAATCCGGAACCTACTCACCCTAAATCTGGGTTTGCACGTTTGTGCAATGATTACACCAACCTGGGTGGGAAGCCATTTAAAGGTTCTGAAACTATCATCGAGGTCCAGCCTTGGTTGAGGACCTGCGATCGAATCTTCATTCGCATGTATCTCATCGATCTTCACCGTATAGAAGTGGGGCGTCACAGCTATTATTTTGGGGCTAGAGTCTGATTTGCAAAAGAAAACTAGGGCTTGAGTATCAATTTCCTATTCCACTCTCCATTGTTTTAAAAGCTTCTCCTTCATCGATTTGGGTTCAAAGGTGTGATTTTTATCTCACATCTATGTCTATAATTATCTACGATTGTTAGGTATGAATTCCTAACACTTATTCTTGTGCAATTGATTTTGGTTTGGATTGATTTGGTGTATATTCCAATTTTTGGTGTTTTGAAATCAAAATCTATGAAAATCCTTTTATGGATATTTGGAAATTGATATTTGAGGCGTATCGAAGAGCCGTTAAGGCTGGGTTGTCGCTTGGCGTAAATCCTTAGTCGTTGTTGCTCGATCGATCGCTTCCGGTATACATTTGGCCATTTTTGGCCTAGGTTCAGGGAATGCCCTGAACCCCAGTTTCAGACGTCTGAAACATAGTATTCAGACGTATGAATATTATTCTGGGAAGATTTCTATTCCCAGATTCAGACGTCTGAATATATGATTTCAGACGTCTGAATTGGTTAGTTTGGAACCAGAAAGGAAATAGGCTAAAAAGGGCCTATTTCAGACGTCTGAAATCAAGGATTCAGACGTCTGAATTCTGTTTTGGAAAATAGTTTATTTTCCAGATTCAGACGTCTGAATCCTTGATCTCAGACGTCTGAATCTGCAGTCTTTTGCCTATTTGCCTATTTAGCGTGAATTTCCAACTTTAATCGATTCGTGTTGATTCCCTTTTTGTTGTTACATTTATTATTGACTTTGATGACATTTTCTTCGTGGTTTTTGGGAATATCCATTTTGATGGATTCGGTATTGATTTCTTTGGATTTTATTCACGTCTTCGAATGTGAATTTTGATGATTGATTGTTTCTACAATCATTTCTATGATTTGTCACTTTAAAAATATAAAGGTTTCAATACTAGTATTAAATATCAAAACTCTTTCATCAAAATGATTTCAACACTATTTTATTACAAAGCTCGTTCTCTTAAACCGTTTTCCAATCTACTAGTATATACAAACCTTTACCTCACTCATATGAGAAATCTAATTAAACGGCTTAGTAAAACAAGTGGTATGAAACACTCGCGTTTACTTCGTCGGTTAATTCTTGGACTTGTTCGATTGAAACTTTTGTGACAATTTTCTAGTGAAGATCTACAGTTTGTTCATAAATATTTAAGTTAAGCAAGTGGTTATGGGACATGAATCTAAACTTTTATATTTACTAACTTAGTGAAATTGACACTTCTTGATGATCCTTGACGGCCATTTTTGTGATTTAGACTAGCAATTGTGCGATGTCTCTTTGTCTGCGAGGGAGACTAGACCCCGTTTCTATGTGATTTCGACTCACACATGTGGGGTAGCTCCCCATGGTCTTCGGGCCGTTCGTGTGTCAAAAATTAATGGCTAGCTACCATGAGTTAGCGTCTCGTTCGTGTGATACATATGTTTGTGAGTTTTCATGCTCCCGTTCGTGTGATAGGCCTCCCCCCTTTTTATGATTTCTGGATTTCGTGTGTTGAATTCTGGAATTTATGCTTCACCAATTTTAGTGATTTTCATTGATATGATTTATCAATTTTTGTGCATTGGTGAATTCGTGTGTCATTGACTTGTTGTGAATACAAGTTTTGGGTATGAAACCCTTTTTGGATCTTTGTGAAGATTCTTGTGGTATTGAACGATCTTTTGTTGATCATCATTTGCATGCTTATAGTAGTATGCCATTATGGATATTATATGTTTATGCCATATCTTTTACTTTATATCATGTCATCTTATATTTATAGATAGACTGATCCGTTTATTATTTTCTTACAAATAATACTCGGGTCAGACCGAGATGTTCAGGCGGCTTCCAGCATGCTCCAAGAGAGAGCATTGGATTGGTACGAACTTCTTATTTCTGAGATTAATGAAGCGGATCTCACCTGGGAGCAATTCCGGGAACGCTTCGAAGTAAGATTCATGCCAGGAGCAGAGAAAGTGACATTGGCTCGACGTTTCATAGACCTTGTTCAGGTTGAAGCCTCCGTGACTGATTATGTTGCATCCTTCGAGTCACTTTCCAAATATGGGGTTGAATACATCAACATCCCATTGAAGAAGAACCAAAGATTGGTCTATGGCTTAAACAAAAATCTCAAGAAGCAAATAGAAGTTCCCTTCGACCAACTCATTGATATCGCTCTTCGTCTTGAAGAGGCGGATAGGGAAAGTGATGTTGAAGTGGTGGGTTCCAAACCAAACTTCAACAACAAGAAGAGGCCAAACAAATACAAAGGTCCTTACCCTAGTAAAAAGGGTAAACAGGCAACTCCTGCTGCAAAGACTTTTTCCTCTACTGAAGGGAAATGCTTTAACTGTGGTTCCAGAGACCATTTTGCGAACAAGTGTTCAAAGCCCCGTCATTGTCGCCATTGTAAAAGCCCGGACCATTTTATGCAGGTATGTCCCAAACTTCAAAATAGGAAGGAGGGAAAGTTGAATGTTCCTCAAGCCCCTGGCAACACATCTCGTGGTCAAGGTATATCTCATTCTATCCTTGATGGTATTATTATATTTCGTGATCAACCTATTCGAGTTCTCTTTGATACGGGTGCATCCCATTCTTTTATTTCAAAAGAACTTGTTGATACTTTTTCTTTAAGTGTTGTTGCTTTAATGACTTCTTTGATAATTTCGAATCCAATTGGTGGATCCGCAACTCTTAGTTTGCTTTGTAAAGATGTCGAGATTATTTTATGCGATTTTTCCTTCCTAGCCGATTTGCATGCCATGCGTTATTTAGGCTTTGGAATGATTTTGGGAATGGATTGGCTTAACCGTTATGAAGCTCATATCCTATGTCCTGAGCGGACTATTCATCTTCGACATCCTCAATCTGTTAAGCAGATTTCTATTATTCTCAAAGATTTGGATTCCACTTTATCTGCATCTTTATATTCTCTAAATCCTCGTGATGATGATAATGATGATGAGGAAGACGTCATTTCTCTTATTTACGTTGTTCGTGAATTTTCCGACATATTTGAGCCCGTTTTAGGATTACCACCTAAACGAGCAATTGAGTTCAGAATTAATCTTACCCCTGGAGCGCAACCTATTACTCATCCTCCTTATCATTTATCCAATAAAGAAAATGAGGAGATGCGCATACAACTATCCGATTTGGAAACGAAGCAATTTATTCGCTCTAGTTCCTCGCCTTGGGGAGCTTCAGCTATTTTCGTGAAGAAATCCGATGGTACACTTAGGATTTGCATTGACTACCGCAAGCTTAATGATCTTACTATCAACAACAAATATCCTTTACCTCGGATTGATGATCTATTCGATCAACTTAGTGGTGCTAAAGCCTTTTCACAATTAGACTTAGCTACTGGTTTTCATCAGCTTCGTATTGCAGAGGATAGCATTCCTTTGACATCGTTCCGTACCCGTTATGGATCTTATGAATGGCTTGTTATGCCATTTGGTTTAACGAATGCTCCAGCTTATTTCGTTGACCTTATGAATCAAGTTTTCAAAGATTTTCTCGATCAATTTGTTCTCATCTTCATTGATGATATTCTTGTGTATTCAAAAACCAAGGAGGAACATGAAAAGCATCTTCGGATTGTGTTGGAAACTCTTAGGTGTAATCATTTAAAGGCGAAATTTTTTAAATGCCACTTTTGGCAATCTCGTGTGAAGTTTCTCGGTCATATTATTTCCGAATCCGGAATTTCCGTGGATCCTTCAAAGATTGAAGCGATTCAAGATTGGAAAAGACCTGAGAGTGTGACTGAAATCCGTAGCTTTCTCGGATTGGCGGGCTATTACCGTCGTTTTATTAAAGACTTTTTTAAGATTGTCGTGCCTCTCACTGGCTTGACTAAGAAGGGAGTTAAATACATTTGGTCGGACAAATGTGAAGCCTCTTTCCAGAAATTAAAAGAACTCCTTTCCGATGCTCCTATTCTTGTGATTCCCGATGGAAACCAAGATTTTGTTGTTTATACCGATGCTAGTCGCATTGGTTAGGGTGCCATTCTTATGCAAAAAGAATGTGTTATTGCTTATGCTTCTAGGCAATTGAAGCCGGCCGAGACTAGATATGCCACACATGATTTAGAACTCGCGGCTATTGTTTTCGCTCTTCGGATTTGGCGTCATTATCTTTTGGGAGAGAAATTTGTTCTTTATACCGGTCATAAGTCTTTGAGGTATTTATTTTCTCAAAAGGAACTTAGTTTGCGTCAAACGTTGCCTTGAGTTCCTTGCTCCTTATGATCTTGATATTCTTTATATCCCCAGTAAGGGTAATCGTTTCGCCGATGCTCTTAGCCGTAAGCAACAAGCAGTTGTTTCTATGATGATATCTGAATGGAATGATCTCGAGATCTTATCCACTTGTGAGATTCGAGACCGCGTATCCGATTTATGCTCATCATTTGTTTTATGTAGCCTTGAGGCTCATCCTTCTCTTTTAGACCGCATTCTTGAAGCTCAAAGGCTAGATCCCTACTTGGCTCTTCTTGGCCAAAATTTTAAGGATAGAATTGATATTGAAGGTTTGAAAGACTTTGATATTGATTCTCGTGGCGGCATTCGGAAATTTGGTAGACTTATCGTGCCAAATATTAGTGAACTTCAAAAAGATATTTTAGAAGATTCCCATCGTTCTAAATTTACCATTCATTCCGGTGGTAGTAAAATGTACGCGGATATGAAGCGACTTTATTATTGGGAGGGAATGAAACTTGACATCGCTAACTTCGTTAAGTGTTGCATGACTTTCCAACTCGTTAAGGCCAAACATCAAAGGCCCGGTGGGTTATTGCAACCTTTAGAAATTCCAATTTGGAAGTGGGACCAAATTTACATGGATTTTATTGATGGCCTTCCCCGTTCTCGTTCGGGTCATGATAGCTTATGGGTGATTGTTGATAGACTTACTAAATCTGCCCATTTTATTCCCGTTCGGTCTAACCGAACCGTTCCTCTTTTGGCCAACTTTTTATCAAAGAAATTGTTAAATTGCATGGAGTTCCTACTTCTATTGTCAGCGATCGTGATCCATTGTTTACCAGTGGATTCTGGAAGAGTCTTCAAAAAGCTTTAGGAACGAAGCTTAATTTTAGCACCGCTTATCACCCCTAGTCCGATGGACAAACCGAGCATGTGAATCAAACTCTTGAAGATCTTCTTCGTGCTTGTGTGCTTGATTCCGGTGGAAGCTGGGAAGATCATATTCCTCTTGTTGAATTTTCCTATAATAATAGCTTCCAATCTAGTATTGGCATGGCACCTTTCGAGGCACTCTACGGAAGGCCATGCCGATCTCCTTCTTGTTGGCTTGAGGCCGGTGAGAGGCTGGTTTTAGGTTCAGACTTTATTCACGATTCCACAGAAAAGATTGAACTTATTCGACATAGGATGAAAGAAGCCCAGAGTAGACAAAAAACCTATGCCGATAATCGAAGAAGGAGATTAGAATTTTCTGTTGGAGATCTTGTTTTTATTCGTGCTTCACCTATGAAAGGTGTTGTACGTTTCAGTTGGTCGGGAAAGTTAGCACCTCGATATATTGGGCCATTTCCTATCACTGAACGTATTGGTTGCATGGCTTATCGCCTATCTTTACCGGCTCAGTTTTCTGCCATGGATGACATGTTTCACGTTTCTCGATTACGGAAATGTCTTCGAGACTCCGATTCTATTCTTGAGCCCGGTGTTGTGGAAGAGATTGAAGTTTCGCCTAATTTAACTTATGAATAGCATCCTATTCGAATTATTGCTTCGGAGGTCAAACGCCTTCGAAATAAAGATGTCCCGCTTGTGAAAGTTCAATGGTGTTCAAATCCTAAGGATTGTTCTTGGGAATTTAGAGAGTTCATCGAGCGAACACATCCGGACTTACTTTCCCACGCTCTTTAAGGTGAACCTTTTATTTCAGATTTCTTTTGTGTTGAATACGCTCTCGTGGTTGTTACTATATATCTTCTTCTTAAATATTGCGAGGACACAATTTCTTTAAGGAGGGGAGTCTGTAACAACCCGCATATTTATCGATTTTTTTATATTTAAATATTTTATCGATACTCGGAATTTAGTCTGAAAAGCTACTTTTTGCATACGGTCGAATTAGGACTCGGGACCACTTCCATTGAGTTCAAAACGTCGTTTGCATCTTTTTGAGTATAAACTTTGATATGTTTGGAGTTAGAGGAATTTTGCCACTTTTTACTTAGGGCTTTGGTTTGGGCTGAGCCCAATAACCCCACTTATGTATTCAGTCCCAACCCGCTCCTCTTCATTTACTTCCTTTCTATTTTCCGAATGCTCAAGCAGCTGGTTCTAATCTGGAACCTACTCACCCTAAATCTGGGTTTGCACGTTTGTACAATGATTACACCAACCTGGGTGGGAAGCCATTTAAAGGTTCTGAAACTATCATCGAGGTCCAGGATTGGTTGAGGACCTGCGATCGAATCTTCATTCGCATGAATCTCGTCGATCTTCACCGTATAGAGGTGGGGCGTCACATTGAACACCCTCTGAAACTCAACCACCCTCACGAATTTCCCCGACGCCGACAACCTAGTTCATCAGAAATCACGCGACTTCGACCCAAGCTTCGCCACAACCTCACGGTCCTCCTCCTTTTGTCCGATCCCTTGAAACATTTCGACGACGATGCAGTTCTTCTTCAAAAACAGACAAGCACACAAGCCTTAAAACCCTAAAACATCATCGTTCCCATGCCTTGATCAATTATAAAATCAAATTGTATTTTTCCCCTGATCATTGGTGCACATACAACCTTCACCAATGACCACAACATCCAATTCATCGGAAATTAACGAGAATTTGCAAAAATCCCTTTTTTTAGTTCAAACCCAAAATTCCCAATTGATACTTACCTAAAAATCTTAATTTTTCCCTTAAAATTCGTTATTTTGTAATACGAATCCATCGGTAAATCCAAAACACAAAATCAAAATCATAATTTTTTGACATAAATTAAGCTATTACTGTAAATTCCAACTTTTGAAATAATTGTTCACTGAATCCACCTGATTTCATTTTAAAAACGATATTACTAAGTTACAATCATTTCACTTTTAAAGATTTATATTTTGAACTTGTTAGATAGGAAGCTATGATTTTTTTTTCTGATGAACTATAAACCTGTAAAGATATTTAATAGAGAAACACATTCCTGTAACATACCTATATAAATACAGGCATACTCATATCTATATCTAAAAAAAAACATGCAGGCCTATTTATCAACTACTCAAGCAATTTTCCTTTTCATCATACATCAATGTCAAACACATATCAAGTATAGAGGCAAAATTATGTGAGTTTGCTCACTTGTCATGCTTGTAAACAGAGAAGCAAGCCTGGAAGCCTTTATTATTTTGTTTTTTTTCTTTTCTTTTGTTTCTTCTTTAAATCTTTTGAAGCTTTCATAGTATGAATCTTTGCCTTTTTTTTATCCCAAATCAGGTTGTAGTTCGCATTTGCATTTCTTTGTTCTCAGGTTTGCATGTAGCAGCAAATTTCCAGATTTTGAATCTTCTATTTTCCAGGTTTTAAAATTTGATTCAGATCTTTGCTTTGAATCACTCCAAATCGAGTTGTAGTTTGGCTCTGATCTGCTTTTAGGTTTTGAATTCAATTTTGCTTTGAGTTCTTTGAATTACTTTATGATTTTCAGATTTTTACTTCTTTGTTTTGTTCAGGGCTGAAAGGTATTGAGAAACTTGATTTTTTTTTCTTTTTTTATATTTACTAAAATCAAGTTTAAAAGAAATTTTCCACTTGTTTTCTTTGATGTTTACTTATCTTACACTTGTTAATCCATTTCTTACATTTGTTACGTTTAAACAAAATTATGTAAAGTCCTTTTTCATAAATTTATTTACAAATTGTTTTTAAACCTTGTTTTATTTTTAAATTACAAATCATGTTCATGTTTTATTATTAATTATTTTAGAAGATATATATAAATATTTTAAACTTTGTATTAATTCTTTTACATACATATAAACCTTCTAAGTTTGGATCTATGTATTTAAGTTTTTATTTCTAATTTTTTTTTTATAAAACACATATTTTATTTTCAATTTAATAACACATGATTTGAAATCAAATTATCAAATCCTATTCAAGATGAATTATTATGTTTAAATGTTTTAAATACATTCACAAACTATTTTTTTTTTCAAATGTGTATATCATTATTATTTTTATTAAAAGAAACAATATTAAACCTTTTTGTTAAACTTAGATATTGTATATATATACACATATAAATTATACTTGCATAATCTTTCAAAAGAAAATTTTATTTAAAATAAAATTATAAATTGATAAATAAACCTTTAATTTATCATTATAATAAATTTACCTTTAACTAATTTCATAAATTAATTCTTTTGAAATTAAGTAATAATTTTTTTAATTACTTACAATCCAATAATTAAAACAATTCAAAGATATATAACTTTAAGCATTTTAAATCTTCTTGTAAATACTTATTCTTAAAATTCAAATTAAAGTCTATTTATAATCCAATTTATTTATTTATTCTAGAATTTCCTAAATTAATTCATAATTAAATCCACAATTTAATTTTCAAAATTAAATAAATTGTCATATTAAACTTGTTCAAAATTCGAGAATGTTACACTTTTAGTGAATATAGAATCATTTAAACCTCTTTTTGAATATTTCTCAAATCTTTTTTTATAGAGTATCTTTTGAGAGAATAGGATTATAGAAATCACTCAACTTTTATTCAGTATCAGCTTCCGTATTCAATGAGTGATAAAGGTGGAATAACGGTGAGATCACCTTTTAAATTCCACAAATAGGACAAGTTCCCTCTTCGGATTTTGATAATGAGTACAAGAAGATTATTTCTATAAAATCCAAGTTGAGCGTCCAGGCTTTCCATTCGATATGTTCCACCTCTCGCCTAAAAGAGAAAACTAAGGCCAGGTAAGTTCATGGCACTCGTTGCTCCATCCCTAACCTTAGTTACACACCATGTTTTCACTTATAGATCTCACAGGCGGGACAAATGTACTATTCGTTTCTACATACTTATTTAGTCCTTTTAAATCACTTAACTATTTGTTTAACCACCTTTGAAATAATTTTGAACTGTTCAAATCTCCTTTTAAAATACTTTATCATTTACTTAAAAAATTTACATAAGACTTGGGAAAGAATTGTTTAGTTCCAACATTTATTTCAAAAGTTATTGAAAAGCATTGCCAAAAAATGTTGCAAAAAGTGTTACAAAAAGCTATATTCTTTAAAATGACTTTTGTATCATTTAGAAAACCATCTTTTAAACTTAAATCACTTTTAAAACATTTTCAACGATTTTAGAATTTATTTCATATTTTTAAAATGATTATTTTATCCATTTTCAACTTTGGTCATTTAGTGTAAATACTGGATTTTTCTTGAAAATTTATTTTGCCATATTTCAAAATATACAAGATGAAATCTTGATTTTCTTGTTTCGTTTGAAAGATATGGACATAAGGATTTGGAAAATTCTTAATTCGAAGAATTCCAAACTACATTCCACTTCGTATGTTCACTTGAATTTTTGACGCGAAAACACGAACTACCGTTATGTGACGCGTCAAATTTTAAGCGTATTTTGAGATTCATATCTAAACTTTGTCGAAACAAGTTTAAACACTTAGTAATCATTTCTAAAGCATGTTCAAACATATTTTTTCAAAGATATTAATGATTCCATATCACATTTCATTTTATTTTGGAAAGTGCCTCCGTGTAAAACAATGTCGTATATATCGTGACTGGTTTCAATATTTTCATGCAATAAATAGCATATGAAAAACAATATCATAATTAAACATCTAAACCAACATATCACATCATCACAACCAATTATATACATATAAATTAGAAGTTCTCACCTTAGTTGCAAATGAACTAACTTTAAAGTGATTATAACTTTCCTAACTTCAATTGGGTGCTCATGAATGTTTGTTCTAAGGCTTGTAGGTGGCTTGACTTGACTTTTGAAAGAGGAACATGCTCAAAGCCATGAGTTTTAGGTAGGATATGGGCTTGGCTTGATGGTGAAGGGTGGGTCGTGGGTTGTAAAGGAAGGAGGACGAGATTTGGTGAATATTTAAAGTGATTTGATGATTACTTTCTTTAGTATATTTTTGAATAAATTTGGCATTATTTTATTAAGGTTGGAAGCCATTAAAAGAGTAAGAAGAAGCCTGAAATTATGAGAATAAAAAGTGAGGAAAGAAGTGAGAAAGTGGGTGTGTATTTATAGAAAAAACTTTGGATTAAAATATTATATTTGCAAAAGACCAAAATACCTTTTACTTACTTTTAAAGTAATCTTACTTTTCAACACTTAACATCATATTTCAAATCTTTACTTTATGTCCTTATCACTTAAGGAGTAAGAAAAATTAAAGTAATAATGATGTTTCTTTTTATTTGACATTTTTTGTTTTTATTAGTTTGCTTTTCCTAATTATATTATAGAATTTTCTAATTGTGTTTTAATAAAAGTAAACCTAATTAGAAACTTAATTAATACTTCCTACATTTGTATAAGTGTACATGAATATTAAAATAAAGGTGCAACAACGTTGCGACAACTTTAAGCCGACGAAATGTTGATTTTTGACAAAATGTTCTACGGTCATATATTGACGTTTTAGTTGAACTATTTATTTATATAAATCAAATTTAAAATAAATTTGTATAATTTTATTTAAAAGTATAAAAAATCATAAATAAATTAAAATAATTTATTAAACCATTTAAACTTACTTTTCTGAAATCAGGATTTTGTCACTTTTGTCGATATAAGCAAATGTTACTATTTTTACATATATTTCTATTTTCAAATCTTATCTAATATTGTTTAAATCATAAAACACTTTATATTTTATATTTAAAATCAATTTAAATATTATATTTTTAGGTGGTCAAATTCTGGTTCTTTATGGTAATCCTATTTAAAAGGCGGCCTGATAGATTGAAACATGGAAAAGAATGTTCTTGTTTCGAAATTGATAGTAAGAATTATAAATAAATAAATAAAAAAATATAACCACACTTAACAGTAAAAAATAAAAATATATAAATAGTTATTTTGCGATGATATTCGTATTAGTTACTAACACCATAGTAATTATAGGACTTAGATTTATGGACATTAACCAGAGATTTAATGGGCAATAAATTTGTAATTAATAGAGAGTCAAAAAGGATTAAATAGGGACATATTAGGGAATTTAATATGGCATTTATAGAGAAACTGAATAGGCATAATAGATGGATTTTGAAATTGATAAATAGATTAATGAATTAAATGAGGATTGAGTAAAGATTGTCTTATTTTAACATTTATGACCAATTATTATGGGTGATAGACATTTATTAGACATTAGAAGGAAACCAAAACCAAAGCATATAAAATAGAAATAAATAAGCAGCGAACAAGTAGTATTAATACTCGTAGAAGTTAATATAATTTTCATATTAGGAAATTATATATCTTATTTATACGTTTAAAACAAACGTGAATTAGTGGGCTTAGCCCAACACTTAGGCAGTGGGTGATTGGTTCGGTTTAGTAGGTTTAGATGCAAGATTAATAGAGTTATACAACAAGAGTCTGCCCTTCACTTAGAGGCTACCAGTAGTTGTGTATACTTAGTACTGATGTGGAACATCTCCAACCTTAGGTTCCATAGGAAAGGATATGCATAGGACGTAGAACCTGCTTTAGGATGGAAGTATTAAGTTGTTACTATAGGTTCCACCTCATCCCTATTTAGGAGTATTAAATGGTTGGGGTTAGTAGTTAGACATGGTGGTGGATATCTCAAAATGGGTCCGCTTCGGGTTTGAGGTATTAAGTAGCTATTGTAGGGTCCGCTTCTCATATAAAGAAGTATTTAGTGGCTTAATAAGATTTTATGTGATGTCAATTAGATAGTATTGGAGAGAAGTCACCTTGGGGTAGGTATTAAATGACACGGACCTACCTAAAATGTAGGTATTTTATGGTCAAAGTTTTCCTAGTTACCATTGAAAAGTTATTATGTGGCTTGTGTGCTATCTCTTACATTGTAAGGACATGATTGACAGTGGTTGCATGGGACTGTGAAGGGCCTTTTGCCTACAGTTGAGGGAAAATTATAGAGTCGAGATGTATCGGTAATATAGAAGTTATTATAAAGTCTTATCTAGGTGTCATTAGTCTTTATAGTTAGGACCAATTGACTAGCGGTTATGTTATGGAGGGCCCACTTCAGGGACCGAGGTATTAAGTAGCCATTACGGGGTCTGCCTCCTTCCTATTTAAGGTGTATTAAGTAGCTGGGGTTTTTAGGTAGTGAAACGATAAGACATATATATCGATAGGCTTATACTTATATAGTTATACAATAAAGAAGGTTAGGTTAGGCATATCATACGTGCATATGAGATTTAATGGATTAGCCGCAAATAATAGACATAACACTTAAATAAAAACCAATGGACGTAAATTAATAGGATGCATAAAACATGTAATTTTCCAATCACCGGAACGTTTTTTAACCCCCTCTTTATAGTAACCCACATGTTAGATTTAAAAGGACTAGATATTGGAGCAATACGAAAACTGCAAATGGTGAATTCTTCCTATCCATTCTCGGCGCTAACAAGGAAATTAAATATCCAAGGAGTGATACTCCAAGGTAGTAACCTTAGTTAGTAAGCATGTTATATTATATTTTCAATTCCGTTATGGGTTTATGTTGATCACACTATGATATACTTGTGTTTATTACAGGTTACCAAAATCAACAATCCATGCCCTAGTGGACTTGGGTTTTGATTTAGTTTAAATTCAGACCCAATAAGGTATGGGCTGGCGCATTTGGTACCAAAGCATAGATTAGTCAATCATTGGAATTTGGATACACTGAGAGACCGTATTTGTATTTTACCTATAATTATATACACAAACGCCTAACTCTGTATATTTCGACTATAAAAGTAGTTACAACCATATACTGAAAGGATGGATGAGGCAACTATGAGATTGACTAATAAATAGAATTAAATTTGTACTCCTACCCTAATTTGTATATGGGGTGGAGGTTGTACCATAAGTAATTGGCCAAGAAGAGTACGAGCATGACATATAGAAGAATCCCGTAGGCTGGATGATACTTGACTCCTATGTTGGGCCTAAACTACCTTATGATTGTGCATTTTGATGGATTTCCAATTGAAGATGCACAATTAATCCAGGAAAATGGGAAGTAAGAACCTATATGTTGCAACCATGCATAAGAATGGTACGAAGAAGGAGTGGAGAAAGTTCCTGCAAGAAGGTGTGTATTAATCACCATAATAAGATAAGCCGGACTTTTGATGGTGATGAGTTAAGGATGGGTAGGAAAGGAATATTGTAACGACCCAGTATTTTCAACCATTCGCATCCGCACATGTCGGACTTGAATCGTTCAAAATACCGCGTTGTAAATAAAATTTGGCAAATCTCAAAATATACAGTAAATAATTAATCATAGAATCACAGACACAGAATCAGAATACTCGCAGCGGAATTTAAAATACTTAGTGGTTCATGAAGCCACTATAAATAGCCTCAATCAAATAAAAATTACATAGTCTTTAATCTAAATATAGTTTTAAATCATCAGTAGAACAATCCAAATGTCCACTAGTCTTGATTTCATAAATTTAGATAAAGAACTGGAAGGGAAGTTTGCCAGCAACATGAAAGTGATCTACAGAAATCCTAGCTCCGGGATGAAAACTGAACTGCAACTCAAGCTGACCCGAGCGTAAAATAAAACAGAAACACTCGAGTCAGGACATACATACTTATACAGTGTAAGCAAATTCAAGTGTACTGTAATATAGAGCAAATAACTTAAAGAATGCTCGGGACCGCCCATTCTCTAAGGATCCGTTAAACTATTTACTATGTAGTAATATTTCGCTATTATAATAATGTCTATTAGTAAAATAAACTTACTTTTAAATAGCGTTAAGGGGTTACCCATATAGCCCTTAACACAAATAATGCCAATAGTCTATACAATACCGTAATACCTCCTGATCGGGAGGCTACCAGAGGATACTCCATAGGTACGACACAAATAAAACTCGTAGAAGGGGCGCTAGGGTAGGTGACACGGCACAACTAGGAAATGCCATGGTAGAAATACCAATTACGCTTCCGGACCGATGGAAACGCGCAGCGCGCAGCTGCCGCCCACCTCGAACAACACTGTAACGACCCGCCGCTCTGACCGCTTCTAGTCGGTAATTAAACCAACTAGAAACGTTCAAAATGACGAATTGTTAGTCAGTTTATAAAGTTTAAACAGAATCAGCCACAGAATCACAGAATAATCATAATATTATTCATAATTGAACTTTTCTTACATACATATATCAGAGTTTGCACAATGCATTAAATTTTTTTTTTTTTTATACAGCGGAATATATCTTTTATTAAATACAAGAAAAATTTTACTGAAAACTTTAGTAGAGTGCTTTTAATCCCCCTCTCTCTAACTTCGCGGCCTGAAAATCTTCAAGCTGTAAAAATACTCGGTCTGACCCGAGCGTTAATTGCAAAACACAAAAACACTCGAGTCAGGATTAATCTTTATTCAAGTAAATAAATTTGAAATGAACTGAATAATATGGTTACAGATATGGTGAAACAGATAAATCAATTTAAAATCTATTAGGGATTTTTCATGTTAACAATTTCAATTTTTTTTTCTATCAAACGTGTGTGGCTGCAGTACACACGTGTATTCATACCCATGTGCACTGCCTCGCCAACACACGTGCACGCATCAGACAACAATAGCAAGTGTGCAAGCATCAGGTTGCACAAGTACAAGAATACTCAATGGAGTCAACACAGCAGCACAGTGCAGTGAATAAGGGACAGGCATCAGTCAATATGCAGACCAAATGGCAAAATGCCACAGCAACCAGGAACAGACATGAAATAATCCATGTCGAAAGTAATACACAAAGTAAGCAAGTGCAGACAATAGTATGCACTCAAATGCAACATATCAAACAGTCCCAAAATGGAAGCAACAGGTGAAACAATTATGGCAGTGGAACTCAAACCAGACAGCAACATGCATCAGAGAATAGGTATGGTAACAGACAGTAACCAACGCAAGTGACAGTGTCACTTTGAACACAACATGAAGCAAAACTTCAACCAGGCAACGGCACAAAGGATTTCAACAACCAGTGCCAAAATGAATGAGACGACAAGTCAGTGACACGCACTTTTGAATTTATTTGGAAACAATGTTTTGGAAGAAAAGGTAAACTGGGCACAGAGGCATTTTTTCTTGCCTGTACAGATATATACACATTCAAACAACATAGCACTTCAAAACAACACAGACTTAAGAGGCTAAAGGAAAACATAATATGATTATGAAAACTGAAACAACATCAGTGAAATACTTAATGCATGCCTAATGTCCACAGGCCAGAGATAACAAGTTCAAGCCAGGGTGATGAACAAGGACATAGTAACCTACATGATGAGCAAGTGCAGACAAAAATATGCACTGAAATGAAGTAATGCAGGTCATGGCAGAAATGCAATGACCAAGCACTGCATTTAACATGAAACAGGACTATAACTAGGCAACAGAGAATAGGAAATACAAATGTGTGGCTGCAATATCAAGCTCATATACAAAGTGCAAAGGTGGATGCATCTACGAATGCAGACACAAAATGAAATAGCCATGTTCCAAACTTAATACAGTGGACTAAATGAAGAACAAGTATGCATAAACTTTTGAACAAGACTGCAACTCAACTAAATAGACATGAATGCAACAAACAAGCATGCAGCTGTAAGCATGCAACTCAGATCATGTACAAGGGCAGTGAGGCACAATGTAATAAATAAATGAAACTGAACAGTGGACAAAAGAACATAAACATTATCAAGCATAGCTTATCTTAACTACAACAGCAGTATACACAAAGCAATTACAAATGGTCCAGTTTAAACATGAATTCATAGGAAATGCATCAAATTTTAAAGTGGTTTATAATTATAGATTTTAAACAGAGGCTTGTAAAATAGGAACAGATATTAATTTGTTTGGGTTGCATTAAATCTGTGACTTAAGAACAGACTCAATATTTTCATATATGCAAACATACATATCAATGTATGCATATACATTCAAAACTGCAGGCATAATAAACAACCATATTCATAACACACCTCAAGTACCAGTCCAAAACCAAAGTATATAAATAGATTCAAGTGTATTTGTCCACATTTAAGGGTTTGAGGCAGAGACAAAGATCAGAGAATTGTTGATGCTTATCTAAAGTTTAAGGCTGTTATGAATATAACTAGAACAAGTGTGTCTACAGGCATGCATTCATATGACTACACCTAAATACAGGCATGCAGCAATATTCATCAACAAATCAACCAAATTTTCTTTCCATTACACATCAATAACAACTCAAAGCAAGTCAAGTTTTCCCGATAGCATCTGTGCTCATCAGTTTAAAACAAAGTATCAAGTAGCATTTATTCTTATTAGTTTAAAATCAAAAATTGAGTAGAATCTGATCTTAACAGTTCAAAAACACAACATCAGAGCAAGTGATAACGAATAGCAACCAACAATCCAACATGCAGTGAGTTATCTGTTCTTATTAGTTTTAAAATTCAAATTTAACCGAGCAACTGAAACCCACAAATCATCAAAACAAAGCATGCAAATTAACCGAGTAATTTGATAACCAACAACCCCCCCCCCCAAAACAGTAGCATGCCACCCAAAATTCAATGCAACCAAATCTAAATACTTGCATTAAGATAATCGTGAGCCAAAAGACTCACCTTTCACTGAAATGAAATGGAGCCGAAGCCCTAATTTCTCAGATCGAAGAGCACGCGATCGAGTTGAAGCCGTCGCTTTTGATTTTGAAAAACCCTAAATCACTGAAGGTCGGCGAAGAAAATTATACGGCCGCCATTTTTCCTTTTTATTTTTTTTCTTTCGTATGTATGAGATAGTGGAGAGGGATAGGGTTATAAAACAGAAGAGAACGTGATTTTTTTTTTTCCGTGGGTTATGGCGTGGAACACGGGTATGGAACACGGTATGTTGAAGGTATGGAGGAATGGTGACTTATACTTGTTATTTTATTTATATATTTATTTTTTTTTTTTTTTTTTTTTTTTTTACTTTTATTTTTTTCTTATTTAATTTAAATCCAATTAGTTTTGTTTTAAAAATTATCTTGTTAAAATTATGTTGTTAAAAAAAATTTTTAACTAGTTTATTCTTTATTTATCTTATTATATATATATATATTTTTATTTACTTTCATATTATATTTTCATTCTTATTTCAAATCCAATTATTTTTCTAAATCATCAATTTCAAATTTAAAATATAAGTTCAATATTAAATTTCAACTTCAAAGTAAAAATTCAAATTTGTATTCAACTTTTTAAATAGATTAAATTCTAAATTTTAATCACCAATTCATTCTAATAATTTGAAATTTAAGTCAAATTATCATTTAAATATTTAAAATAAATTAAATATTTATAAATTTAATTGTTCAAAATTTAGGATCGTTACAGTCTCCCCTACTTAAAAGAATTTCGTCCCGAAATTATAAGTTAGGAAAACGATTGCTAAAATCTCACCGATATTTATATCCTACATAATTTCACTCAGTTTCAAACTCATAAATAAATATAGTATTCATTCCATTTATTTCACTTTACTAGTTTTGTTTATCGATTTCAATAATCAAGACACAAAAGTCTTTTACTAAATTTTTGATTTACAAAACTCAGATTTTTAAACTTGAAATCTTTCATGCTAAATATTTGCATAATATATCTTATCCAAAAACTATGGATTTTTCAAGATATTCAAAAAGATCTTCTTCCTTAATTCATTAAGTTAGAATTATGTAATTCTAATTTCAGATTATTGATTTTCTATTTAAAGTTTTGAAAATACTTGATAACTCAAAGTTTAACAAGTTCATCGTCGTTCTCACAGACTTTAGGCATACGCTGATCAGACGCAAGACTAAAAATCTCCAAGTACTAAACATACTTGCTTCAACTCCCAGTGAAAATACTTTTTAAAAATTCTTTTAAAAATGGATATGGAAAGTCCGTTCCCCCATGGATCACAGTCACCCGGCGGTTCCGCTACTATCTCAGTAGAATCGCTTGTAACTTAGATTTCTCATCACTCCTGAATTTCGCCATGGTTGTCGCCTTAGATCGCGGTCCACACGGCGGTTACGCTACTATCTCAGTAGAATCGCTCGTAGCCTTAGGCATCACGCCCCTCGAATTACGCTTCGGTTCCCAGATCGCAGTTTACTCGGCGGTTGCGCCACTATCTCAATGGAATCGCTTGTAACTTTAGGTATCACACCCCTCGAATTACGCCAGCATCAATCACATAATCCCAACACAATGGGATAATCCCAACACAATGGGATATCAAATCAGTCCCATTGGACATTCCACTAAGGGAATTCTACGTAGCTACGATTTACAATGGACACTCCACCGAGTTCCAATCACCTTCACACATAATAAATTGGAAGGTACATTTCCATATCCTCAGTTTTTAGAAAACATATGTCATATACATATAGTACTTCATTCACATTTCGTACTTATCATATCTATGTAATCCTACACCGGATTTTCATAATAATGACTTTCTAAACTGATTAGTTTTCGATTATATTCACATATATAAGTTACGAAAACTCATTTCACATTCACAACAAATAGAGGATTCCAAATTTTTCTTTCACGTTTAAAATTTTCCTCTCAATCGATTTGAAAATTTAAGGTTATCTCTAACCTAATTCACATTCACAATCCAATTCATTATCGATTTCACATTCGATTTGGATTTCACGTTACATCGTCAATTCTCAACATATAATTGATGTCTATCGATATATAACCTCTAAGCTCGTACGTCTCAGAGAAGGGTGTTAAGCTAAAAGAATAAATTCTCCGCCACCACAGATATATATTTAATAGAGATCAAATGATATGTCATCAATTCACAACATTAGACATACAATCCCAATCGACTATCCAAAATTCAAAGCTGAACTTATATTGTTTTTGGTGTCAAAGTTAAACTCAATTTAACTCAAAATTCAATCTTTGAAAAATTTCCTAGTTGAACTAATTGTTCACATTTCTCAAAATAATATCTTTAACAAGATATATAATTTTCACACTTAATCATTTGAAACTAATTTCAAATATTCATTTCTCAATTTATCTTTAAAAGATAAAATTTCAAACTTTTCATTTCACATTGGAAAATATTTCCATACTTATTCAAAAATAAGTAATTCACAAATTCTTTCATTTTCAACACTTTGAAAATATTCAATATACTTGAATCAAAATTAAGTATATATTCCATTCTTTAAGGAAATCATTCTTTTAAACACATTTATTTGAGTTAAAACGAATGTTACGTAAAACATCGTTACGACAACTCAAAATCACTAGTATAGGGATTCGGATTTAAAATAGATATATAAATCCCAATACTATAAATAACATTTCCTTCCGGAAACCATTTACTATAACAATAGAGTTATAGTCCACCATTTCCTTAATTTCTCGAAAAACGTCTATTTCAACAATGAGTGTTGAAATCTATGTATTCGATAGTTAATGCATTTTAAAACATCTTTAAAACTATTAACTTTTCAACCTCAACTTAATTCAAAGTTTGAATTCCTCATACTTTTCACAATATTGGTTTTAAACCGATTTCAAACTTTTCAACATTAAGTTTTTTTACTTAATTTAACTCTCTGCCCATTCAAATTCAAATTCATCACTGAATTTATTAAACCTTATAATGGATTATCATGTTGACAATTTCAAATTCAAAATTTAAATTCTATTTGAACTTTTCATTTACTTTCTATTTCAAAAATAGTCAACTAGTTCTTTAGTAAATTGTTCATCAATTTAGCTCCATTAAATTTATATCTCCATATTAACCATTTTAGACAATAGTCTAAACTTAAAATATAAACTTCACATCGAAATTAGTTTGATTCATACAGTTAAATCAACAATTAAACTTCATTTCATAATATTACTTTCCAAAATACTATTCGATTAAAATATTTCCTCCATACGAAATTTTACATAGCTTAATACTTTTAAAAGACGTACATAGAAGATTGTGGATTACAAAAGATAGTATTACAAAATATATCGATTGGTTTAAGATTCAGAATAATTAAGGACTAACGACTTCTTGTCCAATAGTAGGCATCTTTGCCAAACTTTCATCTTCGGATGACACTACTTCATATTGTGTTAAAGGAGGATTAACACATTCAAAATCCACATGTCCCCATTCCTTGCAGTTATTGCAATAATATGAGATGTTTCCATCTTTATCTATCACCATAACACTTTTCGCTCTAGCTGGTCGGGCTATAGCTTGCTCTCCCCGTTGTCTTTCGGTGCAGTTTCTGGCTATATGTCCAGTCTGACGACAATGGTAGCAGATTGTCAATCTATCGACGGGTAAATTGAGTACGCACTTTTTCCTTTTCACTTTAGGGCAATGACTAAGAAAATGCCCTCTCTCTTGACATTTAAAACACACAATCTCCTGACGAGCGAATCGGTCATCCACATTCCTTTTCTTTCTTCTCTCTCGACACTGACGGGCATAATGTCCCTTTTTATGACATCGATAGCAAATAACCTCATCATATGGACCAGGTGCTTGCCTTTCAGTGAATCTCCTTTCAATTTCCGCACGTGTCGCTTCTGCTTCTCTACGAGCGATTGCTCTTCGTTCACGGCGTGCTGCTTTTTGTGCTTCGGTTTTCGCCATTATAATTAACAAGATGTTTTCGAAGTTTCCTATCAATATTCGCAATCTTTTATTAGCAGAGGTTGGATTATTCAATCATTCTCCCTAAAACATATCTGTTTTATTCAATAATATATTCACTGTCAAAAATCGTGAATATGCTTTGTCAACCAATTTCATCATTTCTACAACTTATTTTTATTTTTAAAGGATTACCCACTGTCCAAAATCGTGGATATATCTCCTTTAATAAGCTATAACAATTTACTCATCAAATTCAATTGGTTTCGAATTTATAAACAATCTTTACACATTCCATTTCTATTTATAAAATTTCGATTTATAAATCTTCTTATTGATTCTATTCAATTCAATTCATTAACTCAGTTATATACTCAAAAGTTCATATTATAAGTTAAATACTTATAATCCATTCATTTACCAATTCGTGTTCACATTTGAAAACAATTCCTCAAAAGAATTTAGAATCAAATTCTCAAGTTATAGTTCAATAATCCACTTGATTATAACCAAATTAACATATCAATTTATTTCACAATTATTACTCGAAATATTCAAGTTATTCGATTTAAACCAATTTAAACCAATTCACTAATTTATTAGTTCACTTAACTCATATTTCATTTTTCATAATCTCAATAATTCGATAATGAGTTTCTGAACGATCGAAACTCAAATCTAACGAGACCTCACCGAAGAGAACTATCGCAAACTCATATTTAGAGAGGGGAATTTCAAAATAATTTTTAACTTTCAAAATACCTTTTGTTTTAAAGAAAACAATTTTATACTTCTTTAAATTTGAAAAGCACTTTCTTTATAGTGGTTCTAGTAACTATTCATATTAAACATCATAAACTGAGCTTTGAGTAAACCAAAGCTCTGATACCACTTTTGTAACGACCCGCCGCTCTGACCGCTTCTAGTCGGTAATTAAACCAACTAGAAACGTTCAAAATGACGAATTGTTAGTCAGTTTATAAAGTTTAAACAGAATCAGCCACAGAATCACAAAATAATCATAATATTATTCATAATTGAACTTTTCTTACATACATATATCAGAGTTTGCACAATGCATTAAATTTTTTTTTTTTTATACAGCGGAATATATCTTTTATTAAATACAAGAAAATTTTTACTGAAAACTTTAGTAGAGTGCTTTTAATCCCCCTCTCTCTAACTTCGCGGCCTGAAAATCTTCAAGCCGTAAAATACTCGGTCTGACCCGAGCGTTAATTGCAAAACACAAAAACACTCGAGTCAGGATTAATCTTTATTCAAGTAAATAAATTTGAAATGAACTGAATAATATGGTTACAGATATGGTGAAACAGATAAATCAATTTAAAATCTATTAGGGATTTTTCATGTTAACAATTTCAATTTTTTTTTCTATCAAACGTGTGTGGCTGCAGTACACACGTGTATTCATACCCATGTGCACTGCCTCGCCAACACACGTGCACGCATCAGACAACAATAGCAAGTGTGCAAGCATCAGGTTGCACAAGTACAAGAATACTCAATGGAGTCAACACAGCAGCACAGTGCAGTGAATAAGGGACAGGCATCAGTCAATATGCAGACCAAATGGCAAAATGCCACAACAACCAGGAACAGACATGAAATAATCCATGTCGAAAGTAATACACAAAGTAAGCAAGTGCAGACAATAGTATGCACTCAAATGCAACATATCAAACAGTCCCAAAATGGAAGCAACAGGTGAAACAATTATGGCAGTGGAACTCAAACCAGACAGCAACATGCATCAGAGAATAGGTATGGTAACAGACAGTAACCAACGCAAGTGACAGTGTCACTTTGAACACAACATGAAGCAAAACTTCAACCAGGCAACGGCACAAAGGATTTCAACAACCAGTGCCAAAATGAATGAGACGGCAAGTCAGTGACACGCACTTTTGAATTTATTTGGAAACAATGTTTTGGAAGAAAAGGTAAACTGGGCACAGAGGCATTTTTTCTTGCCTGTACAGATATATACACATTCAAACAACATAGCACTTCAAAACAACACAGACTTAAGAGGCTAAAGGAAAACATAATATGATTATGTAAACTGAAACAACATCAGTGAAATACTTAATGCATGCCTAATGTCCACAGGCCAGAGATAACAAGTTCAAGCCAGGGTGATGAACAAGGACATAGTAACCTACATGATGAGCAAGTGCAGACAAAAATATGCACTGAAATGAAGTAATGCAGGTCATGGCAGAAATGCAATGACCAAGCACTGCATTTAACATGAAACAGGACTATAACTAGGCAACAGAGAATAGGAAATACAAATGTGTGGCTGCAATATCAAGCTCATATACAAAGTGCAAAGGTGGATGCATCTACGAATGCAGACACAAAATGAAATAGCCATGTTCCAAACTTAATACAGTGGACTAAATGAAGAACAAGTATGCATAAACTTTTGAACAAGACTGCAACTCAACTAAATAGACATGAATGCAACAAACAAGCATGCAGCTGTAAGCATGCAACTCAGATCATGTACAAGGGCAGTGAGGCACAATGTAATAAATAAATGAAACTGAACAGTGGACAAAAGAACATAAACATTATCAAGCATAGCTTATCTTAACTACAACAGCAGTATACACAAAGCAATTACAAATGGTCCAGTTTAAACATGAATTCATAGGAAATGCATCAAATTTTAAAGTGGTTTATAATTATAGATTTTAAACAGAGGCTTGTAAAATAGGAACAGATATTAATTTGTTTGGGTTGCATTAAATCTGTGACTTAAGAACAGACTCAATATTTTCATATATGCAAACATACATATCAATGTATGCATATACATTCAAAACTGCAGGCATAATAAACAACCATATTCATAACACACCTCAAGTACCAGTCCAAAACCAAAGTATATAAATAGATTCAAGTGTATTTGTCCACATTTAAGGGTTTGAGGCAGAGACAAAGATCAGAGAATTGTTGATGCTTATCTAAAGTTTAAGGCTGTTATGAATATAACTAGAACAAGTGTGTCTACAGGCATGCATTCATATGACTACACCTAAATACAGGCATGCAGCAATATTCATCAACAAATCAACCAAATTTTCTTTCCATTACACATCAATAACAACTCAAAGCAAGTCAAGTTTTCCCGATAGCATCTGTGCTCATCAGTTTAAAACAAAGTATCAAGTAGCATTTATTCTTATTAGTTTAAAATCAAAAATTGAGTAGAATCTGATCTTAACAGTTCAAAAACACAACATCAGAGCAAGTGATAACGAATAGAAACCAACAATCCAACATGCAGTGAGTTATCTGTTCTTATTAGTTTTAAAATTCAAATTTAACCGAGCAACTGAAACCCACAAATCATCAAAACAAAGCATGCAAATTAACCGAGTAATTTGATAACCAACAACCCCCCCCCCAAAACAGTAGCATGCCACCCAAAATTCAATGCAACCAAATCTAAATACTTGCATTAAGATAATCGTGAGCCAAAAGACTCACCTTTCACTGAAATGAAATGGAGCCGAAGCCCTAATTTCTCAGATCGAAGAGCACGCGATCGAGTTGAAGCCGTCGCTTTTGATTTTGAAAAACCCTAAATCACTGAAGGTCGGCGAAGAAAATTATACGGCCGCCATTTTTCCTTTTTATTTTTTTTCTTTCGTATGTATGAGATAGTGGAGAGGGATAGGGTTATAAAACAGAAGAGAACGTGATTTTTTTTTTTCCGTGGGTTATGGCGTGGAACACGGGTATGGAACACGGTATGTTGAAGGTATGGAGGAATGGTGACTTATACTTGTTATTTTATTTATATATTTATTTTTTTATTTTATTTTTTTTTTTTTACTTTTTTTTTTTTCTTATTTAATTTAAATCCAATTAGTTTTGTTTTAAAAATTATCTTGTTAAAATTATGTTGTTAAAAAAAATTTTTAACTAGTTTATTCTTTATTTATCTTATTATATATATATATATTTTTATTTACTTTCATATTATATTTTCATTCTTATTTCAAATCCAATTATTTTTCTAAATCATCAATTTCAAATTTAAAATATAAGTTCAATATTAAATTTCAACTTCAAAGTAAAAATTCAAATTTGTATTCAACTTTTTAAATAGATTAAATTCTAAATTTTAATCACCAATTCATTCTAATAATTTGAAATTTAAGTCAAATTATCATTTAAATATTTAAAATAAATTAAATATTTATAAATTTAATTGTTCAAAATTTAGGATCGTTACAAACACTCCCAAATCAAAGGTGCGCACCAAACAATCACAAAAGCAATAGAATGGCATATGAAGAAGTGCGTCCGATCAGAGGTGCTACCTCATTAATCCGTCAATCGCTCCTGTTTTAGCCACCTTATGCCAACTCATGGGAGTCAGGTCCACGTATTTACCTCAAAGAAAACGTCACCACCATCCTACTTCATTCTGGAATCTTCACCGGATACACGGTTGTCAAAGTGGTTTTTGGTATCGACAGAGAGTATGCCCATATCCGATCCCGGTCTCTTTAATAACCAACGTTATTATAACCCGTGGTTACAACTTTTAAAAATGGTATTGATACTAAAAAAAAATCAAAATAAATTTCAAATACCTTTCAATATCATAGTATCATTCCAAACATCATTTATTTAAACATCAGTCATTTTATTAATATAAAATACCATTTAAATCTATTCAGTTTATTTAGGAATTAATTGCCTTTCAACTCACATTTAAAAGTTAAATTCTTCCATTTAAAACCATTTAAAGTCAATTCCTTATTCTTATTTATTCATATTATATTCCAAAATTTAAGCTTTTTTTTCCAAAGATTATTTCCATAAATTTTATTAAAACAATCAAAATTCAGTTTCCGTAGCACTTATAAAATGCTACCTAAAGTTATAGGTTAAAACAGTCTATTTACAAAAGACAGCATTTAAGTGCTGTAATTTATTAACTTAACCATTAAGTTTTAAATTCCCAAAATAAAACTTAATATCAATTATTTTACTTAACTAAAATCTCACTTTTAACAAAAATTCAGAATTTTCCAAAATAAGTTATACTCCAAAATTTTACATAAACATTCATTTATTTAACATTTGACTCATTCAAAAATCATTCTAAATAAATAAAAAAAATCCTTCAAATACATTTAAACCAGAAAGTTATAAACTTTCTATTTAAAATATTTTTTTAAAACATCTCATAAAAATACTATATAAACCACGGGTCTGTATATAGTTTTCTAGCCTAGGTCAAGTGATATGGATATATATCATTTCAATCCGCAATTTACAAAAACCCCAGGTTCTATCATTTCAAACCCGCAATCCCAAGTTAAATATTTAAAATTAAAAAATTAAATAAATAAATGAATAAATAATTATCGTACATGCCTATCATTTCAGCCTATAACGATCTCAAATTTACAGGGAACTTGCAGTGATGATTTAACAGTAAATAAGCATTAAATAGTATAACTGCAATAATATAAAATAAATAAACAACTGATGATGTGTCAATTAATAATGGGGTTTAACATCATACGCTTATATCACAGGAAGATAAAATTTAAATAAAAGTTTACAATTACACTTGTGATAAATTCACAGATATATAGGTATGTTTGTCTGGTGAGAAATACTCACCTGAATGCTGCAGAAAGTTTGATTTCCAACAATGGTAACACTTGGAAAAAAGAAAACGCATAGAAGCATGATCAAACTGATGCAGAGGCTGCGACCAGATTTATATTTTGAAAATGGAACGAATCAAAACTAAGAAAAATTTTAACCCAAAATTCTCAAAACAAAAGGGAACGAATGGAATTAAATTCGCCTCATAGGCTCGACTACTCCACCACACGGTTAGACTACGTTCTCAAAGCTCGGTTCTAAATTTTCCCGTTACTTGCTTTCACCCCTTTTTATTTCTACAAGTGGCGGAAACACTATTAATTTAAATCTAATTCTCGGCATCATAAAAGAATTTTATGCGCATAACGTTGATAATACATATACACTCACAATACTAATTATATGAACACTTCTTCACTAGTACAAAAACCCTCCTACAGCCGATTCTTATATTTGCTTATTCAATTATTATTATTAATTATTTTCCTTCTCTAACTACTGTTGCAACCTAGTTTGGACACTTATGACCCACACGCATACTTTCTCCTCCATTCATATTTTTTTTATTCTACTCTATTATATTTTGGGTAAAGTTTAAATTTTATTTCTAAAATAAATTGGTCAAATTCACTACTGAAAATCTTGAAGGATGGCTAGATGACATAAAACCTTAGTTATCAGTTTATGAAAAATTTTCGTGCAATTTTATTTGGAGGAGTGGCTGACATTAGTGATAAAGGAGGAGGGCAGGGATATAGTGGTGAAGGAGGAGTCATAGCCTAAGGTAGTGGAGTTTTAAGCCTTTGCGTGAACAAAAAAAGAGAAAAAAATGGAAATAAAGAAGAAGAAAGCAAAGGAGGAAGAAGGAAAAATATAAACATAGGCCATACCTGATGCTGCATGCGAGAAGAAGCTGAGATGAAATGAAAAATTATGTGTGGCTTGAATTTATAGGAGAATATTGGGTTGCTTTGTATGCAAGGAAATGGTGAATGAGATCAGGGAACAAATATATGCAGAGGTTATTGATTTTTCCAGAGGAGATTTTTTTTTTCCGTGAATTAAGTGTAGATAAATGGTAGGGTAGGATAAATTTCGAAGCTAAAATGCACATTCTTTTTTATTTCTTCTCAGAGGATATTTGCGTGATTTAAGGTGAACAAAAATAGGAAGGAAATAAATTTTTAAATTAACTGCACGGTGACTTGGATTTACACAAAGAAACAGACAGGAATATTAGGCAACATTTGTACACGTTTCTTTTCTCCTTTAAAAATTTTGGAAATAATTACGTTTATTAAAAGGAAGAAACGGTAAAGTTTTGGCAAAGATTTTATGACAAATTTAAACAGATATTGAATGCGTTGATAAATTTTTGGCAAAGATAAAATTCTGATTTGAACGTGTAAAAGAAGAAGCTGCATGATTTTCCTTTGATTTTTCAGAAATCTCGTTCTACAGGTGAGAAAATAAATTTCTTTCATTGATTGCAAACATTTCCAATGGCAAGCGTTTTATTTTGTAAATGCATTCTTACATGAACGAATTTAGGAAGAGGAAAAAAAAATATCTAGGAAATATTTGCTCTTGCTTTAAATAAGAAGTAAATGTGACTGGGGTGGAGAAACAGCAAGAATTTATTGCTGAGAATGGTAAAAGGAAATCACAGATTGTATACCTATTAACCAAATGAAGTTGTACGTGGATTTGAAATTTATAACCAGCATTGATTTCATGAGTTTGAACTTTTAGTGTAAAGAGGATATCACGTATTGCTTTTGGTAAAGGAAATGGCAATCAATCTATAGATAGCATTGATTTATAAAGAAACGGTAAAGTTTTATTAGACAATGATTTATATCAAATTTAAAGCAAATTGAATGCGTTGATTTTTTTTTTATTAATACGTTTTCCTATATACGTTATTTATACCATTGAAAATTTGTGCCTTTTTAAATGCGAAATTTCATGGTCTATAAATACACTGACTTGTCAAAAGTTATTACTTAACTTAAAATTAAATTCGTTTACATTCCTCGTATTTAAAATATACATAATTCATTTTTATTAAAATTCCAATTGGAGTTATCTTTTAACAAAGTAAAAATTTCAAAACTTCCAATTTTATATTTAGACTTTGAAACAGTAAAGGAAAATAACAAATTTGGCTGCATTAAAAAGGGCGTAAATCAAGTGATAAAATTTTGCAAGGAATAACGTACGTTCAAACTAAATTGGGAGTGAATGCGTTGATTTAAGGAAAGAAAGTGGCAAGCACTAAATATTTAGATGGCGTTGATTTAAGTGGAAGAAAACGTCAAAAATTTATGGTTTGAACGTTTTTAAACAAATGTGTTTTATTTTTATTAATTCCACTTGTTAAGTTTTCAATTTACCCTATGGGTTTCCACTTTTTGATTTCTACCATTGGGACATCTAGCAATCTAGCCCAAATTCCCTACCTAATATTTTTATATTAGTTAATTCCCTCTAATTGATTTCCATATTCTTCAAATCAATTAATTCCCCTTTAATTGCCTTTAATTGATTTCAATTGATTACCATATTCCTTCATGTCAATCAATCTCCTTTAATTACATATTCAAATTTGGTTACTAACTTAATTAGTTAATTAACCCTTTTGGTTTAATTATCAATCCTGCGACGTCTCACATTAATCCGTCCACTTTGTAGGCACTGGTAGCCGGACTGGTTACACGGGCAGATTTCTCCTGCAAAATGGGGATTAACCTCGCGTCCTCATGCCATTAACCAAAAGAATTTACTTATTTATCTTTCATCAATTTAATTAACTTGCATTAATTATTCAATAAATTAATTCTGGTCAACTACTGAAATTTTACAATTAATTTCCCTATTAATTGTCACTAACTCTATTTTAAAATATCCGTATATGCCTTTATTCAAGTTTTGAATTGCTAACTAGGAATAAGGTAGATTCATCAAATAAATTGATTGCAAGTTTCATTGTTTTAAATTGCTTAACAATGTTCACCACTAACATAATTAATATATCAAAATTGACAATATTCCACCAACATGATTTGCATGTCATAACCTATCCAATTAACATAATTAATTAACCACTTTAATATGTTACAAAATTTCCCCTTTCATTATTTTTAGGGAATGGGTATAACAACAGATATTATGATAATATCTAAAAACATTTAGTTACCACTCACTTCATTAAAAATTATAAAGTTTTTTTTCTTCTTCTTAAATTTAGTTACAAAAAATCTTATTAAATTAACGAGTTTAATTCTCTAAATTTATAGGTCATTACACTCTCCCCCACTCAATATTTTCGTCCCCGAAAAGGAAAGAGGTAGGAGAATGGAAACACCTTGAAAGAAAACTAAATTGAAACTCAAAATGGAGTCATTTATAAATTCAATTTAAATTAATTAATATTCAATAATTGATTTAATTCATTTGATTTTTACTGAAGATAAATCAATCTTAACTATTAGTTATCTTATTATCCAATTATTTTGAAATTAAAAATTTCTAAAATCATAAATTTGTATAGTCATTTATAATAATTATCTTTTATTCAACAAATTTAATTTCTTTATTCCAGATTATTATTAAATATATTCGACTTAATATATCTTATCGCACATATTAAGTAGATTAAATTTATTATAACTATTCCAATTTATTTCTAAATTTCCTTTAACACCATTTGATATTGTATATTATTCAATTATTTTTTTATTCTATTTACCTCTATTTGTCTTTTTGTAACTGAAACTTTAAGTGTATAACATTTATTATAACCACTCAAATTTTATTTATAAAATCCTTTTATATTATACATTATCCAACTACATAGTTGATTTCTGATTGATTTAGGTAAGTTATATTGGCATGCAATTATACAAGTAAATTTTTTCCAATTCTATTATTCAAGTTTAAATATTCATTCAAAATTTGACTTTATTTTATCATTAGAATCACCTTTAACATAAATTTATGAATTAAATTTCCAATTAAGGTCAAACCCTTTAGAGATAAATAAATACATACATATAGCATATGTCAAATCAAATTTAAATCATATATCTATATATATTATAAATTAAGTCATATTTAGAAATTCAAATCAATTAAATTTTTGAAGCAAAACTACAGCGTGGTCTCTTTACTTCGATACTCGAAAATGAATGTCGATGATGTTGTAGTCATCACCGAAATTATTTTCCAGCGACAAAGAGAAGAGCACTAATTTTTAAAACTTTAAAATTCTTTGGAAATAAATTTATATTCGAAAATAATTTAAATAATAATATATCCTTTTAAGACTTTAAACACAAGGTTTGAAACTATCAGAAATTAAATTCTTAAATTCTTGTTTTAAATTCATTTCTGTTTCCAAATAAATTTATAACCATGTTTTATAGTTCAATTATTTATATAAGACAAAACCATAAATAAAATCAAACACTATTATCTCTAAACAACTAGTTAAATTCTGAAAATTATACTTATATATATAATATTAGATTTTTCCCAAATATAAGAATAAATTTTTTCAAAACGAGTATAGAGATTCAAATTTGAAGGACTCAAATTAAAGAGAATTTTGATTTAAAGATAAGTTGGAATCAGAAGATCCGATGGTTAAATAACAGAATAAGGAACCAGATAAGTTTATATAAATCGCGGGCAACCTTAACCGGGTCAACTGTGACTTAAAGAATAAGATCGAGGTGGATTTTCTGGGGTAAATCTACATTCGATCTGAAGAGATAGAGTTCAGAATAACCAAAGATACTAGCATATAAACCGAGGATAAATATAAATCTCTGGTGAATCAATGCTAGTTGTAAAGGAGTTTCACCCCTTTATTAGAATATTGGCGAGACCGCCAATTCACTATAAAGATCATCCTAAGTGGAGTTATGGGATACTCCCGAATCGAAAGAAAATGAATAGTGAGGGACACGAATGAACTTCGGAACTGCAGGGAACGTTTCAAAATTCGAAAAGGAAGAGATTCAAGCTCAAATGAAAGTGATTCTGTAAATCAATTTTACCATACATTCTAAGTTTTGCCTAGAGCCAAAGTTCTGATACCAAATGTAACGACCCAGTATTTTCAACCATTCGCATCCGCACATGTCGGACTTGAATTGTTCAAAATACAGCGTTGTAAATAAAATTTGGCAAATCTCAAAATATACAGTAAATAATTAATCACAGAATCACAGACACAGAATCAGAATACTCGCAGCGGAATTTAAAATACTTAGTGGTTCATGAAGTCACTATAAATAGTCTCAATCAAATAAAAATTACATAGTCTTTAATCTAAATATAGTTTTAAATCATCAGTAGAACAATCCAAATGTCCACTAGTCTTGATTTCATAAATTTAGATAAAGAACTGGAAGGGAAGTTTGCCAGCAGCATGAAAGTGATCTACAGAAATCCTAGCTCCGGGATGAAAACTGAACTGCAACTCAGGCTGACCCGAGCGTAAAATAAAACAGAAACACTCGAGTCAGGACATACATACTTATACAGTGTAAGCAAATTCAAGTGTACTGTAATATAGAGCAAATAACTTAAAGAATGCTTGGGACCGCCCATTCTCTAAGGATCCGTTAAACTATTTACTATGTAGTAATATTTCTCTATTATAATAATGTCTATTAGTAAAATAAACTTACTTTTAAATAGCGTTAAGGGGTTACCCATATAGCCCTTAGCACAAATAATGCAAATAGTCTATACAATACCGTAATACCTCCTGATCGGGAGGCTACCAGAGGATACTCCATAGGTACGACACAAATAGAAACTCGTAGAAGGCGCGCTAGGGTAGGTGTCACGGCACAACTAGGCAATGCCAGGGTAGATATACCAATTACGCTTCCGGACCGATGGAAACGCGCAGCTGCCGCCCACCTCGAACAACACTCCCAAATCAAAGGTGCGCACCAAACAATCACAAAAGCAATAGAATGGCATATGAAGAAGTGCGTCCGATCAGAGGTGCTACCTCATTAATCCGTCAATCGCTCCTGTTTTAGCCACCTTATGCCAACTCATGGGAGTCAGGTCCACGTATTTACCTCAAAGAAAACGTCACCACCATCCTACTTCATTCTGGAATCTCCACCGGATACACGGTTGTCAAAGTGGTTTTTGGTATCGACAGAGAGTATGCCCATATCCGATCCCGGTCTCTTTAACAACCAACGTTATTATAACCCATGGTTACAACTTTTAAAAATGGTATTGATACTAAAAAAAAATCAAAATAAATTTCAAATACCTTTCAATATCATAGTATCATTCCAAACATCATTTATTTAAACATCAGTCATTTTATTAATATAAAATACCATTTAAATCTATTCAGTTTATTTAGGAATTAATTGCCTTTCAACTCACATTTAAAAGTTAAATTCTTCCATTTAAAACCATTTAAAGTCAATTCCTTATTCTTATTTAATCATATTATTTTCCAAAATTTAAGCTTTTTTTCCAAAGATTATTTCCATAAATTTTATTAAAACAATCAAAATTCAGTTTCCGTAGCACTTATAAAATGCTACCTAAAGTTATAGGTTAAAACAGTCTATTTACAAAAGACAACATTTAAGTGCTGTAATTTATTAACTTAACCATTAAGTTTTAAATTCCTAAAATAAAACTTAATATCAATTATTTTACTTAACTAAAATCTCACTTTAACAAAAATTCAGAATTTTCCAAAATAAGTTATACTCCAAAATTTTACATAAACATTCATTTATTTAACATTTGACTCATTCAAAAATCATTCTAAATAAATAAAAAAATCCTTTAAATACATTTAAACTAGAAAATTATAAACTTTCTATTTAAAATATTTTTTTAAAACATCTCATAAAAATATTATATAAACCACGGGTCTGTATATAGTTTTCTAGCCTAGGTCAAGTGATACGGATATATATCATTTCAATTCGCAATTTACAAAAACCCCGGGTTCTATCATTTCAAACCCGCAATCCCAAGTTAAATATTTAAAATTAAACAATTAAATAAATAAATGAATAAATAATTATCGTACAGGCCTATCATTTCAGCCTATAACGATCTCAAGTTTACAGGGAACTTGCAGTGATGATTTAACAGTAAATAAGCATTAAATAGTATAACTGCAATAATATAAAATAAATAAACAACTGATGATGTGTCAATTAATAATGGGGTTTAACATCATACGCTTATATCACAGGCAGATAAAATTTAAATAAAAGTTTACAATTACACTTGTGATAAATTCATAGATATATAGGTATGTTTGTCTGGTGAGAAATACTCACCTGAATGCTGCAGAAAGTTTGATTTCCAACAATGGTAACACTTGGAAAAAAGAAAACGCATAGAAGCATGATCAAACTGATGCATAGGCTGCGACCAGATTTATATTTTGAAAAGGGAACGAATCAAAACTAAGAAAAATTTTAACCCGAAATTCTCAAAACAAAAGGGAACGAATGGAAATAAATTCGCCCCATAGGCTCGACTACTCCACCACACGGTTAGACTACGTTCTCAAAGCTCGGTTCAAAATTTTCCCGTTACTTGCTTTCACCCCTTTTTATTTCTACAAGTGGCGGAAACACTAATAATTTAAATCTAATTCTCGTCATCATAAAAGAATTTTATGCGCATAACGTTGATAATACATATACACTCACAATACTAATTATATGAACACTTCTTCACTAGTACAAAAACCCTCCTACAGCCGATTCTTATATTTGCTTATTCAATTATTATTATTAATTATTTTCCTTCTCTAATTACTGTTGCAACCTAGTTTGGACACTTATGACCCACACGCATACTTTCTCCTCCATTCATATTTTTTTTATTCTACTCTATTATATTTTGGGTAAAGTTTAAAATTTATTTCTAAAATAAATTGGTCAAATTCACTACTGAAAATCTTGAAGGATGGCTAGATGACATAAAACCTTAGTTATCAGTTTATGAAAAATTTTCGTGCAATTTTATTTGGAGGAGAGGCTGACATCAGTGGTAAAGGAGGAGGGCAGGGATATAGTGGTGAAGGAGGAGTCATAGCCTAAGGTAGTGGAGTTTTAAGCCTTTGCGTGAACAAAAAAAGAGAAAAAAATGGAAATAAAGAAGAAGAAAGCAAAGGAGGAAGAAGGAAAAATATAAGCATAGGCCATACCTGATGCTGCATGCGAGAAGAAGCTGAGATGAAATGAAAAATTATGTGTGGCTTGAATTTATAGGAGAATATTAGGTTGCTTTGTATGCAAGGAAATGGTGAATGAGATCAGGGAACAAATATATGCAGAGGTTATTGATTTTTCCAGAGGAGATTTTTTTTCCCGTGAATTAAGTGTAGATAAATGGTAGGGTAGGATAAATTTCGACGCTAAAATGCACATTTTTTTTATTTCTTCTCAGAGGATATTTGCGTGATTTAAGGTGAACAAAAATAGGAAGGAAATAAAATTTTAAATTAACTGCACGGTGGCTTGGATTTACACAAAGAAACAGACAGGAATATTAGGCAACATTTGTACACGTTTCTTTTCTCCTTTAAAAATTTTGGAAATAATTACGTTTATTAAAAAGAAGAAACGGTAAAGTTTTGGCAAAGATTTTATGACAAATTTAAACAGATATTGAATGCGTTGATAAATTTTTGGCAAAGATAAAATTTTGATTTGAACGTGTAAAAGAAGAAGCTGCATGATTTTCCTTTGATTTTTCAGAAATCTCGTTCTACATGTGAGGAAATAAATTTCTTTCATTGATTGCAAACGTTTCCAATGGCAAGCGTTTTATTTTGTAAATGCATTCTTACTTGCACAAATTTAGGAAGAGGAAAAACAAAATATCTAGGAAATATTTGCTCTTGCTTTAAATAAGAAGTAAATGTGACTGGGGTGGAGAAACAGCAAGAATTTATTGCTGAGAATGGTAAAAGGAAATCACAGATTATATACCTATTAACCAAATGAAGTTGTACGTGGATTTGAAATTTATAACCAGCATTGATTTCATGAGTTTGAACTTTTAGTGTAAAGAGGATATCACGTATTGCTTTTGGTAAAGGAAATGGCAATCAATCTACAGATAGCATTGATTTATAAAGAAACGGTAAAGTTTTATTAGACAATGATTTATACCAAATTTAAAGCAAATTGAATGCGTTGATTTTTTTTATTTATTAATACGTTTTCCTATATACGTTATTTATACCATTGAAAATTTGTGCCTTTTTAAATGCGAAATTTCACGGTCTATAAATACACTGACTTGTCAAAAGTTATTACTTAACTTAAAATTAAATTCGTTTACATTCCTCGTATTTAAAATATACATAATTCATTTTTATTAAAATTCCAATTGGAGTTATCTTTTAACAAAGTAAAAATTTCAAAACTTCCAATTTTATATTTAGACTTTGAAACAGTAAAGGAAAATAACAAATTTTGCTGCATTAAAAAGGGCGTAAATCAAGTGATAAAATTTTGCAAGGAATAACGTACGTTCAAACTAAATTGGGAGTGAATGCGTTGATTCAAGGAAAGAAAGTGGCAAGCACTAAATATTTAGATGGCGTTGATTTAAGTGGAAGAAAACGTCACAAATTTATGGTTTGAACGTTTTTAAACAAATGTGTTTTATTTCTATTAATTCCACTTGTTAAGTTTTCAATTTACCCTATGGGTTTCCACTTTTTGATTTCTACCATTGGGACATCTAGCAATCTAGCCCCAATTCCCTACCTAATATTTTTATATTAGTTAATTCCCTCTAATTGATTCCATATTCTTCAAATCAATTAATTCCCCTTTAATTGCCTTTAATTGATTTCAATTGTTTACCATATTCCTTCATGTCAATCATTCTCCTTTAATTACATATTCAAATTTGGTTACTAACTTAATTAGTTAATTAACCCTTTTGGTTTAATTATTAATCCTGCGACGTCTCACATTAATCCGTCCACTTTGTAGGCACTGGTAGCCGGACTGGTTACACGGGCAGATTTCTCCTGCAAAATGGGGATTAACCTCGCGTCCTCATGCCATTAACCAAAAGAATTTACTTATTTATCTTTCATCAATTTAATTAACTTGCATTAATTATTCAATAAATTAATTCTGGTCAACTACTAAAATTTTACAATTAATTTCCCTATTAATTGTCACAAACTCTATTTTAAAATATCCGTATATACCTTTATTCAAGTTTTGAATTGCTAACTAGGAATAAGGTAGATTCATTAAATAAATTGATTGCAAGTTTCATTGTTTTAAATTGCTTAACAATGTTCACCACTAACATAATTAATATATCAAAATTGACAATATTCCACCAACATGATTTGCATGTCATAACCTATCCAATTAACATAATTAATTAACCACTTTAATATGTTACAAAATTTCCCCTTTCATTATTTTTAGGGAATGGGTATAACAACAGATATTATGATAATATCTAAAAATATTTAGTTACCACTCACTTCATTAAAAATTATAAAGTTTTTTTTTCTTCTTCTTAAATTTAGTTACAAAAAATCTTATTAAATTAACGAGTTTAATTCTCTAAATTTACAGGTCATTACAAATAACCTAAAGATAGGGTAATAATATTTCATTTCTAAGTCCAACCATATATGAAAGAAGTTGATAAACAGGTTTTCAAGAATTCCTTGAAATGTGGTGAATAGGTTTTTCAAAGGATTTATTCAGAAGTAGTTGTTATGAAAAAGCAAGGAAATTTTGAAATTCATAATTTGAAATTTGGTTGAGTCAAAAGTTTCTAATTTAAAGATTTTTGGTAAAAAGGGTTTTTCGTTTTTCAAATTGTTAGTTTAATTGGTTAAATTAAAAAGTTTTCGATTTAAAGATTTTTGATAAAGGGATATTTTGTTTTTTTGAAATAAATGTAAGTAAAGCATAGGTTTGTATGGGTGATTTTTCCTATTATATAAATTTGGAATTTTCATTTTGAAATTCTTTTTAAGGTGGATAAATAGGAATACTACTTAATTCAAATGGGGTATAGAGAACAGAAGCGTAAGAATGCCTAATAATTTAGATAGAAATAATATTAGGAATATATATATATATATATATATAGGATTAGTAATCTAGTTAGAAATAATATTATAGAAAAATAATAGGGATGGGATATGAAGAATGGATATATAGTAATTGCACATGTACTTTAGATATGCACTTAGATAGATCTTGCAACTACGCATATCATTTAGAAGTCCCCCGCTTGTGATATGAAAATCTCCATCAAAGGTTGAAGTTTTGATAGTATGAGTGCTGGAAAATAATAAAATGAAAGTTACCCTTATCTACTCCACATTTCACTGTTTAAAGTTATAGAAGATGATTTTGAAAAAAATGGTTTTGTACGATAATTGAGTCTTTGATTTTTTTGAGTTTAAAATCCTAATTTAAAAGAAGTGAATCTCTGTTGTAGAAATTCCTTAAAAGGTAAAATCGGTTAGAAAATGGAGAATATTTATGGTTTCTATTTGAAACCAAGTAATTTTTCAATTTAATAAAAAAGTTTCTAAGTCTATATTTTCAAAAATAAAGGTTTTGGATTAGGTACTTCATGATTGTGAAGTTTTAGTTTTATAAAAAATGGAGAAAAACAAACTAAATTTTTTAGTATAGAGTAGATGGGATCACAACTTAGAGAAGGTGGGGTAAATGTAATGACCTATCTTTTCGACCTCCGAAGATCGACGCTACTAAATCTTTTGCACCCATATGCTGCAAATTCATTTGCCGAAGAGGCTGGTAATCAAGGGTAAAAGAAAAAAAGAAAGAAGAAAAATGAAATAGATTCTCATATTGCATTTAACAACATGGTAGTTATACATATAGATAGTATATATAATCATTCTCAAAATGAGATATAAGAGTCATAGTTAGTATTAACCTAGCTAGGGACATTTATAACTGCCTATATATACCAATGCCGGTAGATGCTTATATATAATACAACGAAAATATAAATAGATAACTACCTACAAGGAACCTCCAGCTTTATGTTCCATGCTCCACCTAAAATGCTCTAAGCTACCTAACTACTTGGCTGCCCGGAAAAATAAGGCACCTACAGTCTAAGTGGAAAAGAAAATAAAATTCCGGTCAATCATAAGATTGGTGTAAGAAAATTCAAAAGAACGGATACTTTTGAAATCAAAGAGTATCTCATAAGACCACGCCACACATAAACACGGATGGGGTTTTACCTTATGATAACTAAAATGTTCGCTATGTAAAAACAGGATATTATTTTTAATGACATTCTTCGAAAACTCTTTCAAATAAATATATACAATCTTAGCCAATATTTTACATTAATTAAATTCCATCATATTAGGTTCTACAACTAAAACCGCAAAGGCTCGTATTGGAGAATGGATTTCACACAATGACAAGCTAAGGGACTACCTTTTGACAGTACATCTCTAAAGGAATGTACCGAAGCACAACCCAGCTGTCCTCTGCCAACATAGAATGAGCCTACCTTTACCATAGGTAGTACCTAATATTTCATCACCTCGATCATTGCTAACATATTCGTGGGATACCAACGCATGCACAACGAAACTGAAATATAGAGGGTGATCCCAAAAGGTAATGATTATATCCTAATGGATGCGACCCACTTAGCCCGAATGCATCTACCCTGTTTTTGTCATTCTCGATGAGCGAGGCTTAAGGTAACATTTTACCTTTCACAAAGCAAATCTCTCTTTGAATGCCATATTGCTGTTTCTAAAAACACACTATTGAATTCCACAAAAGTACAACCTTTGAGCTCGTACGTCTCAGAGAAGTGTATTAAGTTTAAAAGGGGTTACCTCCTATACCACTAAATAGACGTACGTTTGTAAAAATCAATGTACGTGGTCTTAGAAATGCAATGTTAAATAATTGTCCATACAAGTTGTCTAGGCACAGGATAAAGCAAAGGCACTTCTCCTTCTACATCTAGTTTGGGAACCACCTCTAGGACTAGTAGCAAGTAGTCCATGCATCGATGGTTTTAAATTTAAGTTACCACTGCCACCATATATATGATAATTAAATTACCCTAGAGGTTCGTGACAAACAACCCTGTATTATGAAGATCTTTGTCTTTAAAATCATTGTCTTCAAATTATTTTCACTTTGAACGTATATTGGATCGAAGTGGTTTTCAGATAGGAATCACCCAAATCCGACCTCTGTTCCTCCGAACCAATTTATCGATAAAAGATGTTAAGTATGTAGGTGATTATCATTTAATTTATCAATATCTTTTATCCAGATAAAATATCTCTTTAGAGATATACATCTTTAAATCATATTCTATTTTAGAACATACAGAATCATTTAACTTCTTTTTAACGTTAGAAACACCAAACCATTTCTCATTTATTACATAGGAAAATGTTTCCATAATTTAATACAATTTTAATAGCGGTTTCATATTTTCAAAACATATCTTTCAAATGGGTTAATACCATGTTATCTAAGATGGTAAATTCAAAACCAGCTAGTAGTGAGTAAATAGGTTCCATAGGAAATATATTAAATGTATTCAATAGTAATTTCTGTATTCAACCTGTACTATTCATCGAATAACGGAAAAATCAACTTTTAAATTCGGATGGATAGTACGAGTTTCCTTCTTGGAATTTAATATAGAGTTTAATCAATATGTTTCATATATCACTAAATCTCAAAATCTTGTTTCACTTTTGAAAATCTCTAACTCTTTTATCTTAGGAAAATGTGGTCCAAGTAAATCAAATTTAATATCCCCACCAGCGGGCCAGACCCTTTTGATAGAGTGAGTCCTAAATACCGGTTGTCTAAGCTCGGGTCTAGAGACTATCTTTTCTATCACCCTTAAAGCGGTCAAGTTATTTGAACAACTCTAAACTCTTTAAAATTCTTGATTTAATATTTGAAACAAATTTGCAAAAAAATTCGATAAGAAAATACCAGGTTTAAATCTAAATTTCAAAAGTTAATAAAAATTGCTGCAAAAAGTGTTTTTAAAGCTTCTTTAATAAAAATATTAAATTCATTCACATATTTCCATTTCATAACTCAAATCCATTTTAAAACATTTTAATACATTTACATAATTTGTTTTATATTTTTAAATATTAAAAATATGTATTTTATAGATTTTTCCATTTTAGTTTTCGAACTGCCACAGTCGATGCTTTGGAAACTTAGTTTGGACAAATCTAAAATTTTATATAATGAAAACTTGATTTTTCTTCTCCATTTGAAAACCATAGTTATAACTTGAATTAACTTTCACGACGCGAAATCATGAACTACCATTATACGACATGCCTATTTTTGACTCCAATCTTGTCAAATATTCTCCGAATTGAATTCTAAAGTTCATAAAACCTTTATAATCCATTTTAAATCATTTTAAAGTGGTTTAACCATTTTCTAACACTTCTATAATTCATATAGGAAAGTGATTTCCTTTGTGTAAATACGACATGTATTTTACAAGAATTATTTCCATAACTAAAAAAACATGTTATCACATCCAAACATGATAAACAACCATTATAAACAAGCATAGAAATCATATCATATCATCATGAATTTTATATAATAAATCAGTAGAGCTTCTCACTTGCTATCCTTTTGACCAAACTTTCAATCCAATATAGCTCCGCTATTCCCGAGCCAAAGCTTACAAATCCTACTCTAAAACTCCTAGGGATTCGGTCTTGGCCTTGCAAGGGTAAGGGATGCCTAGATGGGTACGACCTTGGTAGAGAGAAGAAGGAGGAGATCACTAACTCAATCTAGAACTCAAAGTGGTATATCTCTGTATATTTTATGAATTATTTTGACAGAACTTTAATGCTATTTTTGAATTTTTCTAAGAGGCTATAGAAGCCATTAATGTAAAGTAGGAAGAAGCTTAATAAATTAGAGAAGGAAGTATGAATGAAAGTGAAGAGGTATCCCTTGTATTTATAGGAAAATTTTTGAATCAAAATATCATGATATTTTCACCGAACATCACATCGTCTTTCTACCTCACTACCACCACGCCCCCATTCATGTGCATGGGCCATCCTCATTTCATCACCTCCATCACTTCATGTCACTTTCCTTAGCTCTTAAGGCATGCACTTGGATGAGTATGTAGACTAAGGTGGAGATATATTATCATTCCTCCTTTATAAATATCATGATATTTATTTTATTTACCATTAGTAATTAGTAAATGTAAACGTTAATTCTAAGGTATGTATGTATGTGTCTATATATATGTACCTGGATGTATATATGTGTATATATGTATATATGTGTATGTATGTCACATATACATATAACTCTAAACAACTTCCTCCAGTTATACCGTTATGAATCCATAATCCGATTTCCAGTCATATTTTTATTTCTCAGTTAAAATACACACACACACACACACATAAATAAATTTTAAAAATGACATTTCTATTATTAATTTATAATTAAAAGGTCCTCATTTGATTTTAAAACAATTATTAAGTCATTTAGATTTAATTTAAATTGAAAAATCGATTATTTGAAAATGATAACCATAACGTTTTCTTGTGTATTTTTCAGTCTTAATAATAGGGTTTATCAAAGCCGACAATATATCCAAATATATATAGGAAAGAGTAAATCTACTAGCCATAACTTTTTTTTCCAGGATACTATTTTTAACCTCTTTATAAGCTTTATTTCTGGTTGAGTAGAATTTTATTATGTCATAATTTAAAAAATAAAATAAATAATTTTATTACATACTTTTACATATATGGATATATAAGTGTATGTTTCCAGACTCGTGTGCAATTTCTGATGGTTAAAATGATGTTTATCGATAAATTGATTTTAAAGAGTGTATTTTTGTAATTATTATTTAAACTAAGATTATCATTATTACAAAAAATATTATTTGTTTTATAAAACCTTATATTTGAACATTTTAAAATCAAGTGTTATTTTCCAAAGTGAGAAATTCCCAAGTCGTTACAGACTTTCCCCTTAAAATAATTTCATCCTCGAAATATATAACAAGAAGAAGATAACTCGAAAAGGAATATATTAGTCATGATTGAATACAAAGATATGATAAGTGACTACACCATAGGCAGTGAGTACACTACATCAATAAAATATGCAAACTATGCATCAATCCTAAACTTAGGATAAGCTTTTCTCATTCTGTCCTCCATTTCCCATGTGCAGTCTTTAGCATCACTACTCTATTGGATGTTAACTAATCTTACAATCTTTCTCCATAACCGCTTCTCGTCACGGTCAACAATTTGACTTAGTCACCTGATAACTGCCAAGTTTGGCTCTACTTTGAAATCTTCTTAGGTAGCTGTCTTTATGATTAGTTTCAGGTCATGTACATGTTTTCGTAAATGGGATACATGAATGATATTGTGTATACCCAACAACCTTTTTGGTAATTCTACTCGATAAGCTAGCGGGCCTATCCGCTCAAGAATGGGAAAAGTCCAATATATCGAGGTGCTAACTTCCCAGTCCTTTGAAATCTCACCACTCCCCTCATCGGAGAGATTTTAGGAAACACCAAATCTCCAACTGAAAATTCTAGGTTTCTATGTCATTGATTGGCATAACTCTTCTGCCTGCTTGAGCTTCATTCAGCTTCTTCTTAATCATACCTTCTCTAAGACTCTTTGAATCATATCAGCACCAAATACTAACCAGTCTCCAGTTTGGATCCAACATGTTGGTGGTCTACATGGACAGCCGTATAAAGCTTCATAAGTGTCATATCAATACTTGCCTTGTAGCCGTTGTAGAAGGATTCCACAAGGTGAAGTTGATTTTCCCATGAACCTCCAAAATCTAAGATACTAGCTCTCAGGAGTTCTTCTAATACTCAGTTTACCCTTTCAGTTTTCCCATCACTTTAGAGATGGCATTCGGTGCTTAAATCGAGCTTCGTTCCCAAAGCTATCTATAATGCCTCCCAAAACTGACTAGTAAAAATTGGATCCCGATCACTCACTGTGCTGCTCAGAACTCTATGTAATTGAACAGTCTCTTCCATATATAGTTCAGCAAAGCTCGAGGCTGTCCTTATTGGCTTTACTGGAATAAAGTGTGCATTTTTGGTCAATCGATCTATGATAACCCAAACACCTTCATTTCCCTTCCTAATTCAAGGCAAGCCATTAATTAAATCCACATGTCCCACTTCTAAATTGGAATTTCGAGGGGTTGAAATAATCCAGTAGTCTTTTGCTGATCGCTTTTGGTTTGCTGACAATCTGTACATCTACTAACATGAATGGAGACGTCCCTCTTCATACCCTTCCATCAAAATGTCGTTTCAAGTCTTTATACATTTTGTTAAACCCAGGGTGAATATTAACCTCGGACAGATGGCATTCAGTTAATACTTCCTACCTTAAGCTGTCAACATTGGGAGCACAAATTCACCCATTTGACCGTAATTTCCCTTTTTTACTATTTTCAAGATTGAATCTTGCCCTTCGCTTATATCCTCCATTATCTTCTTTAGATACCAATCCTCTCTTTGCTTGCTGGCATTTCTTTCCAAGAGAGTCGGAGTCACTACCAGATAAGCTATAATGGCACGTCTTCCGGTTAGCACATTTGCTACTACATTGGCTTTTCTAGGCGTACATAAAATGTCAAAATCATATGATGCAAGAAATTCAAACCAACATTGATGTCTCATATTTAGCTCCTTTTCAATGACAATATACTTCAAAGATTTGTGATCTATAAAGAGATTGATCTTTTCACCTATATAAAGAAGGAATATTGATTATTATGGTCAATTAAAGTTTATTAAAATAAACCATATGGAATCCTTCCCCAGTAAGTAATGCCTCCACATTTTTAATGCAAACATAACAACTAATAATTCTAAGTCATGTGTTGCATAATTCCTTTCATGAGTCTTCAGTTGTCTGGTTGCATAAGCGATAACTTTTCCATGTTGCATCAGAACTACACCTACTCCTACCCCGCAAGCATTTGTATGTACAGTTAAAACTCCACTTTCATTAGCAGTAGCTAGGACTAGAGTACTGGTTAACCTTTTCTTCAACTCATTAAATACTTCCTCAAATTTCGATGTCTAGTTAAACTTAACATTCTTTATAGTCAACTTTATTAAATGGGAGGAAATCTTTGAGAAGTCTTGCATAAACCTCCTGCAATATCCTGCCAATCCAAAGAAGTTGTAGACACCCATCGGAGTCTGTGGTTGCTTCCAATATTGTATAGCTAAAATCTTTCCTTGATCTACCAAAATTCTATCCCCTTATACTACATGTCCATGTAACCTTACCTCTTACTCCCAGAAATGACATTTGGAGAATTTGGCTTTAAGCATATGTCTTCTTAATATCTTTAATACTATCTCCAGATATATTTCACGTTCCTACTCGGTCTTTGAATAGATAATCATGTCATCAATAAAAGCCAACACAGATTTTTTGAGCATATTCTGAATACTCTGTTCATGAGATCCACAAAATAAGCTGGTGCATTGGTCACCCTAGAACGCATAATCAACCATTTTGGTATCATCTCTAACCTTTTTGGGATGAATCCAGCACCTGCATGAAACATCCCTTATTGGACTAGGTTCTTCATAAGATATTTCCATAAATTTATCGAAGCTGGTCCATAAAGATACCATTCTTTTAATGCAGTCAAGGACAGCTTTATTCTTAGATAACCAGTCCATATCGAGTAAAACTTCAAACCCAATAAAGTCAAGAACAAATAAGTCACATGAATAATTATGGGAAAGGTGGGGAACTCGGATGTCTTCACAAATCATACAAAGATTAGTTGTACGGCATATTGAATTAGACACACATATAGGGGTATCTATGATTTTTATGATCGTCTTTAATCTATCATCCAATCTTTTAGCAATAAACCTATGGAAAGCCCTGTTACCTGGAAAATCGACCAGGAAACTAGAACGTTCGGTATTCAGAGTTGCACTCGGCATCGGAAAACTTTCGGCCATTCAGAATTACACTCGGCATAAGGAGCGCTCGGCATACGTGACAACCGGCATCTATAGACAGTCGGCAAGCAAGAACATTTGGCACCAGATAGTGCTCGGCAGTCCAAGATCGCGCTCGGCATAAGATCGTTCGGCATGAAGAAGCAAAGGATCGTTCGGCCTCCAGAAGGTCGTTCGGTGTCCCAGCATCGTTCGGCATAGTTCACTCAGCACAAGTGCTCACCAGAGAAGTCAGCATGCTCGGCTTGAGATCGTCCGGTATCCAGGAGATCGTTTGGCCTTGAGTCGTTCGGTTGAAGAATCCATTCGGCCAAACCCTTCATTCGGTCAAGCCCTTCACTCGGCATTACTATCGTTCGGCATTCCTGCCCCATTCGACTTAGATCTCTCATTCAACCTCTCGCCTCGCTCGGCCTAAAGAGGGGAGACTCGGCATGCTTCGTTCGGCATAAGGAGTTCGGCTCGGCATGCCTTGTCCGGCCTCCCAGGTTCGGTGTACAGTACATACACTACTTGGACCATGTTATTCGGCCACCTGGCCCACCAGGGAAGTCCAACCCACTTTCGTCTATAAATAGAGAGGCAGGGGCACAGAAAACGGGATCAGATATTAGAGAGCACTTGGGAGACTCTGCCACATTGAATCCTCATTCAAGACTTATTTCTTTTACCTTGCAATTTTATTCTAATACTTATGAAGAGATTGTATCTGTAATCAAGTATCAAGTGCAAAATAAAGATCGGCTTCAAAGTGGACGTAGGCCACTGCGCCGAACCACTATAAATTTGGTGTTCATACTTCCCGCATTTTAATTTATGTTTTCTTCTCTTTTTCAGTTTGTTTTCTTCATTATTCTTTCTACACAATCTTTCTAAGGGTGTTAGGGACTAACTTTGGTGCTAACATTTTGGTGCTTTCATTGAGAGTTGAATTCTCAGGCGATTAGGATCTACTTTGTAGCTACTGGATTGCGTAATTCCCCCGAAGGAGATCCATAATCATTCATAAGGCATCTATTGATTCTACTCAGAGTTACTGCCAACAACTCTATCATGGGAAGACCACGAACCAGATCGGACTCTCAAAGTGCAGATGCCCGTGAAACTGCTAGCATACAACAAGATGGTCCTAGCAAGCAACAAGCGATTCGAGGCATAGGAGGCTCCAACCAAAATCAAGCGGAAGTTGTTTCCCGAGCAGAGCTCAATGACTTAATGAAAGAACTTAGGGAAAGCAGGAGGCAACTTGCTGAGCAAATGCAGACCAATGCTGACCTCATGATTCAGCTTACTAAGCAGCAGCATCGGAATGTTGGAGGTAGCCCTTCCCCTTACTCAGAAGATGATAGTTCGACTTCAGCTGACAAACCACCTAGGCGTAGACGCCGCAAGGATGAAGGTGCACAAGCAGGTGCCACCAATCGATCGACTAGGGATCAAGCTCGCGAAGAGGCTGGACACCAGACTCACCAAGATCCCAAAGAACCCAACCTTCCATCTTCCATACCTACCCCCGACTTGACAGCTATGGTTAGGCAGCTGATGAAAGAAAACCAAGGACTGACTAATGAAGATTGGGGAGTTTCCAAGAGTCATACTCCCTTCACAGATACCATCCTACAGGCTGAATACCCAAGGAAGTTTAACATGCCCACCATTCCTGCCTATGAAAGGAAAACTGACCCTAGACAGCATGTAATGAGGTATGGATGGATGATGGATTCAGCAAGAGCCAACGACGCAACCAAGTGCAGGTGCTTCCCGATAACTTTATCCTGAATCGCCACCATGTGGTTCACTAGACTTCCTCCACGGTCAATCTCCAGCTTCGACGAATTAGCAAGAAAATTCATAGAACAATTCAGGATACACACCACTCGTCCCAAGGATGTGACGTCCTTGTCAAGTGTGACCCAAGCTCCAGGAGAATCACTGAAAGCATACTTGTAGAGATTTCATGTTGCCGCTACTGAAGTGAGCAATCCTAACGATCACGCAATTTTGATGGCAGTAATGCGTGGAGTGGATCCAGATTCTGAATTTGGAGATTGGTTGGCAGGAAAGCCCCTAGCCACGCTGGAACATTTTTATTCGAAAGCCCATCAATTCATAAGGAGGGAAGAAGCTTGCTGGACAAGGAAAGTCAAGGCATCGGGGCCCGGTCAGGAATCTGTAAAGAGTAACATCGCTGCGAAGACAACCGGAGATAACCTTGAGAAGGCTCAAGCCAACGTCCAGAACGAGCCCGGGCAGTCTAAAGCAACTGGAGGCGGAGATCCCGGAAAGAAGAAGAAGGAAACGGGGAGATGGAAGTCAAGAATCCCGACCTACAACGAATACACTCCACTGAATACATCTCTTGAGAACATCTACTTGTCGACCTGCAACACTTTTCAATACAGACAACCACGCCCAAAGGAATCAATAGAGGAGCAGAAGCGGACTGGGAAGTATTGCCTCTTTCACGAGTCCTACGGACACAACATTGACGAGTGAAAGCATCTTAATGACGCTATTGAGAAATTGATTAGGCAGAAGAAGCTACAGGAATTTGTCAGAGACTTGCCAGACAGTAAACAGGAGACATCGGACCCCGGACGCGAGCCAGCTCCAGGCCAGCCAGAACAACCTGCTCGGATTGTGGGAAGATTGGTTATTAACACAATTGCTGGCGGACCTCATCCTGCGGATAAAAATTGGCAGGAGATGGAGCGATATGCTAATTCTATGAGACATACGGAGTATGAGTGCTGTTCAAATGTGGAGGATGGAGCTCTCGCAAAGCAGCAGCGCACGATGAACGACGATATTGTATTCAAGAATAGAGATGCGGATAAGGTGGAAGCCCCTACTGTCGATCCGATGGTCATATCCGCGACCATCGTACCGGCATTCGTAAGAAGAATTCTAATCGATTGCGGAAATTCCGTTAACATCATCTTCAAGAAAGCATATGACCAAATGAAGCTGGAGACTAAGGATTTAAAATCATCTAAAGCCCGAATCCATGGCTTTAACGGCGCAGCAATAGATGTAGTAGGATATGTGGAGTTACCAGTCGAACTGGGACAAGGAGAACGCAGGAGAGTGCGAATCCTGCCATTCATAGTGCTGGATATTGATTCACCATACAACGTATTCCTGGGACGACCAGCCCTCACAGACTTCGGGGCAGTGTTGGCCCCATGGTGTTTGACATTAAAGTTTCCCACAGACAAAGGAGTAGGAGTAGTGCATGGTGATCAGGCAACCGGACGTGCATGCTACGTGGCTGAGCTCAGAGAAGCGCAGCGTAGGGAGAAAGGAAAGGTCGCGGACAGCTTTTTCCGCATCCAAAATTCTGATGATTGACAACTAACGCCCGAGCCCTGGCTTGGGCAACATTCTCGGATCCATAGAGACATAGATCCGAGAGATGATGATGGGGAACCCAGGGAAACGAATGCAGCGCCAGCTGAACTAATTATTGACATCTCAGTTAGCCGCAGCGACCCATCACGAGTTCTCAAAATAGGATCACGACTAGACCCCGTGACAGCTGAAAACCTTATTGACTTACTCCGAACGAACCTTGATGTGTTTGCTTGGACACATTCTGATATGTGCGGGATTTCTCCTGCAATTGCGAGTCATATGTTGAACATAGACCCAAAACACGTCCCTGTGAAACAGAAAAGGAGAGGCATGGATCCAGAGAGGTCCGCAGCTCTCAAAGAGGAGGTGGACAAACTCAAAACTAACGGGTTCGTCCGCGAAGCCCTTTTCCCTGAATGGTTGTCCAACCCAGTGTTTGTAAAGAAAGCCAATGGGAAATGGAGAACTTGTGTTGATTACTCTGATTTAAACAAAGCCTGACCAAAGGACAGTTTCCCGCTACCAAGGATCGACCAACTGGTCGATTCAACAGCCGGACACGAGTTACTATCATTTATGGACGCGTACTCTGGCTATAATCAAATTCCGATGTACATCCCGGACCAAGAGCACACAAGCATTGCCACAAACGTTGGGTTGTATTGCTACGTAGTAATGCCCTTCGGATTGAAGAACGCAGGAGCAACTTACCAACGTCTGGTAAATCTAATGTTCAAAGATTAGATTGGAAAAACGATGGAAGTCTACGTGGATGACATGCTTGTGAAGTCACGACAATCAAACGACCACATCTGAAACTTAGCAGATATGTTCGATATACTGAGGCACTTCGGGATGAAGATCAATCCTTTGAAATGTTCGTTCGGCGTGGCATCAGGAAAATTCTTGGGTTTCATTGTGAATGCACGAGGAATTGAAGCTAACCCGGAAAAGATCCAGGCCATCCGAGATATACGAGTACCCAGAACCATCATACAGGTGCAAAGCTTGAATGGAAAAGTGGTTACGCTGAGTTGATTCATATCCAGAGCTACAGACAAGTGTATTCCGTTCTTTGAAGTTATAAAGAAAGGAAAGAGAAACTTCGAATGGACCACCGACTGAGACGAAGCGTTTCATGCTCTGGTAAGACACCTGGAGAGTCCTCCGGTGCTGTCGAAACTAGTAGACCACGAGATGTTGTACGTATACTTAGCGGTCTCTCAACATGCCATCAACATAGCCCTGGTCCGCGAGGAGGACCGAGTTCAAAGGCCAGTTTACTATGTTGGTAAACGCCTGACGGGGGCGGAAAGGAACTATCCAAAGATTGAGAAACTCGCCTATTGCTTGGTGATTGCATCACGCAAGCTTCGTCCATACTTCCAGGCACACTCGATCAGTGTCTACACTGACCAACCATTGCGACAAGTACTCCAACGACCGAAAACTTCCGGAAGGATGCTAAAATGGAACATTGAGTTGAGTCAGTTCGACATTGCCTACCTGCCACGAAGGGCTATACAAGGACAAGCACTAGCTGACTTCATCGCAGAGTTCACTCTACCAGATGAACCGAGCAGATACAGGGTCGCACCTCCCGTTCGATGGAAGATGTACACCGATGGGGCATCTAACGACCATCGCTCGGGGGCAGGTATCGTCCTCATAACCCCAGAAGACCGATCAATCTGCTACGCTTTGAAGCTTGAATTTGCAGCAACAAATAACAAAGCCGAATATGAGGCATTGATTGCTGTCTTGAAACTCGTTATCGAGTTAGGAGTGAAGTCAATCGAAATCTTCTGTGACTCACAGCTGGTAGTTTATCAGGTGCGGGGAGACTATCAAGCAAAGGGGCAGAGACTGGCTCCTTACCTTGCTCGCACCCGAGAACTACTGGCAAGTCTCGAATATTATGACATCTCCCATGTCCCACGCGAACAGAATAGAGAAGCTGACTCGTTAGCAAAGTTCGCAAGCACTGGCGATGCACAACAGATGGGATTGTTCCCTGTCGAGACCCTACTTGCCCCAAGTATAGACATGATGGAGATAGATTTCGTCTTGGAGACCGAACTCGAAAGGGAATCGTGGTTGACCCCGATCAAACAGTACTTACTACATGGGGATTTGCCTGAGAAGAGGAGCGAAAGATGCCAAGTCCTTCGTAAGGCCTCGCGTTATGTAATATAGAACGGAGTAATGTATCGCAGGGGATTCTCGACCCCCTTACTCCGGTTCGTGGCCCATGACGAGATAAAACGGGTACTGGAGGAAGTCCATGAGGGAGAGTGTGGTGATCATACCGGGGGGCAAACTTTGGCAAAGAAAATCCTCCGCTACGGATACTATTGGCCAACCGTGAACCGCGACGCCGTAGACTATGTGAAGAAATGTGACAAATGCCAGATATACATGAAAATTCTGAGAGCCCCGCCGAAGGAACTCACGCAAATGGTTAGTCCCTGGCCATTTGTAATGTGGGGAATTGACCTGATTGGTTCTTTACCCTTAGCCAAAGGAGGCGCGAAATATGAAATAGTGGCAGTCGATTATTTCACCAAATGGGCATAAGCAGAGCCTATGGCCACGATCACCACCAAGAAAGTCATTAATTTCGTTGTACGAAATATCATATGCCGCTTTGGTCTTCCACGGACCATCATAACAGATAACGGGACTCAATTCGAGAGCAAAGAATTCAAATAATTTTGTCAAAAGCATGGCATTGAGAAAAGGTTCGCAGCAGTTGCTCACCCGAAGGCGAATGGGCAGGTAGAAGCTGTAAACAAAATAATCAAGTCCATATTGAAGAAGCGTTTGGAAAAAGCTAGAGGCAAGTGGGTAGATGAACTCCCGACAGCGCTTTGAGCCAATAGAACTACCCATAAGACCGCGACTGGCCACACACCATTCGCATTGGCATACGGCACGGAAGCCGTCATACCCGTAGAACTTGAAGTTCCATCACATCGGGTGACTCATTACAACCCCGCGTCGAACCAGGATCTCTTACTGGAATCATTGGACTTTATCGATGAAAAACACGAAGAAGCTGATCTGAGAGCAGCCTCGTACAAACATCGGGTCGCGAGATATTATAATGAGAAAGTCCGACCAAGAATCTTTGATGTGGGAGATCTCGTTTTGAAACGAGTTTTTCCAGTCCCGTCACGTATGAACCCCGCATGGGAAGGTCCATACGTCGTCGAACGGAGGCTTGGAGAAGGAACTTTCAAGCTAGCGACCGTCGATGGTGTGACACTCCCCCAAGCATGGAACAGCGAGCACTTGCGGCGTTACTACAATTAATCTATTTCCTTTATGCAGTAGCTGCACTTATTTCCAGTATGTTTCCATTTCCAGTTCTTGGCATGTAATAAGACAATTCAGCTTGCTCTCATTAATAAAGGCTTGAAGCCACCTTTTTCATAAATGATTAATGTCTCTGCGTATGATATTCCTGTGACAAGCAGCTAAAAATTATGATATTCTGACTAGCGTACGAACGCTCATAAACAACTTAACATCTCCAAGTCCCCGGAACGCGGACTGGAATACCCGAAGTCCCCGGAGTGCGGACTCGAGTATAAACGATTCTAAATCTCCAAGTCCCCGGAGTGCGGACTGGAGTACTCGAAGTCCCCAGAGTGCGGACTCGAGTATAAATGATTCTAAAACTCCAAGTCCCCGGAGTGCAGACTCAAGTCTAAACGATTCTAAATCTCCAAGTCCGCGGAGTGCGGGGTTGAGTCTAAACGATTCTAAATCTCCAAGTCCTAGGAGCGCGGACTGGAGTACTCGAAGTCCCCGGAGTGCGGACTCGAGTATAAACGACTCAAAATCTCCAAGTCCCCGGAGCACGGACTGGAGTACTCGAAGGCCCCGGAGTGGGGGCTCGAGTCTAAACGATTCTAAATCTCCAAGTCCCCGGATCGTGGACTGGAGTACTCGAAGTCCTCGGAGTGCGGACTCGAGTATAAACGACTCAAAATCTCCATGTCCCCGGAGCGCGGACTGGAGTACTCGAAGTCCCCGGAGTGCGGACTCGAGTATAAACGACTTAAAATCTCCAAGTCCCCGGAGCGCGGACTGGAGTACTCGAAGTCCCCGGAGTGCGGACTCAAGTATAAACGATTGAAAATATCCAATTCCCCGGAGCGCGGACTGGAGTACTCGAAGTCCCCGGAGTGCGGACTCGAGTATAAACGACTCAAAATCTCCAAGTCCCCGGAGCGCGGACTGGAGTACTCGAAGTCCCCGGAGTGCGGACTTGAGTATAAACGACTTAAAATCTCCAAGTCCCTGGAGCGTGGACTGGAGTACTCAAAGTCCCCGGAGTGCGGACTCGAGTATAAACGATTGAAAATCTCCAAGTCCCCGGAGCGCAAACTGGAGTACTCGAAGTCCCCGGAGTGCGGACTCGGGTATAAACGACTCAAAATCTCCAAGTCCCCGGAGCGCGGACTGGAGTACTCGAAGTCCTCGGAATGCGGACTCGAGTATAAACGATCCAAAATCTCCAAGACCCCAGAACGCGGACTGGATTACTCGAAGTCCCCGGAGTGCAGACTCGGGTATAAACGATTCGGAATCCCCAAGTCCCCGGAGCGTGGACTGGAATAATCTAAGTCCCCAGAGCGCAGACTCAAATGTAAGTGATTCAGATCTCCAAGCCCCTTGAATATGAACTATTACACAAATGGCTTGGATATGCCAAGTCCCCGACATGCGGGCTAGGAAATATTTTAAATACATGAAGCACAGAATGGAGATTGAACAACTCTAAAGAATTCCCAAGCTATGTAAAGGTGAACCAGGAGGTCTATGTTATTCACAGCAGTTCAGATTTCACTCACAATCACAATCACAAAGAAAACTGAATGACAAGAATCTTTTGAAAAGATAGAAAATGAAACTGAACTTTATTCCTGAAAAGATTTTCGCTACAAACGCGCTCCGAAGTCCGGAGTCGACAGCCTATTTACACAGTCTGCAAAAATCATTACATGACCTAAATTAACTCTCGTTGAACGAGGACGATGGTCACTTCTTGTGTTTCTTTGACTTCTTCCCGGACGTCTCCTTCCCAGAACGCTTACCCTTGGAATCCTTCCCTGATGGAGGGGTGACGACCAAGATGTAGTGCGAACGTCCGTAGGCTTGGACTCGCCAGGGAGGATGACCTTCAACGGTTTGTTCAAGGGGTCGTCTAGGTCCACATCCCGAGGCTCAGCCTTAACTCTAGCTGTCACTTCCTTCATTTTATCGAGCCGCTCCTTCATGCTCGGCTCAGATGCATGCTCAGAGGCGCCCGTGATTTCTATTTCAAAACTCTCGGAAGAAGAGTCGGACTTGCCTTCATCGAGTGCCCCGATTACTTGGGCATCTGGGCCAGGACCCTTGCCAACTCGAGCAGCCTCACTCGTTTCTTTCTCCAGCTCCTTGGTGACATCGCTTCTCGGAGTGGGCTCGGGGTCAGAACAACCTGCACAAAGTCACAAGAGAACAAATGTTAGAGCACGAGAGCTTCTAGAAAAACACAGAAACCCTATAAAGCAAAGAAGTTGCTTACTGGGTGCCGGTGGAATCTCGGTTGTCAGAGGGGTCTCATCCTCCGGGATGGGAGATAGAACATGAACGCCAAGCTCGGGGGCATCCGGGTCATAGCCAAGGTGCTGCTCGAAGGGATCAAGTACCGGTCGGCTAGCCGGCTGAGTAGGCGCACGAACTGGGGGCAGATGTGGATGGTCGTGCCCCGAACGGAACTAACACATCGGCGAACGGGATACCATGAATAGAACATATCCGCTGAAGAGCGGCTTCGGTTACCCTCGAAGCCTGTGAGTCAACCGGGCTATCCAATAAGATCGACGACTCCAAGGTATCAGGAGCCCAGTCGTGAGCGGGTGAAACTGAAGGGTCAGATGTATTGACGGCTGTTTGCTTTGAAGACGGCCCGGGTCTGTCGGAAAGTGTAGCGGAACTGGATTTTTTAGACATCTTGAATAAATAGTGGATTCAACTAAGCACCTGTGTGAACTATACTTGAAAAATGACTAATGTTAGAGTTAACAACACGAATAATCCCCCCACGTGGTGTGTAAACTAGTGCGTTTAATCGTGTATAAGCATTTAGAATAAAACTAAGCTTGTAATCGCCGCCTCTGAAAACCGTCATCGCTGACCGTCTCCAAGAGCCTTGTGTATGGCGATTACAGTTCCAGGTTAATAAAATGCTAAAAGAAGTTATTCGGTTACGACAAGTAAAGTTCGGTTATGAAATTGGACAAGATGTCAGTATGTTCGGCATTTGAGTTTGGTCGGCATGTCAGTATGTTTGGCATTAATGTTTGTCCGGCCTAAGTATGTTCGGAAAAGTCCTTGTTCGGCCTACAACCATCGTTCGGCCCACCTTTAGTTCGTACTGAGTGAGTATCGCTCGCCCGAAATACTATTCGACCGAAACAACACCCAGCCTATCCACTGACTCACATCCAAACCCATTGTTCGGCCAACAATATGCCATGCCGAACCAAGGTTATGCCAAGTCTTAACACTCGGCATAGCCTCCATATTTTCCTCTCCTCCACCTAACTCTTTCCCGTGGCCTTATCTAATACACAAAGGCCGTGCCGAACCACAGCGTCCCTCTCAAACAACGAAACAAACCCTACGAAGCGTTCGTCCCGAACCATCTCTCCCTACCTCACAACGATCGGCCTTGGAGACATAATTTGATTCCTGCACACAGCCTGTTCGGCAACGACTCGGTCCTATGCGAATTTGTGGAAAGGAGTTGGGTAAAGGGATTATACCTAGTTCGTGGATCGAGCTTTAGGAAGGCTTAAGAAGTACTTGAAGTCCGATTGCAAGGATGGTTCGAAGATTCGGGGTTGAAAGGTGAAGGTGAAAAAAGAAAGGAGGAAAAAGAAGACAGGCTTTATAGGGAAGAAGAAGAAGGTGAAGAGACTCTGACCGGTTCTAGCGGTCAAAACGGTGTCGTTCGGTTACTTCAAATCGCTCGGCATTCGTATCGTTCGGTAAAGAACGTTCGGCTCCAAAGCACTCGGTGGCATTGCACGAATTCTGTAGTACAAAGCACACCCTTATCGAATACACGGCGTACTTTAGGGGGCAAAATGTTACATGGAAAATCGACCAGGCAACTAGAACGTTCGGTATTCAGGGTTACACTCGGCATTGGAAAACTTTCGGCCATTCAGAATTACACTCGGCATAAGGAGCGCTCGGCATACGTGACAACCGGCATCTATAGACAGTCGGCAGGCAAGAACATTCGGCACCCGATAGTGCTCGGCAGTCCAAGATCACGCTCGGCATAAGATCGTTCGGCATGATGAAGCAAAGAATCGTTCGGCCTCCAGAAGATCGTTCGGCGTCCCAGCATCGTTCGGCGTAGTTCACTCAGCACAAGTGCTCCCCAGAGAAGTCAGCATGCTCGGCTTGAGATCGTCCGGTATCCAGGAGATCGTTCGGCCTTGAGTCGTTCGGCTGAAGAAGCCATTCGGTCAAACCCTTCATTCGGTCAAGCCCTTCACTCGGCATTACTATCGTTCGGCATTCCTGCCCCATTCGACCTGCATCTCTCATTCAACCTCTCGCCTCGCTCGGCCTAAAGAGGGGAGACTCGGCATGCTTCGTTCGTCACAAGGAGTTCGGCTCGGCATGCCTTGTCAGGCCTCCCCGGTTCGGCGTACAGTACATACACTACTTGGACCAAGTTATTCGGCCACCTGGCCCACCAGGGAAGTCCAACCCACTTTCGTCTATAAATAGAGAGGCAGGGGCACAGAAAACGGGATCAGATTTTAGAGAGCACTGGGGAGACTCTGCCACATTGAATCCTCATTCAAGACTTATTTCTCTTACCTTGCAATTGTATTATAATACTTAAGAACGGATTGTATCTGTAATCAAGTATCAAGTGGAAAATAAAGATCAGCTTCAAAGTGGACGTAGGCCACTGCGCCGAACCACTATAAATTTGGTGTTCATACTTCCCGCATTTTAATTTATGTTTTCTTCTCTTTTTCAGTTTGTTTTCTTCATTATTCTCTCTACGCAATCTTTCTATGGGTGTTAGTGACCAATTTTGGTGCTAACAAGCCTCGGTATCAAGTAATAATTAATTTAAGTAAATTCTCACATCGATGTTACCTTCTAGAACTCCCTTGCCTTATACATCTTTAGAGGCTGAAGGCTCATCCTTAATAGCATAAATCATAACTTGCTCTCCCTTCTTAATTAGAGGGCATTCGTTTTTCCAATATTTAGGCCGATGACAGTTGTGGCAGAGACTATTCTAAACCATAGGAGAGACGGTTCCTTGCTGCTACCTTTGAACCTTGGGATTCCAACAAAACCTTGAAAGATGGGCCTTCTTTCCACATATAAACACTACATATTTTTGAACTGGTTCTCCTGAGGTCCTCCTCTGGGCTTGCCTTGCCATGGCTTCTTTCCTTTTTTTATTGAACTTCCTATTGTTGTTGTTGTTTTTGGTTGCGAACAGATTCTACTCGTCCAAAGCTTCATAACGGAAACCTAATCTATTAAATCCACAATGGTTCCTTTACATGACTGGTTATCCAATCCTGATACTGCTCCTTCATCTCAAAAATGAACATATCATTTTTCTTCAAAGGCGTGTCTATCAGTCTAGGACTGAAGCGAGATAATTCATTGAATATGTGTAAATATTCTTCCACGGGCATCCCTTTTTGTTCCAGATCTATGAAACTTGTGGGTCTTTCTAGCGGTGGGCATGTATTGTTCTTCGAAAACTTCTTTAAACCTTACTAAGAGAAATTATCTTTTGTTTCATTAAGAGTAACAGACTCCCACCAAGTTAGAGCACAATCCTTCATTTGCTAGGAGGCCAAGAACCTTTTCGATCATTATCGATGTCTAATCCTTTAAAGATTTTTTCACATGATTGAAGCTAAGCTAAAACTTCAATAATAGATTTTTCCATAGGAACCATTACTTCTTCAATTACTGTAATATTTGGAGCTCGACCGTTAGTGGTCGTTATGCTGCTACCTCCCCTTCTGTGTCCTCTTCGGTTACTCATTTCTTACTATCTAGATATAATAAAGAGATAATTTAGAATATTGATGAAACTATCTTAGGGAATAGGAATTAAACATGAATATACTTATTTGGATAAAAAAATTAAATACGCACTGTCATTGAATAAACTCATTCTAGGGCAGTACTAACCCAATCGCTAATGAATTGAACCCATCAAGGTTTAGGTGTTCACTCAACCTAAGGTCTGATACCAACTATGATGACCTGCCTTTTCGACCCATAAAGATCGACATTAATACATCATCGGTATTCATGTGCTACAAATTCAAGTGTCAGAGAGGCAGATAATCAGGGGTAAAAGAAAATAAAGATAAAAGAAAGAACAAAATATATTCTCACATTGCACTTAACAACTTGTAATTATACATACAATTAGTACATAAAATCACTTTTAAATGAGATATCAGAGTCATAGCAAGTGTTAACTCAGTTAGGATAGTTGTAATTGCCTGACCCTACTCGTGCTAGTAGATGTTTACACCTAATACAATGGACTAGAAATAAATAACTATCTATAAAGCACCATCCAGCTTTATGCTCCATACTCCTCCTAAAATTCTCCAAGCTGCTTAACTACTTGGCTGCCTAGAAAAATAAGGCACCAGAAGTTTAAGAGGAAAAGAAAATAAATTTAGGATTAATCATGGTACAGTTGTGGGAAAATTCAGAAGAATGGATACTTTTGAAATCAAAGGGTATCTCATTAGACCACGCCACACATAAATGCAACGACCTGTAAATTTTCAATAATTAAAATTGTTAATTTAATGAGATTTTTGAAATTTAGTATTGAAGAAAATAAAAATTTGTGAATTATTAATAAAGGTTGCAATAATGTAAAATAGTATAACTTGGTTATAAATTGAATATAAGAAAACAAATGGGAATATTGTATTAACTAATGAAATGATATAACTAGTGGGATTGAATGAATTCAAAGTTATAATTGCCAATGAAGTAATACGTAATAAATTGAAAATTTATGCAACCAATGTAGATAAGAAATTATAATGTTGTTGTTGATAATAAACGTTACTTAAATGGTAATTAATATAATAATGGAAAATGTGAAAGTATAAATTTCATAGAAAAGTAATGTATGTATAAAATAATAAATTGGTATAAGAATGAAATTAAGGTAAATTCATTTATTGGTTTTAAACCTTAATTAGTGTGTAAAATTCATAGAAGTACACATTTAGAAATGTAATAATTATTCAAATGTAAATAGGCGTATATTAGTGTAATGGGATAAAACTAATGTAATTAGGTATGAATGTAAGTGTTGTATAAATAAAGGAAATTGTAATTTGTTATTGAATTTATAACGGGAATGAAATGTAAGCTAATAAATCATTAATTCAATGCAATTCCAATTGATTGAAACACTTATTTGGGTTATAATTAATTGTAAATAGGAATATTTGGTAATAAATTAATATAAGAAAAGTAAATGTGAAGGTTGAATTAATCAACGAATTAATAATGAATAAATAGTGATGGAATAAAATCAATGTTTTATATGGAATTATAACCTGGGATGATAGGTAACAATCTTATAAATGCAGTTAAAATCAAATAGGTGACAATTAACATAGGTTGTTTATTTATTTAATGTGTCAAATAAACTTTGGTAATCGATTACAATAAAGCTTAATTTAACGTTTTGTTAATGTAAATTAAAGTAACAATTGATGTAATAAAGGATGGAACCAAGGTAAATTATTTAATTGGATTTAAAATCTTAATTTATGGGTGAAATTGACAAATTTCAATATGATTGAATTATAGTAGTTATTACACAATAAGTGGAAATAAAATAGTTAATACGAATAAAGGTGAAATTGAAAGTATCAGTGTAGTGAAATGTAAACAAATGTTAAATATGTTTATAGGATAAGGATTGTTGAATAATAAGAATGGGAATAAGGATTTATTTATTTGAATGCAAAATTAAGGCAATTGGGTTTATTGCAATTAATTGAAATTAAATATTTAAATATTACGTAAATGTGAGTTAAGATGAATTTGAAATGTTAGTGTAGTAGATATAAATCGATGTTGACACCACCTTTAAGATGATAAGTTATAATTGATTCATAATAAGATTAAAGATCGAATAGATGGATTTAGGGGAATTGCAACTGATAAGTAATGAATTTATTTAATTTGAAAGTTAAATATTGTAGTTGTGAATTTATTAACTTTAAAATTGGTATGGAAATTTGTTATAAAGGATTTTTAAAATTTCCAAAGTAATACAAGATGATAAAATTTATGAATTATAGACTTTAAATTGGAAGGTGATTTAATTAATATTAATTTATTAAATTGACTGGAAAATAGCCATTTTGCCACTGACTCGGATTTCAATGAAACTAGTTTCATCGGATCCGTAACGGTGAATTATTGTAAGATTTCAAGTTTCGTATCGATCGGACTTGTCGTTTGATCGTACGGACTCGAAACACGTAGCAATCAATTAGTTGAAATCAATTGAAATCAATTTGAAATAAATTGATTTTATCATAACTTCTTCATACGATGGAATTTGGACTTGAAACCTAATCCATCACATTTAAAATATTTTAAAACATCTATTTTGATATATGGTTTGACCCAATTTCGTTCCGGAGTCAGAACGTGCTTTTCGGGCCTTTTTATCGTTCAACGCGTATATAAATCGTGTTCATCAAGTCTATTTCAGCTTTGTCTATAAATACCCTGTTATAAACCCTAGTCTACCTCTATTCCTCATTTCTGTATGTTTTATTAGCTCCTCTTTCCAATGGCTGCAAACCCTGATTCCCAAATACAATTCCAAATCAAATCCAAAGCCAAAAATTCAAACTCTCCAAACAATATCAAATTTTATCTGGATTTGAAGCTCTCGACGAGCGCATCTTAGATATGTGGTTTGTTTTTCGATTGGTGTCACTTATTGTCTAGAAATTGAAGGTGAATTTTCGGCCGTTCATCGCTCGACGATAAACTTCGTCTGATTGGGAAATCAACGACAGGGTTGCGTGGGGATTCAAACGCGTATTGCATCTATGTGGTTTGTCTGGGGATTCGACGGTCAGATCGTCGACAAAAATTCAATTAGGTCAAGAAATAGGCGGCGGTGGCTGCGGTTTTTTTGGGGTCGCGAGTTGACGTGGGGGTCGGGGCGAGGTCGTGGCGAGGTGAGCTGGACGCGGTGTGGTGGTTGTATGGCGTTTCCTGGTGGCGGCGCGATGATGGGATGAACGTTGACGGCTGCAAATAGTGCTAGGGTTTCGTGCATTTTGGCAACCTAGGAAGAATACGCGTGAATCTAGGTAGTGCCTCTGCTGACGTGGCTTTAAATTTAGGTGAGTTTTGTTCTTTTTATTTTTATATAAAATTTAATTCGTGTCGCTCTTACTAACATATCTTTCGCATACGAACTTCGTTTTACACGCGGTTTCTTTTGTTTGGATCATATCTAAATTACGGACATTTTGGCTAAGATTTGGATGGATTTGGAGACTGTTCAAATTTTGGGTTTAAATTGGATTTAAATTCAATTTAAATTCAAAAGATGAGTGTTTTAACCCACTCACAACTTCTAAAATTTGTTCTGTTCGTTAAATTTAATTTATGATGTGATTATGAATTTATTTATGGCTGTTTTGTATATTCTAATCATCATCTCAGTTAATTGCATTTATTTAAATTAGATCGTTATTTAGTTTATTAGTGAATATAACTGCCAGTTAATTTCCTGTTATTTATTATCAGTTATATATTGATATTGATTGATTGTTTTGGATGATGATTGTGATGGATGTATGATTTTATGATGTATGAATGGATGTTGTATTACATATTATTATAAACAGCAAGTTGTTATGCATTTTTATTTCAATCGGGATTGCGGTTTGAAATGTTATATAACCGTATTTTTATTTTAAATTACGGATTGAAATGATAAATATCTTTATCACTTGACCATAAGGTAGAAAATTATATAAAGACACCGTGGTCTATATATATAAAATATTTTGAAATGATTTTCTATGGTTTTGTAAAGAAATATACGGTTTTATGAGATATTGATTTGGATATTTATAGATGTTATTTTACATATATAATTTATTTCTTGGTTTTATGCTATGTATAAAATTGGTTTAAAGTATAAAGGAAGTTTAACAATAAAAGTTTGATTGTATTAAGATATAATACGGTTGAGGATTTATTTAAATTTTATTTATATAGTTTATAATGACTTAAATAAAATTAAGGTTGGAAGAAAAATATGAAATTGATTTGAATTAAATTATTAAAGAATTATACTCGAATAAATTTGATTTGAAATTTAAATAAAAATTGAGATTTTAAAGGGTATGATTCTTATAAATTAATTTGATTTTAGAGTGATTTAAATGAATTTAAAGTTGATATAAATGAATATATAAGCTAAATAAATTGAAAGAATATCCAGTTGTTTGAAGTAAATTTTTACTTAAATTATTTTGGATTTATTAAGTAAACATTTCAAATCTAAATAATAGTAATTAAATTTGATATATATGGGATTATCAAAGTATTAATTTTGAAATGGTGGAATATCTAAAGCCTTGAAATATATGGAAATTGAAATCTTATTTAATTGGAGGTTCAAATCGGTATTTGGAATTTATTTGTGAAATTAAAGAAGCTATTTTGTTATATAAAGTAATTTAATATTTAAACCATATAAGTATTAGAAGTTATGTTTCAAAGCTATGGGTTTCATGGTATATAGATTTGAAATTGATATGATTTTGGAAAAAGGATATATTTGAAATAAAATGATATCATATTGATTTGGGTTTAAAACATAGAAATGATATCGTATTTGTATGGTTTAGAAATGGATATTATGTTCTGGTTTCAAAGTATAAACTATTTCGAAAAGACCGCGGTGTTATAATAATGTTTGGTTGTTAAAGAGACCGGGATCGGAAGTTGTCATACTCTCTGCCAACCCCGGAAACCACTTTAACAACCGTGTATGTGGCGGAGATTCCAGAATGAAGTAGGATGGTGGCGGCGTTTCCTTTGAGGTAAATACGTGGACCCAACTACCGTGAGTTGGCATAAGGTGGCTAAAACAGGAGCGATTGACGGGCTAAGAAAGTAGCACCTTTTATCAGACACATCCCTTCGATATTATACTCTGACTTCGGATTGATTCGGTGGCCACCTTTGACTTTTGATTTTGGGGGCGTTATTCGAGGTGGGCGGTAGTAGCTGCTACGCGCTACCACCGGTCCGGAAGCGTAATTGGTATATCTACCATGGCATTGCCTAGTTGTGCCGTGTCACCTACCCTAGCGCGCCTTGTACGAGTTTGGTTTTCTCCCGTAGCCCGTGTGGTATCCTCTGGTGGCTTCCCGATCAGGCGGGATCATGATATTGGATGGACTACTGGGACTATTACGTGTTAAGGTGGAAAATGTAAAGCCTTAATGTTATTTAAATGTAAGTTTATTTTACTATAGACATTATTATAATAGCGAAATATTACTACATAGTAAATAGTTTAACGGATCCTTAGGAGATGTGAATCCCAAGCATCATTTAAGTTATTGCACTCATATTTATTTCTGTTGATTTAACTTACATAAGATCTTTTACTTCTGATTCGAGTGTTTTGTCTTTTCAATTCGCTCGGGTCAGTCCGAGCATTTCAGCATTCAAAGACTTTATTTCTGAAGGACGAAGACGAAGATTGTATTACTATTATATATTATACGATTCCACTATATTCATACTATTTCGCTGTATTGTTATTGATTATTCTCTCGTATGTGTAACTCTGATATGTATTGTATAAGTATAATCGAATACTTTGTAAAACAGCTTCATGAACTATATATTTGATTATTATATTTGATCGTTTCACTGCAAGATTCTATTTTGCTTTTTGTTTCTCTGCTTTTTCTTATTTACCCCATAACAATCCGCCCTTCTGCATGGTTTAAGTCTGACGTGTCTGGTTTATCGTCGATTTAAAACGTACAAAAAGGGCAGGGCGTTACATCTGGTATTAGAGCTTTGGTTTAGTGAAAATCTTAGCTTTGTGGGGTCTGAATCTTTATTATTAGGGTAATAATACCCTATGATGAGTCACTGAGTGTATATATGAGAGAGCGTATTTGTTAGTGTTATAAAAAGTTTTTATATTGTGTTAATTTGTTCCGTTTTGTATTTATAAACTCCGGTTGGTGCATGGGACGTTGTGCAATCAATAGGGGTTTCTAAACACTTAATAGGACAGACCGACATAATATTTGTTTTTAATATAGGTGAATGAAATAATTTTTCCCATTATATTTTCTATATATAAACAAATTTTTATAAATGATATATATATTTGGTTGTAATATATTGGTTGTTAGGTAATGAAATGTATAAATAATAGTTGAAATAAGATTGAAAATAAAGTAAATGAAAATTAGAAATTTTAGAACTTAAGTTCCGGGGTTTTGAAAATTCTTTCGTATGATTTTTGGAATATAGTAATAATATTATCAGAAGTATTTTCTTTTATAAATATTTCAGTATAATTTGAAAGAATTGTTTTAAAGAAACTTTGGAAAGAAATAAGTTAGGTGCTCCCCTCTCTGTTGCTGGAAAATAATTTCGGTGATGAGTGCACACATCATCGACATTCATTTTCGAGTTTTGAAGTGGGAAGGCCACAGTAGTAGTTTTACTACGGATATATTTTGGTAACCAAATATAAATTTCTAATTGTTTAAGTATAATGGGATATATAAGTTTTAAGTATAAACCTTTATCTATTATCTTTAAAATGATTTGAAAGTTTACCCGGTATTTAATTCTTAAGTTTCCGTTCATTAATAGTTTCAATTATTGTAGTGAAATTGAATGTAACTAATTAATAATTGGAACCTCTAATTAAATTGAGAGATTTAATGCTAAGTTATAAATGAGATTAAAAGAAAGTTGAAATTGTAATCTTATAAAACGAAGGATATTATTATTGAACATTTAAGTTAATAAAATAAACTTGCGTAACTTTCAGTTGTATTCTTAAAAGCATATATATATATATATATATATATATATATATATATAACTTACCAAATAATAAAAGTTACAATGCTTAATAAGAAAATGTAATAGAATATTATACAAGTAAAAATTTGAAGTAATGAAAGTATTCAATGAAATTTTTTAGTAAATAAGAATTTAATGTTGTAATTTTTTGTGAAATTAAGTTATAATTAAAATATTACTGTAATAATGGTAATAGGAAGTAAGTATGGTAAGTATAAGATTATAAAATTAAGTAAAGGAATAAATGAAAATGAGAGTTTCAAGAAATAAATAAAAGTAAATGAAGCAGTAAGAAAAAAATGTAAATTGAAAGGATAAATTATTATATGAACAAAAAAGGAAATCAAACAACAATGTATGAAAATGAGTTTAATATAAATTAAGTTGATCCATTGTTTGAAATTGTAAATTGTTGTTTGTTTGGTTTATGGTTGTTTGGGCAAGGACGCTTTAAAAATTGTTTAGATGGATGAATAATCTATTTAGATTCATCTAAGACTGTTGAGTAAATGGTGCACTAAGAAGTTTATTTTCCCGTCTATGCAATTTAAAATTGAGCCCGAACAACTATTTGTTTTGTTTGATATGGATGAATGATTGATTTGTGTTGATTCTATGTGATGGTTGTATTCCTTGTTGCAAGGGATTGATATTTGTATTGATTTGTTTGTTTGTGATTGAAACCACTTTAAATATTTCATTTTATATAATTGTTAACTTTTTTGGATTATATAAGTGAAATACAGGTTATGGAAGCAATTGCTACTGCATTTGGTTTTATAATATAAGCGTAAATTGCCCGGCAAATAGGTACATTTTCGGATTACGATTTATAGCGCTATTATATTGTTTTTCCCGTATTGGGATATACTATTTTGGAAGATATATGTTGTATATTATTATATTAGATATTATATTTTCTCCCGAGCCTCCCCGTACAAAGGAGACTCTACCAAAATTTTCCGTCAATTTTGGACTTAGAAATTTCTGAAAAGGGTTTTCCAAACTTTATTTATTTCAGTATAAAAAAAGAGATTTAATGGTTATAAATTAGTATATTTTATTTAAATTAATTAATTTTGTAAATTTATTTGTTTATAAATTTAATATTTTAAGTAAGATATATTGATTTCTTAATTCTTCTTTTTCCTTTTCAGGGACGAAAAGTTTTGAGTGGGGGAGAGTGTAACGACCCATAGATTTTCAATAATTAAATTTTTTAATTTAATGAGATTTTCAAAGTTTAAGATTGAAGAAAATAAAAACTTGTGAACTATTAATAAAGGTTGTAATAATGTAAAATTGTATAACTTGGTTATAAATTGAATATAAGAAAATAAATGGAATATTGTATTAACTAATGAAATGATATAATTAGTGGTGATTGAATGAATTCAAAGCTATATTTACCGATGAAGTAATACGTAATAAATTGAAAATTTATGCAATCAATGTGGATAAGTAATTATAATGTTATTGTTGATAATAAATGTTACTTAAATGGTAATTAATATAATAACAGAAAGTGTGAAAGTATAAATTTCATAGAAAAGTAATGTATGTATAAAATAATAAATTGGTATAAGAATGAAATTAAGGTAAATTCATTTATTGGTTTTAAACCTTAATTAATGTGTAAAATTGATAGAAGTACACATTTAGAAATGTAATAATTATTCAATGTAAATAGGCGTATATTAGTGTAATGGGATAAAACTAATGTAATTAGGCATGAATGTAAGTGTTGTACATATAAAGGAAAATGTAATTTGTTAATGAATTTATAACCGGAATGAAATGTAAGCTAATAAATCATTAATTCAATGCAATCCTAATTGATTGAAACAACTATTTGGGTTATAATTAATTGTAAATAAGAATATTTGGTAATAAATTAATATAAGAAAAGTAAGTGTAAAGGTTGAATTAATCAATGAATTAATAATGAATAAATAGTGATGGAATAAAATCAATGTTCTATATGAAATTATAACCTGGGATGATAGGTAACAACCTTATAAATGAAATTAAAAGCAAATAGGTGACAATTAACATAGGTTGTCTATTTATTTAATATATCAAATAAACTTTGGTAATCGATTACAATAAATCTTAATTTAACGTTCTGTTAATGTAAATTAAAGTAACAATTGATGTAATAAAGGATGGAACCAAGGTAAATTAGTTAATTGGATTTAAAATCTTAATTTATGGGTGAAATTGACAAATTTCAATATGATTGAATTATAATAGTTATTACACAATAAGTGGAAAAAAATAATTAATACGAATAAAGGTGAAATTGGAAGTATCAGTGTAATGAATCGTAAACAAACGTTAAATATGTTTATACGATAAGGATTGTTGAATAATAAGAATGGGAATAAAGAATTATTTATTTGAATGTAAAATTAAGGTAATTGGGTTTATTGCAATTAACTGAAATTAAATATTTAAATATTACGTAATGTGAATTAAGATGAATTTGGAATGTTAGTGTAGTAGATATAAACCCATGTTGACATCACCTTTAAGATGGTAAGTTATAATTGATTCATAATAAGATTAAAGATCGAATAGATGGATTTAGGGGAATTGCAACTGATAAGTAATGAATTTAATTAATTTTAAAGTTAAACACTGTAGCTATGAATTTATTAACTTTAAAATTGATATGGAAATTTGTCATAAAGGATTTTTAAAATTTCTAAAGTAATACAAGATGATAAAATTTATCAATTATAGAATTTAAATTGGAAGGTGATTTAATTAATTAATATTAATTTATTTAATTGACTGGAAAATAGCCATTTTGGCCACTGACTCGGATTTCGACGAAACCAATTTCATAGGATCCGTAACGGTGAATTATTGTAAGATTTGAAGTTTTATATCATTCGGACTTGTCGTTTGATCGTACTGACTCGAAACGTGTAGAAATCAATTAATTGAAATCAATTTGAAATAAATTGATTTTAGCATAACTTCTTTATACGATGGAATTTGGACTTGAAACCTGTTCCATCGCGTTTAAAAATATTTTAAAACATCTATTTTGATATATGGTTTGACCCAATTTCGTTCCGGAGTCAGAACAGGCTTTTCGGACCTTTTTATCGTTCAACGCGCATATAAATCGTGTCCATCCATTCTATTTTAGCTTTGTCTATAAATACCCTGTTATAAACCCTAGCCTACCTCTATTCCTCATTTCTGTATGTTCCATTAGCGCCTCTTTCCAATGGTTGCAGACCCTAATTCCCAAATACAATTCCAAATCAAATCCAAAGCCAAAAATTCAAACTCTCCAAACAATATCAAATTTTATATGGATTTGAAGCTCTCGACGAGTGCATCTTAGATATGTGGTTCGTTTTTCGATTGGAGTCAGTGATTGTCCAGAAATTGAAGGTGAATTTTTGACCGTTCATCGCTGACGATGAACTTCGTCTAATCGGGAAATCAACGAAGGGGTTGCGTGGGGAGTCGAACGCGTATTGCATCTATGTGGTTTGTCTGGGGATTCGACGGTCAGATCGTCGGCAAAAATTCAATTAGGTCATGAAATAGGCGGCAGCAGTCGCGATTTTGGGATCGCGAGTTGACGTGGGGGCCGGGGCGAGGTGAACTGGACGCGGCGTGGTGGTTGTATAGCGTTTCGTGGTGGCGGCGCGATGATGGAATATGAGTTGGCGGCGCGATGATGGGTTAAGAGTTGGCGGCTGCAAATAGTGGTAGGGTTTCGTCCGTTTTAGCAACCTGGGAAGAATACGCGTGAATCTGGGTAGTGCCTCTGCTAACCTGGCTTTAAATTTAGGTGAGCTTTGTTCTTTTTATTTTTATATAAAATTTAATTCGTGTCGCTCTAACTAACATATCTTTGGCATACGAACTACGTTTTACAAGCGGTTTCTTTTGTTAGGATCATATCTGAATTCCAGACATTTTGGATCTGGTTTGGACAGATTTGGAGACTGTTCAAATTTTGGGTTTAAATTGGATTTAAATTCAATTTAAATTCAAAAGGTTAGTGTTTTAACCCACTCACAACTTCTAAAATTTCTTTTGTTCGTTCAATTTAATTTATGATGTGATTATGAATTTATTTATGGTTGTTTTGTATATTCTAATCATCATCTCAGTTAATTGCATCTATTTAATTATCATTATTTAATTTATTATTGAATATAACTGCTAGTTAATTTCTTGTTGTTTATTATCAGTTATATATTGATATTGATTGATTGTTTTGTATGATGATTGTGATGGATGTATGATTTTATGATGGATGAATGGATGTTGTATTATATATTGTTATAAACTGCAAGTTGTTATGCATTTTTATTTCATTCGGGATTGCGGTTTGAAATGATATATATACGTATTTTTATTTTGAATTACGGATTGAAATGATAAATATCTGTATCACTTGACCATAGGGTAGAAAATTATATACAGACACCGTGGTCTATATATATAAAATATTTTGAAATGATTTTCTATGGTTTTGTAAAGAAATATACGATTTTATGAGATATTGATTTGGATATTTAAAAATGTTATTATATATATATATACTTTATTTCTTGGTTTTAAGCTATGTGTAAAATTGGTTTAAAGTATAAAAGGAGTTTAACAATAAAAGTTTGATTAATTTAAGATATAATACAGTTAAGGATTTATATAAATTTTATTTATAGGGTTTATAATGACTTAAATAAAATTAAGGTTCGAAGATAAATATGAAATTGATTTGAATTAAATTATTTAAGAATTATACTCGAATAAATTTAATTTGAAATTTAAATAAAAATTGAGATTTTAAAGGGTATGATTCTTATCACTTAATTTGGTTCAGAGTGACTTAAATGAATTTAAAGTTGATATAAATGAATATATCAAGCTAAATAAAATGAAAGAATATCTAGTTGTTTGAAGTTAATGTTTTACTTAAATTATATTAGGTTTATTAAGTAAACATTTCAAACCAAAATAATAGTAATTAAATTTAATATGATTTTGGAAAAAGGATATATTTGAAATAAAATGGTATCATATTGATTTGGGTTTTAAAAATAGAAATTATATCGTATTTATATGGTTTTGAAATGGATAATATATTCTAGTTTTAAAATATAAACTATTTTGAAAAGGAATTATATTCTAGTTTTACATTAATTGAATTCTACCATACTAGGTTCTACAACTAAAACCCTAAACGCTCGTATTGGAGGATGGATTTCCAACAATGACAAGGTAAGGAACCACCTTTGAATAGTACATCTCTAGAGGAATGTACCTAGACACAGCCCTACTACCCTCAACCAACACAGAACTAGCCTACCTTTACTATAGATAGTATCGATATCTCATCACCTTAGTCATTTTTGACCTACTTGTGGGATTGTAATGCATACACTACAAACTCGAGATATAGAGGCAGATCTAGAATGACGATGATCATATCCTGATGGGTGTGACCCACTTAGCACTGCCACATCTACCTTGTTTTTGTCATTCCCGATATGTGAGGCTTAAGGTAGCGCTTTACCTTTCATAGAAGAAATCCCTCTTTGAATGCCATATTTCCATTTCTAACAACACACTGTTGATTTTCATAAAATTACAACCTCTGAGCTCGTACGTCTCAGTAAAGGGTGTTAAGTGTAAGAGGGGTTACCTCCTACACCACTAAATAGATGTAAATTTATAAAAATAGATGTATGTGCTCATAGAAATGTAATGTTAGACACTCGTGTATATAAGTTTTCCAGGCATAAGAAAACCAAAGGCACTTTCCTACTACATCCGGTTAGAGAATCACCCCTAAGATTAGGAGTGAGTAGTCCTTATATCAAAGATTTCAAATTGAAGGTGCCACTTCCATCATATATATGATAAGGGAATTACCCCACAGGTTCATGACAAGCAACCCTACATTATGAAGATCTCTATCCTTAAAATCATTGTCTTCAACAAATTTTCACTTTCGAGCGTATATTGGTTCGAAGTGGTTTTCGGATAGAAATCACCCAAATCCGACCCCGGTTCCTTCGAAACAATTTATTAATAAAAGATGTTAAGTATGGGGGTAATTATTATTCAGTTTATCAATATGTTTTATCCGGATAAAATATCTCTTTAGAGATATACATCTTCAAATCATATTCCGTTTCAGCTATATGGAACCATTTAGCCTCCTTTTAACTATGGAAACACCAAATCATTTCTCATTTATTAGATAGGAAAATGTTTCCCAATTTAATACAATTTTAATAGAGGTTTCATATTTTCAAAACATAACTTTCATGGGTTAAAACCATCTTATCTAAGATGGTAAATTCAAAAATAGTTAGTATTGAGTAAATAGGATCCGTAGGAATTATATTAATGATACTCAATATTAATTTATGTATTCAACCTGTACTATTCATTGAATAATAGCGAATTCACCTTTTAAATTCATACGGATAGTATGAGTTCTCTCTTCGGAATTTAACATAGAGTTTAATCAATATATTTCATATACCACTAAAATCTTAAAAACTTGTTTAACTTTTGGAAGTCTTCGAATCTCTTTTTATCTTAGGAAAATGTGTTTCGAATAACTCAAATTTACTATCGCCTCCATCAAGCCAGTCCGGAGAGCCAGAGCGGAACCCAAACACTGATTGTCCAAGTTTGGGTCTTAAGACTATCTCTCTATCAACCCAAAAGGCGATCAAGTTATTTGATCAATTATAAACTCTTTAAAATTATTGATTTATTATTTGGAAAAAATTTGCAAAAGATTTGGAAACAAAATCCAAAGTTTAAATCATAATTTCAAAAGTTACCAAAAAGTGCTGAAAAAAGTGTTGCTAATAATGTTTTTAAAAGCTTCTTTGATTAAAGTGTTAACTTCAGTCCACATATGTCCATTTTTATAACTTAAATACCATTTAAAACATTTTAATATATTCCACGTGGATGCAAAACTTCTTCCTTTTGATTTCTTTTCTAGGCCGTGTCAATTTCGAGGACAATTGGGCTTGATGTGGCTAAGTTTATTGCACTTGTTACAGATGATCTTCCGCTCTCCTGGGTTGTCTAGAGCTTTGATTATTCTGCTTTTTAATTTTTTATTAGAGTTGGATTTCCGTATCTAGTATTCCACTTTTTGAATTTCTTCATTATCAACGCTAGCTCTATTGCTTCATCATCATCACCATCACTTTCTGTTGTTCGTTTGAGAGCTATCGATTTCTTTCGAGTATCTCCTCCTTAACGCTCTTCCTTGAATTTTATTTCTAGCTCATAAGTGGTGAGATTTCTGATGAGTTCTTCAACTTTGATTTGTCTCAAATCTTTCGATTCTTGAATGGCAGTCACTTTTGCTTCAAAACTTCGTGGAAGGACTCTGAGGATTTTTTAGACTATTTCCAATTTCGTGTACGATTTTCCAAGAGCTTTTGATTTGTATACAATTTTGGAAAGCCGTCTGTACATCTCTTTGACATTTTCTTCCTTGACCATTTTAAAATTCTCGTATTGGCTACTCAACATGGCAAGGCGAGATTCCTTGACTTGAGATGTTCCTTCATGAGTCACTTCTAGTGTATGCCATATTTCCTGCGTAGTTAGACAATGTGAGACACGATTAAATTCAATATGATCCAATGAACAAATAATAGAATTCATAGCTTTAGCATTAGTATTCTGTAACTTATTTTCTAGATCTGTCCATTGATCAAATGGTTTTTCTATTTCTTGATTATCTACAACTATAGTTGGTGCTCTATAACATGTCTCAACAATATTCCAAGCATCAATGGTTTTCAAAAAAAAAATCATTCTATTTTTCCAGTAAGCGTATTCACCATTAAACATTGGTGGTCTAACTATGGACTGACCCTCAGAAAAAGAAGTATTAAAAGAAGCCATTTGAAAATTCCAAATTTTAAAAATAAAAATTGGTCTTTGAGAAATCAAATTTTTAAAACAAAAATGGCTTTTGAACCTGGCTCTGATACTACTTGTAGGATCGATTTCACCCTAGAGGGGGGTGAATAGGTGATACTATTAATTATAAAAATATAATGCGGAAGTTTATAAAATATTTTCAACACAGATATATCAAAATAATAGCAGCACAGATAATTGCAAAATAATAAATGTAGAAATAGAACACACAAATTTACCCAGCTTCGGCAAAACCCTGCCTACGTGCTGCACCCAAGGTTTCTACTAGAAATTAAGTAGTCAGACGCTTACACACATAAATTCACGACACCGCTATCGACTAACCTTAACTCTACACTCAAAATCCTGCCACTACTCAGCCGCTGAGTTGCGAATTCTCGAACTACACCACCGCAATTCGTCGCCTAGTCACACAACTAGACAATAAACAAGTTTAAATGGAAAAATACAAATTTAAAACAATTTCAAAATAAAAACCCTAATTGGAATATACTAGAGCCCAAAAACAATATTGCCGGCCCAACAACACAATGTAAATAGATTTCTCCCTTTTTCCTTTTATGTTGTTCGACCGGTCCTTTGTATTGCGTTGAAAAAATGGCTTCGTACTTTTTAGTTCGTTCCTCGATAATTAGGGCTTTCTAAAATTGAAGGCGTCGACTGTTGATCGATTAGGTGGATGTTCTTGTGAGTGTTTTGGTGATCGATTGTATCTTCAAATTTGCATACGGCTGCTTCGACGATAGAGTTCAAAAAGGCTTCGGTATGTAATTTTTGCTCTTTTGCTTTTTCTGGTTGAATGCTTGAACTTGATCGTGGATTCGAGTTGAATGATTATTCTTTGTTGCTTGAACTCGAATACTTTTTACGGCCGATGATGATTGGGTTTATATAGGAATCGAATTCCTATATTCTCGTTCGAATTAATTTACTTGAATTTTTCTATTGATTTATCTTGGCCACATGATTTTGCATGAATGCAGGAGATTTTGTCTGACTTATTCAAATCTTATATTTTTATTAGCTTGACTCCCACGTCTTTGAATTTCTTGTGATTGATTTCTTGGCCACCACGGTTTCGAATTTCTGGCATTTAAGTTTATGTTGACTTTGGCACTTAGCTTGACGTGGTTGAGCTTGCTACTGTTTTGGTTTCTAACTCATTCGACTACCTTGATTGACTTGCGGTATGTCTGTTTATCCCTGTAGCATACTTGACTTTTTGATTTCCGTTCTATGACTTTTGAACTCATGTGCATTTTGTCTTGTTCAAATTCTTTGACAACCATGGCTTGACATTGATTCTGTTCAGTTTATTTACCGTTTTCACCTGAAGCTTTGCATTCATGTTACTGCTTGTTTGAAGTCTGTCCAGTTGCATTCTTTCTTGCGTGTTCATGCGAGTTCATTGTATGTCCACAGTCTTCACTTGAGTTTGCATTACTTCATGTCACTGGTATTACTATTTCATTTGTGTTGTACATTCGTGTGCCCCTTGAGTCTTTCAGCTTTGTATATGTCTCTGGTATTATCCATTGAATGTTGTATAGGTTGTTTCATTTGAGTCTGTATTGTGCTTATGCATTCGGTCATGTTGATGATGAGGCTTTGTATTGTTCAATTTGAAACTGCTCTTTTATGATGTCCATCTCCATTTTTTACTGTTGTTCTACATTACATCTGGACTTGTTCATCGGGTCTTTGAGGCTGCTCATTGCCGTTGCTTTACACTTGTTTGTGTATATTGTCACTGCATTTGGTTAAGACTTGGTCTTGCGTTGCATTGACCATCGAGTTTATATGCATTTTGCTATTGTTTGTTAGTTTTTCTTGGTCGACACTTGCTGTTGGTCTTTGGTGCACTTGCTCATCACTGTTGATTGCCATTTTGAGCTGCTGCACTATCTGATTGTATTTGAGATGAGTTGCATTATGATTTGTTACCGAGTTTAATTTTCAGTTGATTGCATGTTCACTTTGTTGTACTTCCAGTGTGCCATGACTTTTGTACTTGTCCGGTTATATAAATATATACAGGTGTGGTCTGTTGCACTTGAATATGCTATGCACTATTGTAACAACCCTAGTTTCAGCTGTTTATTTTATTTTAATTATTTAAATTTTAAATATATTTATATAAATGGTGTTTAACAATATAGTTTAAAGATTTAATTTGGAGATATATTTTATAAAATTGTTTGTGTCAATAAAATTAAATAATATCTGTGAAAATTTAATCTAAGATTGAACAGTTAAATTTCGCATTTGACAGACACGTCAATTATAGGGTATAAAGCAACGTAACAAAATGTGTGTTTTTAAAATATGAATTTTGTGAAATTTTTTGATGTTTTAACCTGCGTCAGTTTAGCGTAGTGTAAAAATCAAGTTTTAAATATTTTTGGATATAAATTATCAGTCAGTGATTTTAAAAACAAACGTTATTTCGTGTTAAGAACCAATTGTTTTATAACGTTATATACGTTTTTCCAAACCTAAGCATAAATGTTTATCTTCTTAAATGTTGATAACAAAACCAAAAATCAAGATGATGAGATTAAAGTAAGTATTTATCTATGTAACGTTCGAATGTTTTCTCTCTGACATTCTCCTTTGCAGCTGTACACATTCACTTCAATCTTAAACGAGCACATTCAATTCCACTCTCCACTCTCTGTAAATCAGCCACTCAAGAAACCCAACACCTAAATCACGCAAGTTTTAATTTATTAATAACGGGTGTATTAACTTGCTTTCATCTCTCTCTACTTCATCAGTTACCAACTGAAATCACGCAAGCATTGATGAAGGAGCATTTATCTGGCTTTAAATTATCAGCTACAAGTTGAATCTCTCGGCCCCTTCCTTGTTTCAGTTTTTTTGTAACTGATGTGCTTAATCAATGGGCTTCCTCACGAAAAATTATAACTGACATACTTATCATCAAGTTTAAAAACCCCTCGGCCTCCCTTTTGTGAATGCATTGTTGCATTTAAGCTTAAAAAGGAAATCAACACACACATAATTAGAATAGAGACATTCAGGGGATAAAATGTTAAAAGATTAAATGCAAACATGAAAAAAAAAAGAAAAAAAAAAAAAAAAAAAAAAACTGGAACGTGCACCTGATTCTTTTCCTCTGCCTGATCATCAGTTATCAAACTATTTCCACGCGTGCCATCTTGATTCTCCGATGAATTAAAACCCATAAATCACGTATTCATATTTATATTAAAATAACTGATATGTTTGCATTTACTTCCTCTGCCTATATAATTTTACCCACCCCATCAGTTTCTTCCACCTATTCGACTATCTCTCGGGATTCATTCTTTTTTTTTTTCCACGTTTCGAGCATCATCAGGTAATATTTGTGATCTCCTCCTTTCTCCTTCAGTTCTTTGTTTTTTTTCTTTTCCTTTTATTGATGCCTTGCTCGGCCAATCCACTCTGTCCCTGCCCAAAACAAGTGTGTATATGAAATAGATATATATGGACCTGAATGCCTTAGTTGATGATATGTGAGTCATAGTGAGGTAAGTTGCCTTAGTTGCATAGGAGAAAGTTATAGCCTATAGATGTAGAATCTCATAGTTGCATAAGTTTGCATTAGGCAATCAGTGAATGAGAAGACAAATATTTTGGGGAGTCTGGGAAGTCTGGGAATTTGGTTCAAGCATCAATAAGGCTTGATGATGGGAAAGTCTGGTTCAAGCAACAGTTGAGTGAGTTGTTTATTGTGAAGAAAGTATGTATCACTGATGGTAGAAAGAAAGAGAGAGGAGTTTGTTTTTGGGCTGTTGCATGTCAGTGTGTCTCGAAGCAACTACCTGGTTGCTCGAAGAAATTGCATAATTAACTCGAAGTGTTTGCATTGTTTCTCGAAGTAGAATAGGTTGTGGCTCGGTTTGTGGAAGATAGCCTGGAAGTCAAAATTATAGGGTGAACAAGCGGATCTGAATGATCAGGTAAATAGATTTGAGGTAGGTGGAAAGTTTTAATATAAGATGTGTAAGATATGATGTAAAACTAAGTTAAACAAAAATAGAAGCTTAGATAGTGGCAGCATAGCAGTACACATATCTGAGTAACAGCTGCATTCAAATAGTTGTCTGAGATATTTATCAACCTTACAGGCAGCAAATCCTGACTAGTGGTGTATACTTGAAGAGACTTGAACTACAGGATGAGAGTTCAGTTGCATTTAAGGCATCAGGGTTAGTCTACACGTTTGTAGTTTCAGGGGTAAGCTGTACATGTGGCATCACTGTGTGCACGTGCACAACTGACACGAGTGAGTTGGTCTGAAGGGGTTGATGGGTTGAGGCTTCAGTGATGATGAGCATTTGCGCATAGGAATTGGACATGTTTGCCAGAGGAATTCACACAAAAGCTCCCAGTATGCAATGATTCGACTGTGCACTTATACACGTCCAGTGAAGTTCGACTTTGGAAGGTGACTGAGACTTGTGGTCGAGAGAACTGGAGTATGAGGCTAGATAGGAGAAGCAGTGGGGTTTTAGGTACCAGGAATGAAGGGGGTTATTGTTGCAGAATTTTTGCAGAGGGGTAGTTGTCCTCATTTCAAACAGAGAACAATAGGTGAACTGCACAAAGAGTTGCATGTGTGACTCGAAGTAATTGACAAATGGACTCGAAGAGTTTGCATGATTGGCTCGAAGCAATTTCATGATATACTCGGGTAGTTGCGTGGAAGCTTAAGCTTTCTACCTGTACAAATTTTGAAGCCTGGAAGATAAATTTAAGATGAGAAAAATTGTAGCTGAGTGGAGATAATGTAGGCAACACTTTTTGGATGCAATGAGATATAGTGCATGCATGATCATAATCTGGGAGGAGCAGATAATAGGTGGAAAGAGTAGTCATATTGCCGTGTGCATAAGCAAACTAGGAGGAAGAGTGTGCACATACGTACACATGCACGGCCATGGAGCAAAAGGAATTTGTGTGCACAAGTATACGTATTCAACTTTTGGCCATAGTGGTTTTAGGAAATATTTTGTCGTGTACCGGTGTGTATCACCATATTGTTCAGTCTGACTTTAGGAAATTTCGTCAAAAATTTTAGAGGTTAGCCCGGTTCACGTTTTAGGGTATATTTTGGTCATATTACACGGTGGAGTGGTCGAGCAAAACAAACAAATTTTCGTTCTATTTTAATTTTTCTTTGACCGTAAATTCTAAAGTCGCGTTTCAAAATATTTGAATTTTATTCTAGATTTGAATCTAGGCGACATCAGAAGAAATTTGACCATTATCCTCTGTCGTTCTTTACCGGTGAATAGCCGTTTTTGAAATCAAATTTTCTGCAACATCCAAGTGAGTATTTCTCACCAGACATACGTATTTATATTTTAGTAAGTTATGCAAGTGTATGTGTAAAATTGTATTTCACTATTATCTGTCTGTAGTGTAATATAGAATGATAGACCCATTTAAATTGACACCTCATCAGTTATTATCTGTTGTATGATATTCTGCAGTTATATTTTATTATTGTTTATTTACTGCTTTAATCACCACTGCAAGTTCCCTGTTATATTTAGATTGTTATGGGCTGAAATGATAGGCCTAAATGATTATTATTAAATTATGCTGTTAACTGCTAAACTGTTAAACTTGGGATTGCGGGTTTGAAATGATAGAACCCGGGGTATTTATAAATTACGGGTTGAAATGATATAAATCCGTATCACTTGACCTAGGCTAGAAAATTTTATACAGGCCCGTGGTCCTTATAATATTTTCTAAAATATTTGAAATTAATTTGGAAGTTAAATATTTGATTTAATATCTTAAGGGATTTTATATTGTTTTGAATAAGTTATAAAAATTAAATAAATAAATAAATATTGAATAAAATTTTGGAATATAACTTATTTTGGAAATTCTGGATTTTGAAAGAATAAGATTTCAGTTAAGAAATATATATAAATAAATAAGTTATATTTGGAATTATTTATTTAGTTCAACAATCTACTACAGCATTTAAATGCTGTCTTTTGAAATTGGACTAGTTTTACTTATAAATTTAGGTAGCATCTCCTAAATGCTACAGAATCTAGAATTTGTTTATTTTAAAATTTAAGGAATTTGATTTCGATATTTATAACTGGATTTTCCTTAATAAATTTAAGATTCTAGTATTAAGTAAATTTTGAAATAGTAAATGGCTAAAATTTGGGATTTTATCTTTGGAATTTATGGGAATATTCAAGACTAAAAATTAAAACATTGATTTGTTGAAAGAATAAAAATCCAACCTTAGTTTTGAATAGTAAATACTCCAATTGGATATATACATATATATAGGAATTGAAACGGTTTTGGGAACATAAAGTGATGTTTAAATTATGGTTTAAAACTTTAAATAAAGAAATATATTTGTAAAGCTATGTAAATTTTCTTCTTTACAAAGTAACCATAAAGTTAAACCAGTTATTCCATATACCGTTGAATGTCCAAACCATTGGTGTTTGGGAGATATGGTTTTAAAGTAAATTTCCGAAATATTATGTTTGAAGATATAATTCAAATATTTGGTTTCCAGGTATTATGAATTTTAAGAAGTATGGTTTTGGAAAGAATTATATTTGAATATAACGATATCACATTGTTTTGGGTTTTAAAATGATATCGTATTTATAGTTTGAAATGGAAATGTTTATTCTGTTTTAAAATATAAACTGCTTTTAAATGACCACGGGTTATAATAACTTTTGGTTGGCAAAGAGACCGGGATCGGATATGGACATACTCTCTGTCGATACCGAAAACCACTTTGACTAACCGTGTACGCGGTGGAGATTCCAGAATGAAGTAGGTTGGTGGTGACGGTTTCTTGAAAGGTATATACGTGGACCCGACTCCCGTGAGTTGGCATAAGGTGGCTAAAACAGGAGCGATTCTCGGATTAATGAGGTAGCTCCTCTGATCGAACGCACTTCTTCGTATACCATTCTATTGCTTATGTGATTGTTTGGGTGCACCCTTGATTTGGGAGTGTTGTTCGAGGTGGGCGGTTGCTGCGGCTTCGCGTTACCACCGGTCCGGATAGCAATTGGTATATCTACCCTGGCATTGCCTAGTTGTGCCGTGTCACCTACCATATCGAGCCTTGTACGAGTTTGGTTTTCTCCCGTAGCCCATGTGGAATCCTCTAGTTGCTTCCCGATCAGGAGGAGCTATGATATTGGATGGACTACTGGGACTATTACGTGTTAAGGTGGAAAATGTAAAGCCTTAACGCTATTTAAAAGTATGTTTATTTTAATATAGACACTATTATAATAGCGCAAATATACTACATAGTAAATAGTTTAACGGATCCTTAAAGGATGGGCGATCCCAAGCATCCTTTAAGTTACTTGCTATATATTACAGTACACTTGATTTAGCTTACATTATATAAGTATGTATGTCCTGACTCGGGTGTTTTGTTTTATTGTACGCTCGGGTCAGCCTGAGTTGCAGCTTCAGTTTCCTCTCCGGAGCTAGGACATTCCGTAGACCATTCGTGCTGCTGGAAGTTTGTTTCAGTCTTTATCTTTTCTGGAATCCCAGACTTTGAAGACTTTATCTCTATTTATGTTTTAAAATTGTATTAAGGATTATAAACAATGTAATTCCTATTTTGTTAAAGATGTATCAGTGGCTTCATGAACCACTAAATTTTTAATTTCCGCTGCGAGATTCTTATATCTGTGTATGTGATTCTGTGATTTATTTACTGTATATTCTGAGTTTTGCCAAATTTATTCTACAATCTATTATTTTGAACTATTCCAGCTCGACATGTTCTATTATTGTCGAATTCGAATGGTACAAAATAGTGGGTCGTTACAACTATACTTCATTGTTTTCTGTTGAGGCTTGTTTCTCTGGTCTCTGTAGCATATGATCCATTGGCGCATTATGTTTACCTATTTTACCTTGCATGTTCTGGTCTGTCCCATTTCACTGGTTTGGTGATGCCGGTTTCTTGTCTCTGGTTGTAAATTGAGTTGATGTTTTATAATTTGTCTTCATTTTGCCTTGGTTGTATTTGAATTCTTATGCTCGATAGTTTTGTTATGTTTTGTAGTGCACCTGAGTTGAATCCAGCTTGTAGCTCGGGTTTGACCTTGTGCTGATGTCGTGACTTTATTTTTATTGCACTTGAGTTGAACTCGGCTTTTGATTTGGGTTTGACCTTGTGCTCACCTATCCCCGTAACTTTATCAAGTGTATATTGGTGTGCACGACCTTGTGGCAAGTACAGTGATACATTGTGCATGCCACAAGCTGTTCGTGTATGATGAATTCCAATTTGAATGATGACGAACAACCCAAATAACTGAGGCAAATGATATTTTCAAAATACATTTTCTTTTACACTGCAAAAATATTTTCTTTTCAATTTTACTGTGTTAGTATATATTTTTTGCAGATTGCTTAGATGCTGGATTCAATCTGGAATGGAGTTGAAGATAAATTATGAGTGAACGAGCGATATGTAGTAAGGACATTTGTAAACGAAAAATTGTGTTGTAACCGAATTTGTATTGTAATTGAAATTTGTATATATATTGTGAGAGCTCAAATTTATACTATTCAAAATTGTAATAAATATTTGTTTGAATAAAATATCTTTTTGAATTTAAACTCTGTGTTATTAATTTTATTCATCAAATATTTATTTAATTCCGTGAAAATAAAATAGTTCATTAACAAATACATTTAAATGAATATATGTATATGCTTATTATCATCAAACAAAAATCAAATACTTGCATATTCAACATACTTTTCCTAATTATATACTAGACTTTCCTAATTGTGTTATAATAGAAGTAAACCTAATTGACAACTTAATTAGTACTTACTACATTTATATAAGTGTACATGAATATTAAAATAAAGGTGCAACAATGTTGCGACAACTTTAAATCCACAAAACGTTGATTTTTGACAAAAGGTTCTACGGTCATTTTTTCACGTTTTAGTTAAACTATTTATTTATGTAAACCAAATTTAAAAATAAATTTGTATAATGTGTTTTAAAAATATAAACACTCATTAGTAAATTAAAATAATTTATTAAACATTTAAACTTTCTTTTCTGAAATCAGGATTTTGTCACTTTTGTTGATATAAGGAAATGTTTCTATTTTTGTGTATATTTCTATTTTCAAATCCTATCTCATACTGTTTGAATCATAAAACCTTTTATATTTTATATTTAAAATCACTTTAAATATTATACTTTTAGGTGATCAAATTTTGGGTCGTTACATTCTCTTCTACTTAAAAGAATTTCGTCCTCTTAATTGAATAAGAAGAAAATAGCTCAAAAGGAAATATATATTCAATAAGATGGAATATATATAATAAGTGATTACACCATAGGCGGTGAGTACACCCAAATGATAGATAAAGTCTATACATCGATCGTAAACTCGGGATATGCTTTTCTCATTCTATCTTTTATTTCCCATGTGCAATCATCGGCATCCCCGCTCCATTGAACTTTTGCCAACCTTACAACCTTCCTTCTTAATCATTTCTCATTTTTATCCATGATTCAAATGGGGTTTCAAATAACTACTAAGTTTGGTTCAATCTCCAAGTCATCCTGGGCAGCCATTTCCATGATTTGTTCTGGGTCATATACATGCTTCCGTAACTGTGATATGTGAAAAACATCCTGTACACCAGACAATCTTTCAGGTAATTGTACTCGATAAGTGTTAACCCGCCTTTTGGTAAGGCCATGGACAGGCGGATTTAACTAAATTGACTACTCGTTTGTCGAGACAGGAATACGATGGGTTTGAGTTAGCTGGATGGAAAGACGGTCAGTCATGGAGGGTTCGGTGTCGGCCATTCGGTCTGGGAGGCGTGGTCTGGTATGTTTGGAGTACGGCCATGTGGCTCGGCTGTTCGGTCATGCATGGCTCCGTCAAGGAGTGGTGGTCAAGCAAGGTTCGGTTTTTGGTGGTTCGGCCATGCGGCCCGACCGTTCAACGAAGGTGGTTCGGTCATACTGGAGTGGTTCAGCCTTGATGGGTTGATTGTGTAGGTTCGGTCAAGGTAGGTAAGTCAGGATGTTGGCTGAGGAGGATTGGTTGGGCAAAGTTCGGTCATGGTGTGAAAGTTGAGGTGGGTCGGCCAAATATGGCTCGGTCGTATTTGGATCGGTGGGTGCCACTCTGTCAAGAATAGAAGTTTGTGCATGGATTGGCATGTTTAAGTGGATCGGCATACTAGAGTATGGAGTGGACCGGCATAGGTCGGTCGGCATGGCAGTGTGGGTCGGTCATGATGAAGGAAGTGGCTCGGCTATGGTCCTGATGGTACCGATCAGGAAGCCCAGTAACTCGGTATTTTCCTATAAATATAGCATGTAGGGCTTTAGAAAAGGGGATCTTCATTCTGTTTCCCTTCATCTTCTATACTAAGGCTGCTTTGCTATTGTTGTTCCAAAAACTCTGGATCGAAACTGTAATTGATTCTAACATCAATAAAAAGAAAATTTCTAGAGTGGACGTAGGCCGGAGTTAGCCGAACCACATAAACCTTGTGTCTTTACTGCTTTCTCTTTAATTTTTATTGTTCTTCACATTCATACTCTCTACATACGTTCTATCTGTGATCTGTGAATGTGATTTGGTGCTTTCATCTGGATTTGGGTGTTAGTGACCAATTTTGGCGCTAACATTTTGGTGCTTTCACTGAGAAACCTAGTCCTCAAGGATTCTGAAGCTTGGATTTTGGATTTGAAGGATTAGGAACTTGGATTCTGGAGACTATGGTAAAGCAATGAACTAGGAGACAAAGAATGGAAAGAAGTTAGTAGGAGGGAATTTAGGAGTGTTCCTATAGAGCTAATCAACCCTCCGTCTACATCACTAGGGACGAGATGCAGGTCATGATGAATTCCATGCAGGAACAGTTGAAAAGGCAAGAGGAAATGATGCAGGCACTTTTCAGACAATTGGGACAAGCAGGACTGCAGAAGCTCAGTTCCATGGAGGTGGATCAGAAGGACTCAACCTGCAAGTAGATGCAGTGGTTCAGCAGGGGGCAACCCCCAATCAGCAAACAACAATCAGTCCAGGTGGATCTAGACTCGGAGGCATGCCGCCAGGTAATGCTGGACCAACCCATGAAGGGATACCAGATGACGCTGCACAGCCCGACCCCAACAAGAATGCATAAGTGCGCAACGAGGAGTATATACCAGAATTCCCTCATGGACTTGGAGGGTGCTTACGAAATGGAGATGGGGGGCAACCATTGGCAGGTAACACTGGATTGGCTGACATCATCAGTCGAACAATTCGCGGAGGTCTGACAAACAGGTATTTGGAGGGAATAAACAAAAGTCCATTTACCCGTAATTTAGGATGGCTAGGAATCCAACCGATTTAAAGCTACCCTCTCTAGAAGTATACAACGGTAAGACGGATCCCACTGACCACTTGATGAGGTACACAAGGCATACAGAAGTGCTGCGGGCATCAGAGGAGGTTATGGCTCGATGTTATCCCTTGTACTTGACCGACATAGCTGCTATGCTGTTCATACAATTAGAGGATGGATCTATTGGAAAATGGACAGAACTTTTGGATAAGTCCTTGAGACAGTTTCGAGTTCACATAAAAAGGCCAAAGAATGTGATAACGCTGACGTCGGTTAAACAGAGGGCGGATGAATCGCTCAGGACATTCGTAACTCGGTTTAATGCAGCAGTTGCTTCGGCGGATCGGCCGGATCCATCAATGATTCTAATGGCTGCGGTATCAAGAGTTAGAGATAATTCGGATTTTAAAGTATCCTTGATAAGGGACCCACCAATGGATCTTGGGGAATTCTTTCATGAAGCTAAGATATTTCTTCGACAAGAGGATGCATGTTTGGACATGAAGTCAAAGGAAGTAAACATGGTTAAAGATGAGGGACCGCCCGGTGAAAGCTCGGGTAAGGACATGATAAAGGGAAGAGGAAGCATTGGGGAGAACCAAAATTCTTCACTTACACAGGACTGAATGCAACACCGAAGCAGATATTCTTAGATACTCGTGCTCGTCTTTCTTATCGAAGGCTGGCAAGGAGGGAGCCCTTAGAACGTGAAAGGTCATTGGGAAATCACTGTCTCTTTCATGACCTGGACAGGCATGATACTAACAGTTGCAGGCATATAAAGGATATAATCGAGGAACATATAAGGAATGGTCAATTGCGGCAATATGTTGGAACTTAGAATGCGGCGGTGGAATAGGAGCAGCCACCGCCTACCTTGAACGACGAATGTGCAAGGCCTAGGAATGGTGGCCGGTTGGTCATCAACTAATTGTGATGGTTTAGAATAAGTAACAAACTCCGACCAAACGGCTAGATCACTTACTCATGTACAGGGTCGGAGATAACCCTTTGGCATGCTCTTAGATGATGGTTTACTGAGATGCTCCGGTTTGTGAAATCTGATTTTTCCTTTTGGCTTGGACATTTATTTTTTCTGCTTTTTATTTGGGGTTCGGTTTGAACTCCCGGTTTTTTGGTTTCTTGGTTTATATTTTGGTTTGGATAATTGATTTTTGATTTGGACTTTTGATATGGATTTCTAGTTTTTGGTTTGAATCTGGGTCTCGGATTCAATTTTGACCGACTTTTATCTGGTTTTTGGCTAAAATGTCGTCGGGTATGGAATATACTCAGAAAGGGTCCGCAGAGACCAAGATTCGGCCTAGGACATAGGCCCCATATCACCTATCGGTTACTATCATAGATCGTCGAGTATGGACTATATTCGGCAAGGGTCCAGAGCGACCAGGATTCTGCTTAGGACTTAAGCTACGACATTACTCAACGTTCGGGGACACTGAACCAGGAACACTATGGAATTACTTGACATTGATCACCGAGTGTGGATTATGTTTAGCAAGAACCCGAAGAGGTTACAGATTTGGATATTGGCTATGAACAACTAAGGATTTGGGCACGGACCCGGAGCGGTCCTAGACTCGGATAAAATGATCCGGAGAGATCATGGATTCGGTTAATTGATTTTGGATGGATGTGGGATTGGATGAGGATTTGGTTATTGGATATGAATTGGATATTGACTCAGAACGGTCGTAGATTTGGATAAGGATAATGGCACTTGGGTGGAATGGATGGGATTATGAATCGAAAAGTATGGCTATGGATAACATATTTACTTCGGATATTGAATTTGAGGCTATTCAAAACCCACCTTCCAATAGCAAGGCATGTTTTGGGAGGTAAATGTTAAACACCCTTTTGGCAAGGCCATGGACAGGTGGATTTAACTAAATTGACTACTTTTTTGTCGAGACTGGAATACGATGGGTTTGAGTCAGCTGGATGGAAAGACGATCAGTCATGGAGGGTTCGGTGTCGGCCTTTCGGTCTGGGAGGTGTGGTTCGGTATGTTTGGAGTTCGACCATGTGGCTCGGCGGTTCGGTCATGCATGGCTCGATCGAGGAGACGTAGTCAAGCATGGTTCGGTTGTTGGTGGTTTGGCCATGCAGCCCGGCCGTTCAACCAAGGTGGTTTGGTCATACTGGAGTGGTTCAGCCTTGATGGGTCGGTCGTGTAGGTTCGGTCAGGGTAGGTAAGTCAGGATGTCGTCTAAGGAGGATCGGTTGAGCAAATTTCGGTCATGGTGTGAAAGTTGAGGTGGGTCGGCCAGATATGGCTCGGCTGTATTTGGATCGTTAGGTGCTGCTCGATCAAGCATGGAAGTTTGTGCATGGATCGGCATGTTGAAGTAGATCAGCATACTAGAGTATGGTGTGGATCGGCATAGGTCGGTCGGCATGGAAGTGTGGGTTGGTCATGATGAAGGATGTTGGCTTGGCTATGGTCCTGATGGGCCCGGACCAAGAAGCCCAGTAACTCGGGATTTGACTATAAATACAGCATGTAGGGCTTCAGAAAAGAGGATCTTCATTCTGTTTCTGTAACGCCCCACCCCGAGACCCACCTTAGCAAAGAGAATTAACAAGTAATTCTGTCTACTAAAGCAGAGAATAGGGCTGGTTAAGGGCGACCATCTATAATTTTGTCTTAAACATCTATTGAATACGTCGATAAATGCAATATACTTTTTTTCAACTCAAGTGGATCGACATACCCAGTAAATGCTTAATCCAAAACTATAGGTGGCTAACGGATCTATCAGAACAAAATACAATAACTGAATTTAAATCACATCACAGAACAGTAACCAACATTATATATATACATATACACTGATACATGTTTAGTACAATACAATATGAATACAATAAAGGTGGTACACGAGCACACCATAAACGTCGAATCAAATGTAAAAACATCAGAGTATGCGGAAGAAATAAACTACTCAAGAGAAAGAAGAGCTGATATCCAACATCAACTTCAAGCTAAGCCCAATAAATGATACCTGAAACAACTCGGTCTGACCCGAGTGAAAACACACGGGTCAGGCTAGCTAGAACTTATCATTAGTAAAGGTGATGATAAGAGATAAGGGGAAAACCATTCCATCAATACCAATGGAATGGTATAGGTCATTAAGTTATCTCTAGAGTGATACATCAATGGTTCATCATGATTGCATAGAGGGTTACAATATGTATATTAGATAGACATGGTTTATCTAATTATATATATAACCGGATGAAATGGGTGAGGATATGGACCATAAAGTAAATCTTCATAAGATAATTAAACTTCAAGAATCCATCATAAATAAAACCATCTAATAGAAACTTCTTAATTATTAAACCTCATCTCATCGGTATAAATATAAATGCATCTCAAATCCATCATTAAACTCATTATAAAGGAATCTCCATAATCATTTATACCTCATATCATTTGTATAAATATAAATCTATCTTAAATCTATTATCAACACTCATCATAAAAGCATTACCATAATTTATACCTCATCTCATTGGTATAAATATATATATAATGTCTCAAATCCATCTTGATAGAGCTCGGAAAGAGTTCAAAACATCATATTCGAAATCACCATAAAACCATGTATATAAATAAGCCCTTTTCTTACATAAGGCTATAATAAAGCATCATCAACAAAACAGTGAAAACGAAACATCTAAACTTCATGGAAAACAGCACGTGCTTTACATCTTGACTAGTACTAGTAATTTGGTACCATACATCGTGATGACTTGGGGTTACATAACATCATAACATCGTGATTGACTAGTCGGAACATCTTGATGACACCCAGTCACAAATCCGAGTAAAAACATCATGGTGATTGGAGTTGGGTAATAACATCATGAACATCGTGGTGACTCCAATCGTACTCGGTCTAGTACTAGTAACATCTTGAATGTGTCTCAACTATTCGAATAGGAACCCAAAAGGCGAGAACGTATATCCCATACTATACGTTCTCCCCTAATGTTTTACTAATCGTTAGTTGGTTCCACATTAGAAAACATCATAAAACATCAGAACCATCATAAAACTCACTCTGCCTCATCTAATCGGCGAGTTAATATAATACCATACTCATCTCTTCTCATCGACGAGTAATGGTTCCATCGTGACTTGTCTCATTTCATCGACAAGTAAAAATCATCATAACTATCTTAACTTCATAAATCATCATAAACATCTTAACTTCATGAATACTTCATAAATAGACTTACCTCGTCTCATCGGTAAGTAAAACAACATCATGATGGTTATTTCTAATCATAATTCTCCAAACGGAAAATTTTCGTCTTGATCACCTCATCTCATCAGCGATTAAGAAACACATCTTAAAATGGTCCTTCATCGAATGTACTCCTAAATTGGAGTTCTCGGACCATATAATCTACTTAAAATTTAATAACCTCTTAAATCATCTCAAATAGTTCATCAAAAGGGTTTCGATCGTATAAGTCCGATATTAAGCGATAAAGCAAATCCATGTGTCCCATACCACATGTTTTACTTTACCGTTTAATTGTCTTTCTTGTACGTCCGAAATTCATAAAAAAAAATAAGTAATTTTATTTATAAAATAATTTTATTAGAGAAAACATAAATTTAAAACGATTTTCTGAAAACGATTATTAAAACCAATATTTGAAATTCCTTTATTATACGAAATAAATCTATCTTTATTTAGAAAAATAATTTTTAAAAAAAATACTATGTAATAATAATTTGAAATGTTTTCAAAAATGGTTTAGTGAAAACCGTTCTCGAAAGCAATGAAAACTAAGAGGGATATCTCAAAACCGATAATTTGAATTCAATACGAATTCAATTTAAATTTAACCCAAAATCAATTCAATTCCATTTAAATTTGGATTTCAAATTTTCCAAATATAGCAAGCCTATTGATAGGCATCATAACTCTCAAAATATCTCAAAAACAATATCAAAACCGGATGAGAATGAAGGCATAAATGAGTTGATACAATTCTAAGGTCGATGATTATTGTTACTGTCGATTAGCTCTCAGGGCAGCAATAAACAAGTCTGATTTCGACCAGGAAAACTTCAAAATTACAAAAAATTCAAAACATCAAACTTGTAGCCCTATGTCTTAGGTTTCCAGAACATCTAAAATTATTCAATTTGGTTAAGAAACGAAATAGTCATGCACAAAACATTACTCGGGCCTGTAATTGTTGTTGCTGTCAATTTGCTCTCGGGACAGCAACAAACAAGCACGATTTTGAACAATAAAACTTCAAAATTTCAAAACACACAAAACAACAAACTTATAGCCCTATGTCTAAGCTTTTCATAACATTAAAAATTATTCATTTTGGTTAAGAAACGAATTAGTTATGAATAAAACATTACTCGAGCCTGTGATTATAGTTGCTGTCGATTTGCTCTCGGGACAGCAACAAACAAGCACGATTTTCATCAATAAAACTTCAAAATTTCAAAAATCTCAAAACATCAAACTTGTAGCCCTGTGTCTTAGGTTTCCAGAACATTAAAGTTTATTCAATTTGGTTAAGAATCGAATTAGTTATGGATAAAACACTACTCGAGCCTGTGATTGTTGTTGCTGTCGATTTGCTCTCGGGACAGCAACAAACAAGTACAATTTTGATCAAGCAAACATCAAAATTTCATAAAACTCAAAAAACCAAAATTGTAGTTCTATGTCTAAACTTTCCAGATCATGCAAGATTACTAAATTTGGTTAAGAATTGTAAGAGTTATGACCAAAATACTTTGGTAATCAGGAACAAGGAATTTAGATGACAAAGAATAGAGACTTTTTATATCTACAGTAAGCAATTCTATGAATGATTTACACAGAATTCAACATTTCTAGCTAGCATTTGTGAGTACTAAACTCACCTTATGATTTAGCAGCGAATTCAAGCACAGGTTGAAGAATTTTGATGGAGAAATGATCCCCAGTAACCTGTAGAAGCTAGAAATGGCACATGTAGGAAGAAACAAAATTATTACAGACAATTCATATCTGAAGTTCTAAGATTTTTATGAAAAATCTTTTGTGTTGAATGGAGATTACCTTTCTATTCTTGATTTAGATGATTTCTCTTTGAAATTTGTAGCCAATGAGTGAGAATTAGATTTAGGTTGAGGAAGCCATTATTTCCCCCATTTTTTCTTTATTTTTACTGTAAGAATGATTTAGGAGGAAGAAGAAGATACAAATTACGTACTCTTCTTTTCTCACCAGAAAGATCTAGAGAATGGGCTTTGGATCCCATCCAAGCCCTTTAAGCCCAAATAGAACACTTAGAGAGAAAAAACATAGTTATGTATATATATTCCCACTTAATTTAACACTATATGCATATAACAACTCATTTTCAAGAAAAATAAAATGCATACAATAATTTGTTTTGAACTTGCAACAAAGTAAAACTTATTTTAACAACAAAAATTTATTTTTTTACATATAAAACCATATTTTAGACAATATTTCACAATTTAGTGTAAAAACACCATTTTAAAAGCGTAATTTGTTCAAAATTTATTCTCTTTGTCAAATAAATGGTAATAAATCATTCTTTTGCTTTTACATGATCAAAATAATATTGTCAAACAACATTTCATCTTTCATTTTAATAAAACACATATTATCTTCATATTTCACATTTTAAATTCAATAAATAACTCATATTGACAATGTTTTCCAATATGATCATATTTACCCAAATAAAATTGCAATTTGGTTATTTCCTACTCAAAATCACAAAATGAAGTTCTTAAAATTTTATTTTCATTTCTTTAGATTTATTTCAACAATTTAACATTGAAATACATCAACTGATTAACTTATAAGCTCCAAACAAATAAATACCCAATATTTCCATTTATTTAAACCAAATACTTATCGTATCAATATTTAATCCTATATTTATACCCAAATAAACAAAATAAAGTTCCAAACTTTATTTTTCTCATTTTATTTACAAAATTCATTGTTTATTCCAAATAAACAATTTAAAATTTTGAATTATATTTTAATTTACAATATTAAATTATAACTTCGTTATAATTTAATTTATACCGGTAATCTCCAAACCAGGGTTGTTACAGTTTCCCTTCATCTTCTATACTAAGGCTGCTCTGCCATTATTGTTCCAAAAACTCTAGATTGTAACTGTAATTGATTCTAACATCAATAAAAAGGAAATTTCTGGATTGGACGTAGGCCGGAGTTAGCCCAACTACTATAAACCTTGTGTCTTTACTGCTTTCTCTTTAATTTTTATTGTTCTTCACATTCTTACTCTCCACATACATTCTATCTGTGATCTGTTACTGTGATTTGGTTCTTTCATCTGGATTTGGGTGTTAGTGACCAATTTTGGCGCTAACAATAAGCTAGTGGGCTGATTCATTCGAGAATGGGAAAAGGTCCAATATATCGAGGTGCTAACTTCCCAGCTCTTTCAAATCTTACTACTCCTCTCATTGGAGAGACTCTCAAAAAGGACGAATTTCAAATTGAGAATTCCATATTTCTACGCCTTTGGTCTGCATAACTCTTCTGTTTACTTTGGGCTTCTTTTAGCTTCTTTTTAATCATATCAACTTTCTCTGAAGCTTCTCGTATCATATCTGGGCCAAGCAATAACCGATCTTCAGATTCTATCCAAATGCCGGCGATTTACATGAATGACCATACAGAGCTTCATACGGTGCCATGTCGACAGTAGCTTGATAGTTGTTTTTGTAGGAGAACTCTACTAAATGTGAATGATTCTCCCATGAGCCTCCAAAGTCTAGAATACATGCTCTCAAAAGATCTTCCAAAACACTCTTGCCTCTTTCCGTCTGTCCTTCAGTTTAGGGGTGATATGCGGTGCTTGTACTCAGCTTCGTTCCCAAAGCTGTCTGTAATGCTTCCCAAAACTGACTAGTGAAGATTGGATCACGATCGTTTACTATACTGCTCGGAACTCCATGCAATCTGACAATCTCCTTCATATATATATCCGTAAAGCTTGTTGTAGTTCTTTTTGGCTTTACCGGAATAAAATGTGCACTTTTGGTTAATCGGTCTATGATAACCCAAATGCCTTCATTTCCTTTTCTTGTTCGGGGTAAGCCATCAATGAAATCCATCTTTCTATGTTGGTCAATTTTGATTCCTTGGCAATTTTCACAGTGGCTAACATAGATAGATATGTCCCTCTTCATACTTTTCTACCAAAATGTATGCTTCATGTCCTTGTACATCTTATGAATTCCTGGATGAATGCTAAGTTCGGCTGTGTGGCATTTAGCTAGTACTTCTTTCCTAAAATTTTCAACATCTGAAACACAAATTCATCCATTTAACCTTAATACTCCAAGGTTATCTATTTTAAAGCTTGAATTATATCCTTAATGTATAATCCTAACGATCTCCTTGAGAAATAGATCCTCCTTTTGTTTGCTGGCAATCTTTTCTATGAGAGTAGGAGTACTACCAAATCAGAAATAGTAGTTAACTTTCTACTCAATGCATCAACTACTACGTTGGATTTCTCGGGTGTATATAGAATATTTAGATCATATGACGCGAGAAATTCTAGCCAGCGTTGTTGTCTATGTTTAAGTCCATCTGGGTGAAAAGATAATTCAAAGATTGGTGGTCCATGAAGAGTTCGAATTTTTCACCTAAAAGATGGAATAATATTTACTAAGGTCAATTCAAGTTTTATCGAAATAAACTGTGAAAGATTCTTACCCAGCAAATAATGTCTCCATATCTTTAGAGCAAACACAACGGCTAATAATTCTAAGTCATGTGTTGCATAATTCTTTTCATGCGTCTTCAGTTGTCTACTTGTGTAAGCAATCACCTTCCAATCTTGCATTAAAATTGCACCAACTCCTTCTCCACAAGCATCTGTATAAACGGCCAATCCACCATTTCCATTTATAATTGCTAAAATGGGAGCGGTTGTCAACCTCTTATTTAGTTCTTGGAATGCTTCTTCACACTTAGGAGTCCACATAAATTTAGCATCCTTCATTGTCAGCTTCGTTAGGTGATAGGCAATCTTAGTGAAGTCTCGAACGAATCTTCTTTAATATACTGCCAAACCTAAGAAGCTAGGAATCACTTTAGGAGTTTGTGGCTGCTTCCAATATTGAATACTGCAACTTTCCCTGGATCCACTGAAATTCCATTCCTTCATATTATATGTCTAAGGAATCTTACCTCCTTATTCCAAAAGTGACACTTTGATTATTTGGCTTTAACCACATTATTCCTCAATATCTCCAATACGGCTTATAGATGCCTTGTGTGTTCTTCTTCTGTATTTGAGTAGATAAGGATATCATTGATAAAGACTAGTACGAATTTGTTTAGCACATCTCTAAACACTATATTCATTAGGTCAAAAAAATAAGTGGGTGCATTAGTCAGCCCAAAAGGCATAATCAACCACTCATAGAAAGTATTCGGACCTTTGATTGCAGTTATACGGATGTAATCTTCTCCGATCTTTAACTAATGGAATCCTGTAGCCAGGTCCATTTTAGAGAAAACTTGAGCTCCATGTAACTGGTCAAACAAGTCATCTATTCGATGTAGAGGATACTTGTTCTTAATTGTTTGCTTATTCAGATCCCGATAGTCTACGCACAATCTTAAAGATCCATCGGACTTGGTTACAAAAACTATAGCTGATCCCAAACTTGAACGACTAATTCTTATTAATCCTTTCCTTAATAGCTCTTGGGTTTGGTTATTCAACTCATCCCTTTCTTTCGGAGCCATCCTTCTATCTTCTTGTTTAATTGGCATTGCACCGGGAACTAAATCACTATGGAATTCAATTTCTCGATGTTGGGGCAAATTTTTTATTTCCTTAAAGACATCTGCAAATTCTTTAACAATGGGTATTGTTTCTAATCCTTTCAGGGATGTATCTAAAGCATAAAGAAAACTATCCCTTCAAGGACTAGGACCTTCATAAGATATTTCTATGATTTTCCGAAAGAGGTCCATAAATATATCATTCTTTTTTCACAATTGAGCACAACTTTGTACTTAGCAACCAATCCATACCGAGTTAAATTTCAAATGGTGGGGAGGATAGGAATTTGGGACTTTTTCACATTGCGTACGAAGATTAGTGGAACCTCCTATAGGATTCATCGCGCATATAGGGTCGTCAACAATTTTAGGTTTAAGTTTCAATTAATCTATAATTTTTTAGAAATAAAACTATGAGAAGCTCCTGTATCAAATAATACTCTAACTAAGACATCTTTGATAAAAATATTACCTTCCAACACTCATTTTCCCTTTACATCTTAGGGGGTTGGAGGCACATCCTTGATAGCATAAACATTGGCATGTTCTCCTTTCTTCATTAGAGGACAATCCTTTATCATGTGTCCTGATTGATGACAATTATAACAGCTTCTTGGTGTAGATCCTTCAGTTATGGGTTTTCTACAATGAGTTGATAGGTGGCCCTTTTGTTGGCAATTGTGGCATGTGACATCTTTAAAGCGGTTATCCTAAGATCCTTCTTTGTGTTTTCCTTGCCATAGCTTCTTGCCATTGAACTTCCACTTCTTCCAATTATTATTGTTGCCTTCTTGTACTACCGGTGGATATATCTTATTCAAAGCTTCTCATCTATATCCCATGTTTATTAAGTCTACAAATGGTTCTTTCACATGCCCAGTCATTTTGACATGGTATTGCTTCTTCATTCCCGAGATAAACTTTTCATTCTTTTTGAGGGGTGTATCTATCAATCCAGGCCCAAAATGAGATAATTTGTTAAACTTGTTAGCATATTCCTCAAATGACATCTCCTTCTATTTAAAATCCAAAAAAATTCGGGTAAAGATGGGATTTTCTTGCTTCCGGCATATACTGCTCCTTTATCCCATGAGAGGTTATCTTTTGACTCATTCTGAGAAATAGATTCCCACCAAACTAGAGCTCCATCCTGTAGTTGCAAAGAAGCTAAGAATCTCTTCTGCTCATCTCCAATATTCAGTCCTTTAAAATTCTTTCACAAGAGCGGATCCAAGCTTGAACTTCAGTGATGGTTTTTGTTCCTTTGAAAGGTTTACCACCAAGGCTGGTTAGTTCTTGCATAAAGTTGCAAAGTTAATTTGGGGCTACACCGGATCTACTACTTCCTCAACTACTGTAGGTGCACGAGGTTGATCATTTGTGGTATTACTTCCTCCCCTACCTCATACTCTTCTTCCACTCATTTTCTATTATCTCTATATAGTAAGAAAAATATATTTAGGATATATAGACGAGATATCTTAGGGAATGCAATACAGTATGAATATACTTATTTAGGTTAAAAGTTATAATTATGCTCTCTCTCAGACTAAACTCATTCTAGGGCGTTATTAACTCTATCTCTAATGAGTCATACCCAAACAAAGCCAAGGCTATCGCTTAACCTTCAGCTCTGATACAAAATGTGACCACCCGTCTCCTTGACCCTCAGAAATCGACATTAGTACATCCATGGTATTCAGGTTCCATAAATCCAAGTACCAAGGAGGCATATTATCAGGGGTGTAAAATAAAATAAAGACAAAAGATAACAAAAAAATAGAATCTCGCATCACATTCTACATTTTAATTATACATAAATGATCAGAATCAAATACAAATCCAGTGGGATAGTTATAACTGTCTGTAACGACCCGCAAATCCGTACCCCTTGAGTCAACACTATTCTACCAAAAATCAACTCAAGTTGCACAGAAATACGTACCATTTGGGTTTAAGAAGAAGAGGTAGGAGAAGAGAAAACAAAATCAACATCAGAATCTAACCATCGCAGCTGAATAAAATACAATAGATAGTAAATAATCTTTACTCAAAATCAAATATATATGTTTACATACATTACATCATCAGAGTACATCAGTCACAGCTCACATCAATACAATACAATGGATACACAACAACTCAACAGCGGAATATATATATATATATACAAATACGGGAGTACGTATCACCATTCTGCTCGTCTCCTGAGCTCCACAACATTATATCCTGTATTCTATAATACTCGGTCTGACCCGAGCATTATAGTTAAATAATACCCGAGTCAGTCTGGAATACCAGCGTGAGAAAATCACACCCAATTGATTATTAAAGTTTCAAAAATCCTTTGAAAACAAAAGCATCTCGTAAGACCACGCCACAAATAAACATGTCGGGTTTTTACCTTACGATAGCTAAAACGATTTTTATAGAAATCCTCTGATATTATAATAGGGTCTATATACAAATACTTATAAAACAGCCGAAATTGTTACATTCATTAAATTCCAGCTACTAGCCACAAAAGTGGGTAATACAAACAAAACTCGTACAAGGCTCGTAGGGAGAATGGATTTCCAACTAATGACTAGGCACTGGGGTACCACCTGTCACAGTACGGGGCCTAGATCACCATACCGAGGATTACTCCCTTCATCCCCTGCATCAGAAGGCTGGAACCATTCCTTACTGAACAGTCCCGAACAAGATAAACCCCGTGGTTGGCGCGACCAACCATTCACTAAGCCGAAATATATAAAAAGGGACATCTAGACAGGGGAAATATCTTGTCCTGCTTGGGCATGAACCACCTAACCTTGCTGCATTCCCCTGATTTTCAGTCATTCCCAGTTGATGAGGCTTGAAGCTAAGCGTTACCTTTTTAGAACGTTTCACTTAGAATGCCCATCATCCACCTGACGATGTTTCGCAAGCATTCGTCCATATAAGTCCATCCCGGGTTCGAATGGAACCGAAGGCACTATTCCTACTATATCCATTTTGGAAATACCCTCAGGATTAGTAGCGACTAGCCCTTGCACTTCACTACTCCATCTTCGACTCCGAACATGTTTTTCGCACGAAACGTACAAACCGGATCGAAGTGGTTTTCGAGAAATAAATCTCGATCCCGGTCTCTTCGAAACGATCAACATAGTTTGTCCAATATTGATAGTCGGTGATTTAACTATCAATTTATATTCACAAACATCCATCGCACAATAAATAATTTTCCACATTATTTATTTATCTCAAAATATCTTCACAAGGTATATTTCTATTTTCAATCCTTTGAAAACAGTTTCAAAACCATCTTTCTTTCCAGAATAAACTTTTCCCAAATATTTTCTATTTCCTCTGAAATCCACCAAGTACAAAACTAGATTTTAAAAAAAAAAATTAAACACTTTACTTCGAAATATATACTTTAAAACACTTAGGATAAAACTACTGAAATAATTTGTTAAAAATACATACTATATGAATCTGAGAAAATAAGGTTACTTTATAAAATATAAAACCAGGTTTTCACATTTAAAACAAATACTAAGTCACTTTTTAAATAATTAATGCTATAATATATTAGAAGGAAATACTTGCTTTAGAAATTAAATATTAGAAATAATAAATTTTACAAAACGTGATTTCTTTAAAACCAACCTTAAAACATTTAATTTATATTTACAAATTTACTTTTAAAACATGAACTTGGCTATCCAGAGAATATTCCAACTCCCATCACTTAAATCAATTTCCCAAATTGATTTCCAATTCATTATATTTGAAATAAATTTCTTTACTTGCTCGGTTCATTTCAAAATTCATTAATTATGGATTTTATTTATATTACTATTATTTGTTGTTTGATTATAGATTTTTTTAACTGAAATATACAAATTCAGGCTTTTCCCATTTTCTTCTTTGTTACTTTCAATATTTAAATCTTAAATTTAAAATAAATGTTCTGTTCTTTTAGATATTAGCATTGGAGTTTACAATTCATTAACTTCCTATTAATTCAAAAATCTCCTTTCTATATTCAAGACTTATTAATTTGAATTCTTATGTCACTTTATTTTATTTTTATTTCATTCTTAAATTTATTCAAATTCCCATAATTATTTTACTTTGAAATTCACTTTCTTTCTTCTCTTTCCAACATCCAAGTATATATATTTTTCTGGAAATTCAATATACCCAATTATCCAATCAAACCATAGCATTTAATATTTCAACAGAATCCATCATAAAATATCAAATCATCATAACAGGGTAATTTAAATAATTTAAATAAATGCTGAGGGATCCAGTTGGATCCCTCCAACCTGTTTTCCCTGCATCATCAGACGTTAGCACAATATAAAATATCTTCACTATAAAATGAGGGAAATAAATCATTTCAAGGTGTAGTATATACTCCTATATAACACAACAATCAATTCAACCATTCAAACAATTATTTAAATTTAATCGTTTAAATTTAAATTTAAATTTAAATCTAACTGAGTGAGATTAACTCACCTTCCCCTTTAAACTTGCAATCAACTTCATTCTCGATTTGATTTCACGATTTCAAACCTTGTAAAAACATTAGATAATTTTATTAACATTCGAATAAATGGAACATTAAATTTTCGTATATAAATTTAATTATCAATGCTTTTATTCCAGACTAATAATTTAATTTTTAAGCTGATTTCCTTATTATAAAATATTTTTAGTACCTAAAAGAATTCAACAAGTTAATATCTTCATCATACATTATTAAAAATAAGCTAGTTAGTGAAGACATGTGTATATATATTTTTAAATAGATAAGTTTATATACATATATATATATATATATACATACATATGTATGTATATTTACTTTTAAACTCATTCACTTAAAAACCTCGTTTATATAAATCTAAAATCTAATTTATATAACTTCTTTTCAATATTCAAAATTTTATTTCCAAAATCTTATAAGTAGGGTTTTTTTTTCTATTAAAAATATATCCTTAATCTGACAAGAATAAATAGTAAATAGACCTTCTTTTCTGTACAATTAAAACAGTAATTAACTTAATGTTTATGTATATTTCTAATCTATATATATTAAGATAGAAATTTCTTCTCAGTAAAGTATATATATAAAATTAAATTAGAAACAAGACTGTTATACCTTGCAGCCTCAGATTGGTGCCTAAATCACGACTTCAAAACCCAAGCATCGATCGAACCTACACCTCCCCTACTGTTCGCAAACCCTATTTGACCAGAACTCGCGAGCTTACTCGCCACAAACCGAGACGTACTCGACCTCCATAAGGCGATCGAACTCCAGTCAAACTCTCACACGGCTCTACCCTGAAGCCATCTCACGCGAGCGTCGAAGTAGAAGCAGCGATGAGAAGTCTTCCACTAGATTGGGTTCTTCTACGCTCAAACCCACTCGTCGACCACCCAGTTGCTTCAATCGCGATACGCGAATCGCGTGGTTCCCTCTCGAGTGATAAACGAACATATCGAAGTGAGAGAGAGAGAGAGGCTTAGTTGAACGGAGAAGAAGTGGAAAGCATTATTCGAGAATCTGTTTAAATTGTTTTGTTTTTTCTTTAAAAAGATATGATTTGGGTTTGAGATGAAAAAGGGGATACTTGGTTTATAGAAGTACTGAAAGACAAGAGGGGGCGGCGTGCAGGAGAATGTAGGCTACAGTGAAGGCAACAAGTTCTGATGTAGAAAGAATGTGGGCTGATGGCTGCTGATTTAAAATTGATATATGTAAAAAAAAATTATATTCAAAAAAATATATCTCGTTTAGGTACCCAGTTATTTAATTGGATTCGATATAGATTTCAGCACGTTTATATAACGTGCGCTCACATAACAACTCTGATTACTACGAAATTTGAAATCCGATAACAGTTCTATATTACGGACTCAATGGAACTTTTTTCGTCTAATTCCGAGACTGTGCCTCGGAAGGCAATTTTTTTTTTTTAAATTCAATTTAAATGATCAAATTTCAAAACTAAACAAACCACTGCTAATTTCAATTTTACAACTTCTATTATCTTCACTACTATCAATATAAATTTTTTAAGTCTTCATATTATATTCAACAGGTTTTTAAAACTCCAGATTCAACAATTCACCCAACTTTATTTATTTAATTTAATAATTCAATTATCAAATAAATTGTGATATTCGTAATACAAGTTAAAATTACTCCTTTGAATATTTACAATCAATTAAATATTTCGATTTTAAATGCTCGAAAATTTCGGGTCGTCACATTCCTCCCCCCTTAAAAGAATTTCGTCCCCGAAATCACTAGTTAGGAAGAATGATCCAATACCCGTAATTATTTCCCTAAACCAAACAGTTTCTAACAATTCAGCATCGCACCAACAATCTTCTTATAAAAGACTCAACATTATTCTTATTAACCTTCCAAATTCCTCCATAGTTTCAATTATACTATTGGTTTAACCATTCAAGTTTCAATTTAAAACCAAGTTTTAAATTATCAAAAAATTTCTTCAAAATTTTTCTTACTCCCTAAATTCCCGAAATTTTTTGCCAGCGTCTCCTTTGCGAGGCTAGCTCGATACTACTACAAAAGGCCTCTACGGGCTCCCAAATCCAAAAAGAAAACAAAAGGCCAAGTGGCTCAATCCAAATCCCAATCAAATTTCATATAGAACTTAAACACATACCTTTTTATCGAGCATTTCAAATTTATTTTTCTGAAATCTAATCCAGTTCCCTTTTTCTTTTATAGTACCTGCATATCCTACATAGCACTAATATCCAATTACAATATTCCAAAATATTTTATCGACTTCCTTACCAAATGTCAATATTCATCCAAATATCAACTTAAAATATATTTGAAATATCAATTTCCAATTGTGTCTCATTCCTTACTTAAGCTAGTATAAGCATTTATGTGTTTCGTATATTTATTTTCATCTTACCACTTTAGTTTATATCCATTCCTATTCAAATTAATTCTTTCGTTTCCATACGAATTCAATTTATATTCAACTCAAATCTTTAAATTTTATTTTTCATTTAACTAATTCATGTCATTATTTTACTTAGTTTCATTCACTAACTTATTTCAATTCCTAGTTTGAAATTGGTTTGTCGTTAACAAATTTTTTCAAAAATTTTCAAAAATTTTTCTAACTCCCAAAATTTCCGAAATTTTTTGGCAGAGTCTCCTTTGCACGGAGGAGATTTTGCAATTTAACAAAAGAGATAAATATATATACATCGACCCACACGGCCGGAAAAATCAAAAACAGTTCATATTTCCTAATTTTATTGCGTTGGCATACCTTATTTAGCATTTTAAGCAAGCGGCTTATTATTTTTAGCAGCTAGCGCAACCAAATCCAGCCACACGGCTTCCAGGTACCTGTACTTACTCAATTTAAACATGTAAGTGCCATATAAATGAAGTTTAACCACATTTCACTTGTTAACAATAGTTAAAACATATGAATTCTAAAAGAAATTCACACCAAACATTTTTCCATAATCAACTTATACAATTTTCATATTAATTCCACTGTTCGAATTTAATTTATAACCATTTTCATTCAGTCTGAATGGTTTCAAACACAATCGCTTACACTTAATTTATTCTTAAGCAAACTGAACTCATATTTAATTCAATTTCTTCCAACATTAATTTATTTTACTTTTATCAACACATAGAATTTTAATTACTTCCATTTACATCCAACGACAATTTATTCCATGCAATTCGCGAGATTTATGTGAATAAATAAGTATTAATGTTTATAACCAATTTCAATTGATTTCAATCCAATTTATACTTAATCCTATTCCATTTTCAATTTATTCACAATCCATATATTCTCATTTTCATTGCATTTCAAATTTGAATCCATTCACTTGCATTCGTTTCATATTCCATATTTGTTTATTCCAAACTATTTTATTTAGCTCGAAGACGATCCAAGCTATTTCATTCAATAACCATTTCTCAACTTATTTAAACCACATTTCATTTGATACTTATTTATTCCATCATTTATTTATTCAATATAATTAGTTTATCCACATTCACTTAAACCATTCTAATAAACTCGAAACATTCTATTTTCCTTATTGTCTCAAGTTATTTCAATTCCTTAATAATTTAAATGGTTTACAATTATTTATTTAAGCATTTTCATCCCATTAAATATTATCGGCAACTCACCGAATTTTATTTCAATTAAAATTTATTTTTACTTGATTTAAATCCAATCCACTACTATTAAACTTAATTTTTTAGTTGAATTCAATTCAACTCTTTTCCATCTTTTAGCTTAAGTTTAGTCACTCCAATTTTATACTTAAGCTCATTTCATTTCAAGTAAATCTTTCTCTTCCATTCAATTTAACTTGATTATATTCTAATCCAATCCCATTTCAAACCACAAATTTATTTAATTAGTTATTATACACTTTAACTTCCCAGATTCAACTCATTTAATTTATAACATGACCATTCCCAATTTATTTCCGCTTATTTGGATTTTATTTGCACATTCAAACCATTGCTTTCTTAATCCATTTACATTTTTATTTGATACATTCCCAATTATATTTAATTTGTTAACATTCCAAGTTAAATTTTAATCGATAACTCAAGTTCTGGATCCATAATCCATTTTTAATTTGCCACCAAATTTCATGAACTCACAATTCAGTTACGTTTACTTTACTGACAATTTAAGTCGAATACAATTTATAAATTGAGTTCTATTTCCAATCTTCATTATAAACTCACAATTCAATTTCATTACTAATTTATTATCTAATTAGTTCTTCTCTTATTTATAATCCAACACTTGAATTTTGTTATTCCAAATACCCCTTCATTTATTTTCCTAAGTTCAATATACTTTAAAATTCAAGTTTGGATTTTCCTTTCATTTTCCAATTCGTTAAAATATTTATTTTGAATTTGTATTCCATTTTCAATTTTATAAGCCACAACTTATTATTTACACAATTCCATCCATTATAGGTTTGAATATATTCATCTTTTATTATTATTATTTTTTTAACTCAAGCCTTCTATTTATTTATAGCCCAAACATATTTTATTTCCATGGATTTTAATTCTTTTATAAGTTATTTTGATTTATTTATTTCAATCCAATCCTTATCCAACTTATTTTCCATTTATTCAGGTAAGAATTTAATTCCATTTGATAACTCAATTGAATTTTTATTCCAATTCAATTTTATTTTAAACTCAGATTTATTAAATCTCACTTAGTCTCAACCTAATTCGGAAACAACTGGATATTATTTCCAACCTACTCAATTACTTCAATCCAGTTAAATTTTATTCTCCAATCCATGTTAATTCCATTTTTAACTTTTCTTTTTAAATTTAAATTCCAACATCTAAATCTTATATTCCCTTCCTGGTATAAAAATCATTTCCATTTGTAAGCTTACAACTATCTCATCAAGATTTTTAAACACCCGGCTTTTGGTCTCAAATCATTTTGAAATCTCCAATATCCCAAATCATACTTCTCAAAATTTTAAACCAATCCTGGTTTTTATTTCCAACAAATTTCCTATGAAATTTTAAAAACAAACAGGTTTACCTGAACAAATCAATTTGGCAGCAATCTGTCACTTAGAAACTCGAAAATAAACCTCGATGATGCTGCAGTCATCACCGAAGTTATTTTCCAGCGACTGAAGTGAATTCAATGCTATATCCTTCCCCAAAATTTTATTTGAAACAATTTCCTTCCAGAAGTACCTTTAAAATAATAATGTTATTATTTGTCTTCAAACCACTTCGAAAACACTTTCAAAATCTCCGGGGTTTTAACGTTTCAAATTTTTATTTTAATTCCAATTTTAACTATAATGCATTTGTACACTTTATGCTTATACAAATTCCCATTTTATTTTAATTCAATTTATAAATTACATTTACAATTCATATTTATAAATTTCATTTCATAATTGGATTTATCTTCTCAATCTTTGATTATATTTACAATTTCTAAATAAATATTTCACTTAACAATGATAATACTTCAATATTATCATTTCTAACATCCAAGAAACCATATAGTAGCTATATAGTTTACCAAAAACTTTCTTTATATCAAAAATATATTTTTGGGTAAAATTATTTCATTCACCCATATTTAAAACAATACCGTGCCGATTGTTCTATTCAAGAGTTTAGAAACCCCTTCGATACAGTTGTCCAGACTGTGCCGACGAAGGTTCATATGCCACTCAATAAACCGATTAACACAATATTAAAACAGTTTATATTCACTAACAAATACACGCTCATATTTATTAATACGCTCAAACTCATTCTAGAGTACTATAGACTCTAATTTATGAGTAATTCCCACCAGAGCCAAGGTTATCACCAACCTAAGCTCTGATACCAAGTGTAACGACCCGCAAATCCATACCCCTTGAGTCAACACTATTCTACCAAAAATCAACTCAAGTTGCACAGAAATACGAACCATTTGGGTTTAAGAAGAAGAGGTAGGAGAAGAGAAAACAAAATCAACATCAGAATCTAACCATCGCAGCGGAATAAAATATAATAGATAGTAAATAATCTTTACTCAAAATCAAATATATATGTTTACATACATTACATCATAAGAGTACATCAGTCACAGCTCACATCAATACAATACAATGGATACACAACAACTCAACAGCGGAATATATATATATATACAAATACGGGAGTACGTATCGCCATACTGCTCGTCTCCTGAGCTTCACAACATTATATCCTGTATTTTATAATACTCAGTCTGACCAGAGCATTATAGTTAAATAATACCCGAGTCAGTCTGGAATACCAGCGTGAGAAAATCACACCCAATTGATTATTTAAGTTTCAAAAATCGTTTGAAAACAAAAGCATCTCGTAAGACCACGCCACAAATAAACATGTTGGGTTTTTACCTTACGATAGCTAAAACGATTTTTATAGAAATCCTCTGATATTATAATAGGGTCTATATACAAATACTTATAAAATAGCCGAAATTGTTACATTCATTAAATTCCAGCTACTAGCCACAAAAGTGGGTAATACAAACAAAACTCGTACAAGGCTCGTAGGGAGAATGGATTTCCAACTAATGATTAGGCACTGGGGTACCACCTGTCACAATACGGGGCCTAGATCACCGTACCGAGAATTACTCCCTTCATCCCCTACAACACAAGGCCGGAACCATTCCTTACTGAACAGTCCCGAACAAGATAAACCCCATGGTTGGCGTGACCAACCACCCACTAAGCCGAAATATATAAAAAGGGACATCTAGACAGGGGAAATATCTTGTCCTGCTTGGGCATGACCCACCTAACCTTGCTGCATATCCCCTGATTTTCAGTCATTCCCGGTTGATGAGGCTTGAGGCTAAGCGTTACCTTTTTAGAACGTTTCACTTAGAATGCCCATCGTCCACTTGATGATGTTTCGCAAGCATTCGTCCATATAAGTCCGTCCCGGGTTCGAACGGAACCGAAGGCACTATTCCTACTACATCCATTTTGGAAATATCCTCAGAATTAGTAGCGACTAGCCCTTGCACTTCACTGCTCCATCTTTGACTCCGAACACGTTTTTTGTACGAAACGTACAAACCGGATCGAAGTGGTTTTTGAGAAATAAATCTCAATCCCGGTCTCTTCGAAACGATCAACGCAGTTTGTCCAATATTGATAGTCGGTGATTTAACTATCAATTTATATTCACAAACATCCATCGCACAATAAATAATTTTCCACATTATTTATTTATCTCAAAATATCTTCACAAGGTATATTTCTATTTTCAATCCTTTGAAAACAGTTTCAAAACCATCTTTCTTTCCAGAATAAACTTTTCCCAAATATTTTCTATTTCCTCTGAAATCCACCAAGTACAAAACTAGATTTTAAAAAAAATAAAAATTAAACACTTTACTTTGAAATATATACTTTAAAACACTTAGGATAAAACTACTTAAATAATTTGTTAAAAATACATACTATATGAATCTGAGAAAATAAGGTTACTTTATAAAATATAAAACCAGGTTTTCACATTTAAAACAAATACTAAGTCACTTTTTTAATAATTAATGCTATAATATATTAGAAGGAAATACTTGCTTTAGAAATTAAATAATAGAAATAATAAATTTTACAAAACGTGATTTCTTTAAAACCAATCTTAAAACATTTAATTTATATTTACAAACTTACTTTTAAAACATGAACTTGGCTATCCAGAGAATATTCCAACTCCCATCACTTAAATCAATTTCCCAAATTGATTTCCAATTCATTCTATTTGAAATAAATTTCTTTACTTGCTCGGTTCGTTTCAAAATTCATTAATTATGGATTTTATTTATATTACTATTATTTGCTGTTTGATTATAGATTTTTTTAACTGAAATATACAAATTCAGGCTTTTCCCATTTTCTTCTTTGTTACTTTCAAAATTTAAATCTTAAATTTAAAATAAATGTTCCGTTCTTTTAGATATTAGCATTGGAGTTTACAATTCATTAACTTCCTATTAATTCAAAAATCTCCTTTCTATATTCAAGACTTATTAATTTGAATTCTTATGTCACTTTATTTTATTTTTATTTCATTCTTAAATTTATTCAAATTCCCATAATTATTTTACTTTCAAATTCACTTTCTTTCTTCTCTTTCCAACATCCAAGTATATATATTTTTCTGGAAATTCAATATACCCAATTATCCAATCAAACCATAGCATTTAATATTTCAACAGAATCCATCATAAAATATCAAATCATCATAACAGGGTAATTTAAATAATTTAAATAAATGTTGAGGGATCCAGTTGGATCCCTCCAACCTGTTTTCCCTGCATCCACAGACGTTAGCACAATATAAAATATCTTCACTATAAAATGAGGGAAATAAATCATTTCAAGGTGTAGTATATACTCCTATATAACACAACAATCAATTCAACCATTCAAACAATTATTTAAATTTAATCATTTAAATTTAAATTTAAATTTAAATTTAAATTTAAATCTAACTGAGTGAGATTAACTCACCTTTCCCTTTAAACTTGCAATCCACTTCATTCTCGATTTGATTTCACGATTTCAAACCTTGTAAAAACATTAGATAATTTTATTAACATTCGAATAAATCGAACATTAAATTTCCGTATATAAATTTAATTATCAATGCTTTTATTCCAGACTAGTAATTTAATTTTTAAGCTGATTTCCTTATTATAAAATATTTTTAGTACCTAAAAGAATTCAACAAGTTAATATCTTCATCATACATTATTAAAAATAAGCTAGTTAGTGAAGACATGTGTATATATATTTTTAAATAGATAAGTTTATATACATATATATATATATACACACACATACATACATATGTATGTATATTAACTTTTAAACTCATTCACTTAAAAAACTCGTTTATATAAATCTAAAATCTAATTTATATAACTTCTTTTCAATATTCAAAATTTTATTTCCAAAATCTTATAAGTAGGGTTTTTTTTCTATTAAAAATATATCCTTAATTTGACAAGAATAAATAGTAAATAGACCTTCTTTTCAGTAAAATTAAAATAGTAATTAACTTAATGTTTATGTATATTTCTAATCTATATATATTAAGATAGAAATTTCTTCTCTGTAAAGTATATATATAAAATTAAATTAGAAACAAGCCTGTTATACCTCGCAGCCTCAGATTGGTGCCTAAATTACGACTTCAAAACCCAAGCATCGATCGAACCTACACCTCCCCTACTGTTCGCAAACCCTATTTGACCAGAACTCGCGAGCTTACTCGCCACAAACCGAGAAGTACTCAACCTCCATAAGGCGATTGAACTCCAGTCAAACTCTCACACGGCTCTACCCTGAAGCCATCTCACGCGAGCGTCGAAGTAGAAGCGGCGATGAGAAGTCTTCCACTAGATCGGGTTCTTCTACGCTCAAACCCACTCGTCGACCACCCAGTTGCTTCAATCGCGATACGCGAATCGCGTGGTTCCCTCTCGAGTGATAAACGAACATATCTAAGTGAGAGGGAGAGGCTTAGTTGAACGGAGAAGAAGCAGAAAGCATTATTCGAGAATCTGTTTAAATTGTTTTGTTTATTCTTTACAAAGATATGATTTGGGTTTGAGATGAAAAAGGGGATACTTGGTTTATAGAAGTACTGAAAGACAAGAGGGGGCGGCGTGCAAGAGAATGTAGGCTACAGTGAAGGCAACAAGTTCTGATGTAGAAAGAATGCGGGCTGATGGCTGCTGATTTAAAATTGATATATGTAATTTCTTTTTATATTCAAAAAAAATATCTCGTTTAGGTACCCAGTTATTTAATTGGATTCGATATAGATTTCAGCACGTTTATATAACGTGCGCTCACATAACAACTCTGATTACTACGAAATTTGAAATCCGATAACAGTTCTATATTACGGACTCAATGGAACTTGTTTCATCTAATTCCGAGACTGTGCCTCGGAAGGCAATTTTTTTTTAAAATTCAATTTAAATGATCAAATTTCAAAACTAAACAAACCACTGCTAATTTCAATTTTACAACTTCTATTATCTTCAGTACTATCAATATAAATTTTATAAGTCTTCAAATTATATTCAACAGGTCTTTAAAACTCCAGATTCAACAATTCACCCAACTTTATTTATTTAATTTAATAATTTAATTATCAAATAAATTATGATATTCGTAATACAAGTTAAAATTACTCCTTTGAATATTTACAATCAATTAAATATTTCGATTTTAAATGCTCGAAAATTTCGGATCGTCACACTGTCTATCCGTGCATATGGTTGAAAATACATAATACATGACAAAGTGGAAAATGGATAGATATCTACATAAGGTACTTCGGCTTCATAGCTCCAAAATACTTCTCCAAAATGTTCCCCAACATGCTCCACAATGCTCCTAAGGTATCCTGACTAATTGGCTGCCCAAAAAATAGGGCACCCAGAGTTTAAAAGGAAACACAAACTCCGGGTTAATTATAGGACTGGCGTGAGAACTCAAACTATGATGTTTTAAAAACAAAAAGGTATCTCATAAGTATAGAACGGGTTTTTTCCTTATGATAACCAAATCTCTTTATTACGTAAAATTTAGGGATATTACTTTTAATGACTTTCTTTGAAAACATTTGCAAATAAACTTATTAATATTATTCAAAAAGGTTACCAATATAGCATTTCGGGGCTACGCATTACGCCAATACAAACAAAACCGTAGGTACTTATTGGAGAGTCGATTTCCATACAAATGACCAGGTGAAGGGACCACCTTCCGACAAAACATCTCTAGAGGAATGTACCAAGGCCCATAATAAAGGATCCTCTACCAACACAAAACCGGCCTATCTTTGTAACTAGATAGTACATAATATATCATCCCTTGGTCTTTATCGATCTTTATTCGAGATCTCTCTTCTCATATATCCACATTAATTTACATCTTGAACGTTAGCGGGAAGAAATAAATCTAGAAGGGGATGATCATAACCTAATTAGGAATGACCCACTTAGCCTTGCTGCATCTAACCCTGTTTCGGTCATTTGCGGTTGTTGAGGCTTGAGGCAACGATTACCTTTTCACAGAGCACATCTTCTTTCACTTTAAATACCATATTGCAATTCCACATTTACACAACTGATTTCTACAAACGTATAACTTCCTAAGCTCGTATGTCTGAGGAAAGGGTGTTAATCTGAGAGAAGGTGTCTTCTCTGCCACCGATTAATATACATTTATAGAGATCATTCATTGTGATTTGGAATGCAAGGTCAGACACTCATTCATACAAGTTCGTTCTTGGCTAGAACGAAACCGAAGGTACTTTCCTCGGCAATTACTAGGCGAGAAGTCCTTGTGGTTCTGAGATTTTTCATAACAAAGAGACCACTGCTACAATATAGTGAATCAGGAGTTTATCCCTTAATCAACAAGTAGTTCCTCGTTATTATTCGTCTCAATATCTCCATCTTCAAGCATCTTCAATCTTCGAACACGTAACTTGGTTCGAAGTGGTCGTTGGATATGAATCGCCCAAATCCGACTCCGGTTCCTTAGAAATCCAATCATCGATAAAAAATGATGTAATTAGGTGATTGTTTTTTGATCCATATATTTTGCTTTACCAAAATATCTTTGATAGATATATATTTTCAAATATTCTTTTAGTGAATATAGAATCATTTAAACCTCTTTTTGAATATTTCTCAAATCTTTTTTTTGAAGAGTATCTTTTGAGAGAATAGGATTATAGAAATCACTCAACTTTTATTCAGTATCAACTTCCGTATTCAATGAGTGATATAGGTGGAATAACAGTGAGATCACCTTTTAAATTCCACAAATAGGACAAGTTCCCCCATCGGATTTTGATAATGAGTACAAGAAGATTATTTCTATAAAATCCAAGTTGAGCATCCAGGCTTTCCTTTCGATATGTTCCACCTCTCGCCTAAAAGAGAAAACTAAGGCCAGGTAAGTTCATAGCACTCGTTGCTCCATCCCTAACCTTAGTTACACACCTTGTTTTCACTTATAGATCTCACAGGCGGGACAAATGTACTAATCGTTTCCGAATACTTATTTGTCCTTTTAAATCACTTAACTATTTGTTTAACCATGTAACAACCCTAGATTTTTGCCTATATATTTTAAATTTGACTTTATTTTTATTTTGATTATTTTAAATTTATTTTTATTTCAAACATTTTATCTATAAATGCTGACTGTTAAGTGATCTATGGTTCAAAATAGTATAAATTGGACATTTTACTAAAAAGGTGAATTTCTACTCAAACTGTTTAAACTTTGACTTTTAAAATTAAAATTAAAATCATTTTTAAATCTTGAATTTTATCTTTTATTATGAAAATAGATATAATAAATTGAACATCGCTTTTCGTTTCGTTGAAAACAGAGTTAAACTGTAAAAGTTATGTACATTTCAATTTTGAGTGTAATTTGATTTATTTAACAATTTTGTCTATTCTAAATTATATAAATCATATTTTCTTTGTCATATTTTATTTTATATGTTATTGTACGTATATTTTTGTATTATAATAATTTTAAAATGAAGTAAAAAAATTTCCAAAGTTAATGGTGATTTATTTGTAATTTCTGGACATTGTTTTGGATTTTTTAGAAATTTCTTTAAATGTTTTTCTATTTTCTTTAAATTTAATTTTTTTCTTATGTGTTAATGGGTTATTTTAAGTATATTTTGTGTTTTAATATTTTTTTAAAGTGATGTTATAATTTTTCCAAAGTTTATTGTGTTGATTTCTTTTTTTTTAAAAGGCTATTTTCTTATTTTCTGCTATTTTCTTCATTAAAATTATATTTAAATTTAATTTTTTTTATTTTGTGAATGTAATTTTATTTTATATTATTATTTATGTTTAAAAATATATTACAAGCTCATATGAATTTTCTAAAATTTATTTCATGTAATTTCAAATTTTCTAGACTAGTTTACTATTTTTAGCTATTTTCCTTAATTTAACTTTATATAATTAATAAATATTATATATATTTTTATATTTTGATAAATTTTCGAAATTTTATCTGGGATTATTATTATTTCCAGAAATATCAAGTTATATAAACATATATAAGAAATATGAAAGGTTTTGTGACTGTTTAGCTGCTTGTGACTCTTTGCTTTCCTGCTCTTCATTTTCCAAAATCATGCATTCATTTTGCTTGGCCGACCTTAATTCTTTCAGCTGCACATTTTTCTCATTCATTCCCGTATACAAACTCTTCTCAATCACAAAAATCATGGCCTCCATTCCTTAGGCAAAGAATTGGTAATCTTCTTCTTCTTTCTACTCATTTTCTTCTTGTTTTCTTATGATTTTGCTCTTGCTTTCTTCACCTTCAAGGCTAAGCTCCTTCATCTCCTCCACCTTGGCCTCCTCAACCACCACCACATCTGGTCAGCACTTCCTCCAGCCCACAGCCAAGCCATGGCCGTGCCTTTGTGTTGACTAGATCCACTAAAATATGAACATACACCACATATATGCACCTAGCCAAGCCTACCTTAGCACCACCACCTCAAAACTCCACTTTGGCCGCCACATACACCACCACCACCACCCTAGCTGACCTAAGACACCTCTGCCATGTCATCCTCCACCCCACCTAGACCTGGACAGGCCATGCTAGCATGTGGACGAGCCTTTTTATTGCTTAGAAAACCATGTAGTTTGAATTGACTTGTAATTCATGTGTCACAAACCTTTGCTCCATCATTGCCCATGCTACGGCCGACCATTAGGAACCCAAAACTGATCTAAAACCATGTTGTAGCCCTGCCATTTCAGATCATAGCTGAAGCGTAAGAGGTAGAAAGCAAGTGCAAAAACTTTGGCTTTGTTTTGTACAACCAATTCTAGCATTGTTTAGTGATAATTTGTGTCGAAAACTTATATCTAATCTATTGTTTTGTGTAAATGTTTGAACAAGGCTATTAGCTTTGGCTCTCCACTATCTTGTTGTATCTGTGTTGTCGTGCCTTCATAGTGTCGTTATGTGTGCTTTGGCAGCGATCTCCAGCTTTGAACTTGTGAGTAACTCTCACCAGACATTATGTACTTATATAAGTAGTAAATTGACACCCTGTGAATCTGTAGAACTATATGATCATGTTATAACTGCTTATATTATTATCATATGATGTTCACACCTGTTATTACACCTATTATATTATATATTACTGTTATTTCATGTTATTCTGTTTATTTTATCTGTTCATCACACTGCAAGTTCCCTTTAGATTAGAATCACTATGGGTTGAAATGATATATACCCGAACGGACTTTAGAATAAGGGAAAATTGTTACAGACTGAAATGATAGGCCTGAATGATTTTCAATTTATTTCATTTACTTAGGACTGCGGGTTGGAAATGATAAAACCCAGATTTTCTTTGTAAATTACTGGTTGAAATGATATATTACCCGTATCACTTTACCTAGCGTAGATAATTATATATAGGCCCGTAGTTAAAATATGTTTTCCAAAAATTTTAAAATATTTTAGAAATTTAATTATTATAATATTTTGATTTAAAATTTAATAAAAATATAATTTTTGTAAAGTATTATTGATTTTCTGGAAATCTATAAGTTAAATAAATTATGGAAAAGTTAGAAAATCTGAATGTAAGTTATTTTGGAAATTGTGATTTAATTTTTAGTGGAATTGAAATTAACTTTGAAAATATGATAAACTTATGATATTTTGAATTTGAATTTATTTAAAATGATTTTATAACATATTAATGATTTTTGAATAAAGTTGAAATGTGAAATGAATGAATATTTAAGTTGAAATTTTGAAATATAACTAAAAATTTGAAATTTATGAAATTGACTTAAAAGTGAAATTTTAGTTAAGTAAATAAAAAAATAAAACTAAGTTTTATTTGAGAATTTGAACTTAAGTGTTAAGTTTAAATTTAATGTAATGAATTTAAATTTGAATGTTGAAATTTAATAAGTGAATTATAAATAAATATTGATTTTTGAAAGGAAACTTAACTTTATAAAATCATGAATTTAAGGAAAATTAAATGATGCTTATAAATGTGAAAATGTATGATTTTGTAAGTTAAAAATAATTTAAATAAAAAAAAGAGTGTTTGTGAAATTCTATGAATATTTGAAGTTAATTAACAGCATTTTTAAATGCTGTCTTTTGTTAAATTGAATTGTTTTGAATGTAACTTTCTGTAGCATTTTCCAAATGCTGCGAAACTTGAATTTTCATTGTTTTAATAAATTTTAGTGCATAAATGAACATTGAAAAGTTTAAATTTTTGGAATTTAATAATTTAATTATTAAAGGTAATAACTTCATTTTTATGATTTAAAATGAAGTAATTTGTTTTGAAATATAACTATTTGATATATTAAAATGATTTGAAATTTGGTACTGAAAGATATGATATTTTGGTATACTGAAATGATCTGAAATGTGGTTTTGAAAAACATAGCAATTTTGATATATTAAAATGATTTGAAATGTGATTTCGAAAAGATATGATATTTTGATATATTAAAATGATTTGAAACAAAGTTTTGGAAGATATGATATTTTGATATTAAATGATTTGAAAAAAAAGTTCTGAAAGATATGATATTTTGGAAATGAAGCTTTGAAAGGTTATGATATTTTGATATATTAAAATGATTTGGAAGGAAGTTTGAAAGGATATGATAATTTAATATATTGAAATGGTTAGAAATGACTTGATATTTATTTTGATAAATATTTGAATTGAAAGATATGGTATGATGATATATTGAAATGGTTTGGAAATGATTTAATCTTTATTTTGATAAAGATTGGGTTGAAATGATATTTTATTTTGAAGTATAAAATATTGTTTTAAAGTTATAACTACGGGTTATAATAACGATTGGTTGTTAAAGAGACCGAGATCGGATATTGTGTTATAGCCGGCCAATACCGAAAACGACTTTAACAACTGTGTACGCGGTGGAGATTCCAGAATGAAGTAGGATGGTGGCGACGTTCTCGAGGTATATTACGTTGGACCCAACTCCCGTGAGGTGGCATAAATGATTAAAACAGGAGCTATACCAGGCTACACAAAGGGTCGCACCCTTTCATCGAGCATGCTCCATCGGAAACCATTCTATTACTTTTGTGATTCGATATGTGGCGCCATTTTGATTCGGGAGTATTGTTCGAGGTGGGCAGAAGCTGCTGGCTTGCCGTCACCACCAGTCCGGGAGTGCAAACGGTGTATCCACCCTGGCATTGCCTCGCTGCCGTGTCATCTCCTTATATCGAGCCCACTACGATTTTGGTTTTAAAGATCCGACTGCGTTAAGGTTCACCATCCCCTTAACGCTATTTTCTATATGATTATACTTAACTGATTAGACACTACTATATATAGCGCAATATACTACATAGTAAATAGTTTAACGGATCCTTAGAGGATGAGCGGCCCCAAGCATCTTCTAAGTTACTTGTACCTTTACTACAGTTCACTTGAGTTGGTTTACATTGTATAAGTATGTATGTCCTGACTCGAGTGTTGTATTTTTATTTACGCTCGGGTCAGCCTAAGTATTCACAGATTTGGATTTCCACTTTCTGGAGATTTGGAATCGCTGGAGATTATCTGCTCGTCTAGTTTTATCTTTTCAGTCTGTTGGTCCTTTCCAGCTATTGTATTAGTAGATTTCTATGTATTGAGACTTCTTTTGTACTTTATTTCTTCTGTTATATCTTGTGTAACTCTGATATATTTATATAGTAGCTTCATGAACTACTGTCTCTTTTGCTTCCGCTGCATTATTATTAGTCTATGTCTGTGATCTGTGATTTTTATTTACTGCATATTCTGAGGCTTGCTAAAATTTTATTTACAACGCGGTATTTTGAGCAATTCAATTCCGGCATGAGTGTCTACCTATACACTTATAATGGATGCGAATGGTTGAAAATATCGGGATGTTACAGTTGGTATCAGAGCTTTGGTAGCTCTAGGCAAAACTCATCATATGGAGTGAATGTATTTACAGAATCACTTTCATTCGAGTTTGAATCTCTTCCTTTTTAACACAATTCCTTTGAATTTTGGAACGTTCCCTACGGTTCCAAAATCCATTCGTATCCCTCACTATTCATCTTCTTTTGACCCTAGAGTATTCCATAACTCCGCTTCGGATGATCTTTTTAGTGAGTAGGCGGTCACGCCAATTTCAAATTGAATTATAAAAGGGGAAACTCTCTTACAATTAGCATCGATCCACCAGAGATTGTTATCTATCCTTGGTTTAGATGCTAATATCTTTTGTTATTCCAAACTCTAACTCTTGGGATCGAATGTAGATTTACCCTAGAAAAATCCACATTGATCTTATTCTTTAAGTCACGGTTGACCCGATTAATGTTGCCCGTGATTTATTTAAGCTTATCCACCTCCCTGTTTTGTTATTTAATCATCTTGTCTTTTGTTTCCAATCTATTCTTCCAAAAAATTTGAATTGTACTTGTATATCTATGTTTTGTTTTATATATTATGTTGTTTGAGTTGTTGATGTTGATTTGGGTTTCTGATAGATTCGTCTGATCAACGCTATCGATAGGATTTCTAAAACACTCTAACAGAACAAACTGACACAATATTATTTTAAAATTTGGTTAATGAAATAAATTTTGATATATAAGTAAATTTATGGAACTTAATAAACTGATTTAAATTGATTATTTGAAGTGATAATACTTGATTTAGGAACTGAAATGAATTTAGAACAAGAAATTTGAGGATTTAATTTCTGATGGTTTCAAACCTTTTGTTTAAAAAGTTTTATAAGGGATATATTATTTAAAATATTTTCGAATAAGAATATGTTTCCCAAGGATTTTTAAAGTTTAAAAATTAGTGCTCTTCTCTTTGTCGCCGGGAAATAACTTCGGTGATGATCGCGACATCATCAACGTTCATTTTCGAGCTTCGATGTGAAGGGACCGCTCTATAGACTTACTACAGCTTTGTTTTGGTAAATCAAATTGATTTGAATTGAATTTCTAAAATATGACTTGATTTATAATATATATAGATATATGTTTTAAATTTGATTTGATAAACTATGTACATACCTTTAATTATCTCTAAATGGTTTGAAGAAATCAGAAATTTAATTCTTAAATTTTATTTTTAAAGAATAATTTCAATTATAAAAAGAAAATCAAAATTTTTGGATAAATAATTCAAACTTGAGATAATTGAATTGGAAAGTTTTATTTGTATAATACTCAATTTCATTCCAATATAACTTACCTTAATTTCAGAAGTTAACAATGTAATTGGATAATATACAATATAAAAAGATTTTATAAAATGATTGACAGAGGTAAATAGAATAAATGGGTAATTGAATAATTTACAATATAAAATAATGTTAAAAGAACTAAGAATAAAAGAAGGCAGTTATAATAAGTGTAAGTATATTTAACATAAGTGATAAATATATTGAGCGGAATAAATTTAATTTTAATTAGGAATAAAGAAGAATAAAATTTATTAAGTACATTGTGAGTGTAATAAATGATTATTTTTCAAACCCATGGTTTTAAAAATTATTAATTTAAGATGATTGGATAATAAGATAATGAAATTGGGATAGTTAAGATTTATTTAACTTGTGTAAAGATTTATTCTCTATTTAATTTGAAATTTCCATGCTTTCAAATTTATTTCCTTATTTTGTTTTGCAAACTATCTTTTTGTCGTCCTTATTATTCTTATCTTCCTATAGACTAGTATAGGCATCTTTCTATAATTTTTCCTTTAGAAATCTTTCTATAATCTTTGATAAATCTGCACCTTGTTAAACTTACCTATAACAATAGTTATAAGCTATAATTTCAATCTCCTTGTCATCTTGTCTCAATCTTATTTCACTTTATCTTTTTCTGTGCTTTCCCGTACCTCATTCCTTTTCGGGGACGAAAAGTTTTGAGTGGGGGAGAGTGTAACAACCCTAGATTTTTGCCTATATATTTTAAATTTGACTTTATTTTTATTTTGATTATTTTAAATTTATTTTTATTTCAAATATTTTATCTATAAATGCTGACTATTAAGTGATCTATAGTTCAAAATAGTATAAATTGGACATTTTACTAAAAAGGTGAATTTCTACTCAAATTGTTTAAACTTTGACTTTTAAAATTAAAATTAAAATCATTTTTAAATCTTGAATTTTATCTTTTAATATGAAAATAGATGTAATAACTTGAACATCGCTTTTTGTTTCGTTGAAAACAGAGTTAAACTGTAAAAGTTATGTACATTTCAATTTTGAGTTTAATTTGATTTATTTAACAATTTTGTCTATTTTAAATTATATAAATCATATTTTCTTTGTCATATATTATTTTAATATGTTATTGTATGTATAGTTTTGTACTATAATAATTTTAAAATGAAGTAAACAATTTTCCAAAGTCAATGGTGATTTATTTGTAATTTCTGGACACTGTTTTGGATTTTTTAGAAATTTCTTTAAATCTTTTTCTATTTTCTTTAAATTTAATTTTTTTCTTATGTGTTAATGGGTTATTTCAAGTATATTTTATCTATTAATATTTTTTTTAAAGTGATGTTATAATTTTTCCAAAGTTTATTGTATTGATTTCTTTTTAAAAAAAAGGCTATTTTCTGCTATTTTCTTCATTAAAATTATATTTAATTTATTTATTTTTTATTTTGTGAATGTAATTTTATTTTATATTATTATTTATGTTTAAAAATATATTACAAGCTCATATGAATTTTCTAAAATTTATTTCATGTAATTTCAAATTTTCTAGACTGCTTTACTATTTTTAGCTATTTTCCTTAATTTAACTTTATATAATTAATAAATATTATATATATTTTTATATTTTGATAAATTTTCGAAATTTTATCTGGGATTATTATTATTTCCAGAAATATCAAGTTATATAAACATATATAAGAAATATGAAAGGTTTTGTGACTCTTTAGCTGCTTGTGACTCTTTACTTTCCACCTCTTCATTTTCCAAACTCATGCATTCATTTTGCTTGGCCGACCTTAATTATTTCAGCTGCACATTTTTCTCATTCATTCCCGTAAACAAACTCTTCTCAATCGCAAAAATCATGGCCTCCATTCCTTAGGCAAAGAGTTGGTAATCTTCTTCTTCTTTCTACTCATTTTATTCTTGTTTTCTTATGATTTTGCTCTTGCTTTCTTCAACTTCAAGGCTAAGCTCCTTCCATCTCCTCCACCTTGGCCTCCTCCACCACCACCACATCTGGTCAGCACTTCCTCCAGCCCATAGCCAAGCCATGGTCGTGCCTTTGTGTTGACTAGATCCACTAAAATATGAACATACACCACATATATGCACCTAGACGAGCCTACCTTAGCACCACCACCTCAAAACTCCACTTTGGCCGCCACATACACCACCACCACCACCCTAGCTGACCTAAGACACCTCTGCCACGTCATCCTCCACCCCACCCTGACCTGGACAGGCCATGCTAGCTTGTGGCCGAGCCTTTTTATTGCTTAGAAAACCATGTTGTTTGAATTGACTTGTAATTCATGTGTCACAAACCTTTGCTCCATCATTGCCCATGCTATGGCCGACCTTTAGGAACCCAAACCTGATCTAAAACCATTTTGTAGCCGTTCCATTTCAGATCATAGCTGAATCGTAAGAGGTAGAAAGCAAGTGCAAACACTTTGGCTTTATTTTGTACATCCAATTCTAGCATTGTTTAGTGATAATTTGTGTCGAAAATTTATATCTATTCTATTGTTTTGTGTAAATGTTTGAACAAGGCTATTAGCTTTGGCTCTCCACTATCTTGTTGTATCCGTGTTGTCGTGCCTTCGTAGTGTCGTTATGTGTGCTTTGGCAACGATCTCCAGCTTTGAACTTGTGAGTACCTCTCACCAGACATTATGTACTTATATAAGTAGTAAATTGACACCCTGTGAATCTGTAGAACTATATTATCATGTTATAACTTCTTATATTATTATCATATGATGTTCACATCTGTTATTACACCTATTATATTATATGTTACTGTTATTTCATGTTATTCTGTTTATTTTATCTGTTCATCACACTGCAAGTTCCCTTTAGATTAGAATCACTATGGGTTGAAATGATATATACCCGAACAGACTTTAGAATAAGGGAAAATTGTTACGGACTGAAATGATAGGCCTGAATGATTTTCAATTTATTTCATTTACTTGGGACTGCAGGTTGGAAATGATAAAACCTGGATTTTCTTTGTAAATTACTGGTTGAAATGATATATTACCCGTATCACTTTACCTAGCGTAGATAATTATATACAGGCCCGTAGTTAAAATATGTTTTCCAAAATTTTTAAAATATTATAGAAATTTAATTGTTATAATATTTTGATTTAAAATTTAATAAAAATATAATTTTTGTAAAGTATTATTGATTTTATGGAAATCAATAAGTTAAATAAATTATGGAAAAGTTAGAAAATCTGAATGTAAGTTTTTTTGGAAATTTTGATTTAATTTTTAATGGAATTGAAATTAACTTTGAAAATATGATAAATTTATGATAATTTGAATTTAAATTTATTTAAAATGATTTTATAACATATTAATGATTTTTGAATAAATTTGAAATGAATGAATATTTAAGTTGAAATTTTGAAATATAACTAAAAATTGGAAATTTATGAAATTGACTTAAAAGTGAATTTTTAGTTAAGTAAATAAAAAAATAAAACTAAGTTATATTTGAGAATTTGAACTTAAGTGTTAAGTTGAAATTTAATGTAATGAATTTAAATTTGAATGTTGAAATTTAATAAGTTAATTATAAATAAATATTGATTTTTGAAAGGAAACTTAACTTTATAAAATCATGAATTTAAGGAAAATTAAATGATGCTTGTAAATGTGAAAATGTATGATTTTGTAATTTAAAAATGATTTAAATAAAAAAAATAGTGTTTGTGAAATTCTATTGAATATTTGAAGTTAATAAACAGCATTTTTAAATGCTGTCTTTTGTTAAATTGAATTGTTTTGAATGTAACTTTCTGTAGCATTTTCCAAATGCTGCGAAACTTGAATTTTCATTATTTTAATAAATTTAAGTGCATAAATGAACATTGAAAAGTTTAAATTTTTGGAATTTAATAATTTAATTATTAAAGGTAATAACTTCATTTTTATGATTTAAAATGAAGTAATTTGTTTTGAAATATAACTATTTGATATAAAATGATTTGAAATGTGGTACTGAAAGATATGATATTTTGGTATACTGAAATGATCTGAAATGTGGTTTTGAATAAATATAGCTATTTTGATATATTAAAATGATTTGAAATGTGGTTTCGAAAAGATATGATATTTTGATATATTAAAATGATTTGAAACAAAGTTTTGGAAGAAATGATATTTTGATATTAAATGATTTGAAAAAAAAAAGTTCTGAAAAATATGATATTTTGGAAATGAAGCTTTGAAAGGTTATGATATTTTGATATATTAAAATGGTTTGGAAGGAAGTTCGAAAGGATATGATAATTTAATATATTGAAATGGTTAGAAATGACTTGATATTTATTTTGATAAATATTTGAATTGAAAGATATGGTATGATGATATATTGAAATGGTTTGGAAATGATTTAATCTTTATTTTGATAAAGATTGGGTTGAAATGATATTTTATTTTGAAGTATAAAATATTGTTTTAAAGTTATAACTACGGGTTATAATAACGATTGGTTGTTAAATAAATCGGGATCGGATATTGTCTTATAGCCGGCCAATACCGAAAACCACTTTAACAACTGTGTACAGGGTGGAGATTCCGGAATGAAGTAGGATGGTGGCGACGTTCTTGAGGTATATTACGTTGGACCCAACTCCCGCGAGGTGGCATAAATGACTAAAACAGGAGCTATACCAAGCTACACAAAGGGTCGCACCCTTTCATCGAGCATGCTCCATCGAAAACCATTCTATTACTTTTGTGATTCGATATATGGCGCCACTTTGATTCTGGGGTATTGTTCGAGGTGGGCGGAAGCTGCTGGCTTGCCGTCACCACCAGTCCGGGAGTGCAAACGGTGTATCCACCCTGGCATTGCCTCACGTGCCGTGTCATCTCCTTATATCGAGCCCCCTACGATTTTGGTTTTAAATATCCGACCGCGTTAAGGTTCACCATCCCCTTAACGCTATTTTCTACATGATTATACTTTACTGATTAGACACTACTGTATATAGCGCAATATACTACATAGTAAATAGTTTAACGGATCCTCAGAGGATGGGTGGTCCCAAGCATCTTCTAAGTTACTTGTACCTTTACTACAGTTCACTTGAGTTGGTTTACATTGTATAAGTATGTATGTCCTGACTCGAGTGTTGTATTTTTATTTACGCTCGGGTCAGCCTAAGTATTCACAGATTTGGATTTTCACTTTCTGGAGATTTGGAGTCGCTGGAGATTATCTTCTTGTCTAGTTTTATCTTTTCAGTCTGTTGGTCCTTTCCAGCTATTGTATTAGTAGATTTCTATGTATTGAGACTTCTTTTGTACTTTATTTCTTCTATTGTATCTTATGTAACTCTAATATATTTATATAGTAGCTTCATGAACTACTGTCTCTTTTACTTCCGCTGCATTATTATTACTCTGTGTCTATGATCTGTGATTTTTATTTACCGTATATTCTGAGGTTTACCAAATTTTTATTTACAACGCGATATTTTGAGCAATTCAATTCCGGCATGAGTGTCTACCTATACACTTATAATGGATGCGAATGGTTGAAAATATCGGGATGTTACAAACCACCTTTGAAATAATTTTGAACTGCTCAAATCTCCTTTCAAAATACTTTATCATTTACTTAAAAAATTTACATAAGACTTGGGAAAGAATTGTTTAGTTCCAACCATTATTTCAAAAGTTATTGAAAAGCATTGCCAAAAAATGTTGCAAAAAGTGTTACAAAAAGCTATATTCTTTAAAATGACTTTTATATCATTTAGAAAACCATCTTTTCGACTTAAATCACTTTTAAAACATTTTAAACGATTTTAGAATTTATTTCATATTTTTAAAATGATTATTTTATCCATTTTCAACTTTGGTCATTTAGTGTAAATACTAGATTTTTCTTGAAAATGTATTTTGCCATATTTCAAAATATACAGGATGAAATCTTTCTTTTCTTGTTCCGTTTGAAAGATATGGATATAAGGATTTGGAAAATTCTTAATTCGGAGAATTCCACACTACATTCCACTTCGTATGTTCACTTGAATTTTTGACCCGAAAACACGAACTACCGTTATATGACGCGTCAAATTTTAAGCGTATTTTGAGATTCATATCTAAACTTTGTCGAAACAAGTTTAAACACTTAGTAATCATTTCCAAAGCATATTCAAACACATTTTTTCAAAGGTATTAATGATTCCATATCACATTTTATTTTATTTTGAAAAGTGTCTCCGTGTAAAACAATGTCGTATATATCGTGACTGGTTTCAATATTTTCATGCAATAAACAGCATATGAAAAACAATATCATAATTAAACATCTAAACCAACATATCACATCATCACAACCAATTATATACATATAAATTAGAAGTTCTCACCTTAGTTGCAAATGAACTAACTTTAAAGTGATTATAACTTTCCTAACTTCAATTGGGTGCTCATGAATGCTTGTTCTAAGGCTTCTAGGTGGCTTTACTTGACTTTTGAAAGAGGAACATGCTCAAAGCCGTGAGTTTTAGGTAGGATATGGGCTTGGCTTGATGGTGAAGGGGTGGGTAGTGGGTTGTGAAGGAAGGAGGACGAGATTTGGTGAATATTTAAAGTGATTTGATGATTACTTTCTTTAGTATATTTTTGAATCAATTTTGGCATTATTTTATTAAGGTTGGAAGCCACTAAAAGAGCAAGAAGAAGCCTGAAATTATGAGAAGAAGAAGTGTGGAATGAAGTGAGAAAGTGGGTGTGTATTTATAGAAAAAACTTTGGATTAAAATAATATATTTGCAAAAGATCAAAATACCTTTTACTTACTTTTAAAGTAATCTTAATATTCAACACTTAACATCATATATCAAATCTTTACTTTATGTCCTTATCACTTAAGGAGTAAGAAAAATTAAAGTAATAATGATGTTTCTTTTTATTTGACATGTTTTGTTTTTATTAGTTTGCTTTTCCTAATTATATTATAGAATTTTCTAATTGTGTTTTAATAAAAGTAAACCTAATTAGAAACATAATTCATACTTACTACATTTGTATAAGTGTACATGAATATTAAAATAAAGGTGCAACAACGTTGCGACAACTTTAAGTCGACGAAACGTTGATTTTTGAAAAAATGTTCTACGGTCATATATTGACGTTTTAGTTAAACTATTTATTTATATAAATCAAATTTAAAAATAAATTTGTATAATTTTATTTAAAAATATAAAAGCTCATAAATAAATTAAAATAATTTATTAAACCATTTAAACTTACTTTTCTGAAATCAGGATTTTGTCACTTTTGTCGATATAAGCAAATATTATTATTTTTACGTATATTTCTATTTTCAAATCTTATCTAATATTGTTTAAATCATAAAACACTTTATATTTTATATTTAAAATCACTTTAAATATTATATTTTTAGGTGGTCAAATTCTGGTTCTTTATAGTAATCCTATTTAAAAGGCGGCCTGATAAATTGAAATATGGAAAAGAATGTTCTTGTTTCGAAATTGATAGTAAGAATTATAAATAAATAAATAAACACATATAACCACACTTAACAGTAAAAAATAAAAATATATAAATAGTTATTTTGCGATGATATTCGTATTAGTTATTAACACCATAGTAATTATAGGACTTAGTTTATGGACATTAACCATAGATTTAATGTGCAATAAATTTGTAATTAATAGAAGTTAAAAAGAAATTAAATAGGGACAGATTAGGGAATTTAATATGGCATTTATAGAGAAACTGAATAGGCATAATAGATGGATTTTGAAATTGATAAATAGATTAATGAATTAAATGAGGATTGAGTAAAGATTGTCCTATTTTAACATTTATGACCAATTATTATGGGTGACAGACATTTATTAGACATTAGAAGGAAACCAAAACCAAAGCATATAAATTAGAAATAAATAAGTAGCGAATAAGTAGTATTAATACTCGTAGAAGTTAATATAATTTTCATATCAGGAAATTATATATCTTATTTATACGTTTAAAACAAACGTGAATTAGTGGGCTTAGCCCAACACTTAGGCAGTGGGTGATTGGTTCGGTTTAGTAGGTTTAGATGCAAGATTAATAGAGTTATACAACTAGAGTACGCCCTTCACTTAGAGGCTACTAGTAGTTGTGTATACTTAGTACTGATGTGGAAGATCACCAACCTTAGGTTCCATAGGAAAGGATATGCATAGGACGTAGAACCTGCTTTAGGATGGAATTATTAAGTAGTTATTATAGGTTCCACCTCATCCCTATTTAGGAGTATTAAATGGTTGGGGTTAGTAGTTAGACATGGTGGTGGATATCTCAAAATGGGTCCGCTTCGGGTTTGAGTTATTAAGTAGCTATTGTAGGGCCCGCTTCTCATATAAAGAAGTATTTAATGGCTTAATAAGATTTTATGTGATGTCAATTAGATAGTATTGGAGAGAAGTCACCTTGGGGTAGGTATTAAATGACATGGACCTACCTAAAATGTAGGTATTTTATGGTCAAAGTTTTCCTAGTTACCATTGAAAAGTTATTATGTGGCTTGTGTGCTATCTCTTACATTGTAAGGACATGATTGACAGTGGTTGCATGGGACTGTGAAGGGCCTTTTGCCTACAGTTGAGGGAAAATTATAGAGTCGAGATGTATTGGTAATATAGAAATTATTATAAAGTCTTATCTAGGTGTCATTAGTCTTTATAGTTAGGACCAATTGACTAGCGGTTATGTTATGGAGGGCCCACTTCAGGGACCGAGGTATTAAGTAGCCATTACGGGGTCTGCCTCCTTCCTATTTAAGGTGTAAGTAGCTGGGGTTTTTAGGTAGTGAAACGATAAGACATATATATCGATAGGCTTATACTTATATAGTTGTACAATAAAGAAGGTTAGGTTAGACATATCATATGTGCATATGAGATTTAATGGATTAGCCGCAAATAATAGACATAACACTTAAATGAAAACCAATGGACGTAAATTAATTGGATGCATAAAACATGTAATTTTCCAATCACCGGAACATTTTTTAACCCCCTCCTTATAACAACCCACTTGTTATATTTAAAAGGAATAGATATTGGAGCAATACGGAAACTACAAATGGTGAATTTTTCCTATCCATTCTTGGCGCTAACAAGGCAATTAAATATCCAACGCGTGATACTCCAAGGTAGCAACCTTAGTTAATAAGCATGTTATATTATATTTTCAATTCCGTTATGGGTTTATGTTGATCACACTATGATATACTTGTGTTTATTACAGGTTACCAAAACCAACAATCCGTGCCCTAGTGGACTTGGGTTTTGATTTAGTTTAAATTCAGACCCAATAAGGTATGGGCTGGTGCATTTGGTACCAAAGCACATATTAGTCAATCACTGGAATTTGGATACACTGAGAGACCGTATTTGTATTTTACCTATAATTATATACACACACGTCTAACTCTATATATTTCGACTATAAAAGTAGTTGCAACCATATACTGAAAGGATGGATGAGGCAACTATGAGATGGACTAATAAATAGAATTAAATTTGTACTCCTACCCTAATTAGTATGTGGGGTGGAGGTTGTACCATAAGTAATTGGCCAAGAGGAGTACGAGCATGACATATAGAAGAATCCCGTAGGCTGGATGATACTTGACTCCTATGTTGGGCCTAAACTACCTTATGATTGTGCATTTTGATGGATTTCCAATTGAAGATGCATAATTAATCCAGGAAAATGGGAAGTAAGAACCTATATGTTGCAAGCATGTAGAAGAATGGTACAAAGAAGGAGTGGAGAAAGTTCCTGCAAGAAGGTGTATATTAATCACCATAATAAGATAAGCCGGACTTTTGTTGGTGATGAGTTAAGGATGGGTAGTAAAGGAATATCCTAAAGATAGGGTAATAATATTTCATTTCTAAGTCCAACCATATATGATAGAAGTTGATAAACAGGTTTTCAAGAATTTCTTAAAATGCCGTGAATAGAATTTTCAAAGGATTTATTCAGAAGTAGTTGTTATAAAAAAGCAAGGAAATTTTGAAATTCATAATTTGAAATTTGGTTGAGTCAAAAGTTTCTAATTTAAAGATTTTTGGTAAAAAGGGTTTTTCGTTTTTCAAATTGTTAGTTTAATTGGTTAAATTAAAAAGTTTTCGATTTAAAGATTTTTGATAAAGGGATATTTCGTTTTTTGAAATAAATGTAAGTAAAGCATAGGTTTGTATGGATGATTTTTCCTATTATATAAATTTTGAATTTTCATTTTGAAATTCTTTTTAAGGTGGATAAATAGGAATATTACTTAATTCAAATGGGGTATAGAGGACAGAAGCGTAAGAATGCCTAATAATTTTGATAGAAATAATATTAGGAATATGTATAGGATTAGTAATCTAGTTAGAAATAATATTATAAAAAAATAATAGGGATGGGATATGAAGAATGGATATATAGTAATTGCACATGTACTTTAGATATGCAATTAGATAGATCTTGCAACTACGCATATCATTTAGAAGTCCCCTGCTTGTGATATGAAAATCTTCATCAAAGGTTGAAGCTATGATAGTATGAGTGCTGGAAAATATTAAAATGAAAGTTACCCTTATCTACTCCACATTTCACTGTTTAAGAAGTAAATCTCTGTTGTAGCAATTCCTTAAAAGGTAAAATCGGTTAGAAAATGGAAAATATTTATGGTTTCTATTGAAACCAAGTAGTTTTTCAATTTAATAAAAAAGTTTCTAAGTCTATATTTTCAAAAATAAAGGTTTTGGATTAGGTACTTCAGGATTGTGAAGTTTTAGTTTTATAAAGAATGGAGAAAAACAAACTAAATTTTTTAGTATAGAGTAGATGGGATCACAACTTAGATAAGGTGGAGTAAATGTAATGACCTATCTTTTCGACCCTCGAAAATCGACACTACTAAATCTTTGGCACCCAAATGCTGCAAATTCATGTGCCGAAGAGGCAGTTAATCAAGGGTAAAAGAAAAAAAAGAAAGAAGAAAAAATGAAATAGATTCTCATATTGCATTTAACAACATGGTAGTTATACATATAGATAGTATATATAATCACTCTCAAAATGAGATATAAGAGTCATAGTTAGTATTAACCTAGCTAGGGACATTTATAACTGCCTATCTATACCAATGCTGGTAAATGCTTATATATAATACAACGAAAATATAAATAGATAACTACCTACAAGGACCCTCCAGCTTAATGTTCCATGCTCCACCTAAAATGCTCTAAGCTACCTAACTACTTGGCTGCCCGGAAAAATAAGGCACCTAAAGTCTAAGTGGAAAAGAAAATAAAATTCCGGTCAATCATAAGACTGGTGTGAGAAAGTTCAAAAGAACGGATACTTTTGAAATCAATGGGTATCTCATAAACCACGCCACACATAAAAACAGATGGGGTTTTACCTATGATAACTAAAGCATTCGCTATGTAAAAGCAGGATATTATTTTTAATGACATTCTTCGAAAACTCTTTCAAATAAATATATACAATCTTAGCCAATATTTTACATTAATTAAATTCCAGCATATTAGGTTCTACAACTAAAACCGCAAAGGCTCGTATTGGAGAATGGATTTCACACAATGACAAGCTAAGGGACTACCTTTTGACAGTACATTTCTAAAGGAATGTACCGAAGCACAACCCAGCTATCCTCTGCCAACATACAATGAGCCTACCTTTACCATAGATAGTACCTAATATTTCATCACCCCGATCATTGCTAACATATTCGTGGGATATCAACGCATGCACAATGAACTGAAATATAGAGGGTGATCCCAAAAGGTAATGATTATATCCTAATAGGTGCGACCCACTTAGCCCGAATGCATCTACCATGTTTTTGTCATTCTAGACGAGCGAGGCTTAAGGTAACGTTTTACCTTTCACAAAAAAAATCTCTCTTTGAATGCCATATTGCTGTTTCTAAAAAAACACTATTGAATTCCACAAAAGTACAACCTTTGAGCTCGTACGTCTCAGAGAAGTGTATTAAGTTTAAAAAGGGTTACCTCCTATGCCACTAAATAGACGTACGTTTGTAAAAATCAATGTACGTGGTCTTAGAAATGCAATGTTAAATACTCGTCCATACAAGTTGTCTAGGCACAGGATAAAGCAAAGGCACTTCTCCTTCTACATCTGGTTTGGGAACCACCTCTAGGACTAGTAGCAAGTAGTCCATGCATCGATGGTTTCAAAGAGTCTGCTGCTCATAGAGTGTACGATAAAGCCGCCTGGGAGATACATTTGATAGAAATGACTAGGCGCCTATTGAAGTTACCACTGCCACCATATATATGATAATTAAATTGCCCTAGAGGTTCATGACAAACAACCCTGCATTATGAAGATCTTTGTCTTCAAAATCATTGTCTTCAACTTATTTTCACTTTTGAACGTATATTGGATCGAAGTGATTTTCAGATAGGAATCACCCTAATCCGACCTCTGTTCCTCCGAACACATTTATCAATAAAAGATGTTAAGTATGTAGGTGATTATCAATGTCTTTTATCCAGATAAAATATCTCTTTAGAGATATACATCTTTAAATCATATTCTATTTTAGCACATACAGAATAATTTAACTTCATTTTAACTTTAGAAACACCAAAGCATTTCTCATTTATTACATAGGAAAATGTTTCCATAATTTAATACAATATTAATAGCGGTTTCATATTTTCGAAACATATCTATCAAATGGGTTAATACCATGTTATCTAAGATGGTAAATTCAAAACCAGCTAGTATTGAGTAAATAGGATCCATATGAAATATATTAATTGTACTCAATAGTAATTTCTGCATTCAACCTGTACTATTCATCGAATAACGGAAAAATCAACTTTTAAATTCAGATGGATAGTATGAGTTTCCTTCTTGGAATTTAATATAGAGTTTAATCAATATGTTTCATATATCACTAAATCTCAAAATCTTGTTTTACTTTTGAAAATCTCTAACTCTTTTATCTTAGGAAAATGTGGTCCAAGTAAATCAAATTTACTATCCCCACCAACGGGCCAGTCCCGATAGATAGAGTGAGTCGTAAATACCGGTTGTCTAAGCTCGGGTCTAGAGACTATCTTTTCTATCACCCTCAAGGCGGTCAAGTTATTTGAACAACTCTAAACTCTTTAAAATTCTTGATTTATTATTTGAAACAAATTTACAAAAAAATTCGAGAACAAAATACCAAGTTTAAATCTAAATTTCAAAAGTTAATAAAAAGTGATGCAAAAAGTGTTTTTAAAGATTCTTTAATAAAAATATTAAATTCATTCACATATTTCCATTTTCATAACTCAAATCCATTTTAAAACATTTTAATATATTTACATAATTTGTTTTATAGTTTTAAATATTAAAAATATGCATTTTAAAGATTTTGCCATTTTAGTTTTCGAACTGCCAAAGGCAACGTTTTGGAAACTTAGTTTGGACAAATCTAAAATTTTATATAATGAAATCTTGATTTTTCTTCTCCATTTGAAAACCATAGTTATAACTTGAATTAACTTTCACGACACGAAATCACGAACTACCATTATACGACATGCCTATTTTTAACTCCAATCTTGTCAAATATTCTCCGAATTGAATTCTAAAGTTCATAAAACCTTTTTAATCCATTTTAAATCATTTTAAAGTGTTTAACCATTTTGTAACACTTCTATAATTCATATAGGAAAGTGATTTCCTTTGTGTAAATACGACATGTATTTTACATGAATTATTTCCATAACTAAAAAAACACGTTATCACATCCAAACATGATAAACAACCATTATAAACAAGCATAGAAATCATATCATATCATCATGGATTTTATATAATAAATTAGTAGAGCTTCTCACTTGCTATCCTTTTGACCAAACTTTCAATCCAATATAGGTCCACTATTCCCGAGCCAAAGCTTACAAATCCTACTCTAAAACTCCTAGGGATTTGGTCTTGGCCTTGCAAGGGCATGGGATGCCTATATGGGTACGACCTTGGTAGAGAGAAGAAGGAGGAGATCACTAACTCGATCTCGAACTCAAAGTGGTATATCTCTGTATATTTTACGAATTATTTTGACAGAACTTTGACGCTATTTTTGAATTTTTCTAAGAGGCTATAGAAACCATTAATGTAAAGTAGGAAGAAGATTAAGAAACTTAATAAATTAGAGAAGGAAGTATGAATGAAAGTGAAGAGGTATCCCTTGTATTTATAGGAAAATTTTTGAATCAAAATATCATGATATTTTCACCGAACATCACATCGTCTTTCTACCTCACTACCACCACGCCCCCATTCATGTGCATGGGGCATCCTTATTTCATCACCTCCATCACTTGATGTCACTTTCCTTAGCTCTTAAGGCATGCACTTGGATGAGTATGTGGACTAAGGTGGAGATATATTATCATTCCTCCTTTATAAATATCATGATATTTATTTTATTTACCATTAGTAATTAGTAAATGTAAACGTTAATTCTAAGGTGTGTGTGTGTGTATGTACCTGGATGTATATATGTTTATATATGTGTATGTATGTCACATATAACATATAACGTTAAACAACTTCCTCCAGTTAAACCGTTATGAATCCATAATCCGATTTCCAGTCATATTTTTATTTCTCAGTTAAAATACATGTAACGACCCGCTATTTTGGACCATTCAAATCGACAATAAAACCGTACATGTCCGACTTGAATAATTCAAAATACGGAATTGTTAATAAAATTTGACAAAACTTAAAATATACAGTAAATAAATCAATCATAGATCACTTACACAGAGTAATACAATGCAGCGGAATAGATAAAGAATAGTAGTTCATGCAGCTACTATATACCTCAGAGTTAGAAATAAAATACAACCGAATAGTTCAAATGCCATGAAGTCTCCAATGCAACAGATGGCTTCTCTGAACCAATCAACTGGATGACTGAAGGGATAGATAGCTGGATCTTGAAGCAAAGCTCCAACTTCGAAGATGAGTCTCAAATGTTGTATCTCTCAGTCTGACCCGAGCGTAAAGCAAAACACAAAACACTCGAGTCAGGATTAACATTCTTATATCTATAAATCTAACTCAAGTGAAATATCAACTGAAATATAATTAACTTAGAGGATGTTTGGGATAACCATCCTCGAAGGGTCCATGGAACTATCTAAAAGATAGAAATATACACTATAACACCGTAGTCTTTTCAACATAATTTATACTTCAAAATCAAATATCATTTTCACTTCAAATATCTCTATACTTCCCAAATAGTATTTTTATATATTAAATAATTTGTACAGTAAAGAAATTTCAATTCCCTCAACTTAACAAATCGTTTAACATCAACCCGACCACCCCATTTAAATCTATTTCAATCTCAATTTATTAATTTAAATTCAACTCAATTTCTAAAATAACCACTTCAATTTTATCGATCTCAAATTCGAATTTGAAATCACAAAATACCTTTTATGTTCAATATATTTCAAAACGTTAAGTATTCAACGTTTCAAACTAACTTTTTAATCAATTTAGTTTCTAAATAATAAATTCAACTATACTGATTTCAAATACATATCCGAATCTCAAAATAAACCATTGAAACCCAATATAGTTCAAAGCTTTAATATTTAATTAAATGTTCTATTTAATAGCTCCATATAGATCTCGATTTAACCTCATTATTATCTAGTCTTAAAATAATCCCTCATTAGATACAATATCATTTAAGTAACCTTAAATTACATTTTACTCAATATTTTCTTTAATTTATTTAAACGTGAAATATTCATTAAATCACTTAAATAAAAATCCAGTTACAAAATCATACCCTTAAATTTCCCATTCAAAAATTTCAAATTGATTTAATTGAATAAATCCTTATTTAAATACAATTTAGATAAACCCACATTTATCTCCCAATCTTTGCAAAATACTTTTGGAATAAAATTTACATAAATATTTAGCATAATTTATGTATTAAATCAAATTTTGACTAAATTAAATATTATTAAATCTATATATCATTACCCTTTATATATAAAAAAATTTAAGGATTAACATTTAATAAGACCATATATTTCTTTCCAAAACAATGAATTAAATTTCAAAATATTTATATATATGGACCAACGATGTCTGTATATATTTCTTATCATATGGTCAAGTGTTACGGATATTTATCATTTCAATCCGTACACTAAATGTATACAGGTGGATAGCATTTCAACCCGTAATCCCAATTCAATTAAATGAAAATCGCTTGGGTTTATCATTTCAACCCATAACGATTTTCTCCTATTATAAATTCTGTTCGGGTATGTATCATTTCAACCCATAGTGATTTCTATACTAACAGGGAACTTTCAGAGTGATAACAGAAATGTAAATAATAATAACAACAGGCATATATCATCAAAATAAATATATAAACAATAGGATATGGTGTCATATCCCATAAGTGAATAGTTACAGATAATAGCATATATAACAATTTAAATAACTACAGCCTCATATTTCAATTGTCGTCTCAATTGAAATCAAATTTAGTAAATAAAAGAATGTTAATCGTGAGTGATTTCTCACCTTTCGAGGCTAGAGAAAAAAGAAATGAGTTATGAAATCCAGATCCGAATTCCAAAACAAAGCTAGATGGACACGGTTCAATGATCAAAGCTGATAATAGGAATAGACGAATTCAAATCAGAATTGGATCAAGGAAGATAAATAGGATAAGTGAGCTTATATACAACTAGCCAAAATATGCAGACACGGTTTATAAAATATGCAACAAAATATGCATGCCTCGGTTAATATATATACATAGGTGTGCAGACCGACTATATTAATATAACCATATATATACTATATAACATTTCCTTTACCAATTTGTATATGACTATACATATGACTATACTTGAAATCAAAATACACATCCCTAAAAAAAATCCAACGTATATCAGTCAGTGCAAACAACCTTAAGGCTGACATGAAATAAACTTTTGAAAGCATATACTGTTGAAATTATAAAATATTGATATAACTTATACTGTAAAACTACCATAGAAAATTTATATATATACCTACATTTAAATATAACTTATGTAAATTGTTGAAAATAAAATAAAATATAGTACGGTAGACTCTAAAATACTAAAACAGACATAAAAATATATATATTATAAATTGACCTATCAAACTTGTACCCACCAATTTTATATAATATATATACCAACATAGTAACGAAAATTGAAATACTATATTTTATATATCTAACATATGAAAGCTAATAAAATAACATATTTTATTATAGTTGAAACTGTTATAACCAAATATATAAAACATATAAAAATACGTATATTAATAGAAGGCTGCCAAACTTATACCATATATATCGTAAGCTATCAATAGTAAAATAAAACGCGTATATATATATATATAACTTATCAACTAGTTAGTAAAACATGCGTATCTAAAAGCCGTACGATAACTATATGCTAACAAAAGTCAAAAACTATATACCGTAAAATCTTAAAATAATATACATAATACAGTATAAATGTATACTAACCTTTATATATGAACAGAAGTTAAATATTTATATACACGTTTATAAATATAACAATTATCATATATATACTATTATGAAATATATTATTATTTTTAAAGTTCAACTGTTAGGGAATTCAAAATCCCCATAGTTGCAGTAAACATATAAAACAAAACTTATGCACAATCTATACTGTTCTTAATATATAAAATAGACTTATATCAAAGAAAATGCGTACTTACTTTTAAAAACCAGAGAGGAAATGTTTTGCCAACTAATGCGTGCGGCCATGGGGAGGAGGCAGGCTAAGGAAAAGAGAGAGCTCATGCTCAGGTTTGGAAGAAATAAGAAAAGATGGAGGGGAGATGAGAACAGGCGATTTTTAAAGGAAGAATGCATGCGTGATTCAAGCAACATGACATGGCGAAGGGCATTCTTCAGACAACACAGAAAATGCTAGTTTCTTAAATATAAAGGTAGGTCTGCATCTGATATGTGAACGTGCTATATGACTTTATATAATATTTACAAAGCTCTCTCCTCTTTTAATATTAATTTGAGGGCAACGAATAGCCTACAGAGAGAAAAGAAGATGCAATCTATGCTATACTATATATATATATATATATATATATATATTCCTAGAAATACGGAAACGAAGAGGTAAAAGAGGGAAGCGAAAGAGGCGTATAAATGAATGGTAAATAAATTTAGATTTCAAATGAAATAAATGGAACAGCAGAGATTAAAGTATGGATGTAAATCCTAGAATAATAAAAAGAAACGATTATATGTTGATTAAGAAAAATAATTAAAACAATTAATGGCTTAAATGGGGCAGCATGTTTCAAATTTTTGAAATGCAAAAGAAACATACACTATAAATATAAAGTTTTCAAAAGCAAAAGAAACGTAAAGCTGTCCATTAATTCATCAAAACGTTATTTAAGTAATAAATTGAAATGAAAAAAAAAGTAATTGTAACGGTCAATAGTTGATTTAGCTATACACTTAAAGCAATAAATTTTTGTTTATTTGTACAACACATAATGAGTTTTGAAAGTCAAGGATATAAAAATGGATAAAAGGAAAGAAATCAGGAAATTTTTGTGAGCAATAGCTTTCCAAGGAAAGGTAGGCTTACATTATATATACATGTTGAGATGATTAGGCACGTTCAAAAATTTTGAAGCAATGAAGGAATTGGAAATAAATATGAAAGAAATTTGAAAAGTCGGTAGCTATGATTTAGCCAAAATTTATTAAAGCCATTTACTAGGAAGGTTGGAACCGAAATAATAGGGAGAGGAAGGCACTTTAAATTTGATGACAAAGTTGTGTTCGGATCTATAAGCAAGTGGTTTATATATTATAGGCCTTCTGAAAGCGAGGGAAGGAACAGATGCTACTAGCTTGATGATTTGAGATTCTTTCAAGCGTTAAAAACAAAAATAAAGAGAGACCAGAATAAACGCACCACCATAAATATAAATATACGCTTCAATTGCAAAAGAAACGTATAGAGAAAATTATGGGTAGTGGGAAAGGTAAAGTCAGTGCACGAAACTACAAGGAATAATAAAAGCAAGGTCGATGATCTCAAATTTATTAATGGTTACGAATGGAAAAGTCTACCTGGATTGGAAAAGTATTAAGCAATAGAAATCTTTAACGGTAGTAAAAAGAAACCGTTACGCACTGATTCAGAAATCAATTAAAGCAATTAATAGCTTGAATTGGACAACACGTTTTCTCAATTAAATAAACTTCCATAAAATTATTTGAAAATTTACAATCTGCTATATTTAAATATACGTATTCTAAATATATAAACATTTTATTTAAAAATTCAATTATTATAAGATTTCACAAATATTCAATTAAATACCTTATAGAATCAATAAAATTGTTAAAGTTTTCCGGGTCGTTACACTCTCCCCCACTCAAAACTTTTCGTCCCCGAAAAGGAAGGAGGTAGGAGAATAAAACAACCAGAAAAAAAAATAGATTGAAAGCCAAGATAAACAATAAATTTTAAAACTATATAAATTTTATTTAAAATATTTATTTGAAAATTTCATTTGAAATTAAATTTTCTTTAATATTTAATACTTCTCAAACTCCTTTGCAAACAATTATTTACATTATTACTTCTATTTACAAAGACTATTGAAAATATTAAATCCAAAATTTATGAAATTTTTAATTTATCTCAAGATACCTTTCAAATATTATCAATAAATTAATAATCATTTTATTTAAAGATGTTTTATTTAATTTATAACTTCAAAAATATTTATAACACTAAAATTTTATATAAAACAATGTATTATACAAATAAGCAATATTTAAAAGATTTATTCAAAAAGGAAAGGAAGGTAGATTCCGAAAACGGAATATAGGTGAAAAATGAAGCTAAGCAGATGAGGTAGATTCAAAAGAATAGAATCGGGCATGAATAATTTATTTCAAACCATAAGAATTTTAATTTTAAATATTAATACAAAATTTTTTTGTTGGGAAAAATACTTTTATAACAAATACCTTTATAATAATACGTTTATATCGAAATAAATCTTTCCTTCGAAAATATTTTTATAACTCGATGTTTTAACAAGTTTATCCTCGTTCTTGCAGACTCTGGCCATGCGTTGATCAGGCGCAAAGCTAGAATTCTTCAAGTACTTAGTAGACCTGTTTCAACACCCAGTGAAAATACTTGAAAAACCTTTTTAAAAACAGATATGGAAAGTACAATCCAAACAAACAACCAAACCAAAACCTTTGTCCGACCATGGTTCGCAGATACACAATGGTTACGCCAGGGTCTCCCAGGAAACAATCCATATCCGTAAGCTTTCTCAGCCCTGCGAGTTACGCCATGATGACTAGTAGAGTGCAGGATACACAATGGTTATGCCTGGATCCCCCAGGAAACAATCCGTACCCCTAGGCAAGACTCAGCCAGGCACTTGCGCTACTATTCGCGACCTACACAGATTGCAGGATACACAATGGTTACGCCTGGATCCCCCAGGAAACAATCCATACCCCTAGGAAAGACTCAGCCAGGCAGTTGCGCTATGCAGTCACGAGAGGAAAAAAACCATGGGTTACGCCACGGTGGGAAACACTCGAGTATTACATCCGGAAAACCGAAAATCAGAGAGAATAATATCGATGGAATGAATCCACGATGTGGCCACAAAGCGGATATCAAGCAGAAGGCACTTTCCATATCTTCACTTCGAAAATATATATTATATAGTACCTTTCCAAATACTTTCAAATATCATACTTATATAAAATCCATATATATATATAAGATTCCATTTTCAAATCGAATACTTTCCAAATCAATAGTATATCAAATCGTACTTATATAGACTTCGATTTATAAAAAAAATTCTCTTTCCAAATTGAGTACCTTTCAAATCAATAGATTTCAAATCACTTCATACTTATACAAATCCATTTTATATAAGTTCGACCACTCCCAAATCAAGTGCTTAACAATATAAGAGTCTCAATTTCAAATCATTTCAATATCAATTCAGTTTCAAAATCATATAGGATTTCACCAAATTTTCTTCCAAATTAAATATCTAAATTTCAAAGTTCCCAAAATAATAGGTTTAGAAAATTATCCCAGTTTCCAAATTAAAATAATTCAAGTCAAACAAATTCATTTCCAAAATCACCATATAAGTACTGGTTTTTAATTTCAATTTAATTTCAAAACCAAATATTTTCTCAAAATCAATTATACTCAAAATGGTTTCCAAATTTATAATCATCACTTTAAAACTTTTAAACTATCTATTTCTATTAGAAATATCCAATTTACCTTTCTGAAAACCATTATTTGAAATTAAATTTTTTTTTTCCAAAACATTTCAAAACTAAATTTATATTCTTTATCAACATTTTATACTCTTCAAAATTTCTTAGCTTTGAAAATTTAATCTTGATTTGGAAGTGTTCGAACATTCAAAATAGTTAGGGAAATCAAATTTCAATTCAAGAGTTGAAAATCAACAATACATCAATAAATCAAATATTAAATCCGAAGCTCGAGGACTGAACACCGGTCTCATTTTAAATTGTTTCAAATATATACTTATATCTTTCTAAAATATCAAATTATACTTCGGAATTTGAAATCAAAAACGGTTTTACAAAATCACTCGCATAGCGAAGCTATTAAAGTGGCCTCTCCCCCACTCTGAAACTCGAAAATCAATGTCGATGATGCGTGCACTCATCACCGAAATTATTCTCCAGCGACATAAGTGAGTTCTGGACTTTTATTTTCTTGAAAACTTCTTTGAAATTTCTTCAAAATTATTGGAATTCATTTGAACCCATTTGAAACATTTCTTATTCGGAAAAATACTTTTAAATCATATTATTTTTATATATTTTTCCCAAAATCTTAAAACCAATTTCAAAATATCGGAATTCAATTCTCGAATTTCAAATTTAACCCTTCAGTTATAAATCCTTTTTATATAAATCACTTTCTTATAAATTTTCAAAATTTCCAATCCTTTCAAAACTTTTATATATAGAATAACATTTCTTATTCGTTTTATATATAGGTATATAATCCTTATCGAAAACATTTTCACTTTTATATATAGAATAAAATCATAGTTATCAAAATAATAATTTCGTATAAAACAATTTTAAAATACAACAAACCCGATTTTCAAAGGTTGATTCAAGAATGGATTTCAAAACAAAGATAGAGATTTAATTTAGAGGAACTCTAATCAATAGAATCCTGATTCGAAGATAGGCTCAAACAAGGTTGAGAAAATCAAATTACAAAATAAAAGATGGAGATACTTCTATAAATCTCGGGCGACCTTAACCGGGTCAACCGTGACTTCAGGAATATAATTGATGCGGAATTCTAAAGCAAATCGACATTCGATTGCCAGAGATAGAATTCGGCATACCAAGATATAGCAGCATCGTAAACCGAGGATACAGAAATCTCCGGTGAATCAATGCCAATTGTAAAGGAGTTTCATCCCCTTTACAAATAATTCAGTGGAGTCATGGGATACTTCAGAATCGAACGGATATAAATTGGGAGAGACAAGAATGAATTTCGGAACCGAGGGACATTCCAAAATTCAAATGAAATCGAGTCAAAAGGAAGAGATTGAACTCAAGCGAAAGTGATTCTGTAAATAAATTTACCATATATGCTAAGTTTTGCCTAGAGCCAAAGCTATGATACCAACTGTAACGACCCGCTATTTTGGACCATTCAAATCGACAATAAAACCGTACATGTCCGACTTGAATAATTCAAAATACCGAATTGTTAATAAAATTTGGCAAAACTCAGTAAATAAATCAATCATAGATCACCTACACAGAGTAATACAACGCAGCGGAATAGATAAAGAATAGTAGTTCATGAAGCTACTATATACCTCAGAGTTAGAAATAAAATACAACCGAATAGTTCAAATGCCATGAAGTCTCCAATGCAACAGATGGCTTCTCTGAACCAATCAACTGGATGACTGAAGGGATAGATAGCTGGATCTTCAAGCAAAGCTCCAACTTCGAAGATGAGTCTCAAATGCTGTATCTCTCAGTCTGACCCGAGCGTAAAGCAAAACACAAAACACTCGAGTCAGGATTAACATTCTTATATCTATAAATCTAACTCAAGTGAAATATCAACTGAAATATAATTAACTTAGAGGATGTTTGGGATAACCATCCTCTAAGGGTCCATGGAACTATCTAAAAGACAGAAATATACACTATAACACTGTAGTCTTTTCAACTTAATTTATACTTCAAAACCAAATATCATTTTCACTTCAAATATCTCTATACTTCCCAAATAGTATTTTTATATATTAAATAATTTGTACAGTAAAGAAATTTCAATTCCCTCAACTTAACAAATCGTTTAACATTAACCCGACCACCCCATTTAAATCTATTTCAATCTCAATTTATTAATTTAAATTCAACTTAATTTCTAAAATAACCACTTCAATTTTATCGATCTCAAATTCGAATTTGAAATCACAAAATACCCTTTATGTTCAATATATTTCAAAACTTTAAGTATTCAACGTTTCAAACTAACTTTTTAATCAATTTAGTTTCTAAATAATAAATTCAACTATACTGATTTCAAATACATATCCGAATCTCAAAATAAACCATTTAAATCCCAATATAGTTCAAAGCTTTAATATTTAATTAAATGTTCAATTTAATAGTTCCATATAGATCTCGATTTAACCTCATTATTATCTAGTCTTAAAATAATCCCTCATTAGATACAATATCATTTAAGTAACCTTAAATTACATTTTACTCAATATTTTCTTTAATTTATTTAAACGTGAAATGTTCATTAAATCACTTAAATAAAAATTCAGTTACAAAATCATACCCTTAAATTTCCCATTCAAAAATTTCAAATTGATTTAATTGAATAAATCCTTATTTAAATACCATTTAGATAAACCCACATTTATCTCCCAATCTTTGCAAAATACTTTTGGAATAAAATTTACATAAATATTTAGCATAATTTATGTATTAAATCAAATTTTGACTAAATTAAATATTATTAAATCTATATATCATTACCCTTTATATATAAAAAAATTTAAGGATTAACATTTAATAAGACCATATATTTCTTTCCAAAACAATGAATTAAATTTCAAAATATTTATATATATGGACCAACGATGTCTGTATATATTTCTTATCATATGGTCAAGTGTTACGGATATTTATCATTTCAATCCGTACACTAAATGTATACGGGTGGATAGCATTTCAACCCGTAATCCCAGTTCAATTAAATGAAAATCGCTTGGGTTTATCATTTCAACCCATAACGATTTTCTCCTATTATAAAGTCTGTTCGGGTATGTATCATTTCAACCAATAGTGATTTCTATACTAACACGGAACTTGCAGAGTGATAACAGATATGTAAATAATAATAACAACAGGCATATATCATCAAAATAAATATATAAACAATAGGATATGGTGTCATATCCCATAAGTGAATAGTTACAGATAATAGCATATATAACAATTTAAATAACTACAGCCTCATATTTCAATTGTCGTCTCAATTGAAATCAAATTTAGTAAATAAAAGAATGTTAATCGTGAGTGATTTCTCACCTTTCGAGGCCAGAGAAAAAAGAAGTGAGTTATGAAATCCAGATCCGAATTCCAAAACAAAGCTAGATGGACACGGTTCAATGATCAAAGCTGATAATAGGAATAGACGAATTCAAATCAGAATTGGATCAAGGAAGATAAATAGGATAAGTGAGATTATATACAACTAGCCAACATATGCAGACACAGTTTATAAAATATGCAACAAAATATGCATGCCTCGGTTAATATATACACATAGGTGTGCAGACCGACTCTATTAATATAACCATATATATACTATATAACATTTCCGTTACCAATTTGTATACGACTATACGTATGACTATACTTGAAATCAAAATACACATCCCTAAAAAAAATCCAATGTATATCAGTCAGTGCAAACAACCTTAAGGCTGACATGAAATAAACTTTTGAAAGCATATACTGTTGAAATTATAAAATATTGATATAACTTATACTGTAAAACTACCATAGAAAATTTATATATATACCTACATTTAAATATAACTTATGTAAATTGTTGAAAATAAAATAAAATATAGTACGGTAGACTCTAAAATACTAAAACAATCATAAAAATATATATATTATAAATTGATCTATCAAACTTGTACCCACCAATTTTATATAATATATATACCAAAACAGTAACGAAAATTGAAATACTATATTTTATATATCTAACATATGAAAGCTAATAAAATAACATATTTTATTATAGTTGAAACTGTTATAACCAAATATATAAAACATATAAAAATACGTATATTAATAGAAGGCTGCCAAACTTATACCATATATATCGTAAGCTATCAATAGTAAAATAAAATGCGTGTGTATATATATATATATATATATATATATATATATATTAACTTATCAACTAGTTAGTAAAACATACGTATCTAAAAGCTGTACGATAACTATATGCTAACAAAAGTCAAAAACTATATACCGTAAAATCTTAAAATAATGTACATAATACAGTATAAATGTAAACTAACCTTTATATATGAACAGAAGTTAAATATTTATATACACGTTTATAAATATAACAATTATCATATATATACTATTATGAAATATATTATTATTTTTAAAGTTCAACTGTTAGGGAATTCAAAATCCCCATAGTTGCAGTAAACATATAAAACAAAATTTATGCACAATCTATACTGTTCTTAATATATAAAATAGACTTATATCAAATAAAATGCGTACTTACTTTTAAAAACCAGAGAGGAAATGTTTTGCCAACTAATGCATGCGGCCATGGGGAGGAGGCAGGCTAAGGAAAAGAGAGAGCTCATGTTCAGGTTTGGAAGAAATAAGAAAAGATGGAGGGGAGATGAGAACAGGCGATTTTTAAAGGAAGAATGCATGCGTGATTCAAGAAACATGACATGGCGAAGGGCATTCTTCAGGCAACACAGAAAATGCTAGTTTCTTAAATATAAAGGTAGGTCTGCATCTGATATGTGAACGTGCTATATGACTTTATATAATATTTACAAAGCTCTCTCCTCTTTTAATATTAATTTGAGGGCAACGAATAGCCTACAGAGAGAAAAGAAGATTCAATCTATGCTATACTATATATATATATATATATATATATATATATATTCCTAGAAACTCGAAAACGAAGAGGTAAAAGAGGAAAGAGAAAGAGGCGTATAAATGAATGGTAAATAAATTTAGATTTCAAATGAAATAAATGGAACAACAGAGATTAAAGTATGGATGTAAATCCTAGAATAGTAAAAAGCAACGGTTATATGTTGATTAAGAAAAATAATTAAAACAATTAATGGCTTAAATGGGGCAGCATGTTTCAAAATTTTGAAATGCAAAAGAAACGTACACTATAAATATAAAGTTTTCAAAAGCAAAAGAAACGTAAAGCTGTCCATTAATTCATCAAAACGTTATTTAAGTAATAAATTGAAATGGAAAAAAAAAGTAATTGTAACGGTCAATAGTTGATTTAGCTATACACTTAAAGCAATAAATTTTTGTTTGTTTGTACAACACATAATGAGTTTTGAAAGTCAAGGATATAAAAATGGATAAAAGGAAAGTGTGACGACCCAAACTCGATGTCTAATAAACGACATCAAATTCGCATCGCCGGAGCTTATAACAACAATTAGATGTAAATAAAACAGCGGAACAGAATCAATATCATAAATCTTATAATTTCATCATAACTTTAACAAATTCTAAATTCTATTAAAAGATCATCTATCCATATCTCTTTTTTTTTATTTAATTCTATATTAATGTGTAATATTAATATCAACAATTAAAATATTTAGATTAAATTTTACTAGTTAGATCCCGAAGTTCAAACAATTTATCAAATTTTAAATTTCAAAAATTTCGGGATGTTACAATATCCCCTCCTTAAGAAAATTTCGTCCTCGAAATTGAAAGAGAGAGAACGTAAACAAATAATATACAAATTCAGAAATAAGGAAATGACTTACAGATCTAAGTCGAGATGTCAATTCTGCATTTGGGATACGATTTCTTCATATTATCTTCGGTCTCCCAAGTACAGTCCTTTGGATCGCCACTCCATTGTACTTTGACCAGCCTCACAATCTTGTTCCTCAATCGCTTCTCATCACGATCTACAATCTTTATCGGTTCCCTTCTAACTGCTAAGTTGGGAGTGATTTCAAGATCCTGCTGAGCAGCTTCTTCAATAATATCATCTGGATCGTGCACATATTTCCGAAGATTAGAAATATGGAACACATCATGTACGCCAGATAACCAGTTGGGTAACTGCACTCTATATGCTAGAGAACCAATCCTTTCCAGAATAGGAAAAGGACCAATATAACGCGATGCTAACTTTCCAGTTTTCCCGAATCTCAACACTCCTCGCATCGGAGATACTTTCAGAAATACAGAATCTCCAACTTGAAATTCCAAATTTCTTCTTCGACGGTCATAATAGCTCTTCTGACGACTTTGGGCAGTTAATAACTTCTTTCGAATAAATTCTACCTTCTCAGTGGCTTCTTTTATCATATCTGGTCCAAGAACAAGTCTATCACCTGATTCGATCCAACATGTAGGTGATCGACACGGACGACCATATAAAGCTTCGAAGGGAGCCATTTCCAAACTGGCTTGATAGCTGTTATTATATGAGAATTCAACCAGATGCAAATGGTCCTCCCAAGAACCACCAAAATCATGAACACAAGCACGCAGTAGGTCTTCTAAAACTCGGTTAACCCTCTCAGTCTGTCCATCAGATTGCGGATGGTAAGCAGTACTGAAATTTAATTTCGTTCCTAAAGCGTCTTGAAATGCTTCCCAAAATCTACAAGTGAAGATCGGATCACGATCACTCACTATACTGCTGGGAATACCATGGAGGCGAACAATTTCCTTTATATAAATACCTGCCAAGCTTGCCGCAGTACGAGTGGATTTAACTGGGATGAAATGAGCATTTTTGGTTAGACGATCTACAATAACCCAAATCGCTTCATTGCCTTTCTTGGTACGAGGCAATCCATCGATGAAATCCATCGATACTTGATCCCACTTCCATTTTGGTACTTCCAAAGGTTGAAGTAAACCGGCCACTTTCCTTTGGTCGCTCTTGATCTGCTGACAAGTAGCACATCGACTCACATAAATAGATATGTCTCTCTTCATCGTTTTCCACCAGAATGTTCTTTTAACATCTCGATACATTTTGTTGACTCCGGGATGGATGCTGAATTTGGACTTGTGGCATTCGTCCAATATTTCACGTTTCAATTCTGGAATGTCAGGGACACAAATTCTGCCCTTCATCCTTATAACTTCTCTATTATCTAATTCAAAAGTAGTATCCTCTCCTCGATCTATTCTTCTACGCATTTCTCGAAGAAACTTGTCTTCCGTTTGCCTGCTCGCGATTTTCTTAAGAAGAGTAGGAGTAATAACAAGATAAGCAAGAACAGCATAACTTCTGCTCAAAGCGTCTGCAACTACATTGGCCTTTCCGGGTGTATACAGAATATCCAAGTCATAAGATGCCAGAAATTCCAACCAACGTTGTTGTCGCAGATTCAGATCCTTCTGGGAGAAAAGATATTTCAAGTTTTTATGATCGGTGAATAATTCGAATTTTTCACCCAGAAGATAATGTCGCCATATTTTCAAAGCGAAAACAACAGCCAAAAGTTCCAAATCGTGCGTTGGGTAGTTCTTCTCATGCGGACGTAATTGTCTACCTGCGTAGGCAACTACCTTTCCATTTTGCATTAATACTGCACCTACCCCTTCACCACTTGCATCAGTATAGACAGATAAGCCTTGGTTCCCGTTAACAATAGTGAGAACAGGAGCAGTGGTTAATCTCTTTTTCAACTCTTGAAAAGCTTCCTCACATTTTGAAGTCCAATCAAATTCTACACCTTTCATTGTTAGCTTAGTCAATGGGCTAGCCAACTTAGAAAAATCTTGAACGAATTTCCGGTAATAGCCTGCTAAACCCAAAAAGCTTCGAACTTCTTTTGGAGTAGTGGGTTGTTTCCAATCAAGAATAGCGGAAATTTTGCTAGGATCTACTGAAATTCCTTCTTCATTAACAATATGGCCAAGGAATTTGACTTCATTGACCCAGAAGTGACATTTGGAAAATTTTGCATACAGAACATTTCTCCTCAAAATTTCCAAGACAATTCTAAGATGCTCGGCATGCTCATCTTTAGTTTTGGAGAAAATTAAGATGTCATCAATGAATACAAGCACAAATTTATTTAAAACCTCCCGAAACACACGAGTCATCAGATCTACGAAGTATGCTGGAGCATTGGTTAGCCCGAAAGGCATAACTAACCATTCATAGAACATATTAGGACCTCTGAAAGCGGTCAGATGTACACAATCTTCGGCGATTCGTAATTGATGGAATCCTTGGGCTAGATCCATTTTTGAAAAGAAACGAGCGCCGTGCAACTGATCAAATAAATCATCAATTCTGGGTAGTGGAAATTTATTTTTGAGAGTTTGTTTATTTAGATCGCGGTAATCTACACACAATCTCAAGGATCCGTCTGATTTAGCAACAAATACGACGGCTGAGCCCCATTCAGAAACACTGGGTCGAATTAATCCTTTTTCTAGTAGCTCATCAGTTTGATGAACCAATTCAATCTTTTCCCTAGGTGCCATCCTGCGACTTGCGTGAACAACAGGACGAGTATTAGGTACAAGATCGATTCGGAATTCTATTTCTCGATGAGGAGGTAAAGATTTCACTTCTTCAAATACGTCAGAAAAATCCCGAACAACAGGTATAGACTGTAAAGTGGGTTCAAGATTTCCCAAAGTATATATTAATCTGTCGCTCCTTGGACTTGGATTCTCACAAGAGATTTCAATAAAATTTCCAAAACTTGTTTGGATTAAAACTGTCCGATTACTACACTCCAATCTAGCATCGTATCTCGTTAACCAGTCCATACCGAGTAAGATTTCAAATTCATCAAATTCGAGGACATACAGGTTGATAGGAAATTTATAGCTAGCATATGAAATAGGAACTCTCTTACAAGATGAACTAAGATTTGCGGGACCTCCAACCGGATTTTTCACGCAAATAAGATCGTCAGCAAATTTAGTTTCAAGTCCTAATTCTTTTACGGTTTGTTGGGAAATAAAGCTATGTGAAGCTCCTGTATCAAATAAAACTCTAACAGTTCTATTATTAATAGTAAGGTTACCTTCCAAAACACTTTTCCCTTTGTCAGCTTTTGAAGATGAGGGGTCCTCCTTTATTGCATAGACTTTTGCTACCTGCGCTGGCCTCATCACTGGGCAATCTTTAACTAAATGTCCCGGTTTATGACAATTGTAACATTCTCTAGCTGGTTTCTTCGGTTTTGGACAGTTATTCGAATAGTGGCCTTTCTCTTTGCAGTTGTAACAAGTGACATTTTCTGCTGCGCTTCCCTGAATGCTCCTCTTCTTCTCATTGCCTTGCCAAGGTTTCTTGCCTCCGAATTTACGCTTTTTATAATTCTGACTACCTGAATTACCTTTCTCCACAGTCGCTTCCTGTATATCAAGAGTAGCGTACCTGTAACCCATATCTACTAAATCTGAGAAAGATTCTTTAACATGACCCGTCATTCTTCCATGATATTTCTGGTTCATTCCTTGGATAAACCTTTCGTTTTTCTTCAGAGGTGTATTTAGCAATTCCGGACCAAACCGAGATAGTTCACTGAATTTATTCAAGTATTCTTCAAACGACAAACTTCCTTGTTTCAAATCCAGAAATTCCTGATACATTCTAGAAACACCTGCTGATGGCATGTAACGTTTCTCAAACACTTCTTTAAAACGATCCCAAGTGAATTCTTCCTCGGGTTCATCTACAATGATGGTTTCCCACCAAGCTGAAGCTTCTCCTTGGAGTTGCCAAGAAGCTATAAGTCTTTTCTGCTCATCCTGCAATTTTAGTCCTTTAAAAATCTTTTCACACGATCTTACCCAAGCTTGAGCGTCAATAATTGACTCTTTGCCAATAAATGGTTTTCCACCAAGCTTTTCAAACTTCTTATATAATTCAGCCAAGTCCGGCTGCTGCTGAATTTCTATTACTGCTTCTGCGGCTGCGGGAATTTGATTTGGTACTGCAGCATTGCCTTGACCCCTCACTCTTCCTCTGCGTCCACTCATTTTCACTATCTGACATTAGTAAGAAAATTGATTTAGATATGCAGACGAAATATCTTAAGGAATATCAGCAGTAAAAATAACAGACTAAGAAAATTTTAAAGTTTCAATTTTGATTATACTCATTCTAGGGTATACTTCACCCTATCTCTAATGAGCCATCTAATGTGTTATACTCCGTAGCTAAAGTTCTTACTCAACCAACAGCTCTGATACCACTTTGTGACGACCCAAACTCGATGTCCAATAAACGACATCAAATTCGCATCGCCGGAGCTTATAACAACAATTAGATGTAAATAAAACAGCGGAACAGAATCAATATCATAAATCTTATAATTTCATCATAACTTTAACAAATTCTAAATTCTATTAAAAGATCATCTATCCATATCTCTTTTTTTTTATTTAATTCTATATTAATGTGTAATATTAATATCAACAATTAAAATATTTAGATTAAATTTTACTAGTTAGATCCCGAAGTTCAAACAATTTATCAAATTTTAAATTTCAAAAATTTCGGGATGTTACAGAAAGAAATCAGGAAATTTTTGTGAGCAATAGCTTTCCAAGGAAAGGTAGGCTTACATTATATATACATGCTGAGATGATTAGGCACTTTCAAAAATTTTGAAGCAATGAAGGAATTGGAAATAAATATGAAAGAAATTTGAAAAGTCCGTAGCTATGATTTAGCCAAAATTTATTAAAGCCATTTACTAGGAAGGTTGGAACCGAAATAATAGGGAGAGGAAGGCACTTTAAATTTGATGACAAAGTTGTGTTCGGATCTATAAGCAAGTGGTTTATATATTATAGGCCTTATGAAAGCGAGGGAAGGAACGGATGCTACTAGCTTGATGATTTGAGATTTTTTCAAGCGTTAAAAACAAAAATAAAGAGAGACCAGAATAAACGCACCACCATAAATATAAATATACGCTTCAATTGCAAAAGAAACGTATAGAGAAAATTATGGGTAGTGGGAAAGGTAAAGTCAGTGCACGAAACTACAAGGAATAATAAAAGCAAGGTCGATGATCTCAAATTTATTAATGGTTACGAATGGAAAAGTCTACCTGGATTGGAAAAGTATTAAGCAATAGAAATCTTTAACGGTAGTAAAAAGAAACCGTTACGCACTGATTCAGAAATCAATTAAAGCAATTAATAGTTTGAATTGGACAGCACGTTTTCTCAATTAAATAAACTTCCATAACATTATTTGAAAATTTACAATCTGCTATATTTAAATATACGTATTCTAAATATATAAACATTTTATTTAAAAATTCAATTATTATAAGATTTCACAAATATTCAATTAAATACGTTATAGAATCAATTAAAATTGTTTAATTTTCCGGGTCGTTACAATACACACACACATACATAAATAAAATTTAAAAATGACATTTCTATTATTAATTTATAATTAAAAGGTCCTCATTTGATTTTGAAACAATTATTAAGTCATTTAGACTTAATTTAAATTGAAAAATCGATTATTTGAAAATGATGACATCATTTATTATGTCATAATTTCAAAAATAAAATAAATAATTTTATTACATACTTTTACATATATGGATATATAAGTGTATGTTTCCAGACTCGTGTGCAATTTCATGTTGGTTAAAAAGCTGTTTATCGATAAATTGATTTTAAAGAGTGTATTTTTGTAATTATTATTTAAAATAAGATTATCCTTTTTACAAACAATATTATTTGTTTTATAAAACCTTATATTTGAACATTTTAAAATCAAATGTTATTTTCCAAAATGAGAAATTCCCAAGTTGTTGCAGACTTCCCCCTTAACATAATTTCATCCTCGAAATTTATAACAAGAAGAAGATAAATCGAAAAGGAATATATTTGTCGTGATTGAATACAAAGATATGATAAGTGACTGCACCACAGGCGGTGAGTACACTACATCAATAAAATATGCAAACTATGCATCAATCCTAAACTTAGGATAAGCTTTTCTCATTCTGTCCTCCGTTTCCCATGTGCAGTCTTTAGCATCACCACTCTATTAGATGTTAACTAATCTTACAATCTTACTCCACAACCTCTTCTCATCACGGTCAACAATTTGACTTAGTCGCCTGATAACTGCCAAGTTTGGCTCTACTTTTAAATCTTCTTAAGTAGCTGTCTTTATGATTAGTTTCAGGTCATGTACATGTTTTCATAAATAGGATACTTTAATGATATTGTGTATACCCAACAACCTTTTTGGTAATTCTACTCGATAAGCTAGCGGGCCTATCCGCTCAAGAATGGGAAAATTCCAATATATCGAGCTGCTAACTTCCCAGTCCTTTGAAATCTCACCACTCCCCTCATCGGAGAGATTTTAAGAAACACCAAATCTCCAACTGAAAATTCTAGGTTTCTATTTCACTGATTGGCATAACTCTTCTGTCTGCTTGAGCTTCATTCAGCTTCTTCTTAATCATACCTTCTCTAAGACTTTTTGAATCATATCAGCACCAAGTAGTAACCAGTCTCCAGTTTGGATCCAACATGTTGGTGGTCTACATGGACAGCCATATAATGCTTCATAAGTGTCGTATCAATACTTGCCTTGTACCATTGTAGGAGGATTCCACAAGGTGAAGATGATTTTCCCATGAACCTCCAAAATCTAAGATACTAGCTCTCAGGAGATCTTCTAATACTTAGTTTACCCTTTCAATTTTCCCATCACTTTAGAGATGGCATTCGGTGCTTAAATCGAGCTTCATTCCCAAAGCTATCTGTAATGCCTCCCAAAACTGACTGGTAAAAATTGGATACCGATCACTCACTGTGCTGCTCAGAACTCTATGTAATTGAACAGTCTCTTTCATATATATTTCAGCAAAGCTCGAGGCTGTCCTTATTGGCTTCACTGGAATAAAGTGTGCATTTTTGGTCAATCGATCTATGATAACCTAAACACCTTCATCTCCCTTCCTAATTCAAGGCAAGCCATCAATTAAATCCACTTGTCCCACTTCTAAGTTGGAATTTCGAGGGGTTGAAATAATCCAGTAGTCTTTTGCTGATCGCTTTTGGTTTGCTGACAATTTGCACATCTACTAACATGAATGGAGACGTCCCTCTTCATACCCTTCCAGCAAAATGCCGTTTCAAGTCTTTATACATCTTTTTAAACCCTTAGTGAATATTAACCTTGGACAGATGACATTCAGTTAATACTTCCTACCTTAAGCTGTCAACATTGGGAGCACAAATTCACCCATTTAACCGTAATTTCCCTTTTTTACTATTTTCAAGCTTGAATCTCGCCCTTCGCTTATATCCTCCATTATCTACTTTAGATACCAATCCTCTCTTTGCTTGCTGGCATTTCTTTCCAAGAGAGTCGGAGTCACTACCAGATAAGCTATAATGGCACGTCTTCCGGTTAGCACATCTGCTACTACCTTGGCTTTTCTAGGTGTACATAAAATGTCAAAATCATATGATGCAAGAAATTGAAACCAACATTGATGTCTCATATTTAACTCCTTTTCAATGACAATATACTTCAATGATTTGTGATCTATAAAGAGATTGAACTTTTCACCTATGTAAAGAAGGAATATGATTATTATGGCCAATTAAAGTTTATTAAAATAAACCATATGGGATTCCTCCCCAGTAAGTAATGCCTCCACATTTTTAATACAAACATAACAGCTAATAATTCTAAGTCATGTGTTGCATAATTCCTTTCATAAGTCTTCAGTTGTCTGGTTGCATAAGCGATAACTTTTCCATGTTGCATCAGAACTACACCTACTCCTTCCCCGCAAGCATTTGTATATACAGTTAAAACTCCACTTTCATTAGCAGTAGCTAGGACTAGAGTACTTGTTAACCTTTTCTTCAACTCATTAAATAATTCCTCAAATTTCGATGTCCAGCTAAACTTAACATTCTTTATAGTCAACTTTATTAAATGGGAGGAAATCTTTGAGAAGTCTTGCATAAACCTCCTGCAATATCCTGCCAATCCAAAGAAGATGCAGACATCCATTGGAGTCTGTGGTTGCTTCCAATCTTGTATAGCTAAAACTTTCCTTGATCTGCCAAAATTCTATCCCCTTATACTACATGTCCAAGTAACCTTACCTCTTTCTCCCAGAAATGACATTTGGAGAATTTGGCTTTAAGCATATGTCTTCTTAATATCTTTAATACTATCTCCAGATATATTTCACGTTCCTACTCGGTCTTTGAATAGATAATCATGTCATCAATAAAAGCCAACACGGATTTTTTGAGCATATTCTGAATACTCTGTTCATTAGATCCACAAAATAAGCCGGTGCACTGGTTACCCTAGAACGCATAATCAACCATTGTAAAAACAATTCGGACCTTTGAATGCAGCTAATGGAATTCAATCTTCAGTTGTCCTTAGCTGATGGATTTATCTCGCTAAATACATTTGCGAGAATACTTGAGCACCGTGAAGATGATCAAACAAGTTATCTATGCAGGGATAAAGGATACTAATTTTTAATCGTCTGCTTATTCAGGTCTTGATAATCCACACAAAGCCATAGGGAGCTATCATGTTTTAGAATGAAAACTACCACTGCGCCCCAACCTTAGCAACTAAGTCTAATTAGTCCTTTCTTTATTAACTCATCAGTTTATTTTGCCAACTTATTCTTTTCTTTCAGAGCCATCCTTCGAATAGAGTGAATAATAGGTCTTGCACTAGGAATCAAGTCAATATGAAACTCAATTTCCCGCCGTGGGAGAAAAGATTTTACCTCTTCAAAAACATCCGGAAACTCCTTAAAAATTGGTAACATCTCTAACCTTTTTGGGATGAATCCAGCACCTGCATGAAACATACCTTATTAGACTAGGTTCTTCATAAGATATTTCCATAAATTTATCGAAGCTGGTCCATAAAGATACCATTCTTTTAACGCAATCAAGGACAGCTTTATTCTTAGATAACCAGTACATATCGAGTAAAACTTCGAACCCAATAAAGTTAAGAACAAATAAGTCACATGAATAATTATGGGAAAGGTGGGGAACTCGGATGTCTTCACAAATCATACAAAGATTAGTTGTACGGAATGTGGAATTGGACACACATATCGGGGTATCTATGATTTTTATGATCATCTTTAATCTATCAGCCAATCTTTTAGCAATAAACCTATGGAAAGCCCAAGTATCAAGTAATAATTAATTTAACTAAATTCTCACATCGATGTTACCTTCTAGAACTCCCTTTCCCTATACATCTTTAGAGGCTGAAGGCTCATCCTTGAGAGCATAAACCATAACCTGCTCTCCTTTCTTAATTAGAGGGCATTCGTTTTTCCAATATTTAGGCCGATGACAGTTGTGGCAGAGACTATTCTAAACCATAGGAGAGACGGTTCCTTGCTGCTACCTTTGAACCTTGGGATTCCAACAAAACCTTGAAAGATGGGCCTTCTTTCCACATATAAACACTACATATTTTTGAACTGGTTCTCCTGAGGTCCTCCTCTGGGCTTGCCTTGCCATGGCTTCTTTCCTTTTTTTATTGAACTTCCTATTGTTGTTGTTGTTTTTGGTTGCGAACAGATTCTACTCGTCCAAAGCTTCATAACGGAAACCTAATCTATTAAATCCACAATGGTTCCTTTCCATGACTGGTTATCCAATCCTGATACTGCTCCTTCATCTCAAAAATGAACATATCATTTTTCTTCAAAGGCGTGTCTATCAGTCTAGGACTGAAGCGAGATAATTCATTGAATATGTGTAAATATTCTTCCACGGGCATCCCTTTTTGTTCCAGATCTATGAAACTTGTGGGTCTTTCTAGCGGTGGGCATGTATTGTTCTTCGAAAACTTCTTTAAACCTTACTAAGAGAAATTATCTTTTGTTTCATTAAGAGTAACAGACTCCCACCAAGTTAGAGCACAATCCTTCATTTGCTAGGAGGCCAAGAACCTTTTCGATCATTATCGATGTCTAATCCTTTAAAGATTTTTTCACATGATTGAAGCTAAGCTAAAACTTCAATAATAGATTTTTCCATAGGAACCATTACTTCTTCAATTACTGTAATATTTGGAGCTCGACCGTTAGTGGTCGTTATGCTGCTACCTCCCCTTCTGTGTCCTCTTCGGTTACTCATTTCTTACTATCTAGATATAATAAAGAGATAATTTAGAATATTGATGAAAATATCTTAAGGAATAGGCATTAAACTTGAATATACTTATTTGGATAAAAAAAAATACGCATTGTCGTTGAATAAACCCATTCTAGGGCAGTACTAACCCTATTGCTAGTGAATTGAACCCATCAAGGTTTAGGTGTTCGCTCAACCTAAGTTCTGATACCAACTGTGATGACTTGCCTTTTCGACCCTTAAAGATCGACATTAATACATCATCGGTATTCATGTGCTGCAAATTCAAGTGCCAGAGAGGCAGATGATCAAGGGTAAAAGAAAATAAAGATAAAAGAAAGAACAAAATACATTCTCACATTGCACTTAACAACTTGTAATTGTACATACAGATAGTACATAAAATCACTTTTAAATGAGATATCAGAGTCATAGCAAGTGTTAACTCAGTTAGGATAGTTTTAATTGCCTAACCCTACTGGTGCTAGTAGATGTTTACACCTAATACAATGGACTAGAAATAAATAACTATCTATAAAGCACCATCCAGCTTTATGCTCCATACTCCTCCTAAAATGCTCCAAGCTGCTTAACTACTTGGCTGCCTGGACAAATAAGGCACCAGAAGTTTAAGAGAAAAAGAAAATAAAATTAGGATTAATCATGGTACAGTTCTGAGAAAATTCAGAAGAACGGATACTTTTGAAATCAAAGGGTATCTCATAAGACCATGCCACAGATAAATGCAACGACCTGTAAATTTTCAATAATTAAAATTGTTAATTTAATGAGATTTTTGAAATTTAATATTGAAGAAAATAAAATTTTGTGAATTATTAATAAAGGTTGTAATAATGTAAAATAGTATAACTTGGTTATAAATTGAATATAAGAAAACAAATGGGAATATCGTATTAACTAATGAAATGATATAATTAGTGGTGATTGAATGAATTCAAAGTTATATTTACCGATGAAGTAATACGTAATAAATTGAAAATTTATGCAATCAATGTAGATAAGTGATTATAATGTTGTTGCTGATAATAAACGTTACTTAAATGGTAATTAATATAATAACTGAAAGTGTGAAAGTATAAATTTCATAGAAAAGTAATGTATGTATAAAATAATAAATTGGTATAAGAATGAAATTAAGGTAAATTCATTTATTGGTCTTAGACCTTAATTAATGTGTAAAATTGATAGAAGTGCACATTTAGAAATGTAATAATTATTCAAATGTAAATAGGCGTATATTAGTGTAATGGGATAAAACTAATGTAATTAGGTATGAATGTAAGTGTTGTATAAATAAAGGAAATTGTAATTTGTTAATGAATTTATAACAGGAATGAAATGTAAGCTAATAAATCATTAATTCAATGCAACTCCAATTGATTGAAACAACTATTTGGGTTATAATTAATTGTAAATAGGAATATTTGGTAATAAATTAATATAAGAAAAGTAAATGTGAAGGTTGAATTAATCAACGAATTAATAGTGAATAAATAGTGATGGAATAAAATCAATGTTTTATATGGAATTATGGGACGATGGGTAACAACCTTATAAATGCAGTTAAAATCAAATAGGTGACAATTAACATAGGTTGTTTATTTATTTAATGTGGCAAATAAACTTTGGTAATCGATTACAATAAAGCTTAATTTAACGTTTTGTTGATGTAAATTAAAGTAACAATTGATGTAATAAAGGATGGAACCAAGGTAAATTATTTAATTGGATTTAAAATCTCAATTTATGGATGAAATTGACAAATTTCAGTATGATTGAATTATAGTAGTTATTACACAATAAGTGGAAATAAAATAGTTAATACGAATAAAGGTGAAATTGAAAGTATTAGTGTAACGAAACGTAAACAAATGTTAAATATGTTTATAGGACAAGGATTGTTGAATAACAAGAATTGGAATAATGATTTATTTATTTGAATGTAAAATTAAGGTAATTGGGTTTATTGCAATTAACTGAAATTAAATATTTAAATATTACGTACATGTGAATTAAGATGAATTTGGAATGTTAGTGTAGTAGATATAAACCGATGTTGACACCACCTTTAAGATGGTAAGTTATAATTGATTCATAATAATATTAAAGATCGAATAGATGGATTTAGGGGAATTGCAACTGATAAGTAATTAATTTATTTAATTTGAAAGTTAAACACTGTAGTTGTGAATTCATTAACTTTAAAATTGATATGGAAATTTGTTATAAAGGATTTTTAAAATTTCCAAAGTAATACAAGATCATAAAATTTATGAATTATAGACTTTAAATTGGAAGGTGATTTAATTAATTAATATTAATTTATTTAATTGACTGGAAAATAGCCATTTTGGCCACTGACTCGGATTTCGACGAAACCAGTTTCATCGGATCCGTAATGGTGAATTATTGTAAGATTTCAAGTTTCTTATCGATCGGACTTGCCGTTTGATCGTACGGACTCGAAACACGTAGAAATCAATTAATTGAAATCAATTGAAATCAATTTGAAATAAATTGATTTTTGCATAACTTCTTCATACAATGGAATTTGGACTTGAAAAATGTTCCATTGCGTTTAAAATATTTTAAAACATCTATTTTGATATATGGTTTTACCCAATTTTGTTCCGGAGTCAGAACGGGCTTTTCGGGCCTTTTTATCGTTCAACGCGTATATAAATCGTGTCCATCCAGTCTATTTCAGCTTTGTCTATAAATACCCTATTATAAACCCTAGCCTACCTCAATTCCTCATTTCTGTATGTTCTATTAGCTTCTCTTTCTAATGGCTGCAAACCCTAATTCCCAAATACAATTCCAAATCAAATCGAAAGCCAAAAATTCAAACTCTCCAAACAGTGTCAAATTATATATGGATTTGAAGCTCTCGACGAGCGCATCTTAGATATGTGGTTTGTTTTTCGATTGTTGTCACTTATTGTCCAGAAATTGAAGGTGAATTTTCGGTCGTTCATCGCTCGACGATGAACTTCGTCTAATTGGGAAATCAACGACAGGGTTGCGTGGGGATTCGAGCGCGTATTGCATCTATGTGGTTTTTCTGGGGATTCGACGGTCAGATCATCGGCAAAAATTCAATTAGGTCAAGAAATAGGTGGCGGCCGCTGCGATTTTTTTAGGGTCGCGAGTTGACGTGGGGGCCGGGGCGAGGTCGTGGCGAGGTGAGCTGGACGCGGCGTGGTGATTGTATGGCGCTTCGTGGTGGCGGCGCGATGACGGGATGAACGTTGGCGGCTGCAAATAGTGGTAGGTTTTCGTGCATTTTGGCAACCCAGGAAGAATACGCATGAATCTGGGTAGTGCCTCTGCTGACGTGGCTTTAAATTTAGGTGAGTTTTGTTCTTTTTATTTTTATATAAAATTTAATTCGTGTCGCTCTAACTAACATATCTTTCGCATACGAACTCCATTTTACACGGGGTTTCTTTTGTTAGGATTGTATCTGAATTCCGGACATTTTGGCCGAGGTTTGGACGGATTTGGAGACTATTCAAATTTTGGGTTTAAATTGGATTTAAATTCAATTTAAATACAAAAGGTGGGTGTTTTAACCCACTCACAACTTCTAAAATTTATTATGTTCGTTAAATTTAATTTATGATGTGAGTATGAATTTATTTATGGCTGTTTTGTATATTCTAATCGTCATATCAGTTAATTGCATTTATTTAAATTAGATCGTTATTTAGTTTATTAGTGAATATAACTGCCAGTTAATTTCCTCTTATTTATTATCAGTTATATATTGATATTGATTGATTGTTTTGGATGATGATTGTGATGGATGTATGATTTTATGATGGATGAATGGACGTTGCATTATTATATATTATTATAAACTGCAAGTTGTTATACATTTTTATTTCCATCGGGATTGCAGTTTGAAATAATATATAACCGTATTTTTATTTTAAATTACTGATTGAAATGATAAATATCTGTATCACTTGACCATAGGGTAGAAAATTATATAAAGACACGGTAGTCTATATATATAAAATATTTTGAAATGATTTTCTGTGGTTTTGCAAAGAAATATACGGTTTTATGAGATATTGATTTGGATATTTATAAATGTTATTTTACATATATAATTTATTTCTTGGTTTTATGCTATGTATACAATTGGTTTAAATTATAAAGGAAGTTTAACAATAAAAGTTTCATATTATTAAGATATAATACGGTTAAGGATTTATTTAAATTTTATTTATATGGTTTATAATGACTTAAATAAAATTAAGGTTGGAAGATAAATATGAAATTGATTTGAATTGAATTATTAAAGAATTATACTTGAATAAATTTGATTTGAAATTTAAATAAATATTGAGATTTTAAAGGGTATGATTCTTATAACTCAATTTGATTTAGAGTGATTTAAATGAATTTAAAGTTGATATAAATGAATATATCAAGCTAAATAAATTGAAAAAATATCCAGTTGTTTGAAGTTAAATTTTTACTTAAATTATATTGGATTTATTAAGTAAACATTTCAAATCTAAATAATAGTAATTAAATTATATATATATGGGATTATCAAAGTAGTAGTTTTGAAATGGTGGAATATCTAAAGCCTTGAAATATATGGAAATTGAAATCTTATTTAATTGGAGGTTCAAATCGGTATTTGGAATTTATTTGTGAAATTAAAGAAGCTATTTTATTATATAAAGTAATTTAATATTTAAACCATATAAGTATTAGAAGTTATGTGTAACGAAGCGAATTTTGCCCGTTCAAAAATCGACACCCATACTTCAAATCGTATTCGAATGCCGTAGATTCGACCGTTCAAATCCGAGTCGCCGGAGCTTATAACAACATTAAGTAAACAACATAGCGGAATAAACAGAATAATACATTGATATACAATACTGATACAACATCTGGTACAACAGAATGGTACAATGAATATCAATATACATCAGAGATACAAGAAACTAGCAGCGGAAAAGGAAAATAGATAACATCTAGCAGCGGAACAATATAACTCAAGATAGTCTTCAAAAGAGAACTCCAGCAGCAGCAGCTCGTTTCAACATCACGATACGCAAAGACAAGCAAGTCTCGTCCACATCCAAAAACTGAACTAGCTCCAGATAATTCACTGAACCTAACTATCTGAAAAACCCAACTCTAGACTGCTCGTGTAGAAAATTTTGAGCACCCAGAGTTTAGGAAAGAAACAATAAACTCTGGATCAGTCATGAGACTGGTGTGAGCAACTAAACAGTTTATCTTTAAAAACAAACAAAGAAATATTTTAAAATAGATTCGCAATGCTTTTTAGAAATGAAACTACCATAAGGCCTCCCGCACACACACACACAATGCAAACGCTGAATCAGAGGAGATTTCTCCTTATGATAGTCAAAGATGCTTGATACGCATTAAAAGAAACATTTAATATTATTACTAGTGCATAGTGTAGTAAAAATCATTTCAAAAGTAAAGATATAAATCTTAGCCAACATAGACATTTCGAACTATGCCTACTATAGCTACCATCCAAACAGTGGGGCGCCACCATAAGTAGATGGCAGGTAATACAACTAATACCGTACAAGGCTCGTATTTGAAGAATGGATTTTCCAACAAATGGTCAGGCCAAGGAACTTCCCATTGCCACATGGAAACGCCTCTGGAAGGATGCCCCGAGAACCCAACTGGATCTCTGCCAAACAAGGCCGGGAACCCCTTTTCCCAAGGGGTATTACAAACCCTCAGATATGCCACCCCCGGTCCTTTGGGACCTTTAAACGAGAGCTCTCTAACCAACATCACACAATGATAAATCAAGTGTTTCAACATGAGTAAGTATCTGGGCTCCATACCATGATACTACCCTTTTCCAGAAGGAGTGGACATACCCTAGGGAAGCTTTCCCTGAAAACCTTGCCGCACAATTCCTGTTTCGACCATTACCGGTTTGTGAGGCTCGACGAAGTCTCGTCCACAAAGCCACGCTTTATACAAAAGCTGTGCTTTGGGTCAGCAAATGATCATAGAAATGATCACCAAGATAGACGATCAAACAAATGATCCTATCTCAAATAATCAACACAATGATCATTTCACAGCAACACTCAGCATGTCACATTACCAAATTGGGAATATGTTGCTGATGACCATCAACTACATAACCTCTGAGCTCGTACGTCTCAGAGAAGGGTGTTAAGCTAAGAGAATAAATTCTCCGCCACCAACATAAATATATTTGAAAGAAATCAGCATTATATCTCAATTTGTAATGTCAGACACACTATCCATACAAGTCTGTTCCGGGCTCGAACAGAACCGAAGGCACTTACAAAGAAGTCCTTGCAATCCGGATAATCCCTAATCACGTCCGGATTTCCCATCACATATGGAGTCTCTATACCGGGGACCAGTCGATGCAAAGACATTCGACAAGAAACCCTTTCGTTTTCGAAAATATCCGGTCTTCATCACCGGTCTTCAAATGCTATCCATAACGTCGAATCACCTATTCGGAATGGGTTATACGACACAAAGGTCCTTTCCCGGCTAAACCGAATAGTGAGCGAAAACATTTAAAACATATGGATATGGGATTTCAATTAAGTCACAACTTAATAATTCAAAACTTTCTTTTCAAATGGTTTAAACCAATTACCATTTTAAATCTTTAATAAAAAGATATATTTCACAAAATTCCATTTACGGATTTCAAAGCAATTTCCATTTCATTTGGATTAACTCGTTTAAAATCTTTAAATTAAAGATTTATCTTATAGCTTTCAAACTGTTCCCAAATATTCACTTTCAAAATGCATTTCCAAATATTCATCAATAACTTGGTCTTGAAATCCCTTTTTATATAATTTGAAATTCGTTTCTCCTATGAAAGCCTTTTTATCATTTAGAAACAACAGTCTTATTTCGAAAAACCCGATTTCATTTATACAAGATACAATCTTTGGGTTAATTCAAATTTTCAAAAATAATACTTTAAAAATGGTTTAACTCATAATGACTAGTATAACATCGTTAATCCCTAGTTTCAAATTACAGAATTTAATTTCAATATTGAATTCAAATTTAAATCAAAGTATTTAAATTTTAAAACTTAATCAAGTAATTTAAAAATAAATTTTTATTTTTGAAATTCCATTCCAAAAGCTTTTCACATTTATTCGGATTCCATTTCCAATACATTTGAATTTAAAAATTCAAATTTAACTATTTCAAAAATCTGTGACTTAACTGATTTCCTCGTGAAATCCATATTTGTGTGTGTATTGTGTGGTCCAGGGGTTTAACACAATAGTGCAACATTATTCAATCATCACAGATCAAAACACAGAAATATAGTTGATAAGCGATATAACTATAAAGCTTATCGTCTATTCACAGATTCACAGATAATATATAAACGTAAATAAATGAATAAATCATACACAGCTCAATCCACAGAACAAAATATCACAAATCAGATAGGACAATCAATTTAAGGCATCGCATACAATACAATCATTCCTAGGTAAAGCCAAGCATTTAATAATCATTTATAAGCAGGATTAATTAATCATTTTATCCTAATTAATTCAATTAATTTCCAGTTAAATTATTTACTTATGAATTAATTATCAGATTCTGATTAACCAATTACAAATCATTTAATATCAATTAATTTATCAAACACTTTAATTAATTAAATTATTCTTAATTTGTCATATTAATTAAATCAACCTTTAAACCAATTTCCTAATTAATTAACTCTAATTAATTTGTTAAAGAAATTTAACCTTTAATTACTTACCATAAAGTAATTACACTTACACCATTTATGTATTGATTATCTAAACTAATCAATCCAATTTATTATTAAAATTAATCGCCTTAATTAATACTTAATAATCCTTAGTTAATTATCTTCATTAACTAATAACATTTCTTAATTACTTTCTCAAGAAATTTTCTTAAGTTAAATCATTATTAATTATTTCTAATTACAATTTAATCTAAATCATTAATTTAAAATCAAATAAATAAGTCATTCCTTAATTCGCTTATAAATTGCATTCTTTTATTATCTTAATTATTTCTAAGATAATTCATTTGCTTTATTAATGACTTCATTAACATTCAAGTGTATTTACACATTACACTTCTAATTTTAAATTCAAATTCTATTGTGAATTTAAGATTCAAAATGTTTAACCATTTAAACATTAATTACTTTATAAGTCTTAAATAATTATAAAGAACATTCGTTTCTTATGTAATAAACTTATATAAGGAAAAGTTTCAAACTAAATCACTTAATTATTTTAAAATCAAGCTTTAAAAATAATTTTACTCACAATCTTAAGTCAAACAAATTTACTAACTTTCATTCAATGTTAATTGATCTTAATCCTTAACTCACATTAAAGTATTAATTCACTTCTTTAATATTACAACTTGAAATTTGTTATGGGCTTAAACCCATTTTAAAGCAAACCCAGCAACCCATCTTTTTCACTTGAGTCAACTCTCGTGCCCCAACTTCTTTCTTCTTCATCTATTTTTTTCTTTCTTACTTAGCTTAAGATTTAACTTAACAACACACCCAGCTTGCTTCGAGTTAATTTACGAAAATCTCGAGCAACGTCCCGAGCTTCCTTCTTCTTCCCCAAAGACGCAACCCACAGCCAAAACCCAAAATTCCTCAGCGCCAACAGGAGAACCTCACTCCTCCATTTCCTTCGAGAAATCCACACAGAAACCCGAGAAAACTAAATAAGCAACTCGGCAAAACACTCTCTTCCCCGAAGCCTTCTTCTCTTCCAGATCGATGCACACGTGTGCACGGTGCACACGAACCTGACCGCCTCAGGTCAACTTCCCGACCATAGACAGACCCAAGGTGATCTCGCCTACCCCCTTGACCACTTGCCTCGACGATTCCTCCAGCCAAACGAAATCGAGTGATTCGAACCCACCTGGAAAACCACCATCGATCAGAAAAATGCTACTGGTCTTCAAATCCAATCACTGGAACATTCACCGACCTCCCCAAAGTCACTTCACTCTCTGGCGAACCCAATCTCATCCTCGCGATCCACTCCGGTGATCGATCGCCACTGCACAAAGCTCACAAAAATTCCTGACCCAAAACACTCATCGAACCCTAGTTGGCCGTGCTCTGGCCACTACGGCCACTGGAAAAATACGAAACTATTTTTTTCGAGACCCCTCTACCGCCACCCTCCACCAGTCCAAGACCGGCCTCCCAAAAATTTTCCGTTCGCCGACAATTGATGAAAGTCCATTTCCAGATCAAACCATAATTGCCCACTAAATTCATCACTAAAAATTCAGATTTTGGTTTTAAAAATCATCATTTTGTATAAGATTCTGGATTATATTTCTTAAACCATGAACTAAGAGAATTAAATTCTCACTTATATTCAACTTATACTGTTGTTTTAGTTCCAGAGCCATTTCCCATTTATTTATTTATTTTTGACATAAATAAAATTTTAAACATTAGTTTATGATGAAACAAGTAAATTTTGTTTAAATAATAAATCCTAAAAATCACTAGATCAAGGGATAGAGGGTTTCAAATCAAATCCAAAATTTTTGAAACTGGAAACAGCAGTATGCAGGCATACCTTCCTTATTCATCTAATTATCCACATAATTTCACTACTTTATACACACAAACATATTGAACTTCAGATATTGATCATGCAACCTTATTTCATAACCTTAAATTTTTTTAAAAATGATGTTACTTAATCCAGAAAAGAACAGAGCACAACACAGCATGCACACAATATATCAACACCAGATTTACACTTAAATATACAAGCAAATACTTATTCTAACCATACTATCATGCTATCAAATATTTTATATTTTAAAAGTTACTCACCTGGTTTTCAACTGAACAGAGAATACTTTTGTAGTGTTGACACTAGCTCGTGAAATTTGGAAGGTAAAGATCTTTTTCTTTAATCCTCTAGGTTGTAGTGATATGTATTGTTGTGAAGTGAATTTTGTTTTGATGTTTTAACTGGAATGTTGTTTGGGTTTTCAAGCTTTTACTTCAGTTTAGAATGGACGAATTTGACGAAGATGGCTGATATATATGAAATGAAGTTCACAGTATATATTAATTTATACAAGTGATGTTATGTGTATTTGTACAACATAGGGTATATATTTTCTGGTTTGTATAAAATAAGATCATATAATGGTGGTGGCTTGCATTACTTGCTTATGTCCTTCATGCTTTATTTTATCTTTGTTTCTACAGGGAATTATATTTTAATGGCTGATGTATCTTGCTTTTGATATGCATTTATTACTTTGTACAATATCACTTTGTTTCGGCTGGTAGATGAAGTTAAGGTGTACTAAAGATATTGCCTTATTTTATAAACTATTACATTTCTTTCTTTACTTGTACATGAACATACTATATGTACTAATATATACTTTATTTTCTTTTGTTTGCTTTACTAACAATGCTTGTTCGGCTTAGAAGATAGGGGTTAGTACAAATGTTTCTTCTTTAGTGTACATGAATCATTTTATTTGATTTTTATATTTTCTCTGTACTTTATGTTTTCTACTTTTGCAAGCCTACTGATGTATATATTTTTGTTTCTTTAGCCTTGTTTATGTACTTATTTGCTTTTACTTGCCTGCACATCTATTATAGGCTACAAACTTTATTTATTTTGTTCTATTTTTTTTGTTTTATACATATTTCCTTTCAAAGTTTAAATTATCTAATATCAAATTTAATCATATCCAAAATCCCAATTCAATTTTTCAATCTATTTTATAAACATGTTCATTTTCAAATATCCAAATAAATTCTTGATTATTTATAATTTAACTAAAATTTTATATTAATTACTAACCATTTTCACAAATTTTATTCAAAAATAAAATTTAATTATCATTTTAAACTTAATATAATTCGAGATCGTTATAGACTTCCCCCCTTAAAAAGAATTTCGTCCTCGAAATTCGCTAGAGAGGGATAACGAAGATAGATGAAAGATAGAGAAATATCTTTTTAGATCAAACTGGATATCAGTTCTGCATTTGGCTCACCAAATCAGAATATCAACAATAGATATAAGAAATTACAATAGAATTTCAAATTTGGTTTTAAACGAAATCGTTTTATCGGTACAATTCATATTTATCCTCATATTCCATTAATCAATTTAACTCAATTCAAAACTTCCAATTTATTCAAAATTTTAATTCTAAATTTTAAATTCATTAAAGTTTAAAACGAAAACTGATAAGAAATTGATGAAGATACGAAATAAGGATTTTCTACAACGATTCGTAGGGCCACCGTCACACCGAAATTTCTTTCTGGAGCTATCACGAAGCAAATCAAAAGAATTTGGAAATGAATCAAAAAGAGATTGAGAAGAAAGTTGTTTCCACTGTTGTTACAGAGTATTGACCAATTATAGTCGTATTTCCTGTCCCCTATCTCGTCCTCTTCTCGCACTCATACTCACTATCAGTGGATAGTAAGAGAATTTACTGAGGCGTTCAAACGGATATCTTAGGGATTATACTCATTCTAGGGATACTTCACCCTATCTCTAATGAGCTACTTAATGTGTTATACTCCTGAGCTAAAGTTTCACCTTAGCTCTGATACCAAATGTAACGAAGCGAGTTTTGCCCGTTCAAAAATCGACACCCATACTTCAAATCGTATTCGAATGCCGTAGATTCGACCGTTCAAATCCGAGTCGCCGGAGCTTATAACAACATTAAGTAAACAACATAGCGGAATAAACAGAATAATACATTGATATACAATACTGATACAACATCTGGTACAACAGAATGGTACAATGAATATCAATATACATCAGAGATACAAGAAACTAGCAGCGGAAAAGGAAAATAGATAACATCTAGCAGCGGAACAATATAACTCAAGATAGTCTTCAAAAGAGAACTCCAGCAGCAGCAGCTCGTTTCAACATCACGATACGCAAAGACAAGAAAGTCTTGTCCACATCCAAAAACTGAACTAGCTCCAGATAATTCACTGAACCTAACTATCTGAAAAACCCAACTCTAGACTGCTCGTGCAGAAAATTTTGAGCACCCAGAGTTTAGGAAAGAAACAATAAACTCTGGATCAGTCATGAGACTGGTGTGAGCAACTAAACAGTTTATCTTTAAAAACAAACAAAGAAATATTTTAAAATAGATTCGCAATGCTTTTTAGAAATGAGACTACCATAAGGCCTCCCGCACACACACACAATGCAAACGCAGAATCGGAGGAGATTTCTCCTTATGATAGTCAAAGATGCTTGATATGCATTAAAAGAAACATTTGATATTATTACTAGTGCATAGTGTAGTAAAAATCATTTCGAAAGTAAAGATATAAATCTTAGCCAACATAGACATTTCGAACTATGCCTACTATAACTACCATCCAAACAGTGGGGCGCCACCATAAGTAGATGGCAGGTAATACAACTAATACCGTACAAGGCTCGTATTTGAAGAATGGATTTTTCAACAAATGGTCAGGCCAAGGAACTTCCCATTGCCACATGGAAACGCCTCTGGAAGGACGCCCCGAGAACCCAACTGGATCTCTGCCAAACAAGGCCGGGAACCCCTTTTCCCAAGGGTTATTACAAACCCTCAGATATGCCACCCCCGGTCCATTGGGACCTTTAAACGAGAGCTCTCTAACCAACATCACACAATTATAAATCAAGTGTTTCAACATGAGTAAGTATCTGGGCTCCATACCATGATACTACCCTTTTCCAGAAGGAATGGTCATACCCTAGGGAAGCTATCCCTGAAAACCTTGCCGCACAATTCCTGTTTCGACCATTACCGGTTTGTGAGGCTCGACGAAGTCTCGTCCATAAAGCCACGCTTTATACAAAAGTTCTGCTTTGGGTCAACAAATGATCATAGAAATGATCACCAAGATAGACGATCAAACAAATGATCCTATCTCAAATAATCAACACAATGATCATTTCACAGCAACACTCAGCATGTCACATTACCAAATTGGGAATATATTGCTGATGACCATCAACTACATAACCTCTGATCTCGTACGACTCAGAGAAGGGTGTTAAGCTATGAGAATAAATTCTCCGCCACCAACAGAAATATATTTGAAAGAAATCAGCTTTATATCTCAATTTGTAATGTCAGACATACTATCCATACAAGTCTGTTCCGGGCTCGAACAGAACCGAAGGCACTTACAAAGAAGTCCTTGCAATCCGGATAATCCCTAATGACGTCCGGATTTCCCATCACATATGGAGTCTCTATACCAGGGACCAGTCGATGCAAAGACATTCGACAAGAAACCCTTTCGTTTTCGAAAATATCCGGTCTTCATCACCGGTTTTCAAATGCTATCCATAACGTCGAATCACCTATTCAGAATGGGTTATACGACACAAAGGTCCTTTCCCGGCTAAACCGAATAGTGAGCGAAAACATTTAAAACATATGGATATGGGATTTCAATTAAGTCACAACTTAATAATTCAAAACTTTCTTTTCAAATGGTTTAAACCAATTACCATTTTAAATCTTTAACAAAAAGATTTGTTTCACAAAATTCCATTTACGGATTTCAAAGCAATTTCCATTTCATTTGGATTAACTCGTTTAAAATCTTTAAATTAAAGATTTATCTTATAGCTTTCAAACCGTTCCCAAATATTCACTTTCAAAATTCATTTCCAAATATTCATCAATAACTTGGTCTTGAAATCCCTTTTTATATAATTTGAAATTCGTTTCTCCTATGAAAGCCTTTTTATCATTTAGAAACAACAGTCTTATTTCGAAAAACCCAATTTCATTTATACAAGATACAATCTTTGGGTTAATTCAAATTTTCAAAAATAACTTTAAAAATGGTTTAACTCATAATGACTAGTATAACATCGTTAATCCCTAGTTTCAAATTACAGAATTTAATTTCAATATTGAATTCAAATTTAAATCAAAGTATTTAAATTTTAAAACTTAATCAAGTAATTTAAAAATAAATTTTTATTTTTGAAATTCCATTCCAAAAGCTTTTCACATTTATTCGGATTCCATTTCCAATACATTTGAATTTAAAAATTCAAATTTAACTATTTCAAAAATCTGTGACTTAACTGATTTCCTCGTGAAATCCATATTTGTGTGTGTATTGTGTGGTCCAGGGGTTTAACACAATAGTGCAACATTATTCAATCATCACAGATCAAAACACAGAAATATAGTTGATAAGCGATATAACTATAAAGCTTATCGTCTATTCACAGATTCACAGATAATATATAAACGTAAATAAATGAATAAATCATACACAGCTCAATCCACAGAACAAAATATCACAAATCAGATAGGACAATCAATTTAAGGCATCGCATACAATACAATCATTCCTAGGTAAAGCCAAGCATTTAATAATCATTTATAAGCAGGATTAATTAATCATTTTATCCTGATTAATTCAATTAATTTCCAGTTAAATTATTTACTTATGAATTAATTATCAGATTCTGATTAACCAATTACAAATCATTTAATATCAATTAATTTATCAAACACTTTAATTAATTAAACTATTCTTAATTTGTCATATTAATTAAATCAACCTTTAAACCAATTTCCTAATTAATTAACTCTAATTAATTTGTTAAAGAAATTTAACCTTTAATTACTTACCATAAAGTAATTACACTTACACCATTTACAATTGATTATCTAAACTAATCAATCCAATTTATTATTAAAATTAATCGCCTTAATTAATACTTAATAATCCTTAGTTAATTATCTTCATTAACTAATAACATTTCTTAATTACTTTCTCAAGAAATTTTCTTAAGTTAAATCATTATTAATTATTTCTAATTACAATTTAATCTAAATCATTAATTTAAAATCAAATAAATAAGTCATTCCTTAATTCGCTTATAAATTACATTCTTTTATTATCTTAATTATTTCTAAGATAATTCATTTGCTTTATTAATGACTTCATTAACATTCAAGTGTATTTACACATTACACTTGTAATTTTAAATTCAAATTCTATTGTGAATTTAAGATTCAAAATGTTTAACCATTTAAACATTAATTACTTTATAAGTCTTAAATAATTATAAAGAACATTCGTTTCTTATGTAATAAACTTATATAAGGAAAAGTTTCAAACTAAATCACTTAATTATTTTAAAATCAAGCTTTAAAAATAATTTTACTCACAATCTTAAGTCAAACAAATTTACTAACTTTCATTCAATGTTAATTGATCTTAATCCTTAACTCACATTAAAGTATTAATTCACTTCTTTAATATTACAACTTGAAATTTGTTTTGGGCTTAAACCCATTTTAAAGCAAACCCAGCAACCCATCTTTTTCACTTGAGTCAACTCTCGTGCCCCAACTTCTTTCTTCTTCATCTATTTTTTTCTTTCTTACTTAGCTTAAGATTTAACTTAACAACACACCCAGCTTGCTTCGAGTTAATTTACGAAAATCTCGAGCAACGTCCCGAGCTTCCTTCTTCTTCCCTAAAGACGCAACCCACAGCCAAAACCCAAAATTCCTCAGCGCCAACACGAGAACCTCACTCCTCCATTTCCTTCGAGAAATCCACACAGAAACCCGAGAAAACTAAATAAGCAACTCGGCAAAACACTCTCTTCCCCGAAGCCTTCTTCTCTTCCAGATCGATGCACACGTGTGCACGGTGCACACGAACCTGACCGCCTCAGATCAACTTCCCGACCATAGACAGACCCAAGGTGATCTCGCCTACCCCCTTGACCACCTACCTCGACGATTCCTCCAGCCAAACGAAATCGAGTGATTCGAACCCACCTGGAAAACCACCATCGATCAGAAAAATGCTACCGGTCTTCAAATCCAATCACTGGAACATTCACCGACCTCCCCAAAGTCACTTCACTCTCCGGCGAACCCAATCTCATCCTCGCGATCCACTCCGGTGATCGATCGCCACTGCACAAACTCACAAAAATGCCTGACCCAAAACACTCATCGAACCCTAGTTGGCCGTGCTCTGGCCACTACGGCCACTGGAAAAATACGAAACTATTTTTTCGAGACCCCCCTACCGCCACTCTCCACCAGTCCAAGACCGGCCTCCCAAAAATTTTCCGTTCGCCGACAATTGATGAAAGTCCATTTCCAGATCAAACCATAATTGCCCACTAAATTCATCACTAAAAATTCAGATTTTGGTTTTAAAAATCATCATTTTGTATAAGATTCTGGATTATATTTCTTAAACCATGAACTAAGAGAATTAAATTCTCACTTATATTCAACTTATACTGTTGTTTTAGTTCCAGAGCCATTTCCCATTTATTTATTTATTTTTGACATAAATAAAATTTTAAACATTATTTTATGATGAAACAAGTAAAATTTGTTTAAATAATAAATCCTAAAAATCACTAGATCAAGGGATAGAGGGTTTCAAATCAAATCCTAAATTTTTGAAACTGGAAACAGCAGTATGCAGGCATACCTTCCTTATTCATCTAATTATCCACATAATTTCACTACTTTATACACACAAACATATTGAACTTCAGATATTGATCATGCAACCTTATTTCATAACCTTAAAATTTTTTAAAAATGATGTTACTTAATCCAGAAAAGAACAGAGCACAACACAGCATGCACACAATATATCAACACCAGATTTACACTTAAATATACAAGAAAATACTTATTCTAACCATACTATCATGCTATCAAATATTTTATATTTTAAAAGTTACTCACCTGGTTTTCAACTGAACAGAGAATACTTTTGTAGTGTTGACACTAGCTCGTGAAATTTGCAAGGTAAAGATCTTTTTCTTTAATCCTCTAGGTTGGAGTGATATGTATTGTTGTGAAGTGAATTTTGTTTTGATGTTTTAACTGGAATGTTGTTTGGGTTTTCAAGCTTTTACTTCAGTTTAGAATGGACGAATTTGACGAAGATGGCTAATATATATGAAATGAAGTTCACAGTATATATTAATTTATACAAGTGATGTTATGTGTATTTGTACAACATAGGGTATATATTTTCTGGTTTGTATAAAATAAGATCATATAATGGTGGTGGCTTGCATTACTTGCTTATGTCCTTCATGCTTTATTTTATCTTTGTTTCTGCAGGGAATTATATTTTAATGGCTGATGTATCTTGCTTTTGATATGCATTTATTACTTTGTACAATATCACTTTGTTTCGGCTGGTAGATGAAGTTAGGGTGTACTAAAGATATTGCCTTGTTTTATAAACTATTACATTTCTTTCTTTACTTGTACATGAACATACTATATGTACTAATATATACTTTATTTCTTTTGTTTGCTTTACTAACAATGCTTGTTCGGCTTAGAAGATAGGGGTTAGTACAAATGTTTCTTCTTTAGTGTACATGAATCATTTTATTTGATTTTTATATTTTCTCTGTACTTTATGTTTTCTACTTTTGCAAGCCTACTGATGTATATATTTTTGTTTCTTTAGTCTTGTTTATGTACTTATTTGCTTTTACTTCCCTGCACATCTATTACAGGCTACAAACTTTATTTATTTTGTTCTATTTTTTTTGTTTTATACATATTTCCTTTCAAAGTTTAAATTATCTAATATCAAATTTAATCATATCCAAAATCCCAATTCAATTTTTCAATCTATTTTATAAACATGTTCATTTTCAAATATCCAAATAAATTCTTGATTATTTATAATTTAACTAAAATTTTATACTAATTACCAATCGTTTTCACAAATTTTATTCAAAAATAAAATTTAATTATCAGTTTAAACTTAATAAAATTCGAGATCGTTACATTATGTTTCAAAGCTATGGGTTTCATGGTATATAGATTTGAAAGTGATATGATTTTGAAAAAAGGATATATTTGAAATAAAATGATATCATATTGATTTGGGTTTAAAAAATAGAAATGATATCGTATTTGTATGGTTTGGAAATGGATATTATGTTCTGGTTTCAAAGTATAAACTATTTTGAGAAGACTGCGGTGTTATAATAATGTTTGGTGGTTAAAGAGACCGGGATCGGAAGTTGTCATACTCTCTGCCAACTCCGAAACCACTTTAACAACCGTGTACGCGGCGGAGATTCTAGAATGAAGTAGGATGGTGGCGGCGTTTCCTTTGAGGTAAATACGTGGACCCAATTCCCGTGAGTTGGCATAAGGTGGCTAAAACAGGAGCGATTGACGGGCTAAGAAAGTAGCACCTTTTATCAGACACATTCCTTCAATATTATACTCTGGCTTTGGATTGATTCGGCGGCCACCTTTGACTTTTGATTTTGGGGGTGTTGTTCGAGGTGGGCGGTAGTAGCTGCTACGCGCTACCAACGGTCGGGAAGCGTAATTGGTATATCTACCCTAGCATTGCCTAGTTGTGCCGTGTCACCTACCCTAGCGCGCCTTGTACGAGTTTGGTTTTCTCCCTTAGCCTGTGTGGTATCCTCTGGTGGCTTCTCGATCAGGAGGGATCATGATATTGGATGGACTACTGGGACTATTGCGTGTTAAGGTGGAAAATGTAAAGCCTTAATGCTATTTAAAAGTAAGTTTATTTTACTATAGACATTATTATAATAGCGAAATATTACTACATAGTAAATAGTTTAACGGATCCTTAGGAGATGTGAATCCCAAGCATCTTTTAAGTTACTGCACTCATATTTATTTCTGTTGATTTAACTTACATAAGATCTTTTACTTCTGATTCGAGTGTTTTGTCTTTTCAATTCGCTCGGGTCAGTCCGAGCATTTCAGGATTCAAAGACTTTATTTTTGGAGGACGAAGATGAAGATTGTATTACTATTATATATTATATCATTCCACTATATTCATACTATTCCGCTGCATTGTTATTGATTATTCTCTGGTATGTGTAACTCTGATATGTATTGTATAAGTATAATCGAATATTTTGTAAAACAGCATCATGAACTGTATATTTGATTATTATATTTTATCGTTTCACTCCAAGATTCTATTTTACTTTTTGTTTCTCTTCTTTTTCTTGTTTACCCCATAACAATCCGCCCTTCTGCATGGTTTAAGTCTGACATGTCTGGTTTATCGTCGATTTAAAACGTACAAAAAGGGCAGGGCGTTACATCTGGTATTAGAGCTTTGGTTTAGTGAAAACCTTAGCTTTGTGGGGTCTGACTCTTTATTATTTGGGTAGTAATACACTATGATGAGTCACTGAGTGTATATATATGAGAGAGCGTATTTTTTAGTGTTATAAAAAGTTTTTATATTGTGTTAATTTGTTCCGTTTTGTATTTATAAACTCTGGTTGGTGCATGGGACGTTGTGCAATCAATAGGGGTTTCTAAACACTTAATAGGACAGACCAACATAATATTTGTTTTTAATATAGGTGAATGAAATAATTTTGCCTATTATATTTTCTATATATAAAACAAATTTTTATAAATGATATATATATTTGGTTGTAATATATTGGTTGTTAGGTAATGAAATGTATAAATAATAGTTGAAATAAGATTGAAAATAAAGTAAATGAAAATTGAAAATTTTAGAACTTAAGTTCCGGGGTTTGGAAAATTCTTTCGAATGATTTTTGGAATATAGTAATAATATTATCAGAAGTATTTTCTTTTATAAATATTTCAATATAATTTGAAAGAGTTGTTTTAAAGAAACTTTGGAAAGAAATAAGTTATGTACTCCCCTCTCTGTTGCTGGAAAATAATTTCGGTGATGTGTGCATGCATCATCGACATTCATTTTCGAGTTTCGAAGTGGGAAGGCCACTGTAGTAGTTTTACTACGGATTTATTTTGATAACCAAATATAAATTTCTGATTGTTTAAGTATAATGGGATATATAAGTTTTAAGTATAAACCTTTATCTATTGTCTTTAAAATGATTTGAAAGTTTACCCGGTATTTAATTCTTAAGTTTCCGTTCATTGATAGTTTCAATTATTGTAGTAAAATTGAATATAACTAATTAATAATTGGAACCTCTAATTAAATTGAGAGATTTAATGCTAAGTTATAAATGAGATTAAAAGAAAGTTGAAATTGTAATCTTATAAAACAAAGGATATTATTATTGAACATTTAAGTTAATAAAATAAACTTGTGTAACTTTCAGTTGCATTCTTAAAAGCATATATATATATATATATATAACTTACCAAACAATAAAAGTTACAATGGTTAATAAGAAAATGTAATATAATATTATACAAGTAAAAATTTGAAGTAATGAAAGTATCCAATGAAATTTTTTAGTAAATAAGAATTTGATGTTGTAATTTTTTGTGAACTTAAGTTATAATTAAAATATTACTGTAATAAAGGTAATAGGAAGTAAGTATGGTAAGTATAAGATTATAAAATTAAGTAAAGGAATAAATGAAAATGAGAGTTGTAAGAAATAAATAAAAGTAAATGAAAGTGTAAGAAACAAATGTAAATTGAAAAGATAAATTATTATATGAACAAAAAAGGAAATCAAACAACAATGTACGAAAATGAGTTTAATACAAATTAACTTGATCCATTGTTTGAAATTGTAAATTGTTGTTTGTTTGGTTTATGGTTGTTTGGGCAAGGACTCTTTAAAAATTGTTTAGATGGATGAATAATCTATTTAAATTCATCTAAGACTGTTGAGTAAATGGTGCATAAAGCAGTTTATTTTCCCCTAATTTAAAATTGAACCCGAACAACTATTTGTTTTGTTTGATATGAATGAATGATTGATTTGTGTTGATTGTATGTGATGGTTGTATGCCTTGTTGCAAGGGATTGATATTTGTATTGATTTGTTTGTTTGTGATTGAAACCACTTTAAATATTTCATTTTATATAATTGTTAACCTTTTTGGATTATGTAAGCGAAATAAAGGTTATGGAAGCAATTGCTACTGCATTTGGTTTCATAATATAAGCGTAAATTGCCCGATAAATAGGTGCATTTTCGGATTACAGTTTATAGCGCTATTATATTGTTTTTCCCGTCTTCGGATATATTATTTTGGAAGATATATGTTGTATATTGTTATATTAGATATTATATTTTCTCCCGAGCCTCCCCGTATAAAGGAGACTCTGCCAAAATTTTCCGTAAATTTTGGACTTAGAAATTTCTGAAAAGGGTTTTCCAAACTTTATTTATTTCAGTATAAAAAAAGAGATTTAATGGTTATAAATTAGTATGTTTTATTTAAATTAATTAATTTTGTAAATTTATTTGTTCATAAATTTAATATTTTAAGTAATATATATTGATTTCTTAATTCTTCTTTTCTTCTTTTTCCTTTTCGGGGACGAAAAGTTTTGAGTGGGGGAGAGTGTAACGACCCGTAAATTGTCAATAATTAAAATTGTTAATTTAATGAGATTTTTGAAATTTAATATTGAAGAAAATAAAAATTTGTGAATTATTAATAAAGGTTGTAATAATGTAAAATAGTACAACTTGGTTATAAATTGAATATAAGAAAACAAATGGAATATAGTATTAACTAATGAAATGATATAATTAGTGGTGATTGAATGAATTCAAAGCTATATTTACCGATGAAGTAATCCGTAATAAATTGAAAATTTATGCAATCAATGTGGATAAGTAATTATAATGTTATTGTTGATAATAAACGTTACTTAAATGGTAATTAATATAATAACAGAAAGTGTGAAAGTATAAATTTCATAGAAAAGTAATGTATGTATAAAATAATAAATTGGTATAAGAATGAAATTAAGGTAAATTCATTTATTGGTTTTAAACCTTAATTAATGTGTAAAATTGATAGAAGTACACATTTAGAAATGTAATAATTATTCAAATGTAAATAGGCGTATATTGGTGTAATGGGATAAAACTAATGTAATTAGGCATGAATGTAAGTGTTGTATATATAAAGGAAAATGTAATTTGTTAATGAATTTATAACGGGAATGAAATGTAAGCTAATAAATCATTAATTCAGTGCAATCCTAATTGATTGAAACAACTATTTTGGTTATAATTAATTGTAAATAGGAATATTTGGTAATAAATTAATATAAGAAAAGTAAATGTAAAGGTTGAATTAATCAATGAATTAATAATGAATAAATAGTGATGGAATAAAATCAATGTTCTATATGGAATTATAACCTGGGATGATAACTAACAACCTTATAAATGCAACTAAAAGCAAATAGGTGACAATTAACATAGGTTGTTTATTTATTTAATATGTCAAATAAACTTTGGTAATCGATTATAATAAATCTTAATTTAACGTTTTGTTAATGTAAATTAAAGTAACAATTGATGTAATAAAGGATGGAACCAAGGTAGATTAGTTAATTGGATTTAAAGTCTTAATTTATGGGTGAAATTGACAAATTTCAATATGATTGAATTATAATAGTTATTACACAATAAGTGGAAAAAAATAGTTAATACGAATAAAGGTGAAATTGGAAGTATCAGTGTAATGAAACGTAAAGAAATGTTAAATATGTTTATAGGATAAGGATTGTTGAATAATAAGAATGGGAATAAGGAATTATTTATTTGAATTTAAAATTAAGGTAATTGGGTATATTGCAATTAACTGAAATTAAATATTTAAATATTACATAAATGTGAATTAAGATGAATTTGGAATGTTAGTGTAGTTGGTATAAACCCATGTTGACATGACCTTTAAGATGGTAAGTTATAATTGATTCATAATAAGATTAAAGATCGAATAGATGGATTTAGGGGAATTACAACTGATAAGTAATGAATTTATTTAATTTGAATGTTAAACACTGTAGTTATGAATTTATTAACTTTAAAATTGATATGGAAATTTGTTATAAAGGATTTTTAAAATTTCTAAAGTAATACAAGATGATCAATTTTATCAATTATATAATTTAAATTGGAAGGTGATTTAATTAATTAATATTAATTTATTTAATTGACTGAAAAATAGCCATTTTGGCCACTGACTTGGATTTCAACGAAACTAGTTTCATCGGATTTGTAATGGTGAATTATTGTATGATTTCAATTTTTATATCGATCGGACTTGTCGTTTGATCGTACAGACTCGAAACGCGTAGAAATCAATTAATTGAAATCAATTGAAATCAATTTGAAATAAATTGATTTTAGCATAACTTCTTCATACGATGGAATTTGGACTTGAAACTTGTTCCATCGCATTTAAAAATATTTAAAACATCCATTTTGATATATGGTTTGACCCAATTTCGTTCCGGAGTCAGAACGGGCTTTCCGGGCCCTTTTATCGTTCAACGCGTATATAAATCGTGTCCATCCATTCTATTTCAGCTTTGTCTGTAAATACCCTATTATAAACACTAGCCTACCTCTATTCCTCATTTCTGTATGTTCCATTAGCGCCTCTTTCCAATGGTTGCAAACGCTAATTTCCAAATACAATTCCAAATCAAATCCAAAGCCAAAAATTCAAACTCTCCAAACAATATCAAATTTTATATGGATTTGAAGCTCTCGACGAGCGCATCTTAGATATGTGGTTCGTTTTTCGATTGGAGTCACTTATTGTCCAAAAATTGAAGGTGAATTTTTGGCCGTTCATTGCTGACGATGAACTTCGTCTAATCGGGAAATCAACGACAGGGTTATGTGGGGAGTCGAACGCGTATTGCATCTATGTGGTTTGTCTGGGGATTCGACGGTCAGATCGTCAGCAAAAATTCAATTAGGTTATGAAATAGGCGGCGGCTGCGATTTTTTTAGGGTCGTGAGTTGACGTGGGGGCCGGGGCGAGGTCGTGGCGAGGTGAGATGGACGCGGCGTGGTGGTTGTATAGCGTTTCGTGGTGGCGGCGCGATGATGGGATAAGCGTTGGCGGCTGCAAATAGTGGTAGGGTTTCGTCCGTTTTGGCAACCTGGGAAGAATACGCGTGAATCTGGGTAGTGCCTCTGCTAACGTGGCTTTAAATTTAGGTGAGCTTTGTTCTTTTTATTTTTATATAAAATTTAATTCGTGTCGCTCTAACTAACATATCTTTCGCATACGAACTACGTTTTACAAGCGGTTTCTTTTGTTAGGATCGTATCTGAATTCCGGACATTTTGGATCTAGTTTGGACTTTTAGGTTTAAATTGGATTTAAATTCAAAAGGTGGGTGTTTTAACCTACTCGCAACTTATAAAATTTCTTATCTTCGTTAAATTTAATTTATGATGTGATTATGAATTTATTTATGGCTGTTTTGTATATTCTAATCATCATCTCAGTTAATTGCATTTATTTAATTATCATTATTTAATTTATTATTGAATATAACTGCTAGTTAATTTCTTGTTATTTATTATTAGTTATATATTGATATTGATTGATTGTTTTGGATGATGATTGTGATGGATGTATGATTTTATGATGGATGAATGGATGTTGTATTATATATTATTATAAACTGCAAGTTGTTATGCATTTTAATTTCATTCGGGATTGCGGTTTGAAATTATATATAACCGTATTTTTATTTTAAATTACGGATTGAAATGATAAATATCCGTATCACTTGACCATAGGGTAGAAAATTATATACAGACACCGTGGTCTATATATATAAAATATTTTGAAATGATTTTCTTTGGTTTTGTAAAGAAATATACGATTTTATGAGATATTGATTTAGATGTTTATAAATGTTATTATATATATATAATTTATTTCTTGGTTTCAAGCTATGTGTAAAATTGGTTTAAAGTATAAAGGAAGTTTAACAATAAAAGTTTGATTAACTTAAGATATAATACGGTTAAGGATTTATTTAAATTTTATTTATAGAGTTTATAATGACTTAAATAAAATTAAGGTTCGAAGATAAATATGAAATTGATTTGAACTAAACTAATTAAGAATTATACTCGAATAAATTTGATTTGAAATTTAAATAAAAATTGAGATTTTAAAGTGTATGATTCTTATCACTTAATTTGGTTTAGAGTGATTTAAATGAATTTAAAGTTGATATAAATGAATATATCAAGCTAAATAAATTGAAAGAATATCCAGTTGTTTGAAGTTAAAGTTTTACTTAAATTATATTGGGTTTATTAAGCAAACATTTCAAACCTAAATAATAGTAATTAAATTTGATATATATGGAATTTTCAAAGTATTAGTTTTGAAATGGTGCAATATCTAAAGCTTTGAAATATATGGAAATTGAAATGATTTAATTGGAGGTTCAAATCGGTATTTGGAATTTATTTATGAAATTAAAGAAGCTATTTTATTATATAAATAATTTAATATTTAAACCATATAAGTATTAGAAGTTATGTTTCAAAGCTATGGGTTTCAAGGTATATAGATTTGAAAGTGATATGATTTTGGAAAAAGGATATATTTGAAATAAAATGATATCATATTGATTTGGGTTTTAAAAATAGAAATGATATCGTATTTATATAGTTTTGAAACGGATATTATATTCTAGTTTTAAAATATAAACTATTTTGAAAAGGAATTATATTCTAGTTTTACATTAATTAAATTCTACCATACTAGGTTCTACAACTAAAACCATAAACGCTCGTATTGGAGGATGGATTTCCAACAATAACGAGGTAAGGAACCACCTTCGAATAGTACATCTCTAGAGGAATGTACCGAGACACAGCCCTACTACCCTCTACCAGCACAGAACTAGCCTGCCTTTACTATGGATAGTATCGATATCTCATCACCCTAGTCATTTTTGACCTATTTGTGGGATTGTAATGCATACACAACAAACTCAAGATATACAGGGAGATCTAGAATGACGATGATCATATCCTGATGGGTGCGACCCACTTAGCACTGCCACATCTACCTTGTTTTTGTCATTCCCGATATGCGAGGCTTAAGGTAGCACTTTACCTTTCATGAAATCCCTCTTTGAATGCCATATTGCTATTTCTAACAACACATTGTTGATTTTCATAAAATTACAACCTCTGAGTTCGTACGTCTCAGCAAAGGGTGTTAAGTGTAAGAGGGGTTACCTCCTACACCACTAAATAGATGTAAATTTATAAAAATAGATGTACATGCTCATAGAAATGTAATGTTAGACACTCGTGCATATAAGTGTTCCAGGCATAAGAAAACCAAAGGCACTTTCCTACTACATCCGGTTAGAGAATCACCCCTAAGATTAGGAGCGAGTAGTCCTTATATCAAAGATTTCAACTTGAAGGAGCCACTTCCATCATATATATCATAAGGGAATTACCCTACAGGTTCGTGACAAGCAACCCAACATTATGAAGATCTCTATCCTTAAAATCATTGTCTTCAACAAATTTTCACTTTCGAGTGTATATTGGTTTGAAGTGGTTTTCGGATAGAAATCACCCAAATCCGACCCCGGTTCCTTCGAAACAATTTATTAATAAAAGATGTTAAGTATGGGGGTAATTATTATTCAGTTTATCAATACCTTTTATCTGGATAAAATATCTCTTTAGAGATATACATCTTCAAATCATATTCTGTTTCAGCTATATGGAACCATTTAACCTCCTTTTAACTATGGAAACACCAAATCATTTCTCATTTATTAGATAGGAAAATGTTTACCAATTTAATACAATTTTAATAGAGGTTTCATATTTTCAAAACGTACCTTTCATGGGTTAAAACCATCTTATCTAAGATGGTAAATTCAAAACTAGTTAGTATTGAGTAAATAGGATCCATAGGAATTATATTAATTATACTCAATACTAATTTATGTATTCAACCTGTACTATGCATTGAATAATAGCGAATTTACTTTTTAAATTCATACAGATAGTATGAGTTCTCTCTTCGGAATTTAACATAGAGTTTAATCAATATATTTCATATACCAATAAAATCTTAAAAACTTGTTTAACTTTTGGAAGTCTCCGAATCTCTTTTTATCTTAGGAAAATGTGTTTCGAATAACTCAAATTTACTATCGCCTCCATCAAGCCAGTCCGGAGAGCCAGAGCCGAACCCAAACACTGATTGTCTAAGTTTGGGTCTTAAGACTATCTCTCTATCAACCCAAAAGGCGATCAAGTTATTTGATCAATTATAAACTCTTTAAAATTATTGATTTATTATTTGGAAAACATTTGCAAAAGATTTGGAAACAAAATCCAAAGTTTAAATCATAATTTCAAAAGTTACCAAAAAGTGCTGCAAAAAGTGTTGCTAATAATGTTTTTAAAAGCTTCTTTGATTAAAGTGTTAACTTCATTCCACATATGTCCATTTTTATAACTCAAATACCTTTTAAAACATTTTAATATATTTATGCCACTTATTCAATATTTTTAAAGAAGATTTTACCATTTTAGTTTCTAAACTGCCAAAGCGCGATGTTTTTGAAAAATTGGCTTCGACACATCTTGTGATTTACTTAATGAAATCTTGATTTTTCTTATTTATTTGAAAATCATAGTTATAAGAGTTTTAAAAATTCTTATTTCGAATCATTCCAAGCTACATTCCACTTTACACTTTGATTTAACTTTTGCGGCGTGAAATCGCGAACTACGATTACACGAGCGCCTATTTTTGACTGCAATCTTGTCAAAACTTCTCCGGATTGAATTTTAATGTTAAAAATTTATATACAATTTTAAAGAGGTTTAATCATTTCGTTAATCATTTATAATTCATATAAGAAAGTGATTTTCTTTGCGTAAATTCGACGTGTATCTAACATGAATCATTACACAAATAAACAAACATATTATCACATCCAAATATGATAAAAAAACCATCATAAACAAGTATATAAATCATATCATATCACGATGGATTTTATATAATAACTTAGTAGAGTTTCTCACTTGATATCCCTTTGATCTAACTTTCAATCGACTATAGCTCCGCTATCCCAAAATTGGAGCTAACGAATCTTGCTCTATGACTCCTAAGGGTTCAACCTTAGGATTGAAAATGTGGTGGGATGCTCGGATAGGTATGCCCATGGTAGAGAAAAGAAGGAGAAGATCACTAGCTCGATCTCAAAATCGAAGTGGTATATATCTTTATATTTTATGACTTATTTTGACAAAAATTCGACGCTATTTTTGAATTTTCCTAAGAAGCTATGGAAGCATTTAATGTAAAGGAGGAAGAAGTTGAGGAAGCTTAAAGATTAGAGAAGGAAGTATGAATGAAAGTGAAAAAGTATGACTTGTATTTATAGGAAAAGTTTGAAACAAAACATCACGATATTTTCACCAAACGTCACATCATCTATCAACCCCAGCACCATCACTCCCCCATCTGTGTGCATAGCCCATCCCCATGCCATCACCTCCATCACTTAATGCCTCTTTGATTAGCTACTGAGGCGTGCACTTGGATGAGTATGTGGACTATGGTGGAGATATGTCATCATTCCACTTTTATAAATATCATGATATTTATTTTATTTACCATTAATTATTAGTAAATGTAAATGTTAACTCTAAGGTGTATACATGTGTACATGGATGTATATATGTGTATATATGTGCATGTATGTCACATATAACATACAACGTTAAACAACTTCCTCTGGTTAAACCGTTATGAATCCGAAATCCGATTTCTGGTCATATTTTTACTTCTCAATATATATATATATATATATATATATATATATATATATATATTTGTAAAAAAGTAAAAATGACATTTATATTATTAATAAATCATTAAAAGGTCCTCATTTTATTTTAAAACAATTACTAAATCATTTAAACTTAATTAAATTCAAAAACCAATTATTTGAAAATGATGACATCATTGATGATGTCATAATGGAATTTTATTTTTAAAAATTAAATAAATAATTTTATTACATATTATTACTTATATGGATAAATAAGCGTACGTATTCAAATTCGTGCGCAATTTTTGATTGTTAAAAAGTTGTTTATCCCTAAATGATTTTCGGTCACTTTATTGATATTTTTCCAAAGAGTATTTTCTGAAATTGCTTATTCAAAATAAGATTACCATTATTAAAATAATATAATTTGTTTTATAAAACCTTATATTTGAATATTTTTAAATTAAATGTTATTTTCCAAAGTGATAAATTCCTAGGTCCTTACAATAATGGTTTTAGGCTACGAATAAAATAGCTACGAATGCTCATAGAGTAGCAACAAGGAGTCCCCGTTGAATATAAAGAATGTTGGTATGAAACTAGGAATATATTATTAGAGATGTGTGGAAGCCATGCAAAGAAACCTCAAAGGAATGGAAAATGGTACCAAAGTGCAATTTTTCCGAGTTTCATGGTATACTCACATGAAGGATCAAGGATGTAGAGGAAGTAAAACAAAAGTTTGAGGATACTTAAGAGATTAGGTAGTAATATGGTTGGAGTTGTCAAAAATACATGAAGGATGTTCGCTAACTCAAAGCTGAAGAAGGCAGATAGGTGGTAGGGAAGTTATTCCACCACACAAAATTTTCTAATGAGTTATTCTATGTGTAGAGTTTATATTGCTTACCCACAGTAGTGTGGAGATGCATAATTTATCCCATAATTTGGTATAATAATTGAAGTAATGAATGGAACACATTTATTAGAAGCCAAGTAGGAGAGTTAATGTAACATCCTGGTATTTTCAACAATTCGCATCAGCACGTGTTGGACTTGAATTGCTCAAGCCACCAGATTGTTAATTTAAATTTGGTAAAACTCAGCATATACAGTAAATAAATAAATCACAGAATCACAGACACAGAGTAATATGAAATAATGCAGCAGAATCTATAAATGGTAGTTCATGAAGCTACTATATAAACAACAGAGTTTGAAATAAAATACAACAGAATATCTCAAATACAGATTGATGACATCTCTGAACAAATCAACTGTGAATCGATAGTTGGATCTCCAAGCAAAGCTCCAAACTCCAAAGGTGGGTCTCAAATGTTGTATCACTCAATCTGACCCGAGCGTAAAGCAAAACACAAACACTCAAGTCAGGATTAACATTCTTATATCGATAAATCCAACTCAAGTGAAATATCAACTGAAATACAAGTAACTTAAAGGATGTTTGGTGATGTGCACGTAAATGTGCATATTTTTACCACCATATTTATTCTATTTAAATTAAATAAATTATCATATTGGGTATTTTAACTTGTTTTAACCAAAATTCATATTAATTCCAAATTTTCACATATTCATCTTCATATAGGGGCAAAACGGTCATTTAAGTGCATATATTTCTTTGAGAAAAATTGATTGGAAATTTATATATATTTTTGTAGGAAAATGGTCTCAAATAGGAGTGGTTTCATGAAGGAATATGCATGCAAAAAGAATATGAAGGAATGAAGATGGAAATAATTCAAAGTGAAGATCATGGAGGACCCCACCTACCCACCTACCTTAATGTACAAATTAAAGGCTAATGCACATGCTTATGGAGCTAATGGTTTCATGTACATTTAATGGAGGATTAAGACATGTTAATGTTTACTTGGCCTCCACACTTCCTAAGGGGAATTTTGGGTACTCCCCAAAAATATGCATTAGGGTTTCTAACTTGTATATTATGTTTCATGTAGCCACCTTCCTCTTAGTTAGCTAGTTTTAGTTTAGAAAATAAATCAAAGCTCTCTTTCTTTCCATGGCTACTTAGCCATTTTATTTCATGTAATTTTCTTTTCTTTTATGCAATGTTAATTCTCTTTTATTTACATGATGCTTCTCTTCTTATGTAATAGTGTAGATCTACCTTTATGCAATTAGATTAGTTGACTTTTCCATTAACTTTCATTTTCCTTTCTTTTTGATTTCATGTTTCTTTCTACATTTGTTGATTTGATAAAAAATATGAGAGCTTAATCCCTACAATTTAGGGGTAATGAAGCTCTCTAGTATGTAGATGCAACATTTTGATGTTTATGCTCACTTTTTGTGCTTTAATGGAAACACTTGAAGTGGTTTAATGATATTGTTTAGCTTTGAATTTGATAGTCTATGTTGTTCATAACAAATAGGCTATGCTTAAACAAACATAACACAAATTGCCTCTTCATCTAAATGTGATTATGGCAAAGAAGTGAATGTTGAAATTGAAATTTGATAGCCTATATTTCTAAACAATAGTTAATAGGATATGCTTAAAATAGATTTTTATTTCAACTTTGTTGTCATATTTCATGAGAGTTAAATGTGTATTAGTGGTTGTGTTATAGTTTGATGGTTTATATTGAGCTAATTAATAGCGTAAATATACCATACTTATGATAAGCACATAACTTCATTTTGTTGATTTATATGATCTAGAGAGTGGATTTATCTCTAAATTATTCTTTTAACTCTCATATTTTTATCATTTTCTTTTGCTAGTTTTTGTTAGTTTCTTACATTTCTAGCTATTTACTCTCCACTTCGGTATAATTTGATTGAATATAATTTTAAAATCATCAATTCCCTGCGGATCGACCTATATTCGTCACGTGCTACATTTGTACACCGTGCGCTTGCGGTTATTTTTTAATTTAAATTCGTTCGACGGTTTTCTAAATCGATAGAATTTCCGTCGACGAACATTTGGGATAACCATTCTTTAAGAATCAGTGGAACTATCTACTATGAAGAAATATATGCTATTAACAACCAAACGTCATTATAACACCATGGTCATTTAAAAATAATTTATACTTCAAAACCAAAATATCATTTCCATTTCAAATATATCTATTTCCAAATTATAGGACTTTCAAAGTTACAACACTTTCGAAACCGAAACACTTTGAAATCATAATTCTTTGAAAAACCATAACTTTGAAATCATAACTTCCACCACTTAAACAGTTTAGATATTAATAATAGTATATAAAAAATAGTTTATAAATAAAATACTTTTTATTAAAATAATTAGTATATTAAAATAGTTTATATTAAAATAGTTTTATATTAAAATAGTATATATATTAAATAATTTATAAAGTACAATACTTATAATTTCCTCAAATTTCACAAATCGATTCAAATCAACTCGAATTTCAAATTCAAATTTGATTCAATCTCAATTTATCAATTTCCATTCAATTCACTTTCAAAATAAACAAATTCAATTATATCGATTCCAAATATAGATTTGAACAACAAAATAAACCATTTAAATTTCAATATATTTCAAAGCTTTAAATATTTAATATTTTCAAAACTAAATTTAACAGTCTCATATAGATCTTGATTTAACTTCATTATTATTTAGTCTTGAAATATTCACTTAATAAATTCAATATAATTTAAATAACCTTAAATTATATTTTACTAAATATTTCCTTTAATTTATTTAAACGTGGAATATTCATTAAATTACTTAAATCAAAATCAAGTTATAAAATCATATCTTTAAATTTCAAATTCAAAAGTTTCAAATCAATTTAATTAAAAAAAAATTTTAATTAAAAAAAATTCAAATAAATTCCAAATTTATCTTCCCAACCTTAACTTAAAAAAATCATTATAATCTATTTTAAAATAAAATTTCAAAACTAACTTATAACCTTAAAATTTCAAGATATAAATTTAAATATTTAAATTTTAAACCCTTATAAAATAACATATATATATATATATATATATAATATCTATAAATCAGTATTTATCAAAACCAAGATATTCATTTCAAAACCTTGGAAATCATTTTTAATATATATATATATATAGACCAACGGTGTCTGTATATAATTTTCTATCCTATGGTCAAGTGATACGGATATTTATCATTTCTATCTGCAATTTAAAATATATACGGGTATATATCATTTTAACCCGCAATCCCAAATTGAATTCAATGAAAATCGCTTGGGTTTATCATTTCAACCCATAACGATTTCCTCCTATTTTTCAGATCGTTCGAGTATATATCATTTCAACCCATAGGAAAATCTATGCTAATAGGGAACTTACAGAGTGATAACAGATATGATAATAATATAACAAGCATATATCATCAATATAAATAACAGATAATGGCGTCAAATGTCACATGTGAACAGATATAGATAATAGAATATATATAGCAATGTAAATAACTAACAGTAGCATATTTCAATTGTCGTTTCAATTGAAATCAAATTTAATAAATATAAAAACGTTAATTGTAACGACCCCAATTTTTAATTTTATTTAAATTGATAGTTAATGTAAATTTTGAACAAATTTTGGAATAAAATTTGAATTCGACTTTGGATTTTTGGAATTGAAATACGAAATGTAAATTAAAACAATTAGCATTAAAGTTAAAATAAATATTTAAGCTAGAAAATAAATTTGACAAATCAAATAGATATATAATAAGATAAATTTATAAAAGATAAAGTAACATATAGCTAAATTCAAACAACATAATTAAAATAGAAATTTATTTACAATACTGCATAAACAAATAAAAACAAGCTAATAAATGCAAGGAACAAAGCAAGAATAAAATAGAAGTGCAAGTAAAAGAACAAACAAATAAAAATATAAATATGTATAAAACCAGTACAAGCAAGATATCTAGGTGCACAACACCTCACATCAGCTGAGTTAAAAGAAATGCAAGCCTCAACATATCTTTGTAGCAACACTTTGAAATGGGAAATCTCAGAGCATATAATAATAAAATAAAAAAAAGAATCTTATACCTGTTGTACAAGAATATCACCTTATACATATCTCCTATATGTCAACCTTCCTCTTCATTTCAACTCGTTCCACCAAAACATAAATGCAGCCACCACATCAACACTATTAGCCATCAAGTAGAACATGTATGCAGGTAAGAAAATCTATAAAACAAAAAGTATGTAGGCTGTAGCCTATAAGGCAAGTAAGTACATATACAAAACTTACAAATAGAAACAAAGCAAATGTAATACCTTTAGCACCCTAGCATGTCATAGCAGCCGAGTACAAGAAGTAAAGAAATATGACAAAGCATAAAACAAAGTTGAATAAGTATAGGTTGGAAAGAACAAAGTAAAAGAAAACAAAGAAAAGTAATACAAAATCACTTCAGCCACCAAACGTTTGCCTAGCCAACAAAGCAAAGGAAATTGTCTCTGAGATATTTTGTACAAGGCAGTTAATGCCACTATCTTTAGCCACTGAAATAAGATTTTCGGCCTCCATTTGTTTATAGGAATCTCAGCCTAGTTAAATAATGTAAAGTAAAGAAGGAACAAAAGAAAAGATCTCTGTCCTTGAAGGTATAAACAAATAACATTCCCTGTTGTACAAATGAAACATTATAATGCAAGCATGCCTAGTATTGTACAAACACTATTCTATCACCTGTACAAAGTGATATCAACTAGTAGCTTCTTTCCATACTTCAAACAAAATTCATTTCAGTTCGTTCACTTACAAAAGCTGAGTAAAACTGAAATGAGAAACAACTTGAACAAAACAAATCAACAATACCAATCAGAGAATCAAAGAGGGAAGCTTCAGCAAATAAAATCTCAAGCCTTTTTCAACATGAATGATGAGCTCTGTTCTTCTTCTCAGACTAAAGTGAGTAAACAAGTGATTTAAAACTCAAGTTATTTTAATTTATATTATATATATCTATCTGGATGTTGTTTTGTATGTTGATTCCTGTATTCAATGCTCTATAAATTATCATCCTCTACTAATTCACAGGGTATATGACAACCAAGAAATCCAATTTCTCATCATCTACTTAGTGTTAGGATGTGATGTCAAAAGCAAAGTTGTGTATTCAAGTAAGAATTATGATTTAAAAATAATTTTTTTTTGAAGTATAGATGTATGCAGGAGGAAAAATAAAACTTTTACACATGAAACTTTAAAACTTGGAGATTTCGAATTCAACAAAACAGTGATTCACGAATATAACTTGAATCCTTACCTAAAGCTATGATTTTTAAAATGAAAATGGTGATTTTTAGTTGTGTATGCCATGAGCAGTTCACAGTAGAACAGGATACGCATTTTAATCAAATTCAGGTGATCGAGTAAATCTTAGGTGCTGGATTTTTGTTTGAAGCTAGTTGGTTGATCGACGATTTCAGGAAAATTGTTGAATAAATTTTACATTGCACGAGTTGATGAGACGAAGTAGAATTAGGGTTTGATTGCTAATTTTTTTTTTCTGAGTTTAAATGGCTACCGAGGCATCTATGGATGATCGGGTTTCACGAGACCAAAGGGAAAAGGTGAGTAGGTCTTTGGGTGAGGCTAGGTCAAAGTGGCGGGGTGACCGGAGGTCGAGATCGTCGGCACGGACTTGATTTAGGCAACTTCTTTTAGTTTCCAGGTTGAGCTCAATAGCTCGATTTTGAATTCATGAGGATGTCGACGAATTGGAAGTTTGGATTTGTCGTAGATGTTGTTGGCGACGTGTCGGAGGTTTTGGGGATGGTCGGCAGCGACTCGATCCAGCGTACACGTGCACATGTTGGGTCTCGTGTCAGGTGGGGGTGCTCACGTTTTAAAAAGAAGTGTTCAGCAGTTTACTTAAGAAAAAAAAAAGAAGAAGAAGAGGAAGGACGTGTGAAGGAGTGTGTCTCGAGTGAAACTGGTGAGAGGCTCCAGGTATTACTCGAGTTTAATAAGGGAAGTACTCGGTGCTTCTACTTTCAAAACTGTAGTTGTGTACTTTTTTTTTAAGTAAAGTTCAGTAAATAGTTTTTCAACAACTTTAAACACTGTAAATCTTAAAAATGTTTAACAGTTTTAAGTTAGAAATTTAATACAAGTTTTAATTATTTTAGTTAATACTTTAAAATGTTTTAAGCTCTTAATTATTATTCTAATTAAGTAATTAATATAAGATAAATATAAAACTTATTAACATATAAATTTGTAATTAGTAATAAATTGGTTTCAAAAGTTAAAGAAGAATCCTTTAAAAATGTTAATTAAGTTAAATAATTAATATTAATTGATTATTTTGAGAAAGAAATTAAGAATAATTACTTTTAATTGTAATCAGTGATGGATTATAAGTAATAAATAAATTTGTAATTGACCACTTAAGTTAATTAATGAATGATTTATAGTTAATTACTCAAGTGATTTAATAATTTTTTTTTAATCAATGATTAATTAAGTAAGTAACAGTTAATAATGGGTAATTAAATTTTATTAATAAAAAATTAAGGTTATTAATTGATAATAAATTAAGATAAAGGAATTGATCTTAAAGATAATTAAGAAGTGATTTATTTGATGTTTTGAAATTAATAAAACAATTAATTAATGTGTTCTTAATGGTTATTCAATTTATAATCAATAATGATCAATATGAGTGAATTTTTTTTAGCAAAGCAATTAAAGAAATTTTAATCGTTAATAAAGGTTATTAACTAAGATTAATTTAGAAGTAAAAGATCAATTGATTCATAAATTAAAGGTGTTTAGTTAATAAATAAAAAGAGAAATTTATCTCAGATGATTTGAAATTAACTTATGTTAAGTAACCAGGATTAATGACAAGTAATACATCTGATCTAATTAATCAGTTGATTTATAAATTTTACCTATAAATGTTTAGATCTTATTGAATGGTTGAATTGTTGATATTCCCGATGTCTGATGTTTTTGTGATATATCTGATTTGTGATATTTTGTTCTGCGGATTGAGCTGTGTATATTTATTTGCATCTGTATATTATCTGTGAATCTGTGAATGGGCGGTAAGCGTTATAATTTATATCGCTTATCAACTAAATTTCTGTGTTTTGATCAATGATGATTGAATGATGTTGCACTATTGTGTTAAACCCCTGGACCACACCATTCACACACAAATATGGATTTCACGAGGAAATCGATTAAGTCACACATTTTTGAAAATAGTTTTGAATTTGAATTTTTAAATTCAAATAGTTTGAAATGAAATCGGGTTAAATGTGAAAAGCTTTTGAAATAAAATTTCAAAGATGAAATTTATTTTTGAATAACTTGATAAAGTTTGAAATTTAAATAATTTGATTTAAATTTAAATTCAAAATGTGAAACTGAATTCTATAATTTGAAACTAGGGGTTAAAGATGTTATACCAGTTATATATGGGTTAAATCATTTTAAAATGTAATAATTTGGGAATATGAACATAAATTGAGAACTTTAACTCGTGTAAATTAATTGGATTTTTCTGAAACGAAAACTGTTTGTTTTCATATAATAAAATCTTTCACATAAGAAATGAACGTCCAATTTGTGCTAAAAAGAATTTCAAGTTTGAAAATGAAAATGACTTCCAAGCTTTGGAAACGGTTTGAAAACTATAAGTTTAATCTTTGATTTAAAGATCTTTGATTTAAAGATTTAATGGGTTAATCCTATAGAAATGAAATTGTTTTGGAAATCTATGAATTGATCTTTGTGAAATAAATCTTTTTGTCTAAAGATTTGAAATGGTAAATTGTTTAACCATTTGAAAAGAAAGTTTTGAATTATTAAGTTGTGACTTAATTGAAATCCCATATCCACATGTTTTTAAATGTTGTGCTCACTATTTGGTTTAGCCGGGAGAGGACCTTTGTGTCATATATCCCATTCCGAATATGTGATACGTCGTTATGGATAGCATTTGAAGACCGGTGGTGAAGACCGAATATTTTCGAAAATGAAAGGGTTTCTTGTCGATTGTCTCTGCACTGGATGATCCCCGGTATAGAGATCTCCATATGTGATGGGAAATCCAGACGTGATTAGGGATTATCCGGATTGCAAGGGCTTCTTTAGAAGTGCCTTCAGTTCTGTTCGAACCCGGAACAGACTTGTATGGATTGTGTGTCTGATATTACATTTTGAGATATAAAGCAGATTTCTTTCAAATACATTTCTGTTGGTGGCGGAGAATTTATTCTTTTAGCTTAACACCCTTCTCTGAGACGTACAAGCTCAGAGGTTATGTAGTTGAAGGTCATCAGCGATATATTCCCAATTTGGTAATGTGACATGCTAAGTGTTGCTGTGAAATGATCATTGTTTGATCATTTGTGATAGGATCATTTGTTTGATCATTTATCTTTGTGATCATTACTTTGATCATTTGTTGACCCAAAGCATGGCTTTGTACCAAAGCGTGGCTTTGTAGACGTGACTTCGTCGAGCCTCACACCCCGGAATGGTCAAAACAGGAAAGATGCAGCAAGGTTATTAGGGGGTAGCGCCCCTTTAGGGTATGTTCATTTCCTTCTGGAAAAGGGTGGTATCATGGTATGGAGCCCAGATACTTACTCATGTGGAAAACACTCTATTTATTATGGTGTGATGTTGGTTATCGAGCGCTCGGTTAAAGGTCCTAAAGGACCGGGGGATGGCATACTCGTGTCAGTTGTTACCCAGTTAGGGGTAACCCGGCCTTGTGTTGGCAGAGATCCGGTTAGGTTCTCGGGACGTCCTTCCAGAGGCGTTTCCATGTGGCAATGGGAAGTTCCTTGGCCTGACCATTTGTTGGAAATCCAATCTTCAATACGAAACCTTGTACGGTATTAGTTGTAGAACCTGCCATCTAATATGGTAGCTATAGCGGGCATTATATAATGGTACCTATGCTGGCTAAGGTTAATATTCTACTTTCGAAATGTTTTTCTGCACCGTGCACTTATAATAATAATATCAAAGAAATTTTCTGCGTATTAAGCATGTTTGACTATCATAAGAAGAAATCTCCTCCAAGTCTGCGTTTGCATTGTGTGTGTGGCGGGAGGTCTTATGGTAGTTTCATTTTCAAAAAGCATTGCGAATTTACTTTAAAATTCTTTTATTGATTGAATTAAAAGATAAACTGTTTTTGTTGCTCACACCAGTCCCATGACTGATCCGGAGTTTATTGTTCCTTTCCTAAACTCTGGATGCTCATTATTTTCTACACAAGCAGTCTAGAGTTGGGTTTTTCAAATACTTAGGTTCAGTAGATTTTATCTGGAGCTAGTTCAGTCTTTGGATATGGACTGCACTTGCTTATCTATGGGAGTTCGAGCTATTGCTGGATTGGAGCTTTGGAGATGGAGATTATCCGCTGCTGTTGTTATCTATTTTGCTTTCCACTGCTATTCTATTGTATCATTACTCTGATGTATATTGATATCTATTGGATCATCTGTTGTTTCAGATATTGTATCAAAGCTGTATATCAATGTATTATTCTTTTATTCCGCTGTGTTATTTACTTAATGTTGTTATAAGCTCCGGCAAATCGGATTTGATACGGTCGAATCTATGGCATTCGAATACAATATGAAGTATGGATGTCGATTTTCGAGCGGGCAAAATTCGAGACGTTACATTTGGTATCAGAGCTAAGGTTGAACTTTAGCTCAGGAGTATAACACATTAAGTAGCTCATTAGATATAGGGTGAAGTAAACCCTAGAATGAGTAATCCCTAAGATATCCGTTTGAATGCCTCAGTAAATTCTCTTACTATCCTCTGATAGTGAGTATGAGTGCAAGAAGAGAACGCGATAGAGGACAGGGAAGTATCACTATAAATGGTCAATTTCCTGTAACACTAGAAGCAATCTTTTCTCTATCAATCTCTTTGTTCAGCGTCTCTTTTCAATTCTTTGATAGTTCCTGGTAGATCCAGGAAGGAAATTCGATATATTAATATGGGACATAAACTCCAATTTGGCCAAAATTGTTTGTTTGGATGAATTGGTTGCTTTGGTTGATATGGTTGATAAATATACTTTAGTTTTAAACTGAAAAAAATATTGAAATTGTTTCTCTATCTTTCATCTATCTTCGTTATCTCTCTCTGGCGAATTTCGAGGACGAAATTCTTTTTAAGGGGGAAGTCTGTAACGACCCCAATTTTAAATTTTATTTAAATTGATAGTTAATGTAAATTTTGAACAAATTTTGGAATAAAATTTGAATTCGACTTTGGATTCTTGGAATTGAAATACGAAATGTAAATTAAAACAATTAGCATTAAAGTTAAAATAAATATTTAAGCTAGAAAATAAATTTGACAAATCAGATAGATATATAATAAGATAAATTTATAAAAGATAAAGTAACATATAGCTAAATTCAAACAACATAATTAAAATAGAAATTTATTTACAATACTGCATAAACAAATAAAAACAAGCTAATAAATGCAAGGAACAAAGCAAGAATAAAATAGAAGTGCAAGTAAAAGAACAAACAAATAAAAATATAAATATGTATAAAACCAGTACAAGCAAGATATCTAGGTGCAACACACCTCACATCAGCTGAGTTAAAAGAAATGCAAGCCTCAACATATCTTTGTAGCAACACTTTGAAATGGGAAATCTCAGAGCATATAATAATAAAATAATAAAAAAAGAATCTTGTACCTGTTGTACAAGAATATCACCTTATACATATCTCCTATATGTCAACCTTCCTCTTCATTTCAACTCGTTCCACCAAAACATAAATGCAGCCACCACATCAACACTATTAGCCATCAAGTAGAACATGTATGCAGGTAAGAAAATCTATAAAACAAAAAGTATGTAGGCTGTAGCCTATAAAGCAAGTAAGTACATATACAAAACTTACAAATAGAAACAAAGCAAATGTAATATCTTTAGCACCCTAGCATGTCATAGCAGCCGAGTACAAGAAGTAAAGAAATATGACAAAGCATAAAAAAAAGTTGAATAAGTATAGGTTGGAAAGAACAAAGTAAAAGAAAACAAAGAAAAGTAATACAAAATCACTTCAGCCACCAAACGTTTGCATAGCCAACAAAGCAAAGGAAATTGTCTCTGAGATATTTTGTACGAGGCAGTTAATGCCACTATCTTTAGCCACTGAAATAAGATTTTCGGCCTCCATTTGTTTATAGGAATCTCAGCCTAGTTAAATAATGTAAAGTAAAGAAGGAACAAAAGAAAAGATCTCTGTCCTTGAAGGTATAAACAAATAACATTCCCTGTTGTACAAATGAAACATTATAATGCAAGCATGCCTAGTATTGTACAAACACTATTCTATCACCTGTACAAAGTGATATCAACTAGTAGCTTCTTTCCATACTTCAAACAAAATTCATTTCAGTTCGTTCACTTACAAAAGCTGAGTAAAACTAAAATGAGAAACAACTTGAACAAAACAAATCAACAATACCAATCAGAGAATCAAAGAGGGAAGCTTCAGCAAATAAAATCTCAAGCCTGTTTCATCATGAATGATGAGCTCTATTCTTCTTCTCAGACTAAAGTGAGTAAACAAGTGATTTAAAACTCAAGTTATTTTAATTTATATATATATATATATATATATATATATCTATATGGATGTTGTTTTGTATGTTGATTCCTGTATTCAATGCTCTGTAAATTATCATCCTCTGCTAATTCACAGGGTATATGACAACCAAGAAATCCAATTTCTCATCATCTACTTAGTGTTAGGCTGTGATGTCAAAAGCAAAGTTGTGTATTCAAGTAAGAATTATGATTTAAAAATAATATTTTTTTTGTAGTATAGATGTATACAGGAGGAAAAATAAAACTTGTACACATGAAACTTTAAAACTTGGAGATTTCGAATTCAACAAAACAGTGATTCACGAATATAACTTGAATCCTTACCTAAAGCTATGATTTTTAAAATGAAAATGGTGATTTTTAGTTGTGTATGCCATGAGCAGTTCACAGTAGAACATGATACGCATTTTTATCAAATTCAGGTGATCGAGTAAATCTTAGGTGCTGGATTTTTGTTTGAAGCTAGTTGGTTGATCGACGATTTCAGGAAAATTGTTGAATAAATTTTCCATTGCACGAGTTGATGAGACGAAGTAGAATTAGGGTTTGATTGCTAATTTTTGTTGTCTGAGTTTAAATGGCTACCGAGGCGTCTATGGATGATCGGGTTTCACGAGACCAAAGGGAAAAGGTGAATAGGTCTTTGGGTGAGGCTAGGTCAAAGTGGCGGGGTGACCGGAGGTCGAGATCGTCGGCACGGACTTGATTTAGGCAACTTCTTTTAGTTTCCAGGTTGAGCTCAATAGCTCGATTTTGAATTCATGAGGATGTCGACGAATTGGAAGTTTGGATTTGTCGTAGATGTTGTTGGCGACGTGTCGGAGGTTTTGGGGATGGTCGGTGGCGACTCGATCCAGCGTACACGTGCACACGTTGGGTCTTGTGTCAGGTGGGGGTGCTCACGTTTTAATAAGAAGTGTTCAGCAGTTTACTTAAGAAAAAAAAAGAAGAAGAAGAAGAGGAAGGACGTGTGAAGGAGTGTGTCTCGAGTGAAACTGGTGAGAGGCTCCAGGTATTACTCGAGTTTAATAAGGGAAGTACTCGGTGCTTCTACTTTCAAAACTGTAGTTGTGTACTTTTTTTTTATGTAAAGTTCAGTAAATAGTTTTTCAACAACTTTAAACACTGTAAATCTTAAAAATGTTTAACAGTTTTAAGTTAGAAATTTAATACAAGTTTTAATTATTTTAGTTAATACTTTAAAATGTTTTAAGCTCTTAATTATTATTCTAATTAAGTAATTAATATAAGATAAGTATAAAACTTATTAACATATAAATTTGTAATTAGTAATAAATTGGTTTCAAAAGTTAAAGAAGATTCCTTTAAAAATGTTAATTAAGTTAAATAATTAATATTAATTGATTATTTTGAGAAAGAAATTAAGAATAATTACTTTTAATTGTAATCAGTGATGGATTATAAGTAATAAATAAATTTGTAATTGACCACTTAAGTTAATTAATGAATGATTTATAGTTAATTACTCAAGTGATTTAATAAATTTTTTTTTATCAATGATTAATTAAGTAAGTAATAGTTAATAATGGGTAATTAAGTTTTATTAATAAAAAATTAAGGTTATTAATTGATAATAAATTAAGATAAAGGAATTGATCTTAAAGATAATTAAGAAGTGATTTATTTGATGTTTTGAAATTAATAAAAGAATTAATTAATGTGTTCTTAATGGTTATTCAATTTATAATCAATAATGATCAATATGAGTGAATTTTTTTTAGCAAAGCAATTAAAGAAATTTTAATCGTTAATAAAGGTTATTAACTAAGATTAATTTAGAAGTAAAAGATCAATTGATTCATAAATTAAAGGTGTTTAGTTAATAAATAAAAAGAGAAATTTATCTCAGATGATTTGAAATTAACTTATGTTAAGTAACCAGGATTAATGACAAGTAATATATCTGATCTAGTTAATTAGTTGATTTATAAATTTTACCTATAAATGTTTAGATCTTATTGAATGGTTGAATTGTTGATATTCCCGATGTCTGATGTTTTTGTGATATATCTGATTTGTGATATTTTGTTCTGCGGATTGAGCTGTGTATATTTATTTGCATCTGTATATTATCTGTAAATCTGTGAATGGGCGGTAAGCGTTATAATTTATATCGCTTATCAACTACATTTCTGTGTTTTGATCTATGATGATTGAATGATGTTGCACTATTGTGTTAAACCCCTGGACCACACCATACACACACAAATATGGATTTCACGAGGAAATCGATTAAGTCACAGATTTTTGAAAATAGTTTTGAATTTGAATTTTTAAATTCAAATAGTTTGAAATGAAATCGGGTTAAATGTGAAAAGCTTTTGAAATAAAAGTTCAAAGATGAAATTTATTTTTGAATAACTTGATAAAGTTTGAAATTTAAATAATTTGATTTAAATTTAAATTCAAAATGTGAAACTGAATTCTATAATTTGAAACTAGGGGTTAAAGATGTTATACCAGTTATATATGGGTTAAATCATTTTAAAATGTAATAATTTGGGAATATGAACATAAATTGAGAACTTTAACTCGTGTAAATTAATTGGATTTTTCTAAAACGAAAACTGTTTGTTTTCACATAATAAAAGCTTTCACATAAGAAATGAACGTCCAATTTGTGTTAAAAAGAATTTCAAGTTTGAAAATGAAAATGACTTCCAAGCTTTGGAAACGGTTTGAAAACTATAAGTTAAATCTTTGATTTAAAGATCTTTGATTTAAAGATTTAATGGGTTAATCCTATAGAAATGAAATTGTTTTGGAAATCTATGAATTGATCTTTGTGAAATAAATCTTTTTGTCTAAAGATTTGAAATGGTAAATTGTTTAACCATTTGAAAAGAAAGTTTTGAATTATTAAGTTGTGACTTAATTGAAATCCCATATCCACATGTTTTTAAATGTTGCGCTCACTATTCGGTTTAGCCGGGAGAGGACCTTTGTGTCACATATCCCATTCCGAATATGTGATACGTCGTTATGGATAGCATTTGAAGACTGGTGGTGAAGACCGGATATTTTCGAAAATGAAAGGGTTTCTTGTCGATTGTCTCTGCACTGGCTGATCCCCGGTATAGAGATCTCCATATGTGATGGGAAATCTAGACGTGATTAGGGATTATCCGGATTGCAAGGGCTTCTTTGGAAGTGCCTTCGGTTCTGTTCGAACCCGGAACAGACTTGTATGGATTGTGTGTCTGACATTACATTTTGAGATATAAAGCAGATTTCTTTCAAATACATTTCTGTTGGTGGCGGAGAATTTATTCTTTTAGCTTAACACCCTTCTCTGAGACGTACAAGCTCAGAGGTTATGTAGTTGAAGGTCATCAGCGATATATTCCCAATTTGGTAATGTGACATGCTAAGTGTTGCTGTGAAATGATCATTGTTTGATCATTTGTGATAGGATCATTTGTTTGATCATTTATCTTTGTGATCATTACTTTGATCATTTGTTGACCCAAAGCATGGCTTTGTACCAAAGCGTGGCTTTGTGGACGTGACTTCATCGAGCCTCACACCCCGGAATGGTCAAAACAGGAAAGATGCAGCAAGGTTATTAGGGGGTAGCGCCCCTTTAGGGTATGTTCATTTCCTTCTGGAAAAGGGTGGTATCATGGTATGGAGCCCAGATACTTACTCATGTGGAAAACACTCTATTTATTATGGTGTGATGTTGGTTATCGAGCGCTCGGTTAATGGTCCTAAAGGACCAGGGGATGGCATAGTCGTGTCAGTTGTTACCCAGTTAGGGGTAACCCGGCCTTGTGTTGGCAGAGATCCGGTTAGGTTCTCGGGACGTCCTTCCAGAGGCGTTTCCATGTGGCAATGGGAAGTTCCTTGGCCTGACCATTTGTTGGAAATCCAATCTTCAATACGAAACCTTGTACGGTATTAGTTGTAGAACCTGCCATCTAATATGGTAGCTATAGCGGGCATTATATAATGGTACCTATGCTGGCTAAGATTAATATTCTACTTTCGAAATGTTTTTCTGCACCGTGCACTTATAATAATAATATCAAAGAAATTTTCTGCGTATTAAGCATGTTTGACTATCATAAGAAGAAATCTCCTCCAAGTCTGCGTTTGCATTGTGTGTGTGGCGGGAGGTCTTATGGTAGTTTCATTTTCAAAAAGCATTGCGAATTTACTTTAAAATTCTTTTATTGATTGAATTAAAAGATAAACTGTTTTTGTTGCTCACACCAGTCGCATGACTGATCCGGAGTTTATTGTTCATTTCCTAAACTCTGGATGCTCATTATTTTCTACACGAGCAGTCTAGAGTTGGGTTTTTCAGATACTTAGGTTCAGTAGATTTTATCTGGAGCTAGTTCAGTCTTTGGATATGGACTGCACTTGCTTATCTATGGGAGTTCGAGCTATTGCTGGATTGGAGCTTTGGAGATGGAGATTATCCGCTTCTGTTGTTATCTATTTTGCTTTCCACTGTTATTCTATTGTATCATTACTCTGATGTATATTGATATCTATTGGATCATCTGTTGTGTCAGATATTGTATCAAAGCTGTATATCAATGTATTATTCTTTTATTCCGCTGTGTTATTTACTTAATGTTGTTATAAGCTCCGGCGAATCGGATTTGATACGGTCGAACCTTTGGCATTCGAATACGATATGAAGTATGGATGTCGATTTTCGAGCGGGCAAAATTCGAGACGTTACATTAATCGTGAGTGATTGCTCATCTTTCGAGGCTAGAGACGAACGGGAATGAGATGAGTTATAAATCCAAGCATGAATTCCAAATCAAAGCAGGATTGGCACGAATTAGATGGATAAAGCTGATGACAAGGGATCGATGAAATAATTAGAATCCGGTTGATATAGACTGAAACAAAATAAAAAAAATATTATTAATATTTTTCTTAAAACCAAAATCAATCTAAAATACATATTAAATTTTTTATATATACCTATATATGTATTTTAAAACAAATGGTCCAAATAAAACCATTGTATCTATAATCAAATCAGTATTTTAACTTTCATACCCACAAATAAAAATCAATACATATACATAAACAACCTATAATATATATATACTACTCTTATTAGTATAATATATATATATATATTAAACTTTAAATATATATATCGAAAAAGCCAGCATTGATCTTGTTATCAAACAAAAGAGAAAAAGAAACTACACACCCTTAAACATATATAACTAACACATATTAAAATTTAAAACAGAATCCATAAAGGTAAGCTGGTTTACAAATAAAGCATAACTATATATTTACAGTAAGTAAGAACAAATAAAGCCATATATATCTATATATAAATTTTATGTAAACCATTAAGAATGAAAACATAAAACAATGTATATGTTGTAAACATTTATATTTTAGTATTAGCGAACTGTATACTTACACATAAATACCCAGGCAGCTCATAAGCATATATCAACCGAATATATATACAACATCAAATAAATATATGTATACTTAAAACATACTTACCTATAAATACGTAACATGTATATAATATAATTCATAACAGATAGTTTTAAACTTGTATAAACTTATATTTTATAACTAACAGTTTTGAAAAGCAAACCTATATATAATAACTATATCAAATATATAAGCACTGTATATACGAACGGTAACATATATATATATATATATATATATGTATGTATATGTATATTATAAACTACATCCTTTACTGCTTCTCTCTCAAAAATATGATCTGTGGCTAACTAATATATACAATATATAATACCCAGATTATACAGCTTACACCTTTTATTATAAGAACAATCACACCAATATAGCGCAACATATACATATATACACTAGCCAATACAGATATAACTCTATATAACATATTATACATATAAGCACTGTTGAAATTAGAAAAAAACATATACTGACATATCATATTTAAGCAAACAGACTAGCAACTTATACAAACCAATTACATAATAAAATATAATACCATAAAATATATAAAACAAATCATATATATAGCACATACCTTAACAAATAGATTAAGCATGGCTGCTCACGGTGACCATGCGGAGGGGAGGGGTTTGCGATGGAGAAAGGTGATGGAAGGCTTCGGTTTGGGTTCAGGGAGGCCATGGTCGCGAGGAGCACGGCTAGCAGGTTTGGAGTTCAGCACTGGGCTTGGGAGGCGGCACTCGAGTCATGGAGGCTGCTGAGATAGGTCATCGGAGAATGGACGTGCGTGGTTGCGGTGAGTGTAGGCTTCGGCCTGGGAATGTGGTGCGTTCGAGGGTTGGGGAAGGAGGCGGTGCGAAGGAAGGAAGATGGCGTGGTGGGAAGTTCAAACGTAGGCGGGCGTGGGAAGGATGGCCAAGGTCGGTCAGGTGGTGATGATGTGGTGGCTTCATTGTTGTGTCCATGGAAACAAGCATGGAGGGGAGAATGGAAAGTGACAGCAACGAAATGAAGTGAAAAAAACAACAAAGTTATAAAGGCAAATAAAATGAACCGTTGCCAAAATGGATACGAATCGCGAACAAATTTGTTTACATTTTTTTTCGAAACGACTGAATTTTTTAGCAAATAATAAATGTTATAATATATGCTAGTTGCTGTCAATTCCCATTTGAAATTTGAATGGACACAACTATTAAAGTGGTACCGATACAGTTAACCATTTCCATGGATTTCACTACATACCAGACACCAAAATACAGAAATGAATATACTACTGAGATCAGCACCACGAGACGATCAGGATGGTACATAGATAGGAGTGATACGATCATCCTATCAAAAGTCGATAATCGGTACCGAAAATGCTGCTAATTTGCCAGAATTAAGATAAACGGAGCAATAGTAGTCAAAATTTGAAGAAACGAAATATGACGTCTCACTCAGAAGATGATTTACAAATTTATTGTATAAAAATATTGAGGTTTGGAAAGCATTTTATCATCATCAAATTTTAACTGATTTAAATTGAAATAAAATAACACAATAAAATAAACTTTAATATTATCGGATGAAAATTTACCAGTCGCTATGTTAATATAGACATATACCAAATATTAAAATTTTTTCCAAATATTATTATTTAAAATTTCATAAAATTTAGTTAATTACGTTATTAAAACCAATTAAAATTTACGGATCGTTATAGATAAGGAAGGTGGGTGATAGTGGAATGACATACTAGGAATGTCCATCTTAATTAGTAAGGAGAGTTAGGGCCACAACACCATTAACAGCAGTTGAAGATGAATGGTAGCTTTCAGCAAAAAATTCTTTTAGGGTCTTTGGGTTGTGATCGCTAGTTATCTCCCTTAAGTTATTTGAAAAGCATATGATATAGTATAATTTATGTTCATGTTTTATCATTTTGTTAATTTGATGAATGAGATTAGACCACTATATAAATGAATTGGAAAACAATGCAAATAAGGAGATCTCATAAGGACACTTAACTAGCGATAAAAATGTAGGTAAGACTGGAAGTTTATAAAATAAATTAGGAAACTAAATTAGCATCTAGAAATTGAAAATACTTAAGATCCCAAAACATTAGAATTTTGGGAAAAATCAATTTTAGCAAGCAAAATAAATTTTAGCAAACGAAGCACAAGGAAAGTTTTTACGAAATCATGGGTTGCTATCGCTATGTCTTAAAAGCTAAAATGTATAAATATGCTTATAGGTGATTTGTTGTTTTAGAATAAAAAAAAGGCTCCCAAAATCTAATATTAACTGCACGATACTAAGATTAATTATATGCATTAACTCATTGACCGAGTCCTAATTATGTTAAAATGTAGCTTGATTTGAATGAAGGGGCAAATGTTTTGAAAAATTATGTCCAAATGCTTTTGAAAAGTTTTATTTAAATTCTTTTGAGAAGTTGAATTCAAATGCTTTTAGGATATGATGTTCAAGTGCTCTAAAATAATAATAATAAAATAAACGATGTTTAAACACTTTTGGAAATTTGTTTTTTAAAGTATTTTGCAAGCGGAGAGAAAAAAGATTTTTGACAGTAAATAAAAAGTTTTCAAATTTCTAATCCATATGCTTAACGTAAGATGTGTCGATGTGTTAACGAATGTGAATTTTTATTATCCGACAAGGGTGACTGTATACAAAATGTAGATAACAACAAGGGAACATGCTGATTTAGCTTTGAAATATCTACTTCCATACCTTTTTTATAGTAAAGCAAAAACTTGCGCATAGGATAATTACGCTTTAACATCCAAAAATAAAAAATATTATGCAAATTGTGCTCGGAAAAGTTGGAATAGTTTTAGGCGCTAAAAATAAGGTTTTAAGGTACGACAGAATAGGTATCCACAAGAAGGGTGGAATTATGAATATTCCACCTAAATTCCTTTTTTGACATAGGAGTATTGATTTGAAAACTGGATTTTCAGAATTTTTGGATGTTAAAAATTATGTGCTAGGTTTGGTATGGTAGGGATTGGATGCAAAATTGGTTGAACCATACTCTTACTCCTAGGAGTGTGGAAATTATTGTGTGAAAACGAATTTTTAAAACTTGCATGCGTATAGAACTGCCAGTATATCTAGATTGTTTGTATCATATTTTCAAAATGATTTTAAAAGAACACATTCATATAGAAGGCACTGATTATGAGCCATTTTTCATACATGTTTATATGTTGTGATACACGATACACTTATAGGCGTTATGCAACAAATTGGTTGTACATTAATTGGTTGGATAGCTTAGAGCGGTTATGTGGTATGCTACAAGATTCAAATCTTGGAGAATTTCGAGGATGAAATTATTTTAATGATGTAACGACCCACCTTTCATTCCATAGAAAGACGCATCATTAAGAAGAAAGAAAGGGATAGAAAAGAGAAAAGAAAGGAACAGACAACATTAGAATCTCACAGCGGAAACGAATAAATTATATTATATCACATAAAACATTACATAGTATCATATACATCAGAGTTATACAGCTAATACAACACAAACTAGACAGTTATAAACACCTGCACAGCGATTACAATTCAAGTACATCAGAGAAAAACAGATACAACTCAAACACAGTGGAATCACTATATATATCTACACGCTGACACTAGTATAAAAAGTGCATATTGCTTCGCCTTATTTGCATCGGTTGAAGTAAAAACTGATGCAAATAGAACTATTTGCATCAGTTTTATCTTAATAACCGATGCAATTGGTACGTGGAAAACAATAGGTAATAAAAAAAATCAAATTTGCATCAATTCTAACCAACAACCGATGCAAATAGTTTTAGTCGCATTGGTTTTAAAGTCAACCGATGCAACTACCTCTTGATGGCAATATGAAATTTAGGTGGGAAATAATGAAAAATGGGCTCCAAAGTTTACTTTGACAAATGTACTCCTTCCTCACTCCAAAAAAAATAAAATAATAATAATGATACCGTGCCCTTCCCTTCTTCTCATTTCAAAATTGAACGAAAGAAGAAAAATTAAACGAAGCTTTTGAAAATTTTAATGGCAACGATGGCAGCAAACTCGAAATGAAAGTTAACCCCTGTAATTTTTCATCATCATTGCTTCCGCTGCTGTCGATTCCTAAAACGAAGAAGATGAATGGGTGTATTGGGCCATAAAAGGAATTGCTCATTGGCTTCGGATGACGAGGATGAAGGGGTTGGCGGGTGGGGAGAGGAAGAAGAAGGTGCCACCGAGTTGGTTCAACCCGGAGCTGAAGGAAGACCTAAAAATGTTCTTATTTTGATGAGTGATACTGGCGGAGGTCATCGTGCCTCAGCTGAGGCTATCAAGGATGCCTTCCGTATCGAGTTTGGTAATAAATACAAGGTAAAATTAACAATCTTTAGTCTTATGTATATGCAGCAAATTACACAAAAAATATATACAATGGACATATGATTTAACCGTAAGTGATTATTAAAACTGTAAAATTCAGGTGTTTGTGAAGGATTTAGGGAAAGAGTATGCAGGGTGGCCACTAAATAACATGGAAAGCTCTTACAAATTTATGGTGAAACACGTACAGTTATGGAGTCTTTCCTTTCATGGCACCTCTCCGAGATAGGTTCACTGCGTTTATCTTGCTGCTCTTCAGCTGCGTTCTATGCCAAGTACTTCTCTCCAATTAAAACATGAGTCCTTTTATTGATTTTGATTCATGAATTGTGTTCTCTGGATCATCATGTTCATGTATGAGTTTGCATATCTTTTTTTATATGCTTTCATACTTTGCTTATTCTGCATTCTTCATAAGGAATAATGGTTAGGAATGAGGATTTGTTAATAGCCTAAATAGCGAAACTCAGATAGCCGAAACACTAAATTTTTCTTAAAGGATATACAAACAATAGCACAAACAAACTTCAGATTCATGATTTCTTAAATGATTATTGCACTTGGCTAATATAAATTGCTCCTGTTTGTCTTTGAATTGAAAAGAAAAGTAAAGGCACGGTTCATGAAGTACAAACCAGACATAATCATAAGTGTACACCCACTAATGCAACACATTCCTCTTTGGGTTCTCAAATGGCAAAACCTTCAGAAAAGAGTCATTTTTACTATTGTCATTACAGATCTCAACACTTGCCATCCCACTTGGTAATTCCATAATCAAATCCCAACTATATCTCTAAATTTACTTGCTACGTTTACTATTCTTTTTTACATATTTCCTTTTGATGTAGTCAGGTTCCAATAAAAAGATGCAAATGCAATTTACACTGATTTTACACTGAAGGTTAACAAAAAATCGATGTTTACAGTTTCAATATAAAACGCTTCCATTATAAAGAGAGCTTTTGGCTACCTTGGTCCTAAGCACATTTCAACATGAAAGTTAACAAAAAATCGATGTCTACAGTCTCAGTGTTTTGCCTTTTGGGTTGAATACTGCCAGAAATCTACAACGAGGTTTCATGGACTATGGTAAGCTCGTAAGATTTCTCTTTGTTATGCGAATGATTGCCAAATTAATACAAGCAGGTTTTCAAATATCTTTATACTTTTCATTTATTCTATGTTTTACCTCATTTTATCCTGAAATGTTAGACATATAGTTTTTGGATTTGCATATTTTCTCTATTGGTTTTCTTCTGTGTTCCAATTTTTACCTTTATTAGTACTTTCTGCTCAAGCTTTTCATGCGATAGTAGAAATGAGCATATATCATCTTTTACGTATGTTATTTTTAATTTGAATTCATAAATTATTTCGTTATGTTCATTTGTTTGTTAATGTACCTATCATGGCCTTCCAGCATTTAGAACAGTAAGAATCATAAGTAATGCCGCTCAATTTAATATGATCATCTTCAAGAAATTCCTAACTAGAGTCGTAACAAAAATAAGAGTAGAATATGCACTTCATCTTTGCTAAAATGAAACTAACTTGAGTCACTGATCGGAATATTGACAGAGAGAACTGCAGTTTACAAACATATTGTTTCAGTTTTGCAAAATAGTTAGATGACAACCAATTTATTCGACAATAAAAAAATATGGTGAAAATGTATTTTTTTAATAAGCACTTGTAAAACAAAACAATTTCAGTCAGTGATAGGTCAGTTATTTTCATTTGAAAGGAAAAAAATGTCACTAAAAATTAATTGAGATGTGATGTGTCTGCAGGCAGTGGCCAGATTCGTGGAGAAAGTGAGAGGTAATCATGTCAGATTCGAACCTGATAGAATAGTAATGAGTGGTGGAGCAAAAGATGTACTCTCTTTTGAAAGTTGAAAATTTAAAGTATCATTTCTCCATGACATTGCCTAGAGTGCTGCAAAGAAAAAAAAGCTTCATGTCAATCCAATATGACTTCTGATATAAAAGGTAAATCAAGATTAAAATACAAATTAATTACCAAGTAAAAAGAATATCAAAACTAATAGAAAAAGGAGATGAAATGGAATCGTGCTTCAGTTGAGTCATATAGACAAAAATAATTCAGCACCAAAGTCAGTATGAAATTTCTCTTCCTTGAAGGTGATCTATGCATTTCAGTTATCAATTCGGTGAGTCATATGTGCAACTTTCCATCGTCTTGTTCAATTTATAAACAAATCTAAATAGCCAGCAATATAATTTCTTTTTGAGATATGAATGGAAACATATTAGAGGCACATGCCACTTCAAAAATATATTAAAAAAAATACATATATACTACTTTTGGTGAGACATGCTAAAAGGCCTAGCAAAATTACTGTTACGTATTGTATATTTTACTATCAGATAATTCCTTCAATGGTACAAGTAACTATATTATATGACTTTAGTATCTTTTCTACTCAATCCTTTCGAGATTATACTTCAATTCCTTCAAGAGAAGATTTGAATTTACTAACAGGGAGGCATTTCAAATTCTGTAATGCCAAATCAGCTTTCACTTTTGCAAGCTCACTGGCTTTTTCAATTCCTCAAGATTTATGAACCAATTCTATAGCTTCATCCAAAGACCCTTCTTCACTAAATTCAGAGTCAATTATATCTCTTAATTTTTGTTCCACCTTCAGTGCGTAAATAACAGGAGTCTGGCAACTGGATTCCTTCTTCTTTTTAGTGTATTTGAACCCGTCTATCGCCTTTTTAGTGTATTTTGTACCATAAGCAAATACTTTTTTATTTATTTATCCAGTACTATTTTAAATAACAGCATAATTAATGTCAAATTATTGTAAGTTGAACTCATTCAAAACTAATAAGTAGGTTCAATAATTTTCTAAACTTCCAACTAAATATAAGTTTTGGTGTTTTTGTCCAGTAATATTTCAAATGATAGTTTGTTAATTTTAAATTATTTGTTAATCTTGTTTTAACTTCAATTGAATGAAAAAGTAATTATTTAATTATCACATTGTTTGTTTCCTTTTATTGTAAGAAAAAAGGGAGGGAAAATGGTACAGAATATTGTTGGTTCGTTCGAAATTATTTTGGTGAATGTGGACTTCTTTTGGGCTGGTAGTTTGAAGTGTTTTGCAAGTTTGATTAGACGGTAACTGTATTTCCAATCTGCATTTAAACAAATTTTTTACTGACCATTAGCATCATAAATTCAGATATTTAAACAATTCAGGTAAATGGAAGTTACCAACTGCAGGAGAGTTTCATATTCTCTTTTGTTGATTGGTGTAGATTCGAAGTTCAACTGTTATAAAACCCTATAAAAACAGGTATCACAATTTAGAATATTATTCACTTCATGGTAATTTATATCTTTGTATCACTTTTTTAGAGTGACTAACAGAGATTTAGGTAAAAAATATTTGAAATAGACTGCAGTAATGAAAGCACAGTATATATGAAAGCATAGTAGCGATGGGGCAAGGCAGTGGTAGAAACTGAGGTGGTGGTTGCGGCTCTGCCTGCTGTAAGTGTGGTTGATTTTGGGATGGTTGGTGGAGAAGACGAAGGATGGTAGCAAGGTACAGTATGTTATAGGAGAATGATGGTTGAGAAAGGCTTGTATATTTGGACAGAGGTATGTATATTTGGTTGTGGTGGGCAGTTGTATGTAGTTGTTGGAGATTGAGTGAGTTGGAAGTAGAAGACAGTGGGAAGATGGTATGTGAAGTTTTAATATGTTGTTGGCAGTTTGATATGTGAATGAAGGAGTGTTAGATGGTGAATGAAGGAGTGGGTGATGGCAGAGGAAGTTGGCAGAAGTGAATGAGGCTGTGCAAGTAATGTAGGGTGTTTGGAAATGTGCTTTGGAGTGTGGGGGTATTTGAGTAGGTTGTATCAGTGGTGCACAGGGAAGGGTGTAGTGTCATGCAAGTTGATGATGGTGGTTGATGATGGATGGTGGCTTGTAGCTACATTTTTTGGTTGATGTTGTGGTATTGTGTAGGTTGATGGTTGAAGTAGTGGATGAAGGTAAAATATGTAGGTTGAAGGTGAAGTTTTGATAGCTGGAGATTAGTTTGTATAGGTGATGGTTGCCGCAAGCAGATGGGGAATTAAAGGAAGAGACTGAAGGATGTTTGTTGATGAAGTGAAGTTGATGTGCAGTAAGAAGGGAAGTGAAGTGGGGCAGTGATGGCAGCAACTGAAATGAAGTGTGCAAGCAGAGGAAGTTTGTTGTGGCAGTGGAACTGTAGTTGGCAGAGGATGTTTGAATGATGAATTGAGTATGGTTGGGTTGTTGTTTGATGTTTGATAGAGGTAAAGAGATGTGAATTTTGTAATGTTGGTTCTGGTGAAGGTAGGTGATTGAAATGGTAATGTTTCTCTGGTTGTGCACTGATGTGCACTGGGTATTTGATGACAGTAGGGTATGTGCACAGAAGTGAATGTAGTTAATGAAGAGTTGATGGCAGTTGTTTGAATGCAGTTTGAAGTGTGAGAAGATGGCTGTAATGAAGGTAATTGACTGATGGAAGAAGTAGGGAAGTAAGTGATGGTAAAGTTCATGTTATGGCAGTGGTGTTATGGTTCAAATGATGACAGCTGAAGTATATTGCAGTTTGATGATGGGGTGGCCAGAGAAATGGAGTGGGGTGCAGCAGTTTGCAGTGGGGATGGAGTTGATTAATGTGCAGTGCAGTGCTTGTTTTGTAGAGGAATGACAAGTTGTTTAGTTGAGGCAAGTAATGGCACTTTTATTGATATATGTTTATTTTGGTATTATGTTATTCAGTTTGTATTTGCCATCAAATTTAATTTTGAATGATTGTAATATTGCATGCAATAATTGTTTCTTATAGTCAATAATATATATACAGTCTATTTGAGTGCTGTAATAATGGTTTTTGAGAATGGCTTTTTTGCATTAGGTATAAATAGCTGATGCAATAGAGGGATTAGTTTGCATCGGTTGTTATAAAAAACTGATGCAATATAGGGATTAGTTTGCATCGGTTTTCAACAACAACTGATGCAACAAGTTCCTTTGTTGCATCGGTTTTCATTACAACCGATGCAACATGGGGGATGTGTTCAAGCAACCAACCATGATATTTTGCATCAGTTGTTAGTATTAACCGATGCAAAAAGGACCTTTTGCATCGGTTTCAGAACTGATGCAAAAGTGTTAAGCATGTTGCATCGGTTGCATATGCATCGGTTGTTGAACTGATGCAAAATGGGGGTAAACAACTGATTCAAATGGTCTGTTTTGTAGTAGTGTGAAGCCTCCTGCTCCATATCTCCTCCATAACTCGTCAAAGCAATCCTGAATCACTTGGCTACTCATACGTAATATGAGTACCCAAGAGTTTAATAAAACAGAAAATAAACACTCGGGTCAGACATGGGTCTGGTGTGAGTAAACGGTTTAAAAAATTTCTTAACTTTCAAAAACCTTTGAAAAGAAAAGGTATCACGTAAGACTTCCCACATATAAACATGGAAAAGTTTTTACCTTACGCTATTTGGTTTGAAATTCATGATTTCAATCATGCATTCAATTTATGAATCTGTTTACAATATTTTAAGACGTATGATATATGTTTTAAAATTCAATGATGACTGATTTTGTAGTTTTCAAAAGCAACAGATTCTGATTAAACTAAATCATAATTTATAAATCTGAATCTATACCAAACAAACACATTTTGTTCACAAGACAAATCCTAACAGAGAATCAATAAGGAGAAAATGAATTTTATTCAAGGATTCTTAGTTTTTAAAGGCAGAAACAGGTATCTGGCAACACTCATATGTATATTTATACATATACACAAAGAACATCATCACACTATAATCAAACAAACATACTTACTTCTATCAGAACACATGCACAAATAATTTAGGCTTTTTGCATTGTGAGGTTACTCATTTTTAATTAAAAACAGGGTAGTTTTCCAAGACAGTTTTGATTTTTATTTTTTTTAAAACGAGCATGAATTTGAACTTGAGTTTTTCTGAAAAAGTTGTTTAGCTTTACTTTTTAAAAGTTAGAACTGTTTTTAAAATTAGAAGCTTACTCACATTTTTATTGAAGATGCAGAGAACAACTCAGAGATGCATTCATATTTTCCAGGAACCTGTTTTGCATGTTGCATTTGAAAGTTGAATCTGCTGTAGTTGATTTTACTTGTTGTTATAGGTTTTTGAAACTGCATGTAGACCCATCTTCATATGCTTGAGTTGTACTTTAATTTGATGTTGAAGATTGCTTTCAAAATTGCAGATTTTAACAGGAATTGGGTTTTGCAGATTTGAATCAAATTGGAAGAGCAAGCAAATTGTAATTGTAGATTTTGTACAGAATTTGGGTTTTCTGAATTGGTTTTGCATTTGGTTTTATAGATTTTTGAGTGTACATAGTTTTGAAATCCTTTTCTAAAATCTGATTTTCAGATTCAATTGAAGATAATGTTTTTAACAAAAATGAATTTGCTAAGTTTCTTATCTTAATATTTTTTTTTTAAATAAAATGTTTTTAAAACAATGCCACTTATTATCTTAGTATGTCAAATGTTTACAAGTGTATTCCTTATGCATAAATGTCTAACACATGTTTATCTTAATATTAAAAGAAATTTCTTTAATTTATGAATGTGTTTTAAATCTATCTAAAACAATATCAAATTTAGTTTAGCATGTTTTAAATGTTTTATTTACATTAGCCATTAAAATGATTACATGTTTACATATAAACTTCTTTATAAAATTATACACAATTTAATTGTTTATTTGAATGTTTTCAAAATAATATTTTTAAAACTAATTTTCAAAAGAGAAAATTTTAAAAAGAATAAGAATGTTGAATTATATTTTATTTCAAAGTTTCAAATCAAAATACTATACTCTAGTATAAATAAACTAAGTTTATTTCAAAAGAAAACAATTTTTTTAAAATAAAAAAAATAAACTTTTATAATATAATACAACTTAAACTATTATATTTATAAAAAAATAAATATTTACTTATATTTCTTCTGAAAATATAAGAAAGACTTTTAAATTAACCTTTGAAAAGTTTCAAATACTAATTTCAATCAATTTAATCAATTCATAATTTATACATATATATATTATAAATTTGAAAATATCTTTATTAAATTTAAATTTAAATAAAAAAAATCAAATCCCTATTTACAATGTATACACATATATACATTATAAATAAAATATCTTTAAATAAGCTTAGAAAGATAATTTTATTATTTAAATATTTTTAACATTTTAAAAGAATAAAATTCCCAAATTAAAATTATCATTATTATAAATTTTAAAAGAATATCATTTGTCAAACAAAATAATTACTAATTTACAACGGATAATTTCTATTTGAATTAAATTATTAAATCAGCATTTCACATATTAAAATAATTATTAATGAAATTATTAAATAAATATTGCCTAAATTCCCGGGACATCACAAATGAGGGGAGAATATAACACTTTGTAAAATTAACTATCATTTATAAATAATTAATAAGGCTCCAAAAATGAAATTTGAGAAAACATTAGAATTTGGCCATTAAACTTGCACCATTGTGTTCATGATGATTTTCTGGGCAACATTCATATATGATGTTTCACGATCGGAGCTCAGATGAAAAAGTTATCAATGTTTAAAGTTTCAAAAATGAAAATAACTAAAAACGAAAAAGAAAACAAATAGCATTAAATACGGGACTCCGAAGGTCGGCCTTTCTTTAGGTCGGTCGACCATTAGCGAGCGACTGCCTGTAGGTGAGTGGTTAACCGATACAAACGTGACAGATAGGGTTTGAACCTTGGCCAATGGTCCATATTTAATTATTTTAATCGAACGGTTATGTTTATTTCATGTGCCTATAAATAAAGATCTAAACCCTTACTTCCATTCTCATATTTTCTTACCCAAGCAGTGAAGATCTGCCATTCTCTTTTCCACTACTTCTAAAAATTATAAAATATTATATATATATATATATATATATATGTATGTACATATACATGTACACACACACACACATACATATATATATATACACATATATAATTGGAGAAGGGTAGAAAATAAAAGCAAAGAAGTGGAGCGAATCAATATTGTAGAAAAAGTTAATTTTTATAATTATAAATCTATATCCCCCTTAACTCCAAATCTCTTCTCAAATCTGCAATTCTAATACCTTATTATACATGTTTTTTTAGATTTGAAAAGAAAACAAGTCAAGTAAAGGAGTGGATTCAGATTTGGAAATTTGGAAAGCTTTAAAAGGTGAGTGTAAAATTATATAATTTATTTATAACAATGAGATTTATATCACTTGATTTTATTTAGCTGTTATGCCTAAATAAGATTTAATGAATTGTAGCTTAAAACAAATATATAGGAATATGGTCTACATATTAGATAAAATAGCCATTTGTAGAATAAGAATAGCATGTACAACTAATCTAGAAATTTGAACTCAGTCCTAAATATTTATTATCGTAGAATGTTTGTTTATAATTGGGTTGTAAATTAGGTTGTCCTAGTTAACTTGAATTGTAAATTTCTATGTTTTGATTGATTTGGTGTGGATTCTGTGTAATTTCCAAAAATTATCCAATTTCAAAAAAAATATAAAAGCACGTCATTTGAATTACTAAGAAATATACCAAAAGTGGAAAGGATAATTTACAATGTATATTTCAATCAAAGAAAAGAAATAGTTCCTTTTCGTTTCAAACGAAGTAAAGATCTTACTTTTGATTAATTTATGGAAAGTTATGGTAATTCTTTTTGAAAAGGGAACTTTGATAAACTAAAATGTGGAAATAGATGTTCTAGTTTAGAAATTAATAGTTAGAGTTATAAACAAATAAATAAACACGTATAACCGTGCTTAACATTCAAAAATAAAAATATATAAATAGTGTAATTTACAACGATATTCATACCAATTATTAGCAGCGTAGTAATTATAGGATTAGGACTTATGGACATTAATTGCAGATTTATTGTACAATAAATTTGTAATTAACAGAGAGTTAAAAGGGAATTAAATGTGAACTTATTAGGAAATTTGTTACGGTATTTATGAGAAAATTGAATGGGCGTAATAGATGGATTTTGAATTTGATAAATAAATTAAAATGAATTGAATGGGGATTGATTACAGATTGTCTAATATTGACATTAATGACCATTATTATTGGTGATAGACATTTATTAGGCACTGGATAGAAACCAAAGCCTAAGCGTATAAATTAGAAATAATTACATAGTGAACGAGTAGTATTAATACTATTAAATATACATAGAAGAAAGTAATTTTCGTAATAGGAAATTATATAGCTCAATGATACGTTTATAACAAACATGAATTAGTGGCTTAGCTTGAGATTTAGGCTTTGGGTATTTAGTTCTGCTTAGTAGGTTAGGATGCGAGGTCCTTAGAGCTACACAACGGAAGTCTGCCCTTCATCTAGAGTCCGTCATCAATTGTGTGTACTTAGTACTGATGTAGAACATCTCCAATCATAGGACCCATGGGGAAGGATATGTATAGGACGTAGGACCTGCTTCTAGGATGGAGGTATTAAGTAGCTATTATAGGATCCGCCTCCTGAATATTTAGGAAGTATTAAATGGTCAAGATTGATGGTCAAGCACGGTAATTAATGTCTGGAGAAGGGTCCTGTTTTAGTTTGAGGTATTAAGTAGTTATATATGGTCCGTCTCTCCCATAAAGAAGTATTAAGTGGCCGGATGAGATTCCGTGCGATGTCAGCTAGATAGTATTAGAGAAGAATCCGCCTTGTGATATGTATTAAAATGATGGGGCCTTGCGTAAAATGTAGATACTAAATGGTCAAAATATGTCTAGTTCCCATTGGAAAAGTATTAAATGGCTAGGGTATTCTCTCTTACATTGTTAGGACATGGTAGTTGTGTGGGACTAGAAAGAGCCTTTGGCCTACAGTTGAGTGTACGTTGTAGAGTTGAGATGTGTTAGTAATATGACAATTATTATAAAGTCTTATCTATCAGAACCGATTAACTAGCAGTTATGTTGTGAATGGCTCGCTTCAGAGACTTAGGTATTAAGTAGTCATCATGGGGTCTACCTCCTCCCTATTTAGGAAGTATCTAGTGGCTGGGATTTTTGGTTAATGAAATGATTAGACAAATATGCAGATAAGATATACTTATATAATTGTACCATGAAGAAGGTTATGTTAGGCAAATTGTACATGCACATAAAATTTAACGGATTAGTAGTAAAAAACAAACATAACATTTAAATGGAAATCAATCGGCATAAATTAACAAGATAGGTAAGGTATGTAATTTTTCATTCACCGAAACATTGTTCTGACACGTTCCCCACAACAACCCATAGGTTAGATACAGAAGGACTGGATACTGGAACAAGATGGGAACTACAGATGATGAAGTCTTCTTATTCATGTTTGGCGCTAACAAGACAACTAAATATCCAAGGAATGATACTCCGAGTAGTAGCCTTGTCAATGCGTATGTTATATTATATATTTTTTCATTCCACTGTGAGTCTATATTGATCGTACTGTAATATACTTGTATTTATTACAGGTTACTAAAACCAACAATCCACATCCTAATAGACTTAAGTTTCGATTTAGTTTAAATTCAAGCCCATTAAGGTGCGGGCTATTACATACATTTACTACAAAATTGTGATGAAGATTCCTACAATCAACTATACATCTTGCATAACAATCATGATGCGGGTTTTATTAATTTATGGCATGTAATCGTGTAGCCAAGTATTAAGTTTTCATCTTATGAAGTAGTTAGCAAGTTATTTGGCATCTAGAAACTTTCAAACAGTTTATGCATGCATTGACTTTCAAATATTACTTAAGTTGTTGATCGATAGTAAATTAGTTGCCAAATAACCCAAATGATTGTACAAAAACTAACATACCTTTGGAATAGAGAGATGATAATTTTCTAAATGATGATATTCATATTTGCATCCTTGATATAGTTTCAGATTGGGTACCAAACACTCTTTAAAATGTGCCTACATGAAACAAGATAAAACATAGTCAACCCTCGAACAGAAAACATGTTAACCTTTGTAATTTTTTGTTGAAGCAATTAAAATATAAAGTAGGAAAAAAAAATGTCTTAGTAAAGTTAAAAATAATACAACTTGTTCAGAACTTGACTTTTCAACAAAGTGAAGCTATTCAATTTCGTACATTATCAGTGATGCCACAGAGAAGAATGCGTATAAAAAAGATACAAGTTACTGTTAGTACAATATTATAAATTATATCATTGTGTCATGATATACATGCATGGTTGTTGTGGCAAATTGGTAAATTCATGTATACAGGTATATGTATATGAATTCTGAATTATAGTTTCTAACTTAGGCCTATATTTTCATATTTTGAGGAGATGGAAGAGAGAACTGGAACGGAGCTGCAGTTTGCAGCTGTTAAATCCGACCGATCCATCATTCTTTCAGTCGTATGCATCATCAATTTCTGGAAACACACTTAACTTTAATCCTTTCATTTTGCTTTAATATGTTTCTCTTATTAAGACATGACTCTCTATTACAGTGTTTATCTTTTTTTATTAAGGGGCATATATTCTTAACTGTATATTGGAGTAATTAGGTTTCCATTCCATAGAAATAAAAATGCAGCACAACCGACCTTTTTTCAAAGAAAATACACAATGAGTTTTTTCTTACTTCCAAAATGAAAAACGAGGAATAATAAAATATTATTGGACTATTTATTTCATTTTAGCTACTTAATAAAAACTATACACTGGAGATAAATATATATATATATAGGGTTTATAGAACATTTCGGCTATTTATTTTCAACCCAACCTATCAAATTCTCTTTGACCAACGATGCAATGTGTAGAGCATAGTTGAGCACTTAAAATTAACATGTGTTACATCTTCCTTTCTTTTTTGCATAGTGGATTTTATAGTAATCGTGAGTCATAGAATTGGGAGTTGTCAAAAGTTAAACAAAAAATCTCAGGTGAAGAAAAATAGAGAGAAATATTTCTAAACAATGATGGGATTTCATCTTTGCCTGTATATTATTTCTGATACATATTGTTTTTTTGAAAATTGATAAATGGGCCAAGCCAGTAGGTTACATTACATAGAATGGGTAAACCCGAGAAGGATAACCCGAAACCGATCTTTACAAACACAAAGAAACAAAACCTAGAAATTATTAAGCAAAGCAGCGCCTCCACTAAGCTCTCGAAAGAAAAATGGCGGATCTTCGTGGAGGAAAAATCTCTGCTTTAATCTCGGAAAATACTCGCTTAAGCCTAAATTAGAGGCTTAAGGAGGTCTCCACTCCCTTATTTCTTTAGCATGATGTCTGGAGAACTCTGGACCGAAGATAAAATGGCTTTGGCTAGCTATTTTAGTCGGTGTATCCTTGAAGTTATCCTCCTTGTTATCATGTTTGCCACCAAACTTTAGATCTGAGGAAGGAGTGAGTATTGAAGCTGGAGCCTCCTTTAGATCAGACCTTGAATATTTAAAACAAGCATCTGCGAAGGTGTTGCTGTTCTCGCCTTTTTCCGATACAGATAAGTGATAGATCTGTTTGTTTAGCTTGCTGATGTAGTAAGAGTTTCCTAATCTTTGCTCACTAATAGCCAGAAGAAAGTTATTGTCTTCTTCAGCATTATTGCGGCTCCTCTTGCTATAATCAGGTAAAATAACATTTGCGTTATTGCAAAATCCTTTACTTATCTTAATATTATCAGTATTAAGAGCCTTGTTACTTCCCTGACAGGTTGAGATCTGATTTCTTAAGAGGTTGTTTGCAGTGACCTTGCTAGCGTCACTGAATTGAGCCAAATAAGATAAGTGCTTGGAATTTTTTTGGCTTTATCTCTGGGTACAGCGGCATTGGATATAACGATGTTGCATTGTAGTTGACAGTAATTAGGAAGCAGATGCTCAAAATTGGATGGACGGCTCTCCCTATGCATATCAGGTAAAGAAGAGTGTAAATTTTTATTTGAGAAACTTTTAAAATTAGAATTAAAATTGAAGTTATGCTTACTTCCCTTGTAGGAAATATTTCTGTATGTATTGTGGAGCAGCAACCTTCAACTGAGGAACTGTGATCAATGAACTCTGTTGGCTTCACCATGAATTTAGCATCAGCAGCACGATTTTGAGAATTTTTATTAAAATTCTCCTTTTGTAAGTACTCTTCAACGAAGTTCTCATAGTTGTCAGCTTCTAAGATATTATGAGTTCTATTGATATTTCTGTTGAATTTATGAAGAATGATGTTGAATTCGATTTCAATAGTTTTCCAAAGTTGTATACTGTCTGTTTCAACTTTGTTATGGAGCCTATTATTTCTCTCTTTCCAAATAAAGTAGATGACTGTAGTAAGAACTATAGTTGCTTTGTTGAAATCTGCTTTCTTGCCTTTGAATGCTTTCTGAAAATATTGAATTTTGTCTCGACTGTTTTGGAGAGCCAAATATTGATTTATGTTGAGCTTATTTTTGGAAATGAACCAAACATGTCTGGAGTAAGAACAGTCAAAAAAGAGATGTTCAATGTTTTCAATTTTGGTTTTGCAAAGTAAGCAATTGATATTTCCAGTATTTTTGTTTCATTTTCCACATCTTTCTCTAGTTGGCAGACGATTTAATAATGCAAAGTAAGTGCAGTAAGCCATTTCTGGACAGTTGGTTGAGTTCCAAACTGATTTATGCCCATCAACTTCCATTTCCCCTCCTTTTAAAAATTACCAAGTATTTTTAAAAGAAAATTTGCCTTTTAAAGATAATTTCCAACACCAAGCATCTTCATCAGTATTTGGGTCAATCTCAATTTTTTAAATTGAAGATTTGAAGATGGTAGTTGTAGGAAATTCTTGAGTATTCCAAGTAGAATTTTAAATGATATTGTCAACAGTAGCATTGACTTTTCCAAAGTAATAAAGGTTATTCCAGCCTAATAAATTGATAAGAGAATTTCCATTAATCCAAGGGTCAAACTAGATGCTTGTGCAGCTACCATCTTTAAATTTTCGCTCTATAAGCTTGGCTCCAATTTCCTTACAATTTAGAATATTTTTCCAAGCATAAGAATAATGGTTTTTGATGGGCATGGACCAGAAATTTTTGTTTTTGACATATTTGTCCCTCATCCATTCAACCCAAAATGTTTTGCCTTCTATGAATTTCCAGAAAAGCTTGAATTTGCATGCTTCATGAATGTCTGAAATGTTTCTGGTTCCTAATCCCCCGGCTTCTTTGGTTTTTGTTATGGTATTCCAAGATATTTTATGAAATTTTCCATTCCAAATGAAGTTGGCACACAGTTTTTCAATTTTCTCTATTGTTTTTGTTGAAATGTTGTGAGATTGCAACCATTACATGATGACTGCAGTGATGACTTTATGAACTAGCTCTACTCTTCCTGTTGTAGATAACGTTTTACTTGACCAATTGTTGATTTTATTTTGAATGGTTTGGTATAGTTTGGCACAATCTCTTTCTTTGATCTGATTGTTACTGAGGGGTAGACCAAGATATCTGACAGGGAGTTCACTCTGTTGAAATTTTAGAATGTTGAGGATTTCTATCTTGTTCCTACAGTCTTTGCTGGAAAAAAATTGCTTTTATTTTCATTAATTTGAAGGCCATCTTGTTGTTTGATGTTGTAAAATATTTTCTTAATGGTAGCTGCAGAGAGGGTGTCTGCATTTAAAAATATGAATAAATCATCAGCATATAATAGATGAGAAATATGAGGAATAATCGAGTAAATTGGTTTTATGTTTTTACACAACAGTTCCATCTCCATTTGTAAAGTAAAATATTCCATAGCAATTGTGAATAAATAAGGAGATAAAGGATCTCCTTGCCTAATTCCTCTGTTGCTATGTATGAACCCACAAGGAGATCCACTAATAAGAATAGAATAAGATACATTACATATACATTCCTTAACTAAGTTGCAGAATTTTTCATTGAAGCCTAGTTGACACATCATGTGAATAATAAAGTTTCAGTTAATTTTGTCAAATGCTTTGTGTAGGTCAATTTTGAGACACATTTTATTTTTACCAGCCTGATTAAAATCCCTTAATAGTTCATGAGATAAAAGAATGTTTTCAACAATAAGCCTGTCTGGTATAAATGCGCACTGGTTTTTAGGAATGAGAAATTTTAAAAGACTTTTAATTCTGTTACTAAGAATAGGAGCTATAATTTTGTACAGGATATTGCAACATGCAATTGGTTTGTACTCCCCCAGAGAGGAATGGTTTTTATTTTTGGGAACAAGTGTTATAAAAGTATGGTTTATGTATTTTAATAGCCTATCAATTGAGAAAATTTCTTTGACGGCCTCAAGTAACATGTTTTTAATATCATCTCATTGTGTATTATAAAATTTAGCCTCAAACCCATCAGGACCGGGGCTTTTATCATCCTTGGCAAAAAAAACAATTTTTTTTATGTCTTTTAGACAAATAGGGGCAAGAAGTATTTCCTCCCTGTTAGAGTGTAGAACAAATTTAGGAGAAATAGATGGATAAGTGCAAGAATTCTCCTCAGTATAAAACAGATCATAGAAATAGAGAATAGCTTCTTTCTCTAATAAAGAGGCATCATTGATAATCTTACTATTACTATTAATTAATTTTCCTATATTGTTATGATATTTCCAGACATTTTAGCATAAAAGAATTTTGTTGGTAAATGCCCTTGAGAAAGCCAGTTAACTTTGGCTTTTTGCCTAATATTAGCAGCTTCAACATGAAGAGAATTGGAAAGATTTATCTATAAATGAAAAAATTCTTTAATTTTGGTTTTATCAGACCTGTCTTTATCAATACTGTCTTGCAATTTAACACATTCCTCTCTAATTTGGTAATTTCATTATTGATTTTATTTTTTGTATGATTCCAAGCTTTAAGGTTATTTTTAGTAAGATGTAAAAAAATTCTGAATTTAAATTGAGCAGAACCATTTGAAGAAAATTGTAAACTATTTTGCATAATACTTTTATAATCCGGGTCATAAACTCATCCATTCTTGAATCTAAAAGGAATATTTTTCTTTGTTGAATATATTTGAGATAAAATAAGTTGAATGGGAGTATGGTCACTAGTATATTGGGGTAAGGTGTAACAATTAAAATCGTAGAAATGATTTATGAAAGCCCGAGTGACTAGAATTCTAATGTTTGCGCAAAAAATGGGCAAACACCTCCAAGTCGTGTGATTTAGTTGATTTTATGTGATTCTTAATGATTCAGATGAGTTATGTAAATATGAAAAAAGCAGGGGCTGAAATGTAAAAGACACACAGATTTATAGTGGTTCGGCCAGAACGTGCCTACGTCCACTTTATATGTTATTATCTTCTTTGTTTCAGATTACAAGTACAATGCTTTGTGTACAAGTATATGAAAGTAGTTTGAAAGTTCCTTCCGTGCTTGAGCTCTCAAACTTGTCTGCCATTGTTTTACCCCTGCCCTCTATTTATAGAGTGAGGCTGGGGGCAGGGTTCCTGAATGTATATAGCTGCTGGTGGGCCCGGGCTGAAGCAATCTGGCCTGGTAGTCATCTGGTTCGGCGGAGCTACATCCGGTATTGAGTTTGGACCGGTGATGGTCTGGACCGGTGGTGGTGAGGTTGCCACTTGATTCGGCCTTGCCTTGGTCCGGTATTGAAGGTGTTGTGGATGTGGTTCGGTAGTAGGGTTGGTTCGGTAGGTGCGTGCTTGGTTCGGTAGTAGGGTTGGTCCGGTAGGTGCGTGCTTGGTTCGGCAATGCCTGGGGGAGCCTTTGGTCCGGTTGTGTGGAAGAGGCCTTGGTCTGGTGGCACGTTGGCTACCGAATGTGTTTTACCGAATGACCATGTGCTTGTATTGCCGAATGAGGCTTCATGTGGGAATGCCGAATGGGCTTTGGGCTGGATGGACTTCTATGCTTGTATTGAGCCTGGTGTTTATCGAACGAAGTGGAGGTTGCGAGCCCGGGTGAAACTGTGACTCCTTGGTCTCGAGATCTTCTGGGTGAGAATTCGCCCAACATTTGCCCCCCCAAAGTGGGGCACGTGCTTGCATGTGTCGCGCTTTGTTTCCCCGTGGTAGGAAGGCTTGTTTCGTAGTGTCATGGGTTAGATGCCCATATCCCGTTGGTGTCCTGCAAAGGAATTTACAGTTTTAGTGTGATTTCAGGTAACGATCGTTCGGGATTGACATATTCGAGATGAAGTAAATTGTGTCGTTCGGGACGAGAGAGTGTGCCCCGAGGGGGCTTAGCATTATCGATGCCAGGTTCACGTTAGAGTGGGCCCCTGGATCGTTTGCCAAGGTGGTTTATTGCCAGCTCAGAGCATGCCTAAGGATCGTTCGCGACCCTGTACATGTGTAAGTGGCTTAGCCATTTCCTAATTATCAGAATCAAATATCCATTTAACCGATGAGCTTAAAAAGGAATGTCAAAGTGTAAATTCTCACGATTACAGGGTTAATAGCCATTCAGAGCGTGCCTATGGACCGTTCGTGGTTGCGTACACGTGTAAATGATTAACCCATGTTAGTGAGAGATTTACGACTTATTCATTGTTATCATATTCTTTATTTTATTAGTAAGCTCTGGAGTTCGGTACTTATCTGAGTGAGGCGCCCTGCGTGCCCCCTGCTTCTGGTTTCTGCTGGTAGAGACAGTTTCATTCGGCTTCGAGTAGGTATAGGTTTTCATTCGGTTGGAGGTTGGTCCGGTATGCCGAACCATCTGGTCCGGTGGTGTTCCTCCAGTCTATATATAGGGGCTGCACCCCTTAGGTTTTCTTCACCGAATCAACAAGCGCCGAACCAATACTATACCGAATCAACAATCTTGCCGAATCAAACGAAAGCCGAACCATTTCGTGCCGAACCAACTTGCTTGCCGAATCAGGTATACACTTATTGCCGAATGGACTAACTACCGAATGTGCCTAATTTGCCGAATACATACGAAGGTCCTCGTTTTACCGAATGTGCCTTAGGCCTTAGTGCCGAATGGATGTATACCGAATGAACTCTTAGTGCCGAATGACATGTATACCGAATGAACTCTTGTATTTGGACTTTGAGTGGAACTCTGGACTTATGCATTCTTTTTCGCTTACATCTCTGTACTCCTTGTTCTAACAACTTGTCTTTTCGCTTTTGTGTATGCAGATAAATGTCTCGCAAGGCGGAAACACGATCAGACAGACGGAAATCCAAAGATAGAGGCGAGTCTTCCTCCGTGCCCCCAGCCCAATCAGGATCTGGGCAGCATCGACCTGTTCTGAGGTCGTTAGTGGACGGATATGGTCCACAGGAACTTCTGGTCTCCCCTCCCGATTGCTTTCCTAGCTCCCTAAAGGAGGAGCAACTTGATGTCATCTCTCGTTCATTTGGGATAGACAGGGCTCTTATGCTGCTGCCGGGAGATGGAGTGATGCCGTATAATCCCCCCGAAGGTTACTTCGCTTACAGCAGGTACCATTGCATGTGTGGTGCTATCCCTCCTATCAATGCCTGGATAGTCAGCTTTACCACATATTTGAAAGTGGCTCCCTTCCAGCTTCAGCCGAACTCTTATGCCATTTTGGTAAGCCTTTTCGTCATCTTCCAGAGGAGGTACGGGCGCCCTCCTTCTAACCGGGAAATTCGATATTTGTATAACCTGAGGGGCTACAAGAAGGGGTCTCCGTATATTAGTCTGGAAGCGGCCGTGCCCTTCAAACCGGTCTTGGACTTATATTCAAAGTTCACCATGTTCAAGAAGGAATGGTTTTTTGTCAAGGACGATTCTGTTTCTTTCCGCTTTTTCACTTCCGGCTGTAAGATTAATTTCATTTATATTTTCCATGTTCTGACTGTAGTGCTTCTTCTGACACGCTTCTATTTCTTGCTAGCGACAGGTGGCATTGCTGTCGTGGAAGATGATTCTTTGGCGCGGATGGCTGCTGGAATAAAGGCCATTCCTACGCGGGACAGGTCGGCTTCGTTCCTGATCAGGAACGCTACCCTCCTGGAGTACAATTTGATCCAGCCGCACCAGTCCGTTGTTAAGCAGAGGGACACGACTGAGGAGAAGGCTGCTAAAGCTAAGGAGGGGGTCACGGTGAAGAGTGGCAAGAGAAAACCCTTTGCACAGCATCCCGTCGCGGGGGGCAAGAAGCTTAAAGAATCGGAGGGCCCCTCTCCTAGTACTTGCCCGATCATTCCGGAGGAGGAAGGTGTGGAAGAGGGCGAAAGAGGCGATATGGAAGGAGAGTCGGAAGGCGGAGGAGATGGAGATGGTCAGGGTGGTAGTGGTGCTGGTGCCTTAACTTCTGGGCAAGAATCTGAGCTGGATGAGGCCCTCCGCCAGGCCTTCGGGGAATCGGAAGGGGAATCAAGAGCGGAGAAGGCGAAGGAGACTGGCAAGGTCGGGGCTGGTGCCGATCTATCCCCCAGGGGTTCCTCAGCCAGGGTGACTTCGGCGGTGCAAGGTGAACTTTTTTCCTCTGTCGATTCCATTTTCGATAAGGACTTAGAAATATTTTATGGTTCACTCCCGTCCTGGAATGAGATTCAGGACTTATTGCAGTACCCCACTTCTCCGCAGGGTTTGTATAATAGACGTGCCTTCACACTTTTCTTTCTTTTTACTTAACATATTTCCTGAATTGGGGACCATTGTATGTTCGTAACACTTGTTCTTTATTCCAGGGGCAGGCAGGTGGTTAAAACGTCAGACGTTCGACACCGCCTCGAACAATTCAAGTTGATGAGAGCTTCTGCGAAGCCTCCCACTGGTCGCACTGGAGACGTGGTCAAATACCGTCCTCTTCTTGGGGTCATCGAAGAGAGCATTCAGAAAAAGAAGAGGAGTCGTTCTTTATTTGAGCCTTCCCCTGGTCCGCAGCTTCTTGTTCAGCCTCCTCGTGATGCCACGGAGGAGAGCACGGAGTTTATCCCCCCTCCACCTCCTTCCAAGAATCCCACAGTTATCCGTATAAGGCGTCCTGACGTGCCTCGTGACCCCTTTGCTGGTCATCCTGATTTAGACCCAAGTTCTCGGGATATTTCATTTGATGAGGCCACGGGTGAACACCTCCTTCCCCGCAACCCCATGGTATGAGTGTTAGACGAGGCTAAGTCCCTAGTCTTGATCTTCTTACCACTCGGGTAGTTACCATGGGAGACGAGGCCAAGGCTAATATCGATCGGGTGGCTGAAAAGACCAAGAAGTTAATGAAGTATCATGCTCAATTGGTCAAGGCCGGGGAGGAGATTGGGAGTGCCAATATTCGGTTGCGGCTGAAGGTTGCTGATCAGGCTGAACAGCTTGCCGGTCAAGCCGTTCAGATTTCTCGGCACGAGGAAGCCTCCAGGCGTCTGAAAGAGACCATGGAAAAGGCTAGTAGGGCGGAATTACGGAAGATGGAGGCCGCCTGTAAGGAGCGGATCGACATGGCCATTGCGACAGTGGATGAGGTTCGGAATGCGGATCTCGAGCAGGTAGAGGAGTTGTCTGGAAGGCTTGAGGCCGCGGAGATGGCTCAAGTCAAGTTAAAGGAGGAGATGGAGGAGATGAGGAGGTCTCTCCAGGCTAACTGCTCGAGATACCGATCAGAGAGGGATGTCGCTGTCGCCAAGTTGCAGGCTTCCGAAGCCCGGGTGAGGGAGTTCGAGGAGAATGAGGGGATGATGGACGAGATGCTGCAGGACATGTACTTCCGCACTTGGAAGGAGGGCAGCTTGTCTTGGATGGATGATTATCCCCGGGTCATGGCCAAGATATACCTTCGGGCTTTAGAGGAGGCCAGGGTCGAGGCGGGTAAGGAAGGTGGAGCGGCTTTTAGTCTGGATGTGGTCACTGCTCAGTTCTCGAAAGAGGAGCAAGCGGCGGTGAAGGAGGGGATGCGGTTGCTCGCTACGGAGGAAGCGGGTGTGCAACTGGAGGATGAGGATCAAGCGGCGGACGCTGGTGAGTTATTCTTCTCTTTTCCTTTTCTTTCCGGGTTTCCATAACTTGATCGTTTATCGTTTGTTTAATGGATTCCTCTTCTGAATTGAACAGGTGGAACTTCCGATCAACATGCTGGGGGTTCCGGCCCTGCGGCCAAATAGGCTTGGGAAGTTGGTGATGGAGTGTGGACGCAGCTGGTTACTCGTCCGGATTCGGCTGCTTTTTATTTCTTTTTACTGTTGTTTACATTAGTCCAAAACATTGATGTGACTGTAATAATATTATTTGCAGAGAATAACTTGGTGTGATTTCATAATATAAGCTGATTTTGTTATGTTTAAACGTTGTTGTCATTTTGATGTGCTGCGTGAGAAGTATAACTATGTATATGCCTGTGACTAGTTGTGTTTGACGTTAAGCCTTTGCTTGAAATATAATTTCATGTTTTGCAATGTTAGCGTGACATATGAATAAGCTATAGTTATGTATTTATGTACAAGAGAAGAGAGTACCGCCCTTCATGTTTTATTTGCAGGCGGTAGTTTTGAGCGTCTTGTGTACCTGATCATGAATATATCTGAGTACCTTGCCACCCAGTACGCAAGCTTAGGTTCTCATGAGTGAATGCTCCCTATTCGGTTTCCTGTACTTTAGAGTTTGTTATACAGGATAGGAGAAAAGTATCTAAATGAAATGGAAATATAGAAAAAGAAAAACTTCCAGTCACGGAAGGCCGTCGATGTGCTTAAGTTCGTGGCAAACGGGTTTTGTAGTCACTTTCCCTAGCTGTGGGTCTTGGAGACATTTGTCACCCATCTTACGCCTCCGCGGGGAGTTTTCTTTTTTACCACAGCCGCACTTAAGACACATCGGAGCCGAGATCGCGCACGGTAACTATCCGAACCATTATGGTCCGTAATCGTGGGTATTATTCGATTTACCGTGGCCGGCTAGCGTGAGTGCCGTTGGCCGTGAACTACCCCTGGCTGGCCACACCTTATGTTGGGCTTAAAGTAGGTTCACAGTTGCCGGCGAGCCGAACGCCGTAATGAGCTGCCATCGGCTATAATCGGCCTTTATGATGACTTATAATCGGCTCATTACAGATGGCTTTGAGGGCAGGCGCGAGCAATGAGTTAACCCGCAGCAGAGGGATGCTGGAGCAAAAGAGTCTCATTGGCAAGTGCATAGAATCGTAGCGTACCTGTTAGGCCTTGTCCAGATGAGGCCGTGGTGCGTCTTGAGTGGAGATGCCATAAGATTTTGTTCAACAGAAAAGGATAAAGCTTAACAAGCAGCCAAGATATAAAGGAACAAGTTAAAAAGAGACAAGATTTTTTAAAGTGGTTCGGCATGAAAATGCCTACGTCCACTGATTCTCTTTGTTAATTCACTTCATATGGGCAGTATAAGTTAAGAAAAGTATCGACGGAGGTGTCGGATGTTCCATGCCCTCTGGAACACCTCTCCGTCCACTGTTGACAAAATATAAGCTCCGTTGTGGAGATCTTTATGAATTACATATGGTCCGTCCCAGATGGGGTCCAGTGCCCCGGGGCGTGGAAAGATTCGCCTGAGGACAAGATCTCCTTCTTGTAAGATGCGATGTTTGACTTTGGAGTTGTATAGTGCTGCCACCTTTTGTTTGTGAGCTGCTGCTTTGAGTGCTGCATCGTTTCTCCTTTCCTCAATCAGATCCAAAGACATGAGGAGGAGTTCTTCGTTTTCTTCTGGATTGTAGTGGATCCTACGATGGGAAGGAACAATAGTCTCAACAGGGAGCATTGCCTCCGATCCGTATGCCAAAGAGAAAGGAGTGTGTCCCGTTGATGTTCTGAAAGATGTGCGGTAGGCCCAAAGTGCCGTAGGAAGTTCGTCCACCCAAGCGCCTTTTGACTTTTCAAGTTTCTTCTTGATTAGGGTTTTGAGAATTTTGTTGACAGCTTCGACTTGTCCGTTTGCATGAGGATAAGCTACTGATGAGAAGCTTTTATGAATTCCATGCTCTTGGCACCAGTCGGCGAATTCTTCACTGTCAAATTGGAGTCCGTTGTCTGATATGATCTCGAGTGGTACTGCGTACCTGCACAGAATATTTTTGATCAAGAAGTTGATAACTTTTGCTGAAGATATTTTATTTAGGGGTTCCGCTTCCACCCATTTGGTGAAATAATCGACTGCCACTATAGCATATCTGGCCCCGCCCCTGCCTGTTGGCAGTTCGCCAATTAAATCAATTCCCCATACAGCAAAGGGCCAAGGGCTGGTCATTTGAGTAATCTCATTTGTGGGTAGTCGAGGAATCTTGGCAAATTTCTGACATCTGTCGCATCTCTTGACGAAGTCTAAGGCGTCTTTGTTTAGTGTGGGCCAGTATATCGGAGTATCTTTTTCGCCAGAGTCTGCCCTCCAGTGTGATCTCCGCAACTTCCTTGATGGATGTTGAATAAGATTTCCTTGGCTTCCCTTCCAGCGACGCATCTGAATAAAGGGCTAGAGAAGCCACGCCGATAGAGGATGCCTTCTTGTATTGTGTAGTGGGGAGCTTTCCTCAAAATTCTCCTGACTTCATCACGTTTGTCTGGTAGTGTGCCGTCCTGCAAATATTTTCGGATAGGAGTCATCCAAGTTGCTTCTTCAATTGCAGTTATCAGATTCACTTGTTCAAAACTTGGGGCTAGCTGCCTTGAGATGGCTAGTGCTCCGGAAATGGTGCTATTCTTCATACTAGCTTGCTTTGCTAGTTCATCGGCCTCTTGGTTATCTTCTCGAGGAATGTGTTTGATTAGATAATGGTCCAATTGGTCGAGCAGCAGTTTGGTTTTCTTTAGATATGCTGTGAGTCGTTCTCCTCGTGTCTGGAATTCTCCTAGTACTTGGTTTACGATAAGTTGAGAATCACTATGAAGACATAAAGAATTGACTCCAATTTCTAAGGCAAGCTCCAATCCCGCTATTACTGCCTCATACTCCGCATCGTTGTTAGTGGCCGCGAATTCCAACCTTAATGCATAGTACAGCTTTCTTCCCCTGGGGGTGATTATCACAATACCTGCCCCCGAGCCTTGTTCGTTTGATGCTCCATCTACAAAGAGGTTCCACTTGATGTTTTTTGCTATTTCAAACTGATCCTTGCCTTCGTTGGTAGTGAATTCGGCAATGAAATCGGCCAGGGCTTGCCCCTTGATAGCAGTGCGAGGATGGTAGGTGACGTCATACTGACTTAGTTCAATGCACCATTTGAGGAGTCGTCCAGAAGTGTCGGGACGATGGAGCACCTGTCTTAGTGGCTGATCGGTTAGAACTCTGATGGAGTGAGATTGGAAGTAGTGTCGTAGTTTTCGTGACGCGATCAATAAACAATATGCCAATTTCTCAAGTTTAGGATATCTGGCTTCTGCCCCCGTAAATTTCTTACTTATAAAGTACACCGGGCGTTGTGTACGGTCTTCTTCTCTTACTAGGGCAGCGCTTAAAGCATGAGATGATACAGCGAGGTATAGGTATAGCTCTTCGCCTTCGTTCGGATTTGAGAGTACTGGTGGTTTCTGAAGGTGTTCGATCAGGTTAAGGAAGGCTTTTAAGCATTCATCGGTCCACTCGAACATTCCTTTGTCTTTCTTGAGAGCTTCGAAGAAAGGGACGCACTTGTCAGTTGCTTTGGAAATGAATCTGCTTAGGGCGGCCACCTTTCCGTTTAGGCTCTGCATTTCTTTTCGGGTGGAAGGTATCCTTATTTCTTTTAGAGCCCGGATTTGTTCAGGGTTTGCTTCAATTCCTCTGGCATGGACAATGAATCCTAAGAATTTTCCCGATGACACTCCGAAGGAGCACTTTAGAGGATTCAGCTTCATTCCATATCGGCGTAGTACCTGAAACATCTCGCTCAGGTGGCTTACATGATCGTCGGCTCTCCTGGACTTTACCAACATGTCATCCACATATACTTCCATAGTTCGTCCTATTAATTCCGCGAACATCTTGTTGACGAGGCGTTGATAGGTAGCTCCGGCATTTTTGAGTCCAAAAGGCATGACTTTGTAACAATATAATCCCCGGTCAGTGATGAAGCTAGTGTGGTCTTGATCGGGAGCGTGCATGGGAATCTGGTTGTATCCGGAGTATGCATCCATAAAAGATAAAAGTTCGTGCCCGGCAGTGCTGTCCACAAGTTGAACGATTCGGGGGAGCGGGAAGCAGTCTTTCGGGCAAGCGTCATTTAAGTTGGAGAAATCAATGCATGTTTGCCACTTCCCATTAGCTTTCTTTACTAGTACCGGGTTAGCTATCCATTCTGGGTAGATGGCTTCTCGTATGAAGTCATTAGCAAGTAGGTTCTTTACTTCCTCATCGAGGGCTGCTGATCGTTCTGCTCCCATGCTTCTCTTTTTCTGCTTTATCGGTACCTTGGTGGGATCGATGTTCAGCATGTGGCATGCTATGTCTGGGGAGATTCCTGTCATATCGGCATGTGTCCACGCAAATACATCTAAGTTGTGGCGGAGAAAGTCAATGAGTTGATCCTTCAATTCTGTTTTTAGCTGAGATCCTATTTTTAATAGTTTGCTTGAATCATGTTTGTCTACAGATACGAATTCCATGGCCTCTGCAGGCTCAGCGGTAGCCTCCTCCTCCTTATCCCTGGGGTCTGGTTCATTGAAAGAATCGCTGGTGTATCGAAGAGGAGGGGCTTTCTTTAGTTGCTATGCTTCCAAGCTTTTCATGCAGAGAGTAGTCTCTGCATCTTTCCCTTTATTCTTCCTACGGTTATTGCGAAGTTCAGTTACATAGCAATCTCGAGCGGCGTCTTGATCTCCTTCAACTTCTCCTATTCCGTTATCTGTTGGGAATTTCATTTTTAGGCACCACGGGGCTAGGACAATTTGGAAGTCAGACAAGGCTGGTCTTCCCAAGAAGGCGTTGTAGGCCGAGTGGTTTTCTATTAGTACGAACGTTTGTTTTCGCACAACGGAGCGGGGATGACTTCCTATTTCGACGAAGAGGTCAAGTTGCCCGAGCGGCATTTTCGCATCTCCAGTGAAACCGTGTAGGGGTTTGTTGCAGGGAGACACATCCTTCATTGACAGCTTCATTTTGTCGAAAGCATGCTTGAATAGGATATTTACGGAGCTTCCTGTGTCTATTAGAATTCGGAAAACTTTAGCTGGACCGAACCAGGCAGAGATGACCATGGGATCCATATGCGGATACTGTCTTCCTTCTAAATCACGCCTACCGAATACGATGTCGTCACTCTCTTTCCATTTCGGGTGGTGTTCTTCCATAATGAAGTTAACGTAGCCTTCAGCATTTCTATGTGACTTGTCGTATCTTCCCATCTCCGCACAGCTTCTGTCGGCGATGTGTGGTCCTCCCGAGATGGTATGGACCACTATCTTCTCTTGACTAGAGCCACTGGTGTTGCGATTCCCTCCGCCTATTTCTGAGACGGGTCGCTTTGGGTTCTCATTGACTGGAGTTGGAGTCCTGTTCTGACCTTTCACATAGCGTTCCAGCCTTCTTCTTCTGATGTGTTCTTCGATCAAGTCCCGGAGATGGTGGCATTCATTGGTGTCATGTCCGTGGGATTCGTGGAAGCGGCAGAACTTTCCAGACTTGAGTGCGTTATCAGATTCTTTCTTGTGTGGGGGGCGCTTGTATCCGAGTTCGCCCTGAGTGGCTAGAAAGATGTTTTCGATTGTTTCATTCAAAGGAGTGTAGGAGTCAAATCTTGGTCCTGGTCTATATTGGCGTTTTTCAACCTTCCTGCCCCCAGCATTGTCTCTAGATTCATTTCTTCGAGTGTCCTTAGCTGCAGCGGGAACCTTGTCCGAAGTTGTCTTACCTTGTTGCCCTGACTGCCTCTCAGTGGCGGCGTCTTCAAGTCTCATATACTTTCCAGCTTCATGGAAGAAATCAGGTAAAGTAGCTGGTTTTTCCTTAGTTAGTCTTCTAGCGAACTTGGTATCTGGGTGTACACCACTACAGAGGGCCATTAGGGTGAGCTTCTCATCGGCATCTTGGACTGCGGCCGCTGCGGCGTTGAACCGGGTTAGATATTGTTGCAGTGTCTCTCCGGATTTCTGTTTGACATTGGATAGAGAATAAGCATCCTTGGGTTGCTCTACATGGATGCGCAACTGGCTAATGAACCTTTCTTTCAACATCTCCCATGAGCTGATAGATCCTTGGGGTAAATGGCAGAACCAAGAGGTAGCTAGATCTGCTAGGAATAGTGGAAAGCATTTACACAGCACCCCTTCTGTTGCTCCGCTCATGAGCATATGCTGGGTGTACCTCTGTAAGTGTACGATGGGGTCGGAAGTTCCCTTGTAAGGTTCCATGGTTGGCATTTTCCACTCCCGGGGGGTGATGGCAGTTTCGATATTGCGGGTGAAGGCGCTGGTGACCCTAGCGCCTATTCCTCGGTCCCTTTGCTCCCGTTGGACGCATTCTCTGAATAATCGTGCCATTCTTTCATCAGAATTTGGAGCGGATAGAAATGAACTTGGTTCTTCCCTGCGGGATCGATCTCGTCCAAACGACCTGTAGGGATGGTATAGCCTATCACTTCTGACGTTATCCAGTGGTTGCCTCTGGCTGCTCGGATGCATGCTAGGACCAGCTACAGTTGCCCCCTTCCTTGATCTTCCCCTGTGGGGTTCTGTTTCGGGCATTTCCATGGGGTCAACTTCGGGCTGGGTTCTAGCTCGGCTCCGTTCAGCGGGGTTTCTATGATTAGGTGGCATGACTGGCTCAGCTACATCCGACCCTCGCCTGGCGCCTCCCCCACTGGCTTCAGTTCCAAGCGCTTCCTCGAGTCGGAGTTCGGGCTGAGTCCGGGCGCGGCCCCTATCATTGTTGTTCCTGTTGATGGCTTCCTCGAAGAGGGAAGACCTTTGCTGTCTCCGAGATCCTCCAGATTGAGATTCATCCCATGATTCAGTGTTGCGGTTGGATTCTTCGACATCCCTCAAGCGTGACATGAGTTGGTTTACCAAAGCTTCTTGTTGGGATGCGAAGTGGTTAGTCACTTCCACCACAACTCTGTCTAGGTCGGCTCTAGTGATTACTGCCGGTTGTTCCGCGGCAGGGGCTGTCGGAATTGCCTGATCTACATGTGGCACTGCTGCTGTGGTGGGATGGTTCTCTTGATCTGGATCCACTGGATTTGGAGCGCTGCTAGTTGCAGCGTTCTTCCCCTTGTTGGCGTCTTTTCTTGGTCTGGAAGTCATGTTTCCTAGGCAATGAAGGATGCTATTGGGAAAGAAGGTTGAATGAGGGAAGCTGAAGCTTCGAGTTCGAAGCTCTCAGTGAAAGCACCAAAAATGTTTGCGCAAAAAATGGGCAAACACCTCCAAGTCGTGTGATTTAGTTGATTTTATGTGATTCTTAATGATTCAGATGAGTTATGTAAATATGAAAAAAGCAGGGGCTGAAATGTAAAAGACACACAGATTTATAGTGGTTCGGCCAGAACGTGCCTACGTCCACTTTATATGTTATTATCTTCTTTGTTTCAGATTACAAGTACAATGCTTTGTGTACAAGTATATGAAAGTAGTTTGAAAGTTCCTTCCGTGCTTGAGCTCTCAAACTTGTCTGCCATTGTTTTACCCCTGCCCCTCTATTTATAGAGTGAGGCTGGGGGCAGGGTTCCTGAATGTATATAGCTGCTGGTGGGCCCGGGCTGAAGCAATCTGGCCTGGTAGTCATCTGGTTCGGTGGAGCTACATCCGGTATTGAGTTTGGACCGGTGATGGTCTGGACCGGTGGTGGTGAGGCTGCCACTTGATTCGGCCTTGCCTTGGTCCGGTATTGAAGGTGTTGTGGATGTGGTTCGGTAGTAGGGTTGGTTCGGTAGGTGCGTGCTTGGTTCGGTAGTAGGGTTGGTCCGGTAGGTGCGTGCTTGGTTCGGCAATGCCTGGGGGAGCCTTTGGTCCGGTTGTGTGGAAGAGGCCTTGGTCTGGTGGCACGTTGGCTACCGAATGTGTTTTACCGAATGACCATGTGCTTGTATTGCCGAATGAGGCTTCATGTGGGAATGCCGAATGGGCTTTGGGCTGGATGGACTTCTATGCTTGTATTGAGCCTGGTGTTTATCGAACGAAGTGGAGGTTGCGAGCCCGGGTGAAACTGTGACTCCTTGGTCTCGAGATCTTCTGGGTGAGAATTCGCCCAACATCTATCAAGTTTACAGTGAATATTTCTATATTCACCTCATTTCCAGGTGAATTTCCATGTACTTTGTAATGACATTAAAGTCTCCCATTATCACCCATGAGAGAGAAATATTTGTATTAAGTTGGACAAGAGAATTCTAGAGCATAATTCTATCATTTTCAAAATTGGAGGCATAAATAAAATGACAAATATTTGTAAGCCTCCTTTATTTTTAAAGTTGCAGTGAATATATTAAAGATTAAGAGTGAAATTACAAAGGTCCCAAATGGTAAGATCCCAAAGAACAATGATCCTACCATTTCCCCCCATCGAATAAGCTGCCAATTATTTAGGTTACTAATCCTAAACAAATCAATGTTTTTATCAGAAAATTTATGCTCTAAAATGCCTACTAAAGATGGTTTATGGGAAAACAGTAAATTTGTAAGGTTTAATTTCCTCTAAGGAGAATTAAGACCTCTCACATTCCAAGTAATTAAATTCATAATTATAAAATATAAAGAATATTAAAAGGATATAACGGCAGCTAAATTAGGATTTTGCTGCTTATTCCCATGCTTTCAGTAGCTTTCTCTCCTTTCCTTTTACAGTCTTTTTTGTCTTGAACTTTGAGAAATTCCTCCCATTTTGAGTTTTTAATTATGTACTTCTTCTCAAAAAGTTTAGGGTTTGGGGCTGGACTGTCTTCTGTGTTTTTATTCATAATTTCGTGTATGGACTTTTTCCTGGCTTTCTTTCTTTTGTTTTTGACAGGTGAGGAGGAGACAGAGGAGAAGAGCAATCCAGCATTCTCCAACATGGATTCAGGCAGATTAATGCTTTCTGAGATACTGTTTTTTGAGGCTATTTGGGAATGATTTGAATCTATGTCTGTAACTAAAATTGCTTTCTCCTGATGTTGGGGGAGGAAGCAAGAACTGTTCTTTACAATCCCCTTTGTTTTGAGCCTGATTACTTTTACTATCTGAGAATTGCCATGATGATCTGAAAGGGAAAATGTCTAAGTCATTTGCTGATCAGTATCCATGGCTACATTAAGGATTGGGGCTTTTTCCTTATTATTTTTTGAAAATGCTTGCAGGATGAAACTCTCTGATTGCTCAGTCATGTCAATAAGATTCTTTTCGATATTTCCTTTTGAAGCCATCATGTTTGAAATATTTTCAGAATTTTGAAAAGGATTTTCAAAGTCTATGTTGTTTACAGGAATATTATTATCAGGAGAGGTCTTTTTCAATAGTTGATTTTCTTGATTTTGATCTCTTTCAATGTCTGAGACTACCAAAGAATTTTTATCCAAATTGTTATTAGAAGACTCTTTTTCTTTCCAAACTATTTTCCAAGAACAAGAATATAAGAGGTGTCCAGAGCAAGCACATTTCTGACATCTAGGAGGAATAAATTCATATTCAATTTTTTGTTTGATGCTTTCTCCATCGTGCATGGAAATTAAGGCAAGATATGATAACTCATCTGTGGCTCTTATCTCAACTAATATTCTGGCATAGCTAAGGCGAGTCTCCATTGCTGTAGGCTCATCTATTTTTAGTGGTTTACCCACTACACTAGCTATGGCGGCAAAAGCCTCTTTATCCCATAATTTGAGGTTTAATTCAGGCAACCTAATCCAGATTGGATAGGTAAAGAGAAGATCACGATCAAGAATCAAACTCTTGTCCCATCTTTTCAAGATAATTAACTTGCCATTAATAAAGAAGAGGCCATTTTGAGTTACTTTGATACAGTCTTGCTCCTTAGAAAATCTGATGATAAAGAAACCGTTGTTTCTTGTAAAGATTTCAAAATTACCAACAGGGTTCCAAGTTTTTGAAACAAAATTCCTGAAGTAATGATAATATGGATGAGCGCCATAAACATAAGCTATAATAGAGTTACTCCACTTACTCTCAGTCCTTTTACTTATTTCCTCTTTAACGACCACTATTTTCTTGTCACCCAATTTAATGGGGGCAGAATAGTTTAGATCAGTATTAGTGCAAAAGCCACCGTTCTTGACTAAATCTGCCCAGGATGAAGCTTATTTTGTAGAATTATACGAGGTAGATGGTTGAGTTCTTGGTGTCTTCAAAATTTGGCTAGATCTTGATTGCCTGTTGAGAGAATTTGAGTTAGATCTCTGGCCTATGTACAGGGATCTATCCGATGAATTCACTGATGGCCCCTGCGAAGAAATATGAGTTTTTGCTGAACTATTTCTACGCCGATTCTTAACAATTTGAAAGCCATCCTCATCTTGATTGGGAGGCTTATCTTCCGGATTAGAAGATAGTGTGGGAATAAGAGAAGGATTAAGATGATGAGGAGATTCTCTATTATTCTGATCAGGATTGCATTCAAAAATTTGGTTATTTTTTATGATCATGGATGCCATTTTCTTTTGCAATGTAAGGTTTTAGAGATGGAGGAAAATAAAAGAGTTGAATATAGTGGTTACATTATTTCTGATATTCTTAACTTAAGTGACTCAACTACAAAGTGTCATTTGATTGCATCAAACATACATATATATATATATATATATATAATTATAATTATACATTTTTCTCCCTTATACAATATTGGGATCCATAGATGTTAATTCAATTTCAAATAATGTTGAACTGTGCATACATTAATATTTTGTTCCTACGTTGAATGATCGATCGCTTTTATTTGTCTTAAATATTTGCTTATAGCTTACATAGTCAATTTCTTTTAGGGAATTTAAGATTTTGTAAATTAACTTATAAATTATTATATATATTTATTGTTATGTCCCACGGATGCATCTTTTTAGGAATCATTATATGGACCGGGTAGAAGAGCGGTGAACATTAAATTTACTAAAATATCTAGTTTAGTGTCAAAAAAAACTTCCTATTTTTCTGATTTATGAAAAATAAGAAAATCATTTCATTTGCATTTATTAGCACTCTACCTTATACTATTTTTGTCAACTACTAGTGTAACATTTGACAAAAACTTTTCTGTGTAAAATTTTATCTCTTCCAGATTTAAGGGTATTTCACTATTATATACACATATTCATTATAAATTTACGTACAATGAAGGATTTATTTTGGAACTATTATCCTTTAGCTAAGATTTTTTCTTCATTTAGTATTGGCTTTATGAGAAGTGGATCATCCCATTATAATTATGAATTTTACACTTCTTATTTTGATTGTAACTTTGCATTACCATTTAGAATGAAGAGTTATATGTCTAGTGCACACATATTGTTGAAATTAAGTTCACTATATCTATGTGAATTCATCAGCATTAGTTATGTTTATAAATAAAAGTGTTTGCGTGCAGGATTGCCTCTGTAGAGAATACAAATACAAAATGGATACCGATGCACAACTATGGGTCTGTTCCTGCCCATCAACAATTATTCAAGCCCATCAGCAAATATGCCTCTGTATCATATAAATACATACTGATGCATCAATTTTCTTTCGTATCTTTCATTTTCTGATTATTGTAACATTACAACAGTGAAAAAAATATCGGATCAAAATCAATAAAATCTTTTTATTTCAAATTCTTTCTTGGTATCAGAGCAAAAGCCATATGCTTAACAGCATCGTAGGGTAACGCCTTGCCAGTGATCACTCGGATTCAATATCATCACAGAGATCAGGCTGCGCATCCAACATCATTCGAGAATCAAGTTTCTCATCATTTGATTGTAAAAGTTAGCACATACCCGAGTTTGTATCGAGGCTCTTATCAGTTTTATACCAAGTTTCTGTCAGTGCATCGCCAAGAAGTAACTATCAGAGTTGCTTCATCATCCAGTTCACCTCTGGCTGCACTTTGTTATTATCTATTGTTCTCCATTCTCAGTTTTTTGAAGATCTTACTTTTTCATCATACTTCAGTCTGAATCAATGGCTCAAGAAGAGTCATCACCCTCATCCATAGCAAGAAACACAGAATCAACCACCCATAGATCTGCAACACAAGATTTGATCAAGGCTTTGGTCAAACCATAAAGTCAAATTATCAATGTGCAACGGGATGAATCAAACATTCTTCTCTGAAAATTTCAAATCGAAACAGCAATCAAAGGCTATATGGCTTGGAGGATTATGTGCTTGAAACATTAAACGTACCACCAAGATTTGTCACTGATAAACATGGAAAACTGATAAGTAATCAAGAATTCATATCACATCAAAGGCAACACAGTTTCTCAAGTTCTTGGTTACTTTCTATAATCAGTTGTAATCATTTTCCACAATTAATTGGATGCAAGACTGCAAATTAAATTTGGTCTACAATAGAACAAGTGTTCAATACTCAGTCAGCAGCAAAAGTTATGTGCTATAAGAGACAGTTGCGAAATTAAAAAAAAGAGACTTTATTAATGAGAGATTACTTGTCCAAAGATAAAATGTTGTGTGATCAACTTGCATCAGCAGGTCATAAAAGTTATCAATTTTAAATGGTCTAGATGAGGAATATGAGGCTATTGTAGCAGTAATTCTAGATTTATCAAAAGAAACAACACCCACTATTCAATATGTCTATTCTACACTTCTTGCTTATGAAGGTAGAATAGAACAAAAGAAACCTATTGGTTCAGATTTTTTCTGCAATTTTATTAGTAATAACGGATACAAGAATCAAGGAAAGAGTTACAATAGCATAAATCAATTTAACAGTCAAAGAGGTGGCCAGGAAAATAGAGCCAGAGGAAAGGGTGGTAGACAGAATAACAACAATAGAATCAGGTGCTAGATATGTGAGAAGTATGGTCATATTGCAAGTAAATGCTATTTAAGATTGAATACCAACTATGTGCCACAGCAACAAAATAATGCAAGAAACTACCAACCATATGCCAACATGCTCAATACTCAGCAAGATAACAGAAATCATTTAGAAAATACAAACTGTGAGGTAGCCAAAATAGAAGATATTCATGATGAATGCCGGTATCCAGATTCAAGTGCTAGTAATCATGTGACAAATAACATGAGTAATCTAAATTTGTGAAGCAAGGAGTATAAAGGTACACATTCTGTAACGACCCGAAATTTTCGAACCGAAAATTCCAAATAGTTATGTAAAAGAAGAAAGAGATAGAAGAAGAAGAATAGAAACATCAACAACTCACATTCGCAGCGGATAAAATATAATAATAAATAATAACAGTTTACAAAAGAATACTATATCTATCGATTACATTTAATATATATCAGAGTTTCACATATATATACAATCACTGAATATATACAATTATCATGTCTCAGATTAATAACAATAATATATAGCAGAAATACTCTATACGCTCTTGCCCTCTAGCTCGCCTCCTATGCTCCAGAACGTACCTACCTGAAAATCTGTAATACTCGGTCTGACCCGAGCATTACACCAAAGTAACACCCCGGTCAGGCTGGAAACCAGTGTGAGTAATCTCAACTAACATGGAATACCAAAGTAAACAACTTATATAAAACCCGGGTAACTTATATCAATTAAACCAATTCAAATTTACTATAGACAACACTTACTTCACATATAAATTTCCAAGTACCAAACTTAGATAATTCAGTTGACTTAAATCATTTCATTCCTCCCTTTTGATTCCACAAATCAATTTATAAAAAAAAATTGAAGTGGTTTCGGGTATCTTCCAATACCCGACCCCGGTCTCTTTGAAACTCATGTTATTCTAACCCAAGTTATACAGTGAAATACACGACATTTCATATTAGAGATATCAACACATTCAGAGCATTCAATACCATTCAATCATCCATAAGCAAAGCTTAATCACATACAAATCAATTTGATTGATTCTAATTGAACTTCTAACCTCAATCACTTGGACTCCTTCATTAATTAATTTCAAAACAATTAATTAATCAACCCTTCATTACTCATCTTAATTAATCACCCTGGATTAATTATTTCAATTACATTCAAGTAATTATCTTTAATTAATTTCACGATATTAATCATTCTTAACCAAAATCAGTAAGTAATCTTTAATTACTTCATTAATTAACTATATTAATTACATTAATTCTTAATTATTTATATTAATTGATTTCTCATAAGTCATTATATATTTAATTAATTCGATCTTTATTAATCAATCTCTAATTACATCAATAATTATATAAATTAATGATTTCCAATTATATTTTTATTTTGTTTTAATCTAAATCAATTACTTTAATCCAACCACAATATTAATCATTCTCGATTAACCTCGTCCTGTAATTATATACCTCTTTTTATTTACTTCATTAAATCAATTAATTATATCTTATTTAACTATTTAATTAATCTCTTGAGTTATTTCACGAAGTAATTATATTTTATTTATTACTTTAAGTAACTACTTATTAAACCGCCCACTGGTTATTCTAATTTCATTAAACTTCATTAATTGACTTAATCCTTAATTAATTAATTCGACCCCTATTTACTTTTTGAGTTTAAACAATTTAAACCCTAATACTTCGAGTCAAACAACAATTTACTCGGAAACCATCCAATAAACAAAAGTGACCAAATCATCAATTCTCAACACACGTCAATCAATTCAAGCATTCAAACAATCATTTAATTTTGACTATTGAAATTTAATAACAACTCAGCTGAGTGAGATTTACTAACCTTTTCTTTTATTTGCAAATCCACTTCAACCTCAAGTTGATTCCTTGATTATTGACCTTGAATAAACATTTATATGGTTTATTAATAATTGGAATAATTAAATTATCAATTACCGTTTAATAAAATTTGATTTACCAATTATTTTGTTCGAACCAATTTTCCAAAAATAAGTAATTATTTCCTTTCTTTTGAAACCCATATACTAAAAATTACTCAAAAATCCAGTTTTATATAAATATTCAACATGTTAAAATTTTCTTTCTAGCCGATATATACATATTGAATTTCAAAATAGAATTGTTTTGAATCCTACTGAAAATTTGAAATCTCATCTATATATATATTAAATAAATTTAAGAATAACTACCTTACTGTAAATAATTTCTGTGTATATATATATATATATATATAAATCAATTATTTATAGAACTTATTACTATATATCATTGATTTATTTGTTCATTTTTAAACAGTATGTGCAGATGTATATACAGACTTCATTGAATTAGTTAAAACAAAATATGGGAATTATACCTCACTGCCGACGCCTCATCTCGACCAAAACCCTAATCGAACCCTAGCCCAGCCCCAACTCGATTCGAGCAACTCCCCATCATAGCCGCCTCCTCCCTCGAACACGCCACCTCGGTCGCAGCTTGCTCGAGACGACCGCAAGTCGCACCATCGCGACACTCCACCACTTCATTATCTGGGACGGGACCAGATCTCATTATCGTCGGTCAAGCTTCCCAAGCTCGAGTTCGAACTCACATTGTCGCGCCTCGATTCTTCCCTTGCGAACTCCACCGATCCCCAAAGGTCGCCGATCAAGGTTGAGGACCTCGAAATTCCAACGGAAAACTCGATCCCCCACCGCGTGAACATGTCGTGGCCTCACGCTAGCTCGAGCATGCTTCGGTTCTTCAATTTGGTCAGCGGCTTGGACAACAGGAATCACGATTTTTTTTAAAGTATGATTTGCTATTGAAGGTTATAGAAGGGACGGGGTAAGTTATAGGGTAGGAGATAGCTTTCAGGATACGCCTGATTATAATATAATTAATAATTGAAAATATCATTATGCATAACGCGAAACCCCGAACCCCGAATCAGGCATGCCGACAGACGTTTATAAGGTTTTTCCCGCGTCTCGAACACAATGGAACGTGATTCGAAAGCTAATTCAATCATATGTGCGAGTTACGGAAGGAAACAATCAATTTAAAATTAAATCGATTAAAATAGTTCTAAGCGTTTTGAGCTGCTAGGGTCAAACGACAACTCCGATTGCTACTAAAATTGAAATCCGATACCAAGTAACTATTACGGATCCAATGGAACTGGTTTCGTCGAATTCCGAGACTGTGCCTCGGAAGGCTATTTTCAAATATCGATTTAAACGATATATTATTAGAATTAAACAAATTACCTTTAAATTAAATTTCAATTTTTCTATTATCCTCAGTATCATCGTTATAAATTTTATAAGCCTTCACATTATTTAAAACAGGCTTAGAAATTTCAGATCCAACAATTTACCCAACTTCAATTATTAAATTCAATATTTAAACTATATAATTCAATGATTTAATTATCAAGTAAATATTGATATTTCGAATTCAAGTCAAAAATAACTTTTAAATATTAAAAATCAATTTAATTATCCCATTTTAAATTGTTAAAAATTTCGGGTCATCACATTCCTCCCCCCTTAAAAGAATTTCGTCCTCGAAATTACTAGTTAGGAAGAATGGTTCAAAACCCGTTTATGTAACAACGCGGTATTTCGTACCGACTAATTATCGTCTTTGGACGATTACTTTTCCTAGCTAATTGCCAATTGATGTTTTTTAAATTTAAATTTAAATTCTTTTATAAATTGTTAAAAAGATTGATGGGCTTTGAAATTAAATAGTGGCCCATACTTTTAATTGTGTGCCGATGGTTATCAAAGCATAATAATCGGCCCCCTTTCCTTTTATTCATTCTCGTTCGTGACCTAAAACAAACCGAAAGAAAATTAATGGCGGCCTCTCTCTCTCTCGTTTGTCCAAAATTAGGGCATCGTTGGGATCAAGGATAATGGCTGCTAACTTCGTTCGTTTCCTCGATTGCTTCGGCCTCGTTTCGAATGCTTCAATTCGTCGACAAGGTGAGTAATCAAATTTACTCACATCTAATTCATTCTTAATTTGTGTTTCGGCAATTCGTTGTTGATTCGATGTGGTTTTATGTGTGCTCGGCCGTTCGATTATTGTTGTTTCATTGTTGATTCTTCCTTGACTTCGGTATTACTTTGAATCTTGTTTTCTGCCCTAATTTGTATACGTTATTCTATGACTTCGGTTTTGATTTTTGGTATTTGATCCATGAATTTCTTTTCTTTGTCAACACCACTTTGATTTTTACTTGCACGTTGTTGACTTTAGACACTTGAAAACTGCTGCTTTGAGTACCTCTGTAGCATACCTGACTGGTTCGATTTCAACTTGCCGTTCCATGATTTTTGATATTGTTCGAACTTGCCTTTGAGTTTCTTTAACTTGAATTTTTTTTCTACATTAATGTGTTATCACCTGACTTCGGCTTGTGATAATGTTCGACTTTTATGGAACTGGAAATTTTGAATTTGCTGATTCTTTGATTACAAGATTCTCTTGCTTGGAATCCACACTATATAGTACAAACATTGTTGTTTGTTCTTGTATTCTTTGGTATTACCCTGTTTCACTAGTACATATGCATTGCTCACTCTCTGTTTTGCATCCTCCTTGAGGTCTGTTGCATATCATATTTGCATCCCCTGTCCCTGCTGTGTTCAGTTGCATTGAGTATTTGTTCGAGCTTGTAACACTCGAGTCTGCTGCACATATGTATGATTGCATCTGAATTGTATTCTTGATGCAGTCTTCATGTACTTGGTTTCTTTATAGTCTCTGTTATTATAACATGAGACAGTTTGCATACTTGTTTTATTTAGCATTTGGGTTTCACTGTTTAGTTTCGACGCACTACATGTTAGCATTGGTTTGACTTGACCGCTTGACTATATGCATGCATTCATATAGTAGCTGGATTTGGTCGAGTTGCTTGATTCACTGCAACCATATTATTACAGTATATTTGCTTGGGTCTGGGTCTATTTTGAGCTTGAGTTGCTTTGTTGAGTTCTTGCCCACTGTTCACTGCATACATGTATCAATATATGTATGCTGCGTACTTCATGCTTCTGTTCTCGAGTCATCATGCAAGCTTGTCGCTGGCTTTATCGTGTTAGTCCTCAAGGTGCATTACTCTTCGTACATATTTAAGTCATATGTCGCAGATGCATTCACTTGTGTTCATGTTGCATAACCACTTGAGTTTGCACTGTTGGTCTTATTGCCTCGAATTTGCATACGTAATGTTACTTGGTTTTGTTTGTTATTTTGAAGTGAGTTCCATACTGTGTCGGGTACACATTCTTGGTTTGTTGGCACTGTTAAACTTTATGTTGAGGCTGCACTTCCCTGTCTGCGGCTTGACTCGAAGTTTGGCCCTCATGTAGCTTGTATGCACTTATATCTTTCTTGGTTGTTGTGGCCACTGCCTGTTTCAATTTGTGTATGGTTTTAGGTTAAAGTCTCGACTCTGTCCATTGTTGCCTTATGTTGTACCTGTGTTGCACTTCTGTACACTTTGCAGTCTCGTCTTGATGTAATACTTGGAGTGGTAATTGCTCTGTGCATGCCTGTATATGTACAGGAGTAAGATATTTTTGAAGCTCGCATTGTCTAGTTTCACTGTCGCATTCATGTAGTTGTCTTTCCTGTCCACTACTTGACTTAGTGGCCTTCCACTTCGCATTTCAATGATTTCATATAATTCATGTTATGGTGGCGAGGCAGTACATGCGTGCGTGTACTGCAGCCACACTGTAGTGACATTATTTTATTACACTTGAGTTGAATCCGGTAATTCGGGTTTGATCTTGTGTTTGCTTGTGAATTTTCATTGGGTACATCATCACTGTAGTGGCAAGGCAGTGCACGCAAGCGTGAACTGCAGCCACACGGTATTCATTGGGTACATCATCACTGTAGTGGCAAGGCAGTGCACGCAAGCGTGAACTGCAGCCACACGGTATTCATTGGGTACATCATCACTGTAGTGGCAAGGCAGTTCACGCAAGCGTGAACTGCAGCCACACGGTATTCATTGGGTACATCATCACTGTAGTGGCAAGGCATTGCACGCAAGCGTGAACTGCAGCCACACGGTATCAATTTTGATTGATATTTCAATTGTTTGAATTGTTTCATGTTATCAATTCATCATATTTTGAAGCGTATTTTGATTTGGTTTAATTTTATCATTTTGTTGTTTAACGCTATTATGTGTTATATTTACCGTTATCTGCTTTCTTTATTTAAGAATAGGGTAGGTAAATTTATTGTGACTGTCATCTACACGTTATTTAACTATTATTGCTTCTGTCCATTAATAACTGAGTTTGAATTAGATTGACCCGTGTATTATTTTCTTTTGAATTTAATACTCAGGTCAGACCGAGTTATTACAGGTTGTAGATATTCTGCTTTGGGTTGCCGCTAGAGCTATGAAGTCCTTTCATATCTTTTGGAGTAGTCGTAATCATTTATAGTAGTCGGTATAATTGTATAGGAAGATATGTATTCATGTATATTATATACGTTAATGTACTTGTATATGTAACTTCCTGAGTCGACTGTTGTAGTTGTATCATATGTACCGCGTCAAATGTATTGTAACTGACATCAGTTATTGTATATATGAGACTTTCTGTTTTATCTGTGTTCCGCATTTATATTATTTGTGTTATTATTATATATTTTGTTCTAAACTATTATAGCCACTGTGTAGTAGCTTTGAGTTTGCATCGGTATGTCGGATTTCCCCCTGAAATAACATCCATGTTTTACTATCTGACATATCGGTACTCGCACAAGGCAAATACACGGATGGTCGCTCCTCAACAGCCTTATTCTCCATGCTAGTTGACAGCATTACACTGTAGCGTTCTTGGCTAGCGTGGGTATAGAGGTGGGGCGTCATAGCTTGGTATAAGAGCCTGGGGTTTAGGACAAATATAAAACATAACTTAGATGGAACATGTGTTACAACTATTTGTCGATGTTTTATCTCTCATCTTTGCTTATGATTATCTTTGATCGTTAGGTATGAATTCCTAACGTTTGTTCATGTGCATTTGATTTTTGATTTCGTGGAAGTATTTTGGCTTCGGTCTCCGTTTGCTTTTCAAACTCAAGTTGTGTTTTTGATGTTGATTCGTTTTGTACTCGGATGTGGCCATTACTTGTTAACTTCGACATTGACTTGATTTTTACTTTTGTCGAAGTCATTTATGCATTTATGCTCGTTTTTCTTTGTTTTTCCAATTGTTAATCGATTCTTCTTTTTCGATTAGTTGTTATCACCTTTGTCGACTTTGATAACTTCTATTTCTGGAATTTTTGGGTATTTCTACTTTGATGGATTTAGAATCGAATTCTTTGAATTTTATTCACGTCTTCGAATGTGAATTTAGTGAATTGATTTGGTTTCCAAATTTAATCGATTCTTGTTAATTCCCCGATTTGTTGCTATCATTTATTAGCAACTTTGATGACATTTTCTTCGGGATTTTCGTGAACATACCTTTTGAAGAACTTAGTATCGATTTCTTTGGATTCTATTCACATCTTTGTATGTGAATTCTTATGATTGATTGTTTCTACAATCATTTTTGTGATTGTCACTTTAAAAATATAAAGGTTTTCTATACTAGTAGTAAATATCAAAACCCTTTTCTCCAAACGATTTCAAAACTATTTTACTACAAAGCTCTTTTCCTAAACCGTTTTCCAATCTACTAGTATATACAAACCTTTACCTCACTCGTATGAGAAATCTAATTAAACGACTTAGTAAAACGAGTGGTATGAAACGCTTGCGTTTACTTCGCCGGTTAATACTTGGACTTATTCGATTGAATCTCTTGTGACAATTTTCTAGTGAAGATTTACAGTTTGTTCGTAAATATTTAATTTAAGCAAGTGGTTATGGGACATGAAGCTAAACTTTTATATTTACTAGCTTAGTGTAATTGACACTTCTCGTTGATCATGACGATCATTTTATGATTTAGACTAGAAATTGTGCGATGTCTCTTTGTTTGCTTTCTGGTTAGCCTAGACACCATTTGTGTGATTCCACTCACACATATCTTTTTGCTTTCTGGTTAGCCTAGACACCGAATCACACATATCTTTTTGCTTTCTGGTTAGGCTAGACACCATTTGTGTGATTCCACTCACACATATCTTTTTGCTTTCTGGTTAGGCTAGACACCATTTGTGTGATTCCACTCACACATATCTTTTTGCTTTCTGGTTAGGCAAGACACCATTTGTGTGATTCCACTCACACATATCTTTTTGCTTTCTGGTTAGGCTAGACACCATTTGTGTGATTCCATTCACACATACCTTTTTTTCTTTCTGGTTAGCCTAGACACCATTTGTGTGATTCCACTCACACATATCTTTTTGCTTTCTGGTTAGGCTAGACACCATTTGTGTGATTCCATTCACACATACCTTTTTGCTTTTTGGTTAGCCTAGACACCATTTGTGTGATTCCACTCACACGTACTTTCTTTTTGTCTGCGAGGGAGACTAGACCCCGCTTTTGTGATGTTTCAGCATAACATATGCGTTACACGTGTTGGTGAGTTTTCATGCTCACGTGTAGGTGAGTTTTAATGCTCCCGTTCTCGCTTTGCGTTACACGTGTTGGTGAGTTTTCATGCTCACGTGTAGGTGAGTTTTCATGCTCCCGTTCTCGCTTTGCGTTACACGTGTTGGTGAATTTTCATGCTCACGTGTAGGTGAGTTTTCATGCTCCCGTTCTCACTTTGTTTTACACGTGTTGGTGAGTTTTCATGCTCACGTGTAGGTGAGTTTTCATACTCCCATTTGAGTTTCCGTACTTCCATTTGAGTTTCCGTACTCCCATTTGAGTTTCCGTACTCCCATTTGAGTTTCCGTACTCCCATTTGAGTTTTCATACTCTCATTTTGTTTTCTGGATTTCTTGTGTAGTCTTTTGGAACTTGTGCTTCACCAATTTTCGTGATTTCTATTGATAAGTCTTATCAATTTTTGTGCATAGGTGAATTCGTGTGTCATTGACTTGTTATGAATACAAGTTTAGGGTATGATATCCCTTTCTATCTTTGAGAAGATTCTTGTGACATTTTTGATGAATGAAAATTAATTGGTATTATATTTTGATGCAATTATTTCGATGAGATTTTGACGTATTAACTTCAGTAACCATCAATTTTAAAATGGATTTTTCAAGCGGTTATCCCGCAATGCTGATTTTGTTGTCCGTTTTTACGGTATTTTGAGAAATGCAATTTCCTTGTCATAGTTCCTACTGATGTTGCTGTTTTAATCACGTGTTTTAAAAATTTTCTATCTTTAAAATTGTTTCAAAATATAAATTAAAATTGTTTTTAAAATTTTTACAGTTTACACTTTCAAAAGAATGAGGAAGCGATTTAAACGTTTCAGCAAAATCGAGGACTATGACCCCTTTCTTTTACTGATTCGCTTAATTCCGGACTTGTCCGTTTGAGAATGTGAAATGTTATTTTTAAAATACACAATTTTGCACTTTCAAGGAAACGATGAAGTGAATTAAACGATTTAGTAAAACTAGTGGTTATGGGACATGTGCGTTTGCTATTTCGGTTAATTCCGGACTCGTTAATTGAATATTTGTTGATTTGAAATTTGATTACCGTTGTGGTAACTCCTAATTATCGTTTTTGATAATTAGATATTTCTTGTTTCTGATTATCGCTTGTGATAATTAGATATTTGAGATTTAATTATCGTTTGTGATAATTAAATATTTGTGATTTAAGATTTGATTATCGTTTGTGATAATTAAATATTTGTGACTTAAGATTTGATTATCGTTTTGATAATTGAATATTTGTTGATTTGAAATTTGATTACCGTTGTGGTAATTCCTGATTATCGTTTTGATAGTTAGGTATTTGTGATTTGTGTTTTCTAATTATCTTTGTTGATAATTACATTTGTTGATTTTGCTGTTTTCTAATTATCGTATCGATAATTAGATATTGCTGTTTTGTGATTTCTGTATTCTGATTATCTATTTGATAATTAAATTTTGTAGGGAATTTGTGAATTTATTTTATGAAATTAAAAGATTTCTTTGGTGTTTATACTGTACTACGCCGTTGTACCGGCTCTATTTTCTGCTATTCATGACGTTTTCCACGTCTTCCAATTACGGAAATGCCTTAGGGATTCCGATTTTTACTCTTGAGCCCGGTATTATTGAAGAGGGTGAAGTTTCACAAGATTTTACTTTGGGCAACATTCTATTCACATCATTGCTTCGGGGGTTCGGCACCTTCGAAATAAAGATGTTTTTCTCATGAGAGTTCAGCGGTTCTCAAATTCTAGGGATTTCTCTTAGGAATCCAAAGAATTCATCGAGCAAACACGTTCAGGCTTTCTCTTTCATGCTCTATATGGTGAACTTCCTATTTCAAATTTCTTCATCTTGTGATGATATGCTTTTATGGTTGTTACCTTTTGTCCCTTTATTCCTTATGATTGCGAGGACGCAATTTCTTTAAGGAGGGGAGTCTGTAACAACCCGGTATTTCGTACCGATTAATTATCGTTTTTGGACGATTACTTTTCCTAGCTAATTGCCAATTGAAGTTTTTCAAATTTAAATTTAAATTCTTTTATAAATTGTTAAAAGGATTGATGGGCTTTGAAATTAAATAGTGGCCCATACTTTTAATTGTGTGCCGATGGTTATCAAAGCATAATAACCGGCCACCTTTCCTTTTATTCATTCTCGTCCGTGACCTAAAACAAACCGAAAGAAAATTAATGGTGACCTCTCTCTCTCTCGTTTGTCCAAAATTAGGGCATCGTTGGGATCAAGGATAATGGCTACTAACTTCGTTCGTTTCCTCGATTGCTTCGGCCTCGTTTCGAATGCTTCAATTCGTCGACAAGGTGAGTAATCAAATTTACTCACATCTAATTCATTCTTAATATAGTGTTTCGGCAATTCGATGTTGATTCGATGTGGTTTTGTGAATTTCTTCTGTGCTCGGTCGTTCGATTATTGTTGTTTCATTGTTGATTCCTCCTTGACTTCAGTATTACTTTGAATCTTGTTTTCTGCCCTAATTTGTATACGTTATTCTATGACTTCGGTTTTAATTTTTGGTATTTGATCCATGAATTTCTTTTCTTTGTCATCACCACTTTGATTTTTACTGGCACGTTGTTGACTTTAGACACTTGAAACTGCTGCTTTGACTACCTCTGTAGCATACCTGACTGGTTCGATTTCAACTTGCCGTTCCATGATTTTTGATATTGTTCGAACTTGCCTTTGAGTTGCTTTAACTTGAATTTTGTTTTCTACATTAACGTGTTATCACCTGACTTCGGCTTGTGATAATGTTCGACTTTTATGGAACTGGAAATTTTGAATTTGCTGATTCTTTGATTACAAGACTCTCTTGCTTGGTATCCACACTATTTAGTACAAACAATATTGTTTGTTCTTGTATTCTTTGGTATTACCTTGTTTCACTAGTACATATGCATTGCTCACTCTCTGTTTTGCGTCCTCCTTGAGGCCTGTTGCATATCATATTTGCATCCTCTGTCCCTGCTGTGTTTAGTTGCATTGAGTATTTGTTAGAGCTTGTAACACTCGAGTCTGGTTCACATATGTATGATTGCATCTGAATTGTATTCTTGATGCAGTCTTCATGTACTTGGTTTCTTTGTAGTCTCTGTTATTATTACATGAGACAGTTTGCATACTTGTTTTATTTAGCATTTGGGTTTCACTATTTAGTTTCGACGCACTACATGTTAGGATTGGTTTGACTTGACCGCTTGACTATATGCATGCATTCATATAGTAGCTAGATTTGGTCGTGTTTCTTGATTCACTGCAACCATATTATTACAGTATATTTGCTTGGGTCTGGGTCCATTTTGAGCTTGAGTTGCTTTGTTGAGTTCTTGCCCACTGTTCACTGCATACATGTATCAATATATGTATGTTGCGTACTTCATGCTTCTGTTCTCGAGTCATCATGCAAGCTTGTCGCTGGCTTTATCGTGTTAGTCCTCACGGTGCATTACCTTCGTACATATTTAAGTCATATGTCGCAGTTGCATTCACTTGTGTTCATGTTGCATAACCACTAGAGTTTGCACTGTTGGTCTTATTGCCTCGAATTTGCATACGTAATGTTACTTGGTTTTGTTTGTTATTTTGAATTGAGTTGCATACTGTATCTGGTACACATTCTTGGTTTGTTGGCACTGTTAAACTTTATGCTGAGGCTGCACTTCCCTGTCTGCGGCTTGACTCGAAGTTTGGCCCTCATGTAGCTTGTCTGCACTTATATCTTTCTTGGTTGTTGTGGCCACTGCCTGTTTCAATTTGCGTACGGTTTTGGGTTAAAGTCTCGACTCTATCCACTATTGCCTTATGTTGTACCTGTGTTGCACTTATGTACAATTTGTAGTCTCGTCTTGATGTAATACTTAGAGTGGTAGTTGCTCTGTGCATGCCTGCATATGTACAGGAGTCAGATATTTTTGAAGCTTGCATTGTCTAGTTTCACTGTCGCGTTCATGTAGTTGTCTTTCCTGTCCACTACTTGACTTAGTGGCCTTCCACTTCGCATTTCAATGATTTCATATAATTCATGTTATGGTGGCGAGGCAGTACACGCGTGCGTATACTGCAGCCACACTGTAGTGACATTATTTTATTGCACTTGAGTTGAATCCGGTAACTCGGGGTTGATCTTGTGTTTGCTTGTGAATTTTCAATGGGTACATCATCACTGTACTAGCAAGGAAGTGCACGCAAGCGTGAACTGCAGCCACACGGTATTCATTGGGTACATCATCACTGTAGTGGCAAGGCAGTGCACGCAAGCGTGAACTGCAGCCACACGGTATTCATTGGGTACATCATCACTGTAGTGGCAAGGCAGTGCACGCAAGCGTGAACTGCAGCCACACGGTATTCATTGGGTACATCATCACAGTAGTGGCAAGACATTGCACGCAAGCGTGAACTGCAGCCACACGGTATCGATTTTGATTGATATTTCAATTGTTTGAATTGTTTCGTGTTGCCAATTCATCATATTTTGAAGCGTATTTTGATTTGGTTTAATTTTATCATTTTGTTGTTTAACGCTATTATGTGTTATATTTACCGTTATCCGATTTCTTTATTTAAGAATCGGATAAGTAAATTTATTGTGACTGTCATCTATTCGTTATTTAACTATTATTGCTTCTGTCCATTAATAACTGAGTATGAATTAGACTAACCGATGTATTATTTTCTTTTGAATTTAATACTCGGGTCAGACCGAGTTATTATAGGTTGTAGATATTCTGCTTTGGGTTGTTGCTAGAGCTATGAAGTCCTTTCATATCTTTTGGAGTAGTCGTAATCATTTATAGTCGTCAGTATAATTGTATAGGAAGATATGTATTCATGTATATTATATACGTTAATGTACTTGTATATGCAACTTCCTGAGTCGACTGTTGTAGTTGTATCATATGTACCGTGTCAAATGTATTGTAACTGACGTCAGTTATTATATATATGAGACTTTCTGTTTTATCTATGTTCCGCATTTATATTATCTGTGTTATTATTATATATTTTGTTCTAAACTATTATAGCCACTGTGTAGTAGCTTTGAGTTTGCATCGGTATGTCGGATTTCCTCCTGAAATAAAATCCATGTTTTACTATCTGACATATCGGTGCTCGCACAAGGCAATTACACGGATGGTCGCTCCTCAACAGCCTTATTCTCCGCGCTAGTTGACAGCATTACACTGTAGTGTTCTTGGCTAGCGTGGGTATAGAGGTGGGGCGTCACAGTTTACCTTTTCTCAAAATTCACAATTCAACATCCTACCAACTATCTTTTATTAAAGACCGACTATCACCTCACCCAACTTTCCGAACCTTCTATAGTTTTCAAACACTACCCTTCCGCTCAGTCATTTAAATTTCAATTTAAAACAAATTTTGGATTATCAAAATTTTCTCAAATTTTTTTCTAACTCTCTAAATTTTCAAAATTTTTTGCCAGCGTCTCCTTTGCTCGGCTAGCTCGGTACAACTACAAAAGGCCTCCACGGGCTCCCAAATTCCAAAATAAACAAAAGGCAAGTGGCTACATCAAAAACCCAATCCAATTCCATTCAGAAATTTTAAATACATACCTTTTGTCGGGCAATTCAAATTTATCCTTTGGAATCAAATCCAATCCCTTTTCCCATTAATACATGCATAACTTGTTTAGCAACAATATTCAATCGAAACTTTACAAATCATTTTATACATTCTCTTATATAGGTTTCATACCTATTTCAAATTAGTCTTTCCCATTTTCATATGAATTCAATTCATCCTTAATTTGAGCATTGAATTTTAACTTTCATTTATAACTGATTCATAGTAGTTTCATCTACTAATTTACTTTAATTCCCAATTTGAAATTGTTTTGTCGTTAACAAAAACTTTCCCAAAAATTTTCGAAATTTTTCTAACTTCCAAAATTTTGGAAAATTTTTGGCAGAGTCTCCTTTGTACGGACGTGCTTTTGCAATTTGACAAGAGATATAAATATATATACATCGACCCACACGGTCGGAAAAAGCAAAAACAGTTCATATTTCCTTTTTTTATTGCGTAGGCATACCTTATTTATCATTTTAATCAAGCAGCTTATTAATTTAGCAATTGGTGCAATCCAAATCCAGCCAAACGGCCTTTAGGTACCTGTACTTATCAACTTCAACATGTAAGCACTATATATATGAAGTTTATAACATTTCTCTTACTTAAACAACTGTAACACTTCAATTCTAAAAGAAATGCATTCAACATAACTTCCATAAGCAATTTATATGTTCTCAAAACTAATTCAATTGCTTTCAACCAATTTATATACCATTTCATTCAATTTCAATGGTTTGGAACTCAATTTCTTACATTCCATTTATTTTTAACCCAAACAAGCTCATATTCACTTCAAATGATTCAAAACCAATTTTATTTAATCTCTATTGACTCATAGCATTTTAATTACTTTCATTTACGCCGAACGACAACCATTTTTATGCAATTTCGACGATATTCGTTTAATAGTGTATTTATTTTAGTTTATAACTACTTTAAATTAATTTTCAACTCATTTTGTATTTAATTCCATTTCATTTCTAATTTATTCACCCATCATTCATTAGCTCGACACATTTCATTCTTGTATACTACTAGCCATTCCCAAATTAATTCAATCCAAGCTTTATTTAATAGGTTTTCACCCTTATTCGAAGCCAAGCTTCCATAAATTGTAAACTTAAGTTAATTTACTTTAATTTATTCCAACATCAAACTTAAGTTTACTTCTATTTGATCCTCATTTAATCAACTTCCATTAAATTCAGTTAGCTCATCAATTTTAAATTTTAATTTTAAATTCACCTTATCAATTTATCAAAATAATATCCAACCACATACTTATCTCATTTATACTTTAAGTTAATATACCACCAAATTTAAGTTCAGTCTGATAATCTAATTCTAATCACAATTTTGATTTAGTTTTTATTCTATCAGACTTCATCCATTTATTATTTAACTCAATTAACCCATTTTAAGTTTTAATTCAACTACTTAATTCGTTATCGAATTTATTTTATTAATACAAGGCTATTCTAAATTTATTTCTATTTACTTGGGTTTTGTTTTGCACTCAAACCATTTCTATCATAATCACTTCTCTTATATCCAATTTACTTGCAAATTTCATTAAATATTATTCAAATCACCCTTGAATTTTATTTGTAATTCAAACCATCACATTTTTCAATCCAACTCTATTTTATTTTTATTTTACAACATTTCCTCTTTTTAATTCATTATTAAATCTAAGTCGAATTCTATTTAAAATTCGAATTCATTTTCAAACCCATTATCACTTACAACCCATTTATTTACCCAAGTTAAATTTTATTAATATACTCAACCAAATAATTATTTAGCCAATTAGTTTACTTCCGACTTCTAAATCAATGTTCTATTTTAATTACAAATTCACTTTATTAAAATTCCAATTTGGATTTCCTTTTTATTTCCCCAGCATTCCAACATCTTTATTTAAAATTTTTTAGAAACGCCTTTAAATTCACATCATACTTAATAAAATAGCTCTTTATAAAAATACTTTTTATGACTCGATGTCTCAACCAGTCCATCCTTATTCTCGCAGAAATTCAGTCATACGTTGATCAGGCATAGGACTGAAAACCGATAAGTACTTGGCAAACCCGTTTTCAACACTCAGTGAAAATACTTGGAAAATAATTTTATTGAAATATAGAAAACAGTTTTTGAAAATAGAGGAAATATCTTTAGTGAAGATGCTCTGGAAATCATCACCCCCATCCATGGTCGCAGTTAACCCGATGGTTACGTTGCCATCACGATAAAATCCATAGATAACTGTAGGCCTCCGCGCCCCTCGATTACACCATGGAACCCACGACAGATTGCAGCTACAACTGGGGTTACGTAGCTATCACAGCAAAAACCCATATAACTGTAGGCATCAGCGCCATCGAATTTTCCCTATCAAAAATGAAACTTCTCCACTCCACTTGACCATAGATCGTAGTCTACCGATGTTGCGGTGCCTTCCCGGCAAAATCAAGTGTAGACTGTTGGCACTCATCCTCCACACAATTTCTCTATGGTCCCCACAGTAGATCGCAGCGACATCGAGTTACACTATCGTCACAGCATAACCCAAATGCCTCCGTAGGCATCAACGCCCTCGACTTTCGCTACCCAATAATCCTCAGGAACTAGTTTTGTCCGGACTCCTCAAAGGATCAACTTTAGAACCCCCCCTTGGGGCTCAAGGCAGCACCACCCGGTGGCACTCCTGAGAAGTTCATTTCAAGAGAGCGCCTTTTTCCCCAGAGCCATCATCAAAATATTTTATACTATACATATAGTATCTTTCAAATCATACACCTAGTATGATATCATACAAATCTCCTTTACACATAATCGATTATTCCAAAATTGATAATTCTCAAACTAGGCTTTCCAAATTCAATATTGATTTTACCCAAAAATCAAAAGCCTTTCCAAATCCAAAGGTTCCCAAAACCTTTTCAAAATCCTCATAAGATCCTTTATATATATTCAAAATTATATGTACTTTTTTTTTAAAAATTTTGGATCATTTTAAACTTGTATAAAATCCCTTTATACTTCAAACATTTCAAAACATTTTTCTTCCAGCAATAAATTCAACACGGGAAGATTTATCTTATATAACAAAGATGTACAACTTTGTTTATTCAAAACCAAACATTCAAATTTGATTACTCTTCCCAATATCAATTTTATTCCAAATCCGTACGATGTACACATATCATCCGTACTCATATCAATCTGATCGCTCACTCGATCACACAATTTCACTTCCAAACTAGTATCGTCCACCCGACTTCCTAGTGCGGACTTAGATCTGGTTTCTTGATCAGAAACCGTCATTCTCCTTGCATAGCTATAACTATGATAGAGAACATCCAGAACCAATCAACAATCCATATCCAGGTTCGCCGTCGAAAATCGAGTGAAAAAATCCCAACTCGGATCGATAAACTACCTCGAAATTCTATGCTCGAATCTGGATCAAATCACTATGCGAATAGAATAATATACGTATACCCTACGTATTTAACTTCATAGATTATTAGCCAAATCAATTTCCTTTCTATTCACATTCCTTTAATTCCCATTCACTTATTCACAATTGCCTTAATTCCCATTTGGATTATCACTTCAATTCTTATCTCGGTTGGGTATTTTAAATCAATAACAGTTTGAACTCCGACAAGTTTATATTTAGAAAATAGATAAGTAGTTGAAAAATAATTATTAGTTTATAAAATAGCTATAAAATAGTTAACTAATTATAGAATAGTTAAAAATAGTTAAATAGTTTCAGAAATTTTTAAATAATTGCCAAATAATTGCAAAATAGAAATTAGTTTGTGAAATAGTTGAAAAATAGTAATTAGTTTAGAAAACAGTTGAAAAATGGTTAAATAGCTCCAAAAATAATTATAAAATAAGTATAAAACAATTTGGGTTTAATAAGAAAGGTTGTATATATTTAATAGCTTAGAAAAAAATGAGTTTATATCAAAACAATTTATATTGAAATAGTCAAGAGTCAAACTGTTCAATTCCCCAACTATTCAACTTAAATTTCCACTTCCATTTAATTAACTCAACTCTAACTTGAATAACTTCAATTTTTATTAAAATTTAATAAGACCCAATTCAAGTTTAATCAACCTTGATTTCCTTCCCAATTCAAATCAACTTCCATTTGATTTAAATCCTGTTCAACTTTAATTATAATTTCAAATTATTCCAATCAATTTGAATTATTATCAATTGAACCCTGTTTGCACAAAAAATGGGCAAACACCTCCAAGTCGTATGAGTTAGTTGATTTTATGTTGTTTTTAGTGATTTGGGTGATTTATGCAAATATATAAAAAGCAGGGACTAAACTGTAAAAGACACACAGATTTATAGTGGTTCGGCCAGAACGTGCCTACGTCCACTTTATATGTTATTCCCCTTTTCTCTTCAGATTACAACTACAAAGCTTTGATTACAAGTAACTGAAAGTTGTTTGAAAGTTCTATCCGTGCTTAAGCTCTCAAACTTGTCTGCCATTGTTGTACCCCTGCCACTCTATTTATAGAGTGAGGCTGGGGGCAGGGGTCCTGGATGTATATAGCTGCTGGTGGTCCTAGGCTGATGCAATCTGGCCTAGTAGTGTCGGTCTGGTACGTCTTGGTTCGGTGGTAGGTGGTAGATGGTTTGATTCGGCAAGAGGTTGGTTCGGTGGTGAGTGGACCGGCAGTGCATGGGGATGGAGTTGGATCGGTGGAGGTTGGTCCGGCCGAGGTTGATTCGGTGGTTAGTGGAGAGGGGATTGGTTCGGTAGGTGTGGGAAGTGTGTTGGTTCGGTAGGGAGTTGGTAGAGGAGTAGCTTGGTTCGGCTAGGAAGCGAAGTGGAGTTGGTTCGGCTAGGAAGGGAAGTTTGGACCGGCAATGCTTGGGAGTGGAGGATGGATGGTTCGGCAGTGCTTCCTTTCATTTGGCTTGGTTATATCTCCTTCATACGAACTCCGATTAACCTGAAATTTGAAACATAACCTTTGCTAGTCCTTATCATCATTTTCAATCAATTTCATCCCGATCGGAGCTCAATCAAATTTTGGCGATATCGATCGTAGCCTTGATTCCAACTGATCTCCATCATTCCTTGCCAATTTGTTGATATTCCGGTTTTAACCAAAAAATGGGATAACACTTTGCCCCCCCCCAAAACATGCCTTGTGATAGGAAGGCGTGTTTTGTAATGCCATGAGCTGGATGTTCATATCCTGTTGATGTCCTACAAAGGAATTTACAGTTTTATGTGACCTCAAATGTCAACCGTTCAGGATCGAGATATTTGAGATGAAGTGCGACCGTTCATGGTCAAGCACCTAACTTCAAATGACGATTGTTCGGGATCGAGCCATTTGAGGTGAAGTGCGACCGTGCGCGGTCAAGTGGCGGACCTCAAATGACGACCATTCGTGATCGAGCCATTTGAGGTGAAGTGAGTTGTGCCATTCGGGGCGAGTTGTGACCATTCGAGGTCGGGTGCCGTTCGAGGCGAGTTGTGACCGTTCGAGGCGAGTTGTGACCGTTTGAGGTCGGGTGCCGTTCGAGGCGAGTTGTGACCGTTCGAGGCGAGTTGTGACCGTTCGAGGTCGGGTGCCGTTCGAGGCGAGTTGTGACCGTTCGAGGTCGGGGGCCGTTCGAGGTGAGTTGTGACCGTTCGAGGTCGGGTGCCGTTCGAGGCGAGTTGTGACCGTTCGAGGTCGGGTGCCGTTCGAGGCGAGTTGTGACCATTCGAGGTCGGGTGCCGTTCGAGGCGAATGAGTGTGCCCAGGGGGGACTTAATATTATCAGTGCCGGAGTTATTGTTTGGGGGAGTTTCCGAATCAAAGACTTCGGCAGTTCACTGCCATGCAAGAGGTGCTCGTGGACCGTTCGCGATCCAACGGGCATACAAGTAGATTTTTTTTATAGAATTGTAAATATTAAAGCAATAATCATATGAACCTTGCAGAAGAAATGTCCAAATAGGTAGAATTTAAATGTTCAAACCAAAATCAAAGCAAAAAGCAAAATGAAGATGTTAAAGCGTAAACTCTTACTATAACACGGTTGGTAGTCATTCAGAACATGCCTATGGATCGTGCGCGATCGCTCACATGTGTAAATGATTTAACTGCTTTAGTGAGAGGTTTACAACTTGTTAATCGTTATCTTAATCAAGCAATCAATGGATAATCAAACGGTGCCCCGATCCAGGGTCACCTCTAGCCGATGCAGACGGTGGTCGCTCTAGCTCCACTGCTGGAGTTCGCCTCCTCACATACTGAAGGAGCATACCGTTCCTGATATTCCCTTCCACCTCGTCCTTCAAATGCCTACAATCATTAGTGTTATGACCGTTCAATTCATGAAATACACAAAACTTGTCTGATTTTCTTTCGTCAGAAGTTGGATCCCTTTGCATCGGTTTACGATACGGAACCTGCTCTTTAGTATCCTGATAAATTCGTTCCAGACTCTCATTCAGCTCAGAGTAAGTGGTGAATCGCGGCTACCTCTGTTGCCGCTTTGACCTGTCCCCATCATTCTCAGTCTTTCTTTTACCTCTACTAGTTTCCGCGCCTTTCTAAGGGGGACTTCCTCCTTTGATCGCATAAATATCAATTCCTTCTCCTTCTTCTCTTTCGGCGTTCGCATCCTCCAATCATAGAAACTTTTCCGCCTCATGATAGAATTCTCCTAGATCCACGGGTGGATCCTTAGTTAATGAATTTTTGAACTCTGTTCCGTCAGCTATCCCGGACACAGCCGCTATCATAACCATGGATGGATCTGGTCTGTCCACCGAAGCTGCTGCCGCATTGAATCGCATTAGGTAACTCCTCAAAGTCTCTCCGGTTTTCTGCTTTAGGGTTGCCAAAGTCATCACATTCTTGGGTCTTGTAATGTGGACCCTGAATTGCCTCATAAATCTCTCAATTAAATTATTCCACGTTCCGATGGATCCATTCTCCAATTGTCTAAACCACAATGCTGCAATATCCGCCAAGTACAATGGAAAGCACCGGGCCATAACCTCCTCTGATGCCCCCAGCACTTCCATATGCCTCATATACTTCGTTAGATGAACCGTGAGGTCTGTTCTCCCGTCATACATGTCCAGCGATGGTAACTTGAAATCCGGTCGGTTTCTAGCTTGTCTGATTGCTGGAGTAAAAGGACTCCTATTAACATCCTCCAAATCTTGGTTTACCAAACCGCCTCTCATAGCTTTTCTAACCATCTCCGCCAACCTGTCATTGTCTCCGAGATGCAATCTTTGTTCATTACTTTCGACCTGCCCTCCGAGTCCACGAGGGAATTCTGGGATCTGCCCCTTGACTGAGCGTTCACTCCTCTGCTGCTCCCAGGTTGTGCAGATGCTCCTCTTTCTCTCTCTGAAATTGGATCTATGTTCTCCATGGGTGTGCCCCCTAATCCAGGTGCTATGCCGGATGGTCCTGCTCCGTTCCGAACTCCATCCGCTTCCATATTCTATGCTCCAATTTGCCCAATCTGCTGAAACAAATTCTGAATCAACTCCTCTTGTATTTTCATCATTGTCTCCATGTCATCCCTGGTGATGAAGACTAAAGTTTGGTTCTCTCCTAAGGAAGCACCTTGACTCCCTTCGTGCTGACTTCTTTCTGGTCTCTGTCTTCTACTTGTTTTCCTTCCAAGAGCCATAATCTCGGATAGACTTCTGGTTCTTAAAGAGAGTCTCTCAACAAATCTTTGCGAGGCAATGATTAAAGCGCTCCTGAGTTCAATTCTCAATGAAAGCACCAAAAATATTTGCACAAAAAATGGCAAACACCTCCAAGTCGTATGAGTTAGTTGATTTTATGTTGTTTTTAGTGATTTGGGTGATTTATGCAAATATATAAAAAGCAGGGACTAAACTGTAAAAGACACACAGATTTATAGTGGTTCGGTCAGAACGTGCCTACGTCCAATTTATATGTTATTCCCCTTTTCTCTTCAGATTATAAGTACAAAGCTTTGATTACAATTAACTGAAAGTTGTTTGAAAGTTCTATTCGTGCTTGAGCTCTCAAACTTGTCTGCCATTGTTGTACCCCTTCCCCTCTATTTATAGAGTGAGGCTGGGGGCAGGGGTCCTGGATGTATATAGCTGCTGGTCGGCCTAGGCTGATGCAATCTGGCCTAGTAGTGTCATTCCGGTACGTCTTGGTTCGGTGGTAGGTGGTAGATGATTTGGTTCGGCAGGAGGTTGGTTCGGTGGTGAGTGGACCGGCAGTGCATGGGGATGGAGTTGGACCGGTGGAGGTTGGTCCGGCCGAGGTTGATTCGGTGGTTAGTGGAGAGGGGATTGGTCCGGTAGGTGTGGGAAGTGTGTTGGTTCGGCAGGGAGTTGGTAGAGGAGTAGCTTGGTTCGGCTAGGAAGGGAAGTGGAGTTGGTTCGGCTAGGAAGGGAAATTTGGACCGGCAATGCTTGGGAGTGGAGGATGGATGGTTCGGTAGTGCTTCCTTTCATTTGGCTTGGTTATATCTCCTTCATACGAACTCCGATTAACCTGAAATTTGAAACATAGCCTTTCCTAGTCTTTATCATCATTTCCAATCAATTTCGTCCCGATCGGAGCTCAACCAAATTTTGGCGATATCGATCGTAGCCTTGATTCCAACTGATCTCCATCATTCCTTGCCAATTTGTTGATATTCCGGTTTGACCAAAAAATGGGATAACAAACCCATTTCAAAGTTCAAATCATTTCAATTTCATCCAATTCAATTAATTCGAACCAAATTAAATTTTGAACTAATTCAATTTCAATCTTGAATTTACACTATCACGAATTATATAAATTCGAGTTGAATTCTCAAAGGTTGGTTTAACTCTTTAAACCAAATTAACTTTTATTCAAAGTTTTTAATCAATTTACTGTCTGAGATCAATTCTCAAAATTCCATTTTAAATTATCTTAACTTATATATTTCAAGGTTCAAATAAGATTTCAATACAATTTTATTTTAAAATTTTAATTTATTATTAAATTTTATTTTACAGTTTGAAGCCAGTTCTTGAACAAGTTTATTTTACAATTCAATTATTCAAATTTATTTTATTTATACAATACCATTCTCAATTTAAAGATTTTCATTAACAATAGGATGACATCATCCAATTTATTTTAAAACGTCCATTCATTTTCAATTTCTAAATCTCAAACCCGTTTTGAGATCATACAAATTCCCAATTCAAATCAACCATTTAATTTTCCAAGTTAAATTCCAATTTACTTAATCCAATCAACCTTACTCAATTTGAACTCCCGCTTCAAACTTCAAAATTCTTTCCCTCCTATAATTTCAAAATTTATATCACTTTGGGTTTTTTACATCATACTTCAGGGAAAAATCAAAACTCAACCTCTTAGAGTATATTTCAAATTATCTTTGATATCATGTATATCCATACATATATACATATTTATTTCTTGGCCCTTCCAGCCATATTTTAAAATTTTAAACCACCTTTGGTTTTAAATTCAAATAACTTTTCAAACAACCCGTTGTTTGCAACAAATCCCAGTTATCCAAATAATACTTATTCATTATTTTTCATTACTTTGAAACAAAATTTTCAAATTCTAGGACCAGATTTAGAATTTCATTTTCAATCCATTAAATTTTAATTTGGTTGTATTTCTATTTCTACTTAATTTAATTCCAATTCAAGATTTCAATTTGGTCGCATTATATTACTTCTTAATTTCAATTTCAATTATTTAACAACCAATCACTTTAATATTTATTAGAATGAAATATTTCTTTATATGTCAAAATATACTTTTATATAAAATCATTTAAAATCTTTATATAAGAAAATAACAAGTACGCGCTCATATATATTTATATACTCAATTCATTCTAGAGTACTTCAGACTCTATTAAATGAGTACTCCCCACCAGAGCCAAGGTTCTCGCTTAACCTTTCAGCTCTGATACCAAATGTAACGACCCGAAATTTTCGAACCGAAAATTCCAGATAGTTATGAAAAAGAAGAAAGAGATAGAAGAAGAAGAACAAAAACGTCAACAACTCACATTCGCAACGGATAAAATATAATAATAAATAATAACAATTTACAAAAGAATACTATATCTATCGATTACATTTAATATATATCAGAGTTTCACATATATATACAGTCACTGAATATATAAAATTATCATGTCTCAGATTAACAACAATAATATATAGCAGAAATACTCTATACGCTCTTGCCCTCTAGCTCGCCTCCTGAGCTCCAGAACGTACCGACCTAAAAATCTGTAATACTCGGTCTGACCCGAGCATTACACCAAAGTAACACCCAGGTCAGGCTGGAAACCAGTGTGAGTAATCTCAACTAACATGGAATACCAAAGTAAACAACTTATATAAAACCCGGGTAACTTATATCAATTAAACCAATTCAAATTTACTATAGACAACACTTACTTCACATATAAATTTCCAAGTACCAAACTTAGATAATTCAGTTGACTTAAATCATTTCATTCCTCCCTTTTGATTCCACAAATCAATTTATAAAAAAAAATTGAAGTGGTTTCGGGTATCTTCCAATACCCGACCCCGGTCTCTTTGAAACTCATGTTATTCTAACCCAAGTTATACAGTGAAATACACGACATTTCATATTAGAGATATCAACACATTCAGAGCATTCAATACCATTCAATCATCCATAAGCAAAGCTTAATCACATACAAATCAATTTGATTGATTCTAATTGAACTTCTAACCTCAATCACTTGGACTCCTTCATTAATTAATTTCAAAACAATTAATTAATCAACCCTTCATTACTCATCTTAATTAATCACCCTGGATTAATTATTTCAATTACATTCAAGTAATTATCTTTAATTAATTTCACGATATTAATCATTCTTAACCAAAATCAGTAAGTAATCTTTAATTACTTCATTAATTAACTATATTAATTACATTAATTCTTAATTATTTATATTAATTGATTTCTCATAAGTCATTATATATTTAATTAATTCGATCTTTATTAATCAATCTCTAATTACATCAATAATTATATAAATTAATGATTTCCAATTATATTTTTATTTTGTTTTAATCTAAATCAATTACTTTAATCCAACCACAATATTAATCATTCTCGATTAACCTCGTCCTGTAATTATATACCTCTTTTTATTTACTTCATTAAATAAATTAATTATATCTTATTTAACTATTTAATTAATCTCTTGAGTTATTTCACGAAGTAATTATATTTTATTTATTACTTTAAGTAACTACTTATTAAACCGCCCACTGGTTATTCTAATTTCATTAAACTTCATTAATTGACTTAATCCTTAATTAATTAATTCGACCCCTATTTACTTTTTGAGTTTAAACAATTTAAACCCTAATACTTCGAGTCAAACAACAATTTACTCGGAAACCATCCAATAAACAAAAGTGACCAAATCATCAATTCTCAACACACGTCAATCAATTCAAGCATTCAAACAATCATTTAATTTTGACTATTGAAATTTAATAACAACTCAGCTGAGTGAGATTTACTAACCTTTTCTTTTATTTGCAAATCCACTTCAACCTCAAGTTGATTCCTTGATTATTGACCTTGAATAAACATTTATATGGTTTATTAATAATTGGAATAATTAAATTATCAATTACCGTTTAATAAAATTTGATTTACCAATTATTTTGTTCGAACCAATTTTCCAAAAATAAGTAATTATTTCCTTTCTTTTGAAACCCATATACTAAAAATTACTCAAAAATCCAGTTTTATATAAATATTCAACATGTTAAAATTTTCTTTCTAGCCGATATATACATATTGAATTTCAAAATAGAATTGTTTTGAATCCTACTGAAAATTTGAAATCTCATCTATATATATATTAAATAAATTTAAGAATAACTACCTTACTGTAAATAATTTCTGTGTATATATATATATATAAATCAATTATTTATAGAACTTATTACTATATATCATTGATTTATTTGTTCATTTTTAAACAGTATGTGCAGATGTATATACAGACTTCATTGAATTAGTTAAAACAAAATATGGGAATTATACCTCACTGCCGACGCCTCATCTCGACCAAAACCCTAATCGAACCCTAGCCCAGCCCCAACTCGATTCGAGCAACTCCCCATCATAGCCGCCTCCTCCCTCGAACACGCCACCTCGGTCGCAGCTTGCTCGAGACGACCGCAAGTCGCACCATCGCGACACTCCACCACTTCATTATCTGGGACGGGACCAGATCTCATTATCGTCGGTCAAGCTTCCCAAGCTCGAGTTCGAACTCACATTGTCGCGCCTCGATTCTTCCCTTGCGAACTCCACCGATCCCCAAAGGTCGCCGATCAAGGTTGAGGACCTCGAAATTCCAACGGAAAACTCAATCCCCCACCGCGTGAACATGTCGTGGCCTCACGCTAGCTCGAGCATGCTTCGGTTCTTCAATTTGGTCAGCGGCTTGGACAATAGGAATCGTGATTTTTTTTAAAGTATGATTTGTTGTTAAAGGTTATAGAAGGGATGGGATAAGTTATAGGGTTGGAGATAGCTTTCTGGATACGCCTGATTATAATATAATTAATTATTGAAAATATCATTATACATAACGCGAAACCCCGAACCCCGAATCAGGCATGCCGACAGACATTTATAAGGTTTTTCACGCGTCCCGAACACAATGGAACATTATTCGAAAGCTAATTCAATCATATGCGCGAGTTACGGAAGGAAACGATCAATTTAAAATTAAATCGATTAAAATAGTTCTAAGCGTTTTGAGCTACCAGGCTCAAACGACAACTCCGATTGCTACGAAAATTGAAATCCGATAATAACTAACTATTACGGATCCAATGGAATAGGTTTCGTCGAATTCCGAGACTGTGCCTCAGAAGGCTATTTTCAAATATCGATCTAAACGATATATTATTAAAATTAAAAAAATTACCTTTAAATTAAATTTCAATTTTTCTATTATCCTCAGTATCATCGTTATAAATTTTATAAGCCTTCACATTATTTGAAACAGGCTTAGAAATTTCAGATCCAACAATTTACCCAATTTGAATTATTAAATTCAATATTTAAACTATATAATTCAATGATTTAATTATCAAGTAAATATTGATATTTCGAATTCAAGTCAAAATTAACTTTTAAAAGTTAAAAATCAATTTAATTATCCCATTTTAAATTGTTAAAAATTCCGGGTCATCACACATTCTATGCATACGCTTGATGGTAAATCTATTAGAATTACACATACTGAAAATGCAAGTTTTATTAGCAAGAAACAACGTTTTCTTAATAATCTCTTAAGAGTCCCATTAATAAGAAACTTTTTACTAAGTGTATCCCAATTTGCAAAGGATAACAATGAGTATTCTGAATTTTGTTTAAAATATTATTTAGTCAAAGATATTCTAACAAAAGAAAATTTTTTATAGGGTAAAGAATTTAGAGGTTGTACAAATTCAATGTTGGTAAGTCAAGAAATTCTAGATTTAAGGTAGAATGGTGTAATATCTCTGAAATCAAACATGAAAATGACTGTAAGAATTTTGATGTATGGCATTATAAACTAGGTCATCCAGATGTAAATGTTGTTAAACATGTGTTGAATAATAATCAATTTCTTTTAAGAAAATTTCTTTGCCATATTTTTGTACACACTATCAAATGGGAAAGAGTCACAAACTTGCATTTCCAAACTCACAAACTGAATACAATAAACCCCTAGAATTAATTGCCATAGACTTCTGGGGACCAGCACCAATCAATACTGATTATGGATATCTCATTTAATGATGCTTATTCTAGATATGTATGGATTTATTTTTCTGAAATTAAAATCTGAAACTTATAAGGCAGTATTGCAATTTATAGTTCATGTTGAAAATCAAACAAGTTGTCATTTGAATATTATACAAACTGATGGTGGAACAGAGTTTCAACCTCTTAAAGAATTTTTCTCAAAAAAAGGAATAATTCATAGAACAATTTGTCAATACACATCTGAACATAATGATCTTGTTGGAAGGAAACACAGACAAATAGTTGAAACTGGTCTTACTTTACTTGCTCAAACATCATTACCACTAAAATTTTGGCCTGATGCTTTTTCAACAACTGTGTACTTAATTAATAGGCTGCTAACAAAAATTTCAGATTTTAAAAGTCCTATAGTAATGTTACAGGGAATTAAATTAGATTATCAAAGTTTGAAAGTGTTTGGTTGTCTATGTTTTCCTACCTAAGTCCCTATAACAAACATAAACTAATTTTCAGATCATCACCGTGCACATTCTTAGCTTATGCTACAAACAAAAAGGGTACAAGTGTTTGGATAATAAGGAAAAATTTCATTTCAAGACATGTTGTATTTAATGAAAACGTGTTTCCTTTTTGCAAGGTAGGTATAAAAACATCACAAAAAATATATAATCCAAGATTCTCAATACCTGAGCAACCAAAACAATCTGAGATTGTTATGCAATCTCATACAAAGTTGAAGCAAAATGCTCAAGATACTACTTCAAATGAAGTAGGTTATGGCTCACAACACACAATGATCAGAAATGAACCAGGATATGAGCAGTCAGAGCCTGAAACTCAAATTCAAGATAAACAACCTGATGTAGATATTCAATCAGGCAGTCATCAATCATTAGATGATACACAATCATCTAATGATGATGAAGCCACGGTTAGCAGCAGTGATCAATAACCTGCAACAACGGGACATCACATGATAATAAGGGCTAAAAGTGAAATTTTCAAGCCAAAAACTTTTAATACTGTCATAGAAATCAAAGAGCAAAGCACTTATTTTGAAGCTGTACAAAATGAAAATGGAAAATAGCAATGAAATAAGAGTATAATGTATTAATAGGAAATAAGACCTAAACTTTGGCTTCTTTGCCAAGCAATAAAAGTTGTTAGATGTAGATGGACATATAAAATGAAGAAAACTCTGATGGTTCAATCTCTAAGTACAGGGCAAGGCTTTGTAGCAATGGTATTTTGTAGGAAGAAGTTTACATGAAGCAGCCACAAGGATTTAGACAAAGGACCAATGAAAAAATTATGTGCAAGTTAAGCAATGAGATTTATGGCCCCAAACAAGCACCCAGAGTCTGGTTTGACAAACTGAAGTTAACCTTAATCAGTCTTGGTTATTCACCAATTAAATCAGACAACTCTTTATTTACAAAATTCAGTAAGTTTGAAGTTACTTATGTACTAATATATGTTGATGATTTTATTATTACAGGTAGTAGTGATGTAGATATCATCAAGCTTACTGAACATCTAGATAAAGAGTTTTTAATTAAAGATCTAGTGTGCTTAAACTACTTTTTGGGAATTGAAGTAAAAAAGAATGTCTAGCATAATGATTCAGCCAAGTCAAGAAAAATACATCTAAAAAAATTCTTGTTAAAGCAACAAAGGACAAGGCAAATGCATTATCAACACCTATGGCAAGCAGCTTACACTTATCTAGAAATAAAGGTGAAGCAATACAAAATAGCAAGCATTATAGAAGCATAGTTGGAGCATTGCAATATGCAACAATCAAAAGACCAGAAATTGCTTCTAGTTTAAATAAGGTTAGTCAATTTGTCCAAAACCCTCTGGCTAAGTATTGGAAAGAAGTAAAGAGAATTCTAAGGTACTTAAAAGGCATAATGAAACATGGACTGATCTTAGAGTCATGCAAGAACATAAACATCAATAGATATGCAAATGTAGTTTGGGATACAGACCCTGATGATAGAAGATCTACAACAGAAAACTGTATATTTTTAGGCAAATATCATGGTATTCAAAAAATAACCAACAATATCTAGATATAGCAAAGAAGTAGAATATATAAGTGTGTCAAATGCTACTGCTGAAATAATGTGGGTTAATTCGCTTCTGAGTGAACTTAAAGTTAAGACTGACAATAAAGCTAAAATTTGATGTGACAACCGTAGCACTGTTCTACTCAGTTGAAACCCAGTCCTACACAGCATAACTAAACATATGGTGCTTGATCTTTACTTTGTTAGAGAGCAAGTTACAAGCAACAAATTGAATGTAAATCATTTACCGCATCTTACCAAATGGCAGACATATTGACAAAGCCACTATCTAAAAAGAATTTCCTACCGTTAAAGCAGAAGCTCAAAGTTAGCACCGCCGATAATTATCATCAAGTTTGAAGCAACTTCGTTTGAGCTAAAGCTCGAAGTTCAACAACTTGGAATCTGGAGCATCAATTTTCACAGATCTGGAGTGTCTTATTCACCAAACCTACATCAAGGAAACTAAAGTCGGTAGATCTTCTTCAGAAAATTCTTATTAATCATTATTATTCGTTCGAAAGTATGAGATAAAAATCCTACCAGACCCGATGCGATAACTAAAAGCAACTAGTTACTCAAATCTGGTCTCCATCCTCATCAAAATATAATTTACAAAAAAATCAATCCATCAAAGTTAGTAGATTTTTGAAAAAAACGTCTGACTCTTAAAAGTCGAAGATTTTCAAATTATCTGTGATGATTCAAGCCTATAGAGAGAGATGCAGAAGGTTTGCTATCGTTTTTGAAGTAAAACTCTGTTTGATTGAAGAATTTTTGAAGAAAAATAGAGTCGGTGACACCTTTGTTTTCCGTCTCCAAACCCTAGATCTGAAGTAAGGTTTGAGGGGTGAAATAAAAGGGTTTGCATACGGGATTGCCTCTGTATAGAATGCAAATACAAAATGGATGGGGGTACACAACTATGGGTCTATTCCAGCCCATCAACAATTATTCAAGCCCATCAGCAAATATGCGTCTGTATCATATAAATGCATACCGATGTATCAATTTTCTTTTGTATCTTTCATTTTTTGATTATTGTAACATTACAACAGTGAAAACAATATCGGATCAAAATCAATAAAATCATTATATTTCAAATTCTTTCTTTTATATATTGGCTTTAGATCAATTATAAATGAGTACCACTGGTATTGAATTGCTTTATAACCGATGAGTATCCTATTTAATTTCCATATGCTCATTTATGTTTTTGAAAATTGATAATAGAACCTACAATAACTTAACCAAAGTTATGTAATATTTAATTGCACATGTACTTGGCAACAACTATAACTCGTATAATTTGAAATTTGAAATGTTGAATAGTTACACACACAGAGATGAACACATACATACATATTTACGTATATGCACATATATATGTATGAATGTGTGCGCGTGCATGCGTGCATGCACGTACGTATTTGTCTATCTGACGATGGTTAGAGTAGTGGGTTTCATTAAGTGTTTCAGTCCAAAACTATTCATTTTGGCACTCTTTTAGTATTAATATCAAAGTGAATAATCTACCAAAATTTGATTTGTAGTTTGTGGATATATCCACATGCGTATGTAAATAACAAAAATAGTCGTTAGAAAGTGCACATACAATTTTATAAATTAATTAACATCGGAGATAGATGTGTATGTAGCCTGGATTTGTTTTTGTAAACTGATTTACAACTCATCCACAAATCATATAAGATGTCGTAATTATTATCACACTTTCAACTAGCTTGAAATGTAAAATTAGTTATTCCCTTTTTTAGTATATTTTTTTGCATGGATAAGCGGAACTTTCTTTTATTAATTAGATAATTACATTGAAAAGATATTTGAAAGTACCTTGAAGATCAATTTGTTATGGGTAATTTTGCTACATATCCAGTTGAAGCTGAATGTAGCATATATGAGAAAAAAGAGGTAAGACTACAAGCAAGTCTTTTAGTTGCATTGAAGAAGCAAGGTCAGAGGATGCATGAAAGGAAGAGCAGCACTGGGCAAAGGGAAATGATTTTTTTTATAGCCGGGGAGGTGAGAAACGATATATGGTGACAAAAAGGAAAATAGTTAAACCAAATGAGTATTGCCAGCGTGAATAGACTTAAAGTTCTCCTTTTAACTGTACTTCATACTTAAACGCTGAGAAAGGGTGCTGCCTAAAGTATGTTTTGTCCTAGTGAAAGAAAATATGTTTTAAAGGAAATAATGTAACCTTTCTAATTCCCTCCTTTAAAACCATCCATATTTAACTCATTATTAAATCTAATCAAATCCTATCATCCTTAATAGCATGGTCGGCATAGATGTTGCCACATGGGTCCTTGAAATCCCAAAAACCATTCAGCAATTAATATATTTAATCAAATTTAAATATTCTATTGACATTATATACCGATAAGTACGTGTATAACTGTTATATACACACTTTATTATATACCAATAATATTCATACAAATCAAATATAATTTAGTAATTAATATTTTATAAACATTAATTAATTTACAACAATTATAAATTAATTACATCACTTGGTTTTTAGAATATCCTTTGTTATGGTTGTGCGACTCAAAATTCAGCTAGAGATCAATATCGAACAATTCGAACAGTAATGTTCATACATCACCTTGGCTAGTAGTATGACATTTTGGATGAACTTTTTGCTTACACAACATTTTAGTAAAATCTAATTTTACTATTATAAGTGGCACCTGATAGTTACGATTACTTATACCGATTCCCTGCATCGACACTATATCACATTAGGATTCTGGAAATTTGGTTTTGGTTAAAATTTCAACATCGTCCACATTCAACTTGATTAGTCCAAACAAAAAATCTTTCGTTCAATAATAACGATTATTATACTATACTTCTCTGTTTAGAGACTTTGATTTTCAGCCGAATACAGTTGAGACCTTTATACTAACCTCATATAGTCGAGAAGACGAATTCTCTATTGAATAATGTTTCACTTACAATGCTTCAACTCAGACCCAATTATAGTCAGTGGATAGACATTGCACCATGATTTAGCTATAATCAAATTGTAGCATCCACGTTGAAATTCCACGGTATACTCAGGTTGAGCGAACTATGTACCAAAGTCAATTCGAGATTCTATGTTTGGCTTTAGTTATGACCAACAAAAAAACTCTTCTAATGACCTTGAATTTCACTGATTTGATTTGTGAATATTTGGTTTATTATAATGAAAATAAAAATCTTTAAAATAATAAACAATGATGGTGAACTAGTTCTCAAATTTAGTTTACGAAAATATTTAGTTCGATGAATAATAGAAAATATGACCAGAAACTGTTTTTCCAAATATTCAATGTTTCATTATAGAAAAGTTGTTTGAAATGTTGTGAGCCTTGTTTATATTTTAAACAACATTTAAATAGTTAAGAATGTAAATTAATTAGTATATATTGGTATATATAGGCATATATACTTAAGTATATCCATGTATATACTTAAGATGCCTTAAGAGACATGATTTTACATATTGGCAACTTAGTGCCTTAAGAGTACTTAAACATGTTTAAACATGTTTTTTTACATGATGAGGGGGAATAAGGTGATGGGCAGAAACATCACATGTGGTGGAGGGTGTTGAGGTGGCAAGATACTATGGAGGGTAGAAGTACAAGGGTAGATAGGTAATTCCCTTTTTTCTCTGGTTTATAAATAGCTTTCCATTCCTTCACTTTTCCTTCTCTTCCTCCTATCGTATTTTCCTCACATCTGATCCAAATGAAGGTTTTCCTTTTTCCAAACCATATGAAATTCCAGCTACTACAACTTTCTTCTGTTCCATTTCTTTAAATTTTGATCTTAGGTATGTCAAAAATGCATTTATTTCATACCTATTTTTGGACTCGGATTTTCAAGTCCGAAAATACCTCTTCTTCTTTTGACCATGTACCTCAAAACAAATCCAAATTTAGTGATTCTTTTCTAAAACTATAGAGAAAAGAATTTCCAAAAACTTTTTTGAGCACTTTTCAAAATTCATAGAGTAATATGGCCAAAAATCCAAGAGAATATGACTAATTTGGGTCCAATTTTATGAATTCAACCTTATCCGAAGTATCTCCACCTCTCCAAGTCAAGCCCATGCATCCTTGTTCTTTTCATGGTCGATCCATGCATACCCTTAGTTGAGCCTATTTGAAGATGCCGGGATCCTAAGTCAAGTTTGCAATGCTATTTCAAGTTTCAAAAGTGTTATGTAGCACTTTGGTGAGTAAACTTTGTTTTAAAATTAAATGTTTTAACTTTTATATGTTTTGATAAATTATTGTATGGAATTTGGGTGAATTGTCGGATTTTAAAGTGTTGTTGTTTGCGTTTGGAAGTTAGACTTGAAAATGAAGTTTAGCTTAGAAATTGGTTGAAAATGTGTTAGCTTTGATCTTGTATATTAGGTTATGTATAAGGATCGTGTATATGAGGTTGTATGTGAAAACTTGGATATGATAAGGTAGGTTTTGTACATTTTGTTGTGGTGATTTCCATTGTGTTGTTATGCTAAGAAAAATGACACATTTATGTGGTAGTGGCGACTTGAATTCTTTGTGGAAGTTACGTAAATTATTTTTAAAAGTCAAATCAATTTCAAGTTTATAAATTTTGTTTTATTTTTATATATACTTACTTTATGTTTGGAAAGTAAGTGAGTTTCATAAGGTGATAAGTTTTAAAGTTAACTTGGAAAACATTTCTAGTTACGACATCCACAGTGATAATCGTTATGGATGCATTTTCGCTTAAAATCTGATTTTTGCAAAAAATGGTTTTTACAATTAAAAGTGTTTTAAAAATGTCTTAGAAACTTAGCAATGATGTTTGAGGAAAGTTAATTAAGAATTTAATAATTATTTATTGATTAACTAATTTTGATAATTAATAATTAATTAAGTATTAAACAATGTTTATTAATTTTAATTAACTAAAGATTGGTTATCAATTAATTATCTTTCAAAAGGTAAGATTAATTTTTAATTAATTATGAGTTGAGTATATGAATTATTTTTAATTAATTATTAATTAAACATAGGGTCAATTATTAATTATTTATTAAGATAACGTTTAATTATTTTTATTAAGGTTTTAACTTATAATAAATTATTTCTTAAATGTTTAATTTATTATTCAAATTTTAATTAAGGATTATTTCATTGAATATTTAAGATTAAATAATATTTAATTATTAACAAAGGGTTAAATTATTAATTAATAATTAATAAAGGATTAATTGGGGTTCAATTATTTATGTAAAGATTAATTATTGTCTAATTATCTATTAAAGGTTAATTAATTATTAATTTTAATTAAATTAAGTTAAGAATTAATAAAGACTAATTGTGGTTTAATAAATGGTTTAACTTGTAATTACTTATTCTAAAAAGGGAGTTTTTAGTTTTAATCCTTGTTTTCCAAGAATCAAATGATTTTAAAGGTACTTCTTTTTCAAAGATGGTTTTGAACACAAGAGATTCCAATGTCGATACCATCAAGTTGACAAACAATTATGAATGAGTTATGTAAATGGTTTGATCATGTGGATATGTGTTAGCAAAACAAATCTCCATTCTGCTATAAGATAATTGTTTGATTATTAGACATTTGATAGTAGAATAAATCCTTGTTTTGCTATAATATAATTGTTTATTTTATGGACATATGTTTAGGCAAATAAATTCCCATTTTGCTATAAGTAGGGAATTGTTTGTACATTTATTTAGCGGGACAAATTACCATCATGCTATTATGTTATTTGGACATGTGTATGCTAGTTGAGTTGTATTGACATGTTATTCGCTTATTTGGATATAAGTTGCATTTATATATATGTTGACTTATGTAAATAAATGCTTAAGTGACTTGAAAGCGAAATTGATGTTAAATGGTAATTTAAATTACTACCATTGGGATTGCTAAGCCTCCTTTTGAAATTATAAAGTATGGTTTTGAATTAATTTCAATTCTTTAATCAATTTGGGGTTAATGTTTATAAATGATTTTTCAAGTTATATTATTATTTTATAAAGGTATTTATAAATAATAACATGTTTATAAAAATGGGTTTTACTAAGTAAAAGGGTTTATTTAAAGTGACTTAAAAGGATGAGTTGCAAAAGATATTTTGTAAAGAATTTTTCTTAAAGAAGATTTATTAAAGGAGTTTAAATGGAGAAATGTTTTCTAAAAGAATTTGGAGATTTGTAAAGAGGTTTAGTAAATTGAGTTATAGATTTATAAAAGTGTTTTTAAAATTGATTTTGGAAATTTATAAAGGTATCTAAATATGAAGTAAGCTTTTAAAAGGGATATTTTTATAAAGGATAAGTGGATTGGTTTACAGTAATTAATATTTTCAAAAGGAATTTGAAAAAAGAGGAGTTTTTCAAATGTTTTGATAATATACTTATACCCCTATGTAAGTATAAATATTTTCCCAATAAAGGCTAAGTAAGGGTAATGGAAATAGTGTTGTGTGAAGATCTTTTGATCATGTTTTATAAACTGATTTTATTAACTAAAGATCAAATTAATAAAGGCTTAATGGATCCCATATGGAATTAAATCAATGTTTGAATGATTGTTAATTTGATAGCAAAATAACCGACTATCAAACCTAGATAAAAACGTAACTTTGGAAATATCTAGAAGAAATACGTGAGTTCTATGTCATAGCCATCCCCAACGATATTGCACTATGCATATAAATCTCGTTTCGTTCTTCTAGGATAAATGATAAGGAAATACGTACACTAACGGTTAGGAGGTGATCTCCGCTCTAATCTTGTATGATTATTTTCTAAAGAACCAGGGTTGAGTTTAATGAAAATTATTGAAGTTTGTTTCGAAGAGCCTAGGATCGGATATGTTATTCGAATACCACTTCGATCCAACTCAAGCTTTTTGAACTGAAGACATCTTGAAGAGTATTGAATCGAAGAAGGAGCTTTGAAGTGCAAGGGCTATTTGATACTAATCCTAAAGGTGATTCCCAAACGGGTGTAGTGGAGGTAGTGCCTTCGATTTCGGTCAGTCCTAGAATGAACTCGTATGTATGAATGCAGGCATTGCATTGTTGCCTGGAAGGCAGTGTTAGCATTCCAAGTAGGAAGTGCTATATAAAGGTAAAACGTAGCCTCAAGCGTCATCAACCGGGAAATGACAAAAATCGAGCATGTAGCAGGGCCATGTGGGTCCCTCCCATCAAGGTATGGTCATCCCAAATCTAGATCGATTACTATCTACTCATGTATGCTTTGGGGCTTAAAGTGGGGTGATCATATTCGGTACTACTAGTCAAGTAGTAGGCCAGTCCTATGTGGCAGGGGTACAAGTTGTTTTTGTCAGACCCCGACGCATTTTATCTAAAGATGTACCATCGGAAGGTACTTCCTAACCTTGTCGTAGTATGGAATCCATTATCCAATACGTGCCATTACGGTTTTAGATGTACCCAACTATGTTAAAATGTGAGATGCAAACATTTCGGTTATATTCATATTTTATTTGAACCATTAGATATTATTATAATATAGTTGGGTTTTCTATGAAAGTGTTTTAGTCATTTTAAGGTAAAAACACATCCGTATTTATGTGCGGCATGGTCTTACGGGATACCCTTGATTTTAAAAGTGTTTTTAAAGAAATAATTCAGTTGTTTGAGTTTACTCACACCGGACCCATGTTTGGCCTAGAGTTTTATTTTCTTTCCATAAAACACTTGGGTGCCCAAATTTTTATGGGCAGCCGAGTAGTTCAGGTATTCCCGGGATGCATATTAGAGGAGCTTGGAGTAGGAGGCTTCATGATAGCTAGTTATTATCTTATTTCCGTTGTTTATATGTATATTGTATTAGTTAGGTAGGGATAGGATGTTATAACTATCCTAGGGAAAAAAATTTAATTGTATGATGCTGATTTATCATTTGAAAATGACTTTGTAAAGAATTATGTTGATTAATACATGTTATTCCATTGTCCCGTATGATTCTATGATTGTTTAGTTTCTTCTTATCTTCTATCTTTATTTTCACCAAACGGTTTGTCTTTCCGGCACTTGAATGCACGTCACGCAATATAGTGGATGTATTAGTGTTAATTTTCAAAGTTCGAAACGACCGGTTCGTTACGTTTGGTATCAGAGCGCAACGTTAAGCGAGAAACTTGGCCCCAATGAGGTAAACTCATTTGAGTTCGAGTAAGTGAGACCCTAAAATAAGTATGAGCGTATTATATATAAGAGGGCGTATTTTTTGGTGAATACAAAATATTTTATATTTGTGTTGATTTATTTGTTGAGTGGCTTAAGAACTCTGGTCGAGACGTGGGACGCCATATTGTCGATAGGTGTTCCTAAACACTTGAATAAGGCAAGCTGACACAATATTGTTTTGAAATTGGGTAAATGAAATAAATTTACCTAGAATATATTTTGTATATAAAATAGCATATTGTGGTATAGTTAGTTAAGGTGTTGTTTGTTAAGAGATAATAATATTCTATTATTAGCATTTAGGATTTAGTTAGTCACGCTCGTCCAGTTGAGCATTGACTATTGATAGTCTGTATAGGTAGCTTCCCTTTTTTAGATTTGGGTTGGGTAGATAGGAATTGGGAAAACTTTGAAATGAACACTTTGTGAATCAAGTTCCTTAATTTGACTATAAGGCGTTCGATGTTAATATTGAATGAAAATTTGATTTAATAAAAGATGCTTATAAAAAGCTAGAATATTTGAAATAAATACTTGGAAAATGTTTTATAAAAGTTGATCTTATAAAATGAATTTATAAGAAGATGACTTTTAATTAAAAAGAATTTAAGTCGAAACTTGAGGACTAAAATCCTAGCAAATTTAAAAAATAGTTTTCAAAGTTTAGAAAAATAATAATAGTATTATTTGAAAATATTTTTGGTTCGTGTATAAGGTTTTGAGAATGATAAGGTTGAGTAAGAAGTGTTTTCTTTGGATTAGTTTAGGAATATGATCATGATTTTTTTGTGATGATTAGGGTAATCTTTTAAGTGACGATCGGATGTTTAGCAGGGAAAACGTTGTGGGAGCACTTAGTAAATTATTCTCTTTATCATTATATAATCAAAACAAGTTCAACCCGAATGATCCCAAAACAAGTTGGTGATAAATGTTTTGTTGGAAATATGAGAAGTATGGTTTCAAAAATGGGATTTTGAAATAAAACTAATATTCTTAAGTTACTAGTTCGAGTGGCTTGAAAATAACTTAAAATTGGGGAAGAGATGTGATCGGATGGTAAACACTTCTCTTGAGTATTACCTTTCTTGGTAATGGAGTGTGTGATACTGTTTGGTAGTACCCAGTTCCTTAGTATCATTTTGGAGTTATTCGGGCTATATATATATATTCTATGAATAAAATATATTGTTTCAATTCAAAATAGTTTTTGAAATATGGCCGGGTATTTAGATCTTGAGTTTTCTTACGGAGATAAATGAAAGATGGAATTTGTTGAAGCAGATAGGGGTATATACTCTTAAGATGTAGTGGAGTGGTATCTAAGTGAATCTAGGTTTAGTTTATGAAATATTTTCATAAATAATTTAATGGAATAGAATTGTATTAAGGGGAACCAATTAAAGAAGTGCATAGGTTGGACGTAGATCATCTCTCGTTTCCATGCGTTTGATCTATGTTTCGAGTACATAGCTTTGAGGTGTTTCACACCATTTTGGATAAGGGTCTATTACTCGATTTTTGACGACGAGTACTTGATGAGGATTTTTGGTATGGGACCAGTGTTTTTATCATAGTTACACCTATGTAAGAAAAATAGAGGTTCCAAACCAAGGAACCGGATCGGAGTCCGCACTAGAGAACTGGGTGAGCGATACTAGTTCTAAAGTGAAGTTATGTATTTGGGTGGTGATCGAATCAGATTTTGTATATGGATGATCTATAAACATCATGCAGACTTATGAATAGTGTTGGGTGAGTATGAGGTGAAATTTTGGGGACAAAATTCTTTTAAGGAGGAAGAATGTAACGACCCTAAATTTCACCGCTCTGATTTGCGAATATTTAAATAATTTAAATATTCAAATAATTGATATTATAATTAAAATCAATCATTTTTAAATAATAAATAATGATGGTGAAATATTTTTCATATTTAGTTCACAAAAATAGCCAGTTCGATGAAAAACAGAAAATGAGACCGGAAACCCTTTTTTAATTTTCGACGTTTCATCGTATAAAAGTTGTTTGAAATATTTTGAGCCTTGTTTATATTTGAAATAACATTTAAATGGTTAAGAATTTAAATTAGTTAGTATATATTGGTATATACATCGGTATATATATACTTAAGTATATACATGCATATACTAAAAGGTGCCTTAAGAGACATGATTTGACATATTGGCAATTTAGTACCTTAAGAATACTTAAACATGTTTTCGTTGGAATGACGAGGGAGGAAATGGTGGGTAGAAATGGCATCTGTGGTGGAGGGTAGAAGTACAAGGGTAGATAGGTAATTCTCTTTTTTCTCTTGTTTATAAATAGTCTTCCATTCCTTCATTTTTCCTTCTCTTTCTCCTATTGTATTTTCCACATCTCTGATCCAAATGGAGTTTTTTTATAAACCATATGAAATTCCAGTGGCTACAACTTTCAATTATGTCACTTCTTTAAATTTTTATCTTAGTTATGTCAAAAATGCATTTATTTCGGACCTAACTTTGGACTCAGATTTTCAAGTTTGAAAATACCTCTTCTTCTTTTGACCATATCTCCCTCAAAACTAATCCAAATTTAGTGATTCTTTTTATGAAATTGTATAGAAAATAATTTCCAAAGACTTTTCTTTTGAGCGCTTTCCAAAACTCTGAGAGTAGTATGGCCAAAAACCAAAGAGAATATGACTAAGTTTTGGGTCCAGTTTTGTGAATTCAACCTTATCCGAAGTACCTCCACCTCTCCAAGTCAAGCCCACACATCCCTGTTCTTATCATGGCCAAGCTATAAATGCCCTAGCCTGAGCCTATTTCAAGATGCAAGGGGCCTAAGTCAAGTTCGCAAAGTTATTTCAAGTTTTAAAAGAGTTTTCAGAATATTGGTAAGTAAACTTTGTTTTAAAGTTAAAGGATTTAACTTTTATATGTTTTGATAAATTGTTGTATGGAATTATGTGTGAATTGTTGAAGTTAGACTTGAAAATGAAGTTTAGCTTAGAAATTGGTTGAAAATGTATGAGATTTGATCTTGTATATTAGGTTATGTGTATGGAACTTGTATATGAGGTTGTATATGAAAACTTGGATATGGTGAGGTAGGTTTTGTATGTTATGTAGTGGTAATTTCCATTGTGAAGTTATGTTAACAAAAATATCACATTTTTGTGATAGTGGCGACTTGAATTCTTTGTGGAAGTTATGTAATTTTTTTAAAAACTTAAACCAATTTTAAGTTTTTAAACTTTGTTTTCCTTTTATAAGTACTTACTTTATGTTTGGAAAGCAAGTGAGTTTCATTAGGTGATAAGTTTTAATGTTAACTTAGAAAACATTTCTAGCTACGACATCTATAGGGATAGTAGCTATGGATGTAGTTTCACTTAAAAATATGATTTTTTCAAAAATTTGGTTTTTACAATTAAAAGTGTTATAAAAATTTCATAGAAACTTAACAATGTTATTTAACGAAAGATAATTATGAATTTATATTAATTAATTAGTTTTGATAATTAATAATTAGCTAAGTATTAAACAAGGTTTATTAATTTTAATTAACTGAAGATTAGTTACCGATTAATTATCTTTCAAAAGGAAGATTAATTTTTAATTAATTATGTGTTAAGTATATGATTTATTAAATAATTATTAATTAAATATAAGGTTAATTATTAATTAATTATTAAGATAATGTTTTATTATTTTAATTATAAATTAATTAAGGTTTTAACTAATAATAAATTATTTATTAAAGGTTTAATTTATTATTAAGTTTTAATTAAAGATTATTTCATTAAATATTTAAGATTAATTAATATTGAATTATTAATGAAGGTTTAAAATATTATTTAATAAATAATAAAGGATTAATTAAGGTTTAATTTATTTAAGATCAATAATTTCTTAATTTATAATTAAATTATGTTAAGAATTAATATATATTAACTATGGTTTAATAAAAGGATTAACTTGTAATTATTTATTTTAAAAAGGGAGTTTTTAGTTTTAATTCTTGTTTTCCAAGAATCAAATGGTTTTAAAGGTACTTCTTTTTCAAAGATGGTTTTGAACACAAGAGATTCAAATGTCGATATCATCAAGAAGAAAAACAATTGTGAATAAGTTATGTAAATGGTTTGATTGTGTGGACATGTGTTAGCAGAATAAATCTCTGTTCTGCTACAAGTTGATTGGTTGATTGTTGGACATCTGATAGTAGAATAAATCCCTGTTCTGCTAAATTGTATTTTTTTATTATGTAGACATATGTTTAGTAAAATAAATACCCATTTTTCTATAAGTAGAGAATTGTTTGGACATCTATTTTGTAGAACAAATCACCATCCTGCTATTGTATTATTTGGACATGTATATGCTAGTTGAGTTGTATTGACATGTTATTCCTTGATTTGGATATGAATTGCATTTACATTTATGTTGACTTATGTAAATAAATGGTTAAGCGACTTAATAGTGAAATTGATGTTAAATGGTAACTTAAATTACCACCTTTAGGATTGTTAAGCCTCTTTTTAATATTATAAAGTATGGTTTTGAATTAATTTCAATTCTTTAATCAATTTGAGGTTAAAGTTTATAAATGATTTTTCAAGTTATGTTATTATTATTTTATAAAGGTAGTTATAAATAATAACATTTCTATAAAATGGGTTTTACTAAGTAAAAGTGTTTATTTAAAGTGATTTAAAAGGATGAGTTGCAAAAGATATTTTGAAAAGAATTTTTCTTAAAGAAGATTTATCAAAGAAGTTTAAATGGGGAAATGTTATATAAATGATTTAAAGGTTTGTAAAGAGGTTTTTTAAATTGACTTGTAGACTTATAAAAGTGTTTTATAAATTGATTTTGGAAATTTATAAAGGTATTTAAATATTAAGTGAGCTTTTAAAAGGGAACTTTTTATAAAGGCTAAGCGGATTAAATATTTTCCTAAGTATAAAGGGAAAGTAAGGGTTTTGGAAATAACATTGTGTAAAGATCTTTTGATCAAGTTTTATAAAGTGATTTTATTAACTAAAAATTAAATTAGTAAAGTCTTAATGGATCCCATGTGGAATTAAATCAATATTTGAATGATTGTTTATTTGATAATTAAACGATCGACAATTAAACCTGGACCAAAACGTAACTTTAGAAATATCTAGGATAAACACGTGATCTATATGGCACATCCATCCCCAAAGATGTTGCACTGTGGGTATAAATATCGTTTCGTTCTTCTTGGATGCATGATAAGGAAATCCATCCACTAATGGTTAAGAGGTGATCTCCGCTCTTATCTTGTTTGTTTATTTCCTGATGAACCGGGGTTGAGTTTACCAGAAATTATTGAAAGTTGTTTCAAAGAGACCGGATCGGATATACTATCTGAAAACAACTTTGATCCAACTCAAGCATTTTGAACTAAAGACACCTTGAGGAGTGTGGAATTAAAGACGGATTTCTATAGTGCAAGGGATATTTGCTACTAACCCTGAGGGTGATTCCAAAATGGGTGTAGTGGAGGTAGTGCCTTTAGTTTCATTCAACCGTAGAACAAACTTGTATGGATGAATGTTGGCATTGCATTGTTGGCTAGAGAGTAGTGTTAGCATTCCAGTGGGAAGTGCTATATAAAGATAAAACGTAGCCTCAAGCCTCATTAATCGGGAAATGGTAAAAATTGGGCATGCAGAAGGGCGATGTGGGTTGCTCCCATTAGGTGATGGTCATCCCAAATCTAGATCAATTACTATCTACTCATGTATGCTTTGGGACCTAAAGTGGGGTGATCATATTTGGTACTAGTAGTTAAGTGGTAGGCAGGGGTACAAGATGTTCTTCTCAGACCCCAGTGCATTTTATCTAGAGATACACCATCGGATGGTAGTTCCATACCTTGTCATAGTATGGAATCCAATCTCTAATACATGTCTTTACAGTTTTAGATGTACCCAATTATGTTGAAATGTGAGGTGCATTCATTTCAACTATATTCACATTTTACTCGAACCGTTAGACATTATTATAATATCACTAGGTTTACTATAAAAGTGTTTTGATTATTGTAATTTAAAAACCCGTCCGTGCTTATTTGCGGCGTGGTCTTATGAGATACCCATGATTTTAGTGTTTTAAAGAAATAATTCAGTCGTTTGAGTTAACTCACCCCAGACCCATGTCTGACCCGGAGTTTTATTTTCTTTCCTTAAAACTCTTGGGTGCTCAAAATTTTCTGGGCATCTAAGTAGTTCAGGTTTTCCCCGGATGCTTCTTGGAGGAGCTGGGAGCAAGGGGCTTCATCGATAGTTGGTTATTACCTTGTTTCTACTGTTTATATGTATATTGTATTAGTTAGGTAAGGACAGGCTATTATAACCGTCCTAGGGTAAATTTGTATTAGTATGACTCTGATGTATCATTTGGAAATGACTTTGTAATTATGTTGATTAAATGTTATTCCATTACGTAGTAAGCTTCTGTGATTATTTAGTTTCTTCTTATCTTCTATCTTCTTTCTTTGCCGTAAAGATCGGTCTTTTTGGTACATGAATGCTCAGCATGCAATACAATGGACGTATTGGTGTCGATTTTCAAAGGTCGAAAAGGTCGGTTTGTTACAACTCTCGAGTGTGCCACTCCATAGTTATCTAATAATTATCAGTATGTAACCCATTGGTGCCCCCAATAGCCATAAGTAATACACTACCCAACATTTAGAGAGTGTTATGTATTCTAGCCTTATATGGTATATCGACATCCTACTTAAATATCTTAACTAGGAATATTTAAAATAATATATTATTTTAATGTGATACATTTCTCATGATTACAACGTATTGTAATTAGTATCACAAAACATATCATTAAGGATTTTCTATTTAATATCCTTTAAATTAATTACTTGATTAATTATATCATAATATAATAAGTATGTAAAGAATGAAAACACCTATTATTTTGAAATGATTAGTTATCGAATTAAATATATGTAACAAATTAAATAATTTCCCTTGGGATATACCCCCAACTCTATCAATCTCCCACTTGCACTTGGGATCAGTTACAGAATCTTAATCGAACTCCTTCGATTAGTTTTCTTAAAAACTAATTTGGTCAGTCCCTTAATAAACGGGTATGCTATTTTGTTTTAATCACCCACTCTATCAATCAACTCTCTCCGATGCTGGTAAACTATCCATATTATGTGTGTTACTTCTCCTATAAATATAAGTTTGGCAAATTCAGTTAAGTCAAAGGAAAGATTAGACAAGCCTTCACCATTTAAAAGGGAACTGCACAAGACATAACGTATGAAGCCTAGTAAAGACACCACTGAACAATTCATAATTCGTGTACAACTAGCGGTGCATCATCAATGTCAAATCAAATACACTACAAAGATCAACATGAATCAAAAAAAAGAAGCATACCTATCCATAAACAAAATTCATTACCAGAGTTAAGCAGAACCCACAAACTGCGCCAACGTACAGAGAAACACAAAGTAAGAAGCTAACCCAACACGGTAGCAACAAATTCCACTAACCTAATCGAATAAGTAGCATAAGCAAAACTAAAGCAAAACTTTCCATGAATCGCAGCTGTACCAATCGTGGAAAGAATACCTCTACAAATAGGAAACTGCGATGCTAAAAGGATTTAACAGGTTGCATATCTCTAAAGTAGACTACATTGCCTTCTCAGTAACAGACTACACCCTCGCATCAAATCAGACAATGCCGCTACCTTAAGGCATACTGCACCATCAGCTAAACCGGAGTATGCTATCTTAAAGCATACTTCGTCGAACATATCAAAACAAATTGCACCTCTACATTAAATAGGAAGTGTTATTCACCTCATATCCATACCACAACCACATTTCAAATGCCAGAACAACCCCACCATAACTGACCAAGCTATTGTAAACCGCAGGAACTATAGTACTACATGTGATCCATGTAGGGGTTGCCAAATAAATGGAAATAAGCCGTTCACATGCCAAGGAAAACTCACAAGCTTGATTCCAAAGTAACAGATGCCAAAAATTAAATTTCCCACTTGATGTCAAATTCAAATTTCCCACCCGCAACCAAATTTTCCCACCTAAGATGTTTTTACATGCTTGTGGCCATGTATGTAATCCATGCATAAATCAACGAGATACAAGATGAGTGACACATGAAAGGAGCAGATGGTGGAGAAGAAATGTTGGATTAGGGAGTTAGTAATCTACATGATGTCATCGTACTATAAGTAGGACATTGTAGCAAAGAAGTGGACTGTTTTTAGTTTCTTTGAATTGAATACTAGAAACTACTATACTTTTTGCTATTAATAGCTTGCACCCAGAAGAGTATAAGAAAAGAATTAACCCGTTGACCTAGAATTCCTTAAAATCTGAACCATTTTATTTCCTTTTTTCTGTATTAGATTTTGCTTGGTTTTACTTGAATTGGATATAAGTTGGACTTGACATTTTAATAAATAGTTATAATGCAACTACTTGATTGTGTAATCATTTAACGACATAATTACTTTTCTAAAAGCAAATCTAATATCATTTGAGTTTGTTGATTCCCAATCACAAAAGTAAACAACACCATAATTGTTTCACAACAAGACTAATGTTGGTGTTGTGACGTGAAAAATATCACCGACATTTTAGTGTTAAAAGGAGGGTCGAGCCACCAACAACCTTAGTCAAATTATCTAAATCTTTAATTTTTGCAACTTCCTAAAATTTGAACAATGCAACCCAAAAATTCCTCTATACCTCCTCAATAAGAATCTGATTACCTGGCTGTGAAATTGGTAACAGAACATTCATCTCTTCGTCCAAACCTTTTTGACTACCATAAAAAAAGCTACTGATTCTATCCTATACTTGAGGCCCTCAATGCATTCCCAAACCAGATAAATCACATAATGACTGAGATTGAGAAGCTTGTGGCACAAAATCACCTATCTAGATCATTAAATTTAGCTTATCGTCAATGTTCTTCTGTAATGTAGCTAGCTCAAGCAATGAACAAATACAACAAACTCACTAATGATAACAGTGACGCTGGATTGTTAAATTGGGACCAAGAGCTAAAAGTAAGGCCCAAATAAACGGAGAAACATAAAAACATAGCCGGCCAGTATTAACCCTTTGTCTTGGAAAAGCGTAGTAACCATGTTGCACAAGATGCTGATAAGGCCACTTCGGTTTGCAATGGCCACTCATCGCAAATGAGTGCTAAGGGCAAGGAGATATAGGAACTCGAAGCCCGTGTATAGTAGTTAGCCATTATGTGAGCAAAATAACAAAGAAGGAAGAAGGTAGGAATGCTTTTCTTCATTTGGTGAAGAAATCATTGAATCAAACTTCCCCGATAGCTTCAGAGCCCTAGCGATTGAAAAGTTTAATGGATCTTCTAACTTAGACGACCGTCTATGTACATTTAAATACCACATGGACGTACTAAAGGTGGGAAGACCAGCTTATTGTAAGTTATTTTCAGTATACCTCGTAGTGGCAGCCTCTAGGTGGTTCCAAAGGTAATTTCTAGGAAAAATTCACTCTTAAGTGCAACTGTTAGCGGATTTCCACAGATAGTTTAACATAGGAAGAAAAGTCTCTCTATACCCCAGTGCCTTGTCCTGTGTGATGCATAAGGACAATGAAAGATTATGTAGTTACGTTAAATGCTTTAAATCAGAAGCAATGAGAATAGTAATGACTAGTAAGGAGTCATTACTTAAGCGGCTCATGCAGGAGTGAAAAGTGACATAGTTATATGGGACAAGAATAATAGAAAACCATGCAGGAATATGCAAGCTTTTTAGGAAAGAGCTAGTGGATATATACGTACTATGGAGGCAAGAGCAACTGGAGGGATATCCATGGAAAGAGTTGCTCTAGCCCAGTATGGTAGTAAGTGGGGGGTAGAAAATTATAACGACCCACCCACAAAAAGGCAAAGAGAGTTCAATTATGCAATAAAATCTGTACCAACCAATGTTCTAGGATAGATTTATGAAATATCAAAGGCTTCTGTCACGGACTGCTTAATATTTAGCCACGCCACAGTGACTTCCAAAGCGCTGCGGACGGGACGAAATCTGGCAGCCAATTGCTGGCTCTGAATGACCAATAGTAAGCTCAATTCTTCCATAACATAAATGACTAGAGCAGAATTAGCCTATAATGTCCTAATTAAAGAAAAGAAGCTTAAGCAAAATAAAGGCGGCCCATACTATAGATTCCATGGGGAAAATAGTCACCACATTAACAATTGTTGCTTCTTGAAAAATTAAATTGAGAGGTTAATGCAAAGGGATGCTTAGCGCTTATCAGAAGGACGCGTGGTTACTCCTGCGCGGAATCAATCATCGGACTCTTACAAAGATCTAGTGGGGAACCCTAATACTCTCGTTTCTTCTATTCGTAGGAACCTCACTTTGTCGGCAAGAGCGAGAAGTCACTGGAGAAATACATCCATGAAGCCTGCACTAAGGATAGAACCTTGTTCCATATCAAATATAATCCTATACCAGATATCATGTTTACTTCAGCAAATTCAGTATGAATTATTTTCCTACATCAGGATCCCATGCTGATAACTATACAGATCTCAAACTGCACTATGATGTAAGTTTTTATTAATTTAGGAAGTTTTTTGAGTGTCATATTTAAAGATGCATACAACAAGATGGGACTTCCAACTGAAGTCTTAAAGCCTAGTTTGGAACCTATATATCACTTCAAAAATACAATAGTTGTTCTAGTAGGAATAGCCTGATTCCTTATTACCGCAAGAATATCACCACTGCACAAATCTTTATATGCGAGTTTTCTGGTTATATATCAACAATCCGCATACAATGCTTTCTTGGGGAGGCTTGTGTTCATAGAGCTTGGAGCAGTTATCTCCTAAAAAGACTTACTCATGAAGTTTCATAAACTCGCAAGAGTAGGAAGTGCGAGAGGAGAGAAGTTTTAGTTAGGAAACTATACAATGTAATTTTGAGTTCTAGAAATAAAATTCCTAAAAATTATATGTAAAGACAAAATATGACCAATAAGCCAGTTCAAAGAACTGCACTGAAACTAGTTCGAAGGTAGGTACTGAAACAAGTCAATCTACAACATAGTATCTATAAGAAAAGTAAAAGGGACTACATACACATGATAGAAATGGGTGAATACAACACAATATTTGCACACTACCTATCTAATGGAGCCTTAGATCAGGAAAATGCAATTTCATCTAGGTTGAAGGAAGTGGAGGACGATGCGGATCCACGGCTAGGAATGGAAAAGAAATATCGAAAACCAGTGGATGATTTTTAAGATATAAAAATAGATCTCTCATATCCTACCAATATTGTAAACATTGGAAAAAACCTAAGTAGTGAACTACCTTCAGAGTTGATTAATTTCTTAAAGAGGTCCCATGACCTTTTTGCTTCGAATCACTCAAATATGAAGGGAATCGATCCAGCCATATTATGCCATACCTTTAACATAGATCCCGATGCACACTCCATGGGAAAAAATGGTGCATCTTGGACCAGGAAAGGTATAGCGATCTTTATGAAGAAGTTAAAAAATTAAAGGAAAATAGGATCATCCTAGAAGTATACTACCCAAAGTGGGTAGCGAATCCAGTTTTGGTAAAGAAGTCAAATTAAAATTAGAGAGTCTGCATGGATTTCACCACCTACAACATAGCTTGCCCCATGGACATTTTCCCCTACTTAGAATCGGTCAGGTGCTTGATGCAACTAGTAGGCACAAACGACTAACATTTGTGGATGCATATTCAAGATACAAAGAGATAACATGTCTGAGCCAAATCAGAAACAAACGAGCTTCATCATCGATAAGGCATTGTACTGCTATAATGTAATGTCATTTGGATTAAGGAATATGGGCACAACATATCAGAGGCTAGTTAATATGATGTCAACAGATCAAATTGGAAAGAACATCGAAATTATGTCCATGTAATGCTAGTAAAATCTAAAGAGCTTCTAACCATGTGCAAGATTTAGAAGAGACCTTCACCACCTAAGGCGGCATAGAATGAAACTGAACCCATTGAAGTGTGCATTTGCAATTTAACTAAGGAAATTTCTAGGATACATTGTGAGTTGAAGGGGAATAAAGGCCAATCCAAAGAAAATTAAAGCTATAAGGAAGATGGAACTTCCGTAAAAACCCAGCAATGTAATGAGTTTGAATGAGATAGTGGAAGCCTTGAGTTGGTTCATTTCTAGGGCCACTGATTAATGCATTCCTTTCATTTATCGAATCAAGAAGGGTAGGAGTTTTGAATGGATAGAAGATTGCAAAATAACATTCAAAGTGCTAAATGATCACTTAGCATATCTATCCTACTTTCAAAGCTAGTCCAAGGTGAGGATCGATTGGTACACCTAGCTATAACTAATTAAATTATGAGCGTAGAAGTAGTGCAAGAAGATACAAGTATGAAAAGGCTGATATATTACACTAGTAAGCATTTGTCTATAGATGAATTAAAATACTCCATGATAGAAAAGTTAACTTATAAACTATTTCTCATAGCTAGAAAGCTAGGTGATATTGCATTCCGTCAAAGTACTGATAAAAGAGCCATTGAAGCAAATACTGCAGAGAAAAAAAAAATCTGGCCACCTCTTAGTGTGAGCCATCGAGCTAAGCCGGTATGACATTTCCTACTACATCCGCAACACAATCAAAGGTCATACCATAGTTGATTTCATTATAGAATATACAGTACCAACAACACAACAAAGTGAGGGAATGAAAGAGCCTCCGTAGGTGTGGCAACCCTATGTTGATGGTGCATCAAATGAAAGGGGCGCAGGAATCAAATATGTACTTGTCACTTAGACTGGTAGAAACTATATGGTGCAATTCAACTTGAGTTTAAGGCAACAAATAATGTTGCAAAATAGGATGCACTCATACAGGGCTCAAAATATCACATGTAATGAAGGTAATCAATATTAAAGTCCACAATGATTCCCAACTTGTTGTAAATCGAGTGTAAAGAAATTATCAAACTAAAGAACCAACTTTAGCTAAGTATATGGAATTGTCTAAGGAGTAATTGACTTGGTTTAAAAAATTTGATATAGAGCAGATTCCCATGGAGAAAAATTCTTTAGCGGATTCTTTAGCCAAGCAACAAGCACTAAGGTTACACAATAAATGAAGGAAGTTCATGTGGATACTTAACCTAGACTAGCATTTCTAAAAACAGATCAGGTTCTAGTGCTAATATGAGCTCAGTGAGCAAGGGGTTAAGAAGTGGAAAATCAAGAGGATACAATTAAGATTCAAGATAACTATGCCCCATCAGTAATGCAAAAAGATAACGCAGAATCTGACCCAATCAAATGTTTTTTGTTGGAAGGAGCCTTACTAACGTGTAAAAATGAAACTAGAAAGATTTAATACCAAGCTCCCTATTTCACATTTTTTGATGGGATACTGTATAAAAAGGGCTAATATACCTACTATCTAAGATGTGTCACCGAAAAGGAAGAACTAGGGTCATGAGAGAAGTTCATGAGGGATACTGTGGGGATCTTCCAAAAGAATGAAGTTAGCTAAGAAAATACTGGGACAAGGTTACTTTTTGCTAACTATGCTAAGTGACATGCATGAGTTCGTTCGTAGATGTCATATGTGTCAATGATATGTCAGCATCCTAGATTACCATAATATGAGCTTATCCCTATGACCAACCCTTGGCAATTCGACATTTAGGGAATTGACTTGATAGACCCACTCCTAATGTCCAATGGGGGTAAGATATGCAGTTGTAGGGGTAGATTATTTTACTAAGTTGGTGTAAGCCAAACGACTTATAACCAAAACTTTAAAAAAGATAGTCATCATTGTGGCTAGGAATATCATCACCAGATTTGGAATCCCACATAAGATATCTCTAATAATGGTACGTAGTTCGAAAGCAAAGAATTCCCTAACTTTTGTAAGAAAAATGACATAGTTTAGGATTCCTCCGCGGTAGCCCACCCATAAGAAAACAGGAAGGTCGAAGCTGCAAACAAAACAATAAAGAAGTTGCTAAAAAAGAGACTAATGAAAGCTAAAGGGAAATGGGAAAAGGAGCTACCCTTAGTTTGATGGGCATACAGAACATCCATAAGGTCACCTATGGGTCATACCCCATTCTCCCTAACAAATGGCTATGAAGCTATGTTGTCACTTGAGGTAGATATATCACCACATTAATGTTTATCGTACATAGAAAACATAAATTGTGCCTTAAAAACTACGTTAGATCTCATATAACAAAGGAGAGATGAAGGTATACTTAGCTCTATAGTCTATAGGCAAAGAATGGCAAGAAGTTATAATTTGTGACTCAAGGAAAGGAAGTTCCACAAAGGAGATCTAGCCCTAAGAAAGGTGATGGCTAACACAAAAGATCCAACGGTGGGAGCACTCAGACCAAATTGTGAAGGATCGTCGGTAGTTGTTGAAGCACTTTCAAACTGTGACCCCCCACCTCTATGCTCACAATAACAAAGAGTATTAAAGGAAATACTGTCTGTTATCACGAAGAATAAGGCTGGATAGGAGCGGCCATCCATAGTTAGGCCTTACACTAGTATTGGTTATTTCGATAGGAGTGGTATATATTTTTATTTTTCATCTCTTATTTATTTACTCTCATCGACATACAAGATTCCAATATAAAACAAACTACGATGGTTCATAATAGTTTAGGACAATATATATAATAATAACACAGATAAGTCAAATGCGGAACACAGATAATAAAAAGTCTCATATATATATATAACTGAAGTCAGTTGATATACATGTGATACAATACATATGATACAACTACATCTGTCGACTCTGGAAGTTACATATATAAGTACATTATCGTGAATAATATACATGAATATACAACATCCTATACCAAGACAATGACTACTCCAAAAAGTAGGAAAAGACTTCATAGCTCTAGCAGCAACCCAAAGTAAGATATCAACAACCTGTAAATACTCAGTCTGACCTGAGTATTAAATTCAAAAGAAAATAATACACGGGTCAGTCTAATTCAAACTCAGTTATTAGTGCACATAAGCAATAATAATTAAATAGCAATTAGACTACAGTCACAATAAATCTCGTCTATCCGATCCTTAAATAAAGAAATCGGATAACGATAAATGTAACACGTAACAGTGTTAAACAACAATCAGCAGATTCAAATCATCAACAAAGATAAGTAAAAAGAATATCAATGAAGATAATTTGGAAAACATCGAAATTGCCAAATCAGCAATTAACAACAAAATCATCAAATTAAACCAATAAAAATACAATTCAAATCATATTGAATTGAATAAACGAAACAGTTCAAACAATCGAAATATCAATAAAAACGTCAACTCGGGTAGGGCTGCAGTACACGCACGCGTGTACTGCCTCGCCACTACGGAATATGGAATCCGCAAAAGATCCATAAATCGAAACAAAATAGAATATCATACACGCCATACCGTGTGGCTGCAGTTCACGCTTGCGTGCACTGCCTTGCCACTACAGTGATGATGTACCCAAAAGATCAACGGAAGTTCACACACGAGCACAAGGTCAAACCCAAGCATTTAAGCCGGATTCAACTAAAGTTTAATTAAAAAAAAACAAATCCAATTGCATCAATGCAACGCAAACCAACAAGGGCAAGACTGCATACAATTCGAAACTGCAGTCACCACAAAATGCAACACTAACATCAATAAATGAAACAACATAATGCATCATTGAGACAAGACCAAAGTACAGGCAACATGAGACAGGCCAGAGTATTAACTCAGCATGTGCAAGGCAACTGCACAAGTAACCAGACGTAAAACAGTGATGTACATGGGGAACACAATACAAAGAAGCAACCAAGCTTAAAATGACCGTGTTCAAGGCAGTGCAGCAGTTCAAAATGGAAAACGACAGAGACAAGTGCATCTCTCCTAAATGTACATGAATACTTGCAACTAATGGTGCAAATACAACCTGCAGCTATACACAATGGTATATGACCAAAAGCAATGCAAACTAATGCACTAAGCAAAGCACTAGTACCACTACATGAAACAGGATAATATGCAGCAGTAACTTATGTACAAGAACATGAAGGCAAGGCACAAGTCAGGTAGTGGTAAAGTCAAAGCCCAAGTGAACACAGTGAAACATGCAGAGGCAGTGCCCATATAAACATGAAGACACAGTAGAATAAGGTGACAGCAACAGAGATATGGCCAAAATCATTAACCAGATGCAGAGGTCAAGTCTCTGTTATTAGGACTCAACACAAGTGCAATGGAACAGTTTCAACTAAATGAAACTGGAAATGCAAACAACAAAATAAAGACAGAGGTCAAGCTAATGTTACATGCACTCGAGCTCAAGACAATATATCCCAAATGCAAACTACACAACTGAAATGCAAATTATATCAAACAGTGACAATGTCACTGCAAGTAGATCAAATGAGGTGTTCAATGCAATATGATGCAGCAACATTATGTGTAGTGAACAGTGCAGCATCAGGTCAATGAAGTTTTAACTCAAAACATGGAGCTACTGACAAATGTTTCAAAACAAAGCCACCAACGTGATTACCCAGAAATCCAACATGGTCGGGCTGTGCAACAATGAATGACCGATAAATTTCCATCACTGCCCCACTGTACCGTACACCCCAAATACTACATGAAACTTACAATACTGGAAGGCAATAAGATGGCCAAGTGACAATGTACATTATCCCAAAACTGTCGAGCTATAACAACGAACCGCATAGTGAATGTTCAAACAGTAATGCAGCGACCCATCAGTGAATCAGGGAAGGAAATTTGACACGGTTACAAGGGCAAGCTAATGATACATGAATATACATTTATGGTGATACAGCAGTAGCAATTGTTCAAGACAGAAGGCAAAAGTTGATAACAGTTCAACAGGCATCATTTACAAGAAGCTACTTTACTGAATGAATACAACAAACTCCATATGGTAACAGGTAGTTTTTAAAACATCATCAACATTCTCATGTAAGTGTAGAAAACTACAAAATCAAGTTTAAAATTGTCAAAGCCGAAGCCAACATTATCACAAGCCGAAGTCAACAGTTAATTGGCCACAGGCGAGCTCAAAAGAAAACAACATCATCGTCAAAGAATTTAACATCAAGCAAAGTCAGAGTCTTGAAAATTGAGAAATTAGCATTTTCACAAAATCCAAGTGACTGAAGTCTAACATCAATTCAGCCGAGAAAAACACGAAATCGCAAGTTCAAAATCATTAAAATTCGAAGCAGTAGTAGCCAAGAAAGCAAACAACGAAATTCACGAATAACGAGAGTAAATTAGATGTGAGTGAAGAAAATCACCACCTCATATCCTAAAGCGCAGAACGAACAGTCCTGGGGTGAAGCCATGAAAATCCAAGGATCGATCGAAGAAAATCCAAATTTTTGCAGAAAGAACGAGCCGCCATTCTTAATTTTCTTCGTTTATTTTTGCTTAGGGTTAGAAAATGAAAGGTGAATCAAGAAAGAGGGGAACGACATTTACTTTAACCTGGCGTCAAACAAAAATATGGGCCAAGATTATAAAGCCCATATAATTCTTAAACAAATTTTAAAAGAATTTTAACTCAATGAAATACCAATAGAAATTAGCAACCGATTTAATCACCTAGTGACGATAATTAATTGCTACGAATTCCCGGGTTGTTACAGACTCCCATCCTTATAGTAATTGCGTCCCCGCAATTTTCATAATTAAGGTCGTCAATAACAATTATTATTATTTTTTTCTAACATAATCTGGTTAAGCTAGAAAAATAAAAGTCGAGTATATAAGCACCAAAGAGATCTTTTAATTTCATAAAAGAAATTCACAAATTTTCAACCAAATCTAACTATCAAAAAGATAATCAGAAAGCAACAAAACTGAATAAATACAATTATCAGCAATATTCAATTATCAATTAGATAAATTGAATACAGAAATCCCAAAACAGCAATTATCTAGTTATCCAACAGATAAATAGAAAACACGAACTTCATAATCGGCAAACTCTAATTATCAGCAGAGATAGATAGAAAACAACAATTCAATATAATCAATATAATCTAGAACCAATTGGAGACTAGAAAATTTCATAATCATTAAAATTAGCAAATATCCAACTATCAAAACATTAATCAGAAACAACAAATATTCGATTATCAAAAACGATAATCAAAATCAACAAATATCCGATTATCAAAAACGATAATCAGAAACAACAAATATTCGATTATCAAAAACGATAATCAAAATCAACAAATATCTGATTATCAAAAACGATAATCAAAACTCAAATCAACAAATATTTAATTATCACAAATGATAATCAAATTCTCAAATATCTAATTATCACAAGCGATAATCAGAAACAACAAATATTCGATTATCAAAAACGATAATCAACTCAACAAATATTTAATTATCACAAATGATAATCAAATTCTCAAATATCTAATTATCACAAGCGATAATCAGAAACAAAAAATATTCGATTATCAAAAACGATAATCAACTCAACAAATATTTAATTATCAAAGACGATAATTAAATCTCAAATATCTAATTATCACAAGCGATAATCAGAAACAACAAATATTCGATTATCAAAAACGATAATCAACTCAACAAATATTTAATTATCACAAATGATAATCAAATTCTCAAATATCTAACTATCATAAGCGATAATCAAAAACAACAAATATTCGATTATCAAAAACGATAATCAAATCAACAAATATTTAATTATCAAAAACGATAATTAAATCTCAATTCAAGAAATATCCAATTACCTGCAGATAATTGGAAACAACAAATATCTAGAAATCAACTAAGATACTCTAGAAAATCAACATAAAAGGTTGGATCGATCCCATCAGATGGCGAGTTTTTAAGCTACGCCGCACGTGCATCTCAGAGTGGCCGAAGCCTACCAAGTACTATAAATTTTTGGCGCCCATCAGATTGACCCGAAGGTACGCAGAGTGACCCGAAGGTCTAGTACTGGTATTTGACCCGAAGGCCCGCAGAGTGGCCCGAAAGCCCAACAAATGACCCGAAGGTCCAGCAGAGTGGCCTGAAAGCCCAACAAATGACCCGAAGGTCCATCATATGACCTGAAGGTCCAGCAAATGACCCGAAGGTCCATCAGAGTGGCTCGAAAGCTAAATAAAATCATCAGAATCATCGAACAGCAAATATTTCAATTAACGAGTCCGGAATTAAACAAAATAGCAAACGCACATGTCCCATAACCACGAGTTTTACTAAATCGTTTAATTCTCTTCATCGTTTCCTTGAAAGTGCAAAATTGTGTATTTCAAAAATAACATTTCACATTCTCAAATGGACAAGTCCGGAATTAAGCGAATCAGTAAAAGAAAGGGGTCATAGTCCTCGATTTTACTTAAACGTTTAAATCGCTTTCTCATTCTTTTGAAAACGCAAACTGCAAAACTTCTGAAAAAAATTTCTTTTATTTTATAAAAGTAATAATTTACATTCTCAAACGAACAAGCCCAGAGTTAAGCGAATCAGTAAAAAAAAGGGTTCATAGTCCTCGATTTTGCTGAATCGTTTAAATCGCTTCCTCATTTCTTTGAAAGCGCGAACTATAAAATTTTTGGAAAACCATTTTATTTTTAAAATGATTTGTAAATCCGTGATAAAAACAGCAACATTAGTGACAAATTCGATAAGGAAATTGCACTTCTCAAAACACCGTAGAAACGGATCTCAAAATCAGCATTTTGGGATAACCGCTTGAAAATCCACTTTAAAATATGACGGTTACTGAAGCCAAAGCGACAGTAATATTCATATGTCAAAGTCTCATTAAAATAATTTACATCAAAATACAATATTAGTGAATTTCCATTCATCTAAATGTCAACAAAACACCGTGCTTCAAAAATTTAGCATCGATGTAAAAACCCCGTTATAAAAATAACGGCAACAAAATACGTTCAGAACCAAACATCGGTTCAATGTAAACATAATGCAGTAACGTGTAACTTAAATTTGCACATAAACTACAAAATGAACAAAGAAATCAGTCGAATATATCTTCAATGAAGATAATTCAAAACAACAAAATCTCAACAAAATCACATAACTGCAATCGCTTCGAATCCTCAAATCGGATTCGAAATTTTCAAGGAAAACAAAATAAACACAGCTATGTAAACAACAAATGAAATTTATTTCAATTTCATATTTTTATTTTTAAATCAAAAGGTTATCAGCCGTACTCAGCGAAGACAGTCACTGTTTCCGCTACGCACTCTGATAAACAGAACACACTCAATCAAATCATCAAACATAATTTCACCTATTATTTTTTAAATAAAGATATTTAAAACTTTCAACATATTTTCAAAACTTTAGTTTTGAGTCAAAGCACAATTAAAACATCGACTGATAGTCGTAACACATGTTCCATCTAAGTTATGTTTTATATTATGTCCATAAACCCTAAGCTCTGATACCAACTGTGACGCCCCACCTCTATGCTCACAATAACAAAGAGTATTAAAGGAAATACTGTCTGTTATCACAAAGAATAAGGCTGGATAGGAGCGGCCATCCATAGTTAGGCCTTACACTAGTATTGGTTATCGATAGGAGTGGTATATATTTTTATTTTTCATCTCTTATTTATTTACTCTCATCGACATACAAGATTCCAATATAAAACAAACTACGATGGTTCATAATAGTTTAGGAAAATATATATAATAATAACACAGATAAGTCAAATGTGGAACACAGATAATAAAAAGTCCCATATATATATAACTGAAGTCAGTTGATATACATGTGATACAATACATATGATACAACTACATCTGTCGACTCTGGAAGTTACATATACAAGTACATTATCGTGAATAATATACATGAATATACAACATCCTATACCAAGACAATGACTACTCCAAAAAGTAAGAAAAGACTTCATAGCTCTAGCAGCAACCCAAAGTAAGATATCAACAACCTATAAATACTCGGTCTGACCCGAGTATTAAATTCAAAAGAAAATAATACACGGGTTAGTCTAATTCAAACTCAGTTATTAGTGCACAGAAGCAATAATAATTAAATAGCAGTTAAGCGACAGTCACAATAAATCTCGTCTATCCGATCCTTAAATAAAGAAATCGGATAACGATAAATATAACACGTAACAGTGTTAAACAACAATCAGCAGATTCAAATCATCAACAAAGATAAGTAAAAAGAATATCAATGAAGATAATTTGGAAAACATCGAAATTGCCAAATCGGCAATAAACAACAAAATCATCAAATTAAACCAGTAAAAATACAATTCAAATCATATTGAATTGAATAAACGAAGCAGTTCAAAGAATCGAAATATCAATTAAAACGTCAACTTGGGTAAGGCTGCAGTACACGCACGCGTGTACTGCCTCGCCACTACGGAATATGGAATACGCAAAAGATCCATAAATCGAAACAAAATAGAATATCATACACGCCATACCATGTAGCTGCAGTTCACGCTTGCATGCACTGCCTTGCCACTATAGTGATGTCGTGCCCAAAAACTCGATACCGTGTGGCTGTAGTTCATGCTTGCGTGCACTGCCTTGTCACTACAGTGATGAAATACCCAAAAGATCAACGGAATTTCACACACAAGCACAAGGTCAAACCCAAGCATTTAAGCCGGATTCAACTCAAGTTTAATTAAAAAACAAATCCAATTGCATCAATGCAACGCAAACCAACAAGGGCAAGACTGCATACAATTCGAAACTGCAGTCACCATAAATGGCAACACTAACATCAATAAATGAAACAACATAATGCATCATTGAGACGAGACCAAAGTACAGGCAACACGAGACAGGCCAGAATATTAACTCAGCATGTGCAAGGCAATTACACAAGTAACCAGACGTAAAACAGTGATGTACACGGGGAACACAATACAAAGAAGCATCCAAGCTTAAAATGACTGTGTTCAAGGCAGTGCAGCAGTTCAAAATGGCAAACGACAGAGACAAGTGCATCTCTCCTAAATGTACACGAATACTTGCAACTAATGGTGCAAATACAACCTGCAGCTATACACAATGGTATATGACCAAAAGCAATGCAAACTAATGCACTAAGCAAAGCACTAGTACCACTACATGAAACAGGATAATATGCAGCAGTAACTTATGTACAAGAACATGAAGGCAAGGCACAAGTCAGGTAGTGGTAAAGTCAAAGCCCAAAGTGAACACAGTGAAACATGCATAGGCAGTGCCCATGTAAACATGAAGACAGTAGAATAAGGTGACAGCAACAGAGATATGGCCAAAATCATTAACCAGATGCAGAGGTCAAGTCTCTGTTATTAGGACTCAACACAAGTGCAATGGAACAGTTTCAACTAAATGAAACTGGAAATGCAAACAACAAATAAAGACAGAGGTCAAGCTAATGTTACATGCACTCGAGCTCAAGACAATATATCCCAAATGCAAACTGCACAACTGAAATTCAAATTATATCAAACAGTGACAATGTCACTGCAGTAGATCAAATGAGGTGTTCAATGCAACATGATGCAGCAACATTATATACAGTGAACAGTGCAGCATCAGGTCAATGAAGTTTTAACTCAAAACATGGAGCTACTGACAAATGTTTCAAAACAAAGCCACCAACGTGATTACCCAGAAATCCAACATGGTCGAGCTGTGCAACAATGAATGACCGATAAATTTCCATCACTGCCCCACTGTACCGTACACCCCAAATACTACATTAAACTTACAGTACTGGAAGGCAATAAGATGGTCAAGTGACAATATACATTATCCCAAAACTGTCGAGCTATAATAATGAACCGCATAGTGAATGTTCAAACAGTAATGCAGCGACCCATCAGTGAATCAGGGAAAGCAATTTGACATGGTTACAAGGGAAAGCTAATGATACATGAATATACATGTATGGTGATACAGCAGTAGCAATTGTTCAAGACAGAAGGCAAAATTTGATAAAAGTTCAACAGGCATCATTTACAAGAAGCTACTTTACTGAATGAATACAACAAACTCCATATGGTACACAGGTAGTTTTTAAAACATCATCAACATTCTCATGTAAGTGTAGAAAACTACAAAATCAAGTTTAAAATTGTCAAAGCCGAAGCCAACATTATCACAAGCCGAAGTCAACAGTTAATTGGCCACAGGCGAGCTCAAAACGAAAACAACATCATCGTCAAAGAATTTAACATCAAGCAAAGTCAGATTCTTGAAAATCGAGAAATTAGCATTTTCACAAAATCCAAGTGACTGAAGTCTAACATCAATTCAGCCGAGAAAAACACGAAATCGCAAGTTGAAAATCATTAAAATTCGAAGCAGGATTAGCCAAGAAAGCAAACAATGAAATTCACGAATAACGAGAGTAAATTAGATGTGAGTGAAAAAAATCACTCACCTCATATCCTAAAGCGCTGATCGAACAGTCCAGGGGTGAAGCCATGAAAATCCAAGGATCGATCGAAGAAAATCCAAATTTTTGCAGAAAGAACGAGCCGCCATTCTTAATTTTCTTCGTTTATTTTTGCTTAGGGTTAGAAAATGAAAGGTGAATCAAGAAAGAGGGGAACGGCATTTACTTTAACCTGGCGTCAAACAAAAATATGGGCCAAGATTATAAAGCCCATATAATCCTTAAACAAATTTTAAAGGAATTTTAACTCAATGAAATACCAATAGAAATTAGTAACCGATTTAATCACCTAGTGACAGTAATTAATTGCTATGAATTCCCGGGTTGTTACACAAATGGCACATACTGCCTCTATAAATCAGATGGAAACCTTGTCTCAAGGACATGGAATTTAGGACACCTCCGATCAAACTTTTCTTAATCTTTCTTCTCTTGTTATAAAGCGCAATGTACATAGTTTTGATTAAAAAAGATTAATAAAATAATAAACTAGATGTAGGGATATTATATGGCCTGAACCAGTATAAAAGTCTACCTATCAATTTTATTTGCTTGCAAATCAAATGATAGTTGTAATAGCATAACTCGGTTTTTCAGCCACAAATTTGCTAGATGTAGGGATATTAGACAGCTCGAACCAGTATAAAAAATCACGCACATGAATAAGGGGTTGGAAAATGTAACTTGACTTCATAGTCAAAACAAAATAATCCGTACCCCATATGGGGCATATCATGCTAAGTGTATGACAAAAAGAGAAGATCTAGCACAAAGCTCAAAAGTTGCACATGCATAGCTAAGATTCATTATAAAGGAAAGAAAGGGAAGTTCATGTAGTACAAGTTAGGGAAAAGTTCAAGAGTCTACACAAAGTTCAAAGAGGTAAACATATAACTCTATAGTTTCTTTTTGAGTTTCATTACAAATCATCATAAAGTGCTAGACATATATAAGTAATATATGTATTGTATGATAAAGATCCATTAAGTTGCTAAAGCACACCCTAGTTAGACTTTGAATCCTCCGTCGATAGGAACTTTCTTTTTCTTCTAGGAACATGAGTAGTAGAAGGGGAGGTATCTCAGTTAAAACAACTAAGGAATGTCGAGGCACATTAATAGTAGGGAGCCTTGGATCGTAGTTTACACCACCCTAAGGATTCCCTATGTCTTGCCTCTTGAAAATGTAATCATCATGATTATAAAAGGTAGCTTAAGTCTAGTTTGAGCAAGAAATAAGTAAACACGTCAATAGTGCATTGTATAGCTATATCGACCATAATGTGCCTAACCTTCTCCTGTTGGAGCTTTTCTGCCAAATCAGACTACATGGAGTCAGGAATCATAGGTGTTGAAGGGTGTAAACATGAAGAAGAAAGAGCTAAGGACTACATAGCCTGAACCGACCCGGATATCTGATCTTAAATCTTGTTGATATGTTCAATAGCTATGCGTCGCCCACGTTCAAGACCATTAGTCTTCATTGAGAATGCACCAAACAGTTTAGAAGCAAAGAATGCCCCTCTACCCTCATGGCTTTCATAGAACCTTCCAATATCTTTTTATAGAGAGCTTGCAACTCATCAAATTTGTTTTGGTAATAAGTTATCACTTCTTTTTTCCATTAAGTGGTCGCTTCGCTATCCAAACTAATAGGAGGAGCCGAAACTACTCCAGAGAATGATACCTTAGGAGGCGCCAAATTAGTGGACGTAGTAACTTCTTTAAATAGTTGATGAATAACTTGCTGGGATAGCTCCTTAATAGTTTTTTTAAGTTAATCTCATCTTCATAAGAAACAGTGTCCAATCCTTAACATCTTTTAACAGCTTCTCTAAATCTTTCACCTTTTACTGTGAGGATTTAAATTTAGCCTTAAGATTTTCTATCTTTTTATTAGCAGCATCCAAATTGATTTATTGATTAGTAATATAATTCTATTGCTTAAGTAAAGCCTTATTTGCTTCATCTAGCTCATTTGTTAAATTTCAGACATTGGTTTCCATCCTCTCTCTTTCGATAATGATTTGAGTGGATCGTCATTTGTAAGCTCCAAATCACTGCCAACTTCTCCACATGCCTTAGAAACGCTAACTAGGGTTTGGCCAGTGGTTGGTGGAATGCCAAGTTATGCATCACACAATGGATACAATAATTAAAAAAATGAAGCCGTATGAGCAAGTAAAGATAGTTTTATTTAATTATACAACATTATACAAAACCTATCTTACATGCTTTCACAACCACCTATGACTAATTCTATTTTTAAACCATAATAAATGAGGATGCCCTAAAGGAAGAAGTTCATTCCCTAAAGAAGCACCACACATCCACGGTCCAAAATCATAAAGCGCGTCCCTCCCAGGATTACTTGTGTATTTCTAAACAAGAGCATTTGACATTCCCTCTTTAATTGTGCAATAGTCTAATTCAGTTTCCCTTTTACATACGAGAGTGGTTCTTCTTGATAATCTCTCCACGACTTGTTTTTCTAAACTTTCAACATACCCCTTTAAATATTAAACTAGATTATCTTCTTTTAATGGCTCTAATAAAGAGGTTATCGACACTAATAATTCCTACGTACAAGGAAAATATTATTGGTTTAAACACATTATGGCACCCAATAAGAACAACTAAAACTAGTAACTATAATAAAGCACAACGAAAAAACTAAGGTCAAACATATAGAGCCCAATTTCATTCATTAATTACAAAGATGTTCTTATAAAAAATCAAATAACTAAGGACGCAACAATATCCAAAATATTATTACAAGTTTCATGAAACCTAAGAAACAGCTAAAAAAGAAAATATAATAAAGCCAAAGTTCAAAGAGTTACTTCATCAGTTGAGAGACCTCAGCGATCCGATCACGGTTAGCGTTAGGCACAGCAAGAGTTATATCCTCAGAATTAGAGCTACTAATAAATTCTGAATAGAAGCTGACGGAGTAGTAGCGACTAGCGACTCCACTATGTTCATTAACCCATGAGGTGCAATAATGTGGTTGAGTAGACTGAATGTGTTCGGAATTATGTAAAGAATTCTAAACTCGCTTTTGCATCAAGATCGTCAAGGCATTTTGCTTAAAATTATCACTTGTCCTACGCATAAATCTGATAAAGAACATTTAAGCCAGAGCATTCAGCATCTTTCATCATTTTATACAGTTTCGTTTCCAGCTGTTTCACTCCTCGAGTCAACTCCACATTTTTCTATTTTCTTTTCGTAAGTGCATCTTTTGCCTTTGTAACACACGATTGCATTTCTTTAAATTTTTTGTTGAACTCCTCTGGATATTTCTTATAGCCATTCTCTCTTTGGCTCCTAGCCTCAATTTCACGTGCGGCACCATTTAGATGTTCCTTCAACTTTAGAACTTCAACTTGTGCGCTAACCAATGTAGAACCAGAAGTTTCCATCCGATGATGTAATTCCATGGCTAGAGCATATCGATATAAAGGTTTTTGGTAAAATAATATACACAACATGCACCATAAACAGAACTTCCTAATGATTTCAATAATTTCAAATCAAATTAGTACATTGGAAAAAACTTATATAGGGACACTAGAAGACCTCTACAGTAGATGGTCCTAAAGTCGATGGCAGCATTGCAGGCGGATGAGAAGAAGAACAAAGAACAGAGATGTCATTAATCATTAGGCGACCCATTTTCTTAGCTAAAATGGAAGCAACACCATATTCTGGCAGAGCTAGGAATCGATGAGAAGCTGGAAGCATAGTGGGAGGAGGCACAAGTATCGTAGTAGCAATGGAAGAAGACATTTTCAGGCTCAGTACTAGATTCCGTGATTTGTGAATTGTTATGCTTCTATATAGGTGACGACATTTGTATGCATAGGTTTGTGATATTAGTGTTATGTGATGCTTCGGTGATTGTCTATGATATTATAATTATATACCATGCATACGTTTCCATACGCACACACATACGCACATTGTGATAGTTGACTTGATTTAATCTCACAGTGTCATCATATTATTATTCCTAGCATATATTGTGTCACATATATTCATAAATCCTTGATTTAGACATAGGCCGCCAATGTGTTATTTAGTAATACTGAGGTTAACCCAAGACGTTTCAAGTATGGTGACAATATGACCATCTTGTGCTTTTTGTGGGCAAAGAGTAGACATGATACTTAGGATTGTTTGAATATTATTTATATGTGGTAGAAAAATTATATGTGTATCATTGTACTGTATATTTCTTATACACATTGTATTGAATTGAGTTAGTTGACATATGAGATGTTTTGTATCCATACGATGCTATATATGCTATATATTATGGATGTGAATCTGACTCTGTGTTTTATATTATTCAATGTATGTTATTTATTGTTCTATAATGGACACACACATGTTTATTGCTCTATGCCGGTACTATGTAAATAGAGTGAGTTGAATTCGATGTTTAAACACGTATCGGTGTTAGAGCAAGAGAATATTCATGTATGTACTCCATATAGCCTCATTTTTTGTATTATCTGAGAGTATTAATTAGTAACTATCTCGGATAGTTACGATATAGAGGTGGAGTGTTTCATCCTTCCGTTTCCTTTTATGCTTGTCACCGGTCTTCTTGGCTTAAAAGCATCAGGTACCTTAGACGTCGTTCCTACATAATTAAATAACAACACATCTAAGAACTTACATGACAACAAATGAATAATAATTAAAATAAGATCAACCATCACTCGAACATATGTGAAAGTATGCACATTTCACAACATATGCATAATAATATGCTCACATAACAAAGATTGTACCTTATGGCATAGAAGTGTTAAAAATATAAACGAACACTGGATGTGAAAAACGATGATGTTGGCATAATGAGGACTTGACTCCTTAGACTATCGTATATTGAGGACATAGCACCTTAGACTATCAAATATTAAGTCCAGGTCCATGCTAGTCATTTCTCTAAAGTCCATAACATTGTTAGGATTAAGCCCAAGACTCATCATCGCCCCACCGTTTATGAGGCTACCATATCAAGCCCTAACTGATAGGTATAAAACCATATAAAAAAAACTTGTCCTACAAGGAAAATTTTCTAAATTATCTCAAAGTACAACAAACAATGTACAAAAAATATCCTCATCTTGCCATGAACCTGATGCCACGAACTGCGCATGAAACGAAGGTCATACGCGAGAGTTATATGCGTTTGAAGGTAGAGGCATCTGTTTAATTATCTAATTTATTTATTTGTTTTTGTATGCATATAATATGCTTATAAATGCATTACTACAGTAAAGAAATATTCTCGATCCCATCTTTAGAACTCGTTGTCGTCGGTGTTCTAGCTCAGCTGCAACGCCTACCGCCACCACATCGACAATCTTACATCACCCAGAGCCCTCATGCACTAATCTAAGCCGAAACCCCCGCCCTAGTCACCTTAAACGTCACCCACTATGCTGACATCGACAATGATTTGTGCTGAGATTCCCGTCGCCTTACTCAGAATTGAGATGATTGAAACCATCCGAGCACCAGTTCATATGCTCACACTTTTCGATTACCATAAAGTAACCGTTTCACTATTGGATCGAAATGGATGATCCACATTTATCGAATCTTTCGATACATTTTCCAATCAATATGTTAACCCAATCGATACCTGAACATCGCCAGTGGACTCTTATCATCGAGAACTACAAATTTGATACATAATACGTCTAATTTGGAACACTTTTATATTTCACATTTTTTAAATAGGTGCGATTAACCTCGACTAATAGTAATTGATAAAATTGTTTTTTTTAATAATTTAGCCATGGCATACTATACCTAATCATGTTTTTACAAAAAATATTACTTTTTAACTTTTTAATTACGTCATTTCTAATGTAATTTACGCCCAAATGGGATGAATTACTATATCTTACTAATTTATACCCAAATAGGATGAATCTCACCCACCGATTAGTTGTGCATCTTCTTTGATTTGACGTAAGCCCTTCATCTCCTTCCCTGTCCAAAAATTTCATGCCTTCAAAACTTAAAATTTCTTAATAGCGTTGATTTATTTGCACAGGCCTCTCCACGGTGATGGTTTTATATAAAAATTTCTCGATATCGATTGATGGAGGCAAGATTTGTTACACAAAAGTGATAGGGTTAAACATCTATTTGTAGACAAAAAAACAATAATATTGGGTTGAAATTTTCATAATAATTACTTTACAAAAATGCCATTGGGTTTGACTTCTTCTAATTTCTAGCATGTTTAACCAAATTCAACAAGTTGTACATATTTTTTTTACTAAAAACGATATTCTAGACGCAATGGAATAGGTATTAGTGCCTAATTCTAACTTGTAAAAATGTACTATTTTGCCCTTTTACGCAAAATTACTATTTTTCCCTTTTATAAAAAATTATGGTTTTATCCTTTTAGTTTAATTATTTAATTACATAAAATTTTAGGGTGTTATAGAATGACTCACTCGATAGTTTGCTGCTGATAATAATGACTAAGATCAAACAAGAAATCTCGAAGTGATAATGTTCTCTCGACTTGCGAATACTATTAAACTTCAGTATGGATACTTTGATTATAGTTAAGTTATGGCATGACATCCATCATTCAACTACAGCCAGGTTATAGTTGAAGCACTAGAAGTGAAACACTACCCAATAGAGTATTCATGCACTCAGTTATATGAGGTTACTATCATGGTCAAGTATAGCCAACTCAAAGTCAAATTATATGGCCAGAGTAGTATGGCTAATAATAAATAAGGACTTTGTATTTGGACCAAACCAAGTGGAACGTGGATGGGTTTTGGAAATTTAACCATAACCAATATCCATAAGTCCTAAAGTGGTACCTTTTTGATAAATAAAATTGGTGTGAATAATCATTACTAAAAGGTATCGCTTAGTAGCGTAAAATTGGATTTTACCGAAAGATGTATAAGCAATAAATTTGACCAAACTATCACATTACTAGCTAAGGTAAAGTGTGGGTGTTGATATTCGAATTGTTCAATATTAATAGTTGACTGAATTTGCACTAGTTAGTTGTATAATCGTATTGATGAATACTTCAAAATAACATATAATTTAATTAATCTACAATTGTTGTAAATTAATTAATATTTATGAAATATTAATAGTTTATTCCTCTTATATATTGGTGTCATTTGTAATATTCTTAAATTCCATTAGTAATTAATTAGGGAATATACTAAAGTTATATATGCACAAATCGATATACGACATCGACATACATTTAAATTGGATTTGAATGTGATTAATAGCTAAACAGGTTTGGAACATTTGAGGCTCCAAAATGCCCTATGCATGGTCGACCAAGAGTGGAGCAAAGGAGGGGTTCAAGATTTGAATTTTGGATCTACAACTTGGTAAAAGGTGGATTGAAAAATTAAATAAAATTGTTCTTCTTAGCTCATTATATAAAAGCAACCCTACCCCTTTGCTGCTGGTATGATCTTTCTTTTCCATCTCCTTTGTTCCTGCCATACCAGAGTTGTGTATACCCTTACCCCATGCCAAAACACCAATATAGATCAAATTAAATACAAAACATGATAGTCCAAATCTTTGCAATATCCAAAGGGTAATTCTAGATGAATCTATGAGTTGTTCAGTCAATCAAAGAACATTCAAAGGCGACATCCAATTAGGTATAATTCCTCTTTATGATTTATATTCTATCATATTAGTATAGATTTATAATATTAATTGAACAAATTTATATGCACAGTTGTTATCGCCTTATCAATATATTATTATATAATTATGTGTGTGTGTGTGCACGCACGCACGCTTTTGCGCATGTGTCAATAAGCTTCATTGTCAATGTATTACATATTTGTTTTGATTAGTAAAATGGTTTTTAATTTACATATAGCAATGTATGGGTTACACACACAAAAATATATTTAATTTTTAAAACGCTGAAACTATTTTTAATCAATTTGATTTTACGTAAATGCAAATATAAAATTATAAATACATATGTATATATGTATAATCATTTTAAAATAATCCGTGTATCAAATTATATTTGCAACAAAAATATTTTTGAAACACAATATATTTTATTTGTAAATATATGTTCGTAAATTGCTTTTAAGTAAAATTATTTTATTAATATGTATATATATTTAAAATTAATAATTCTATAAAATTATATGGAAAAAGTTGGTCAAAAAGAATTTTATATATTTGTATAATTATTCATAATTTAAAAATAATTTTATTGTAAATTAAATAATTAAACATGTGTACACAAACACACACATATATATAAATTTTGTTAATCTTTTGTTATTTGAAACATTGTAATATTATATTTGTAATATATTTATACATATATAGATCTATATTTGGTTTTTAAACTATTTTACTAAGTAAACAAATTAGATATTTTGAAAGGAGTTTGAATTCCAAAATTATTGACTCTGTCAAGATTTTGAAATTTGAATATTTCCATATATTTTTATAATTTTTGTTGGACAGTAATGTGCATAAATAGAGCGATTGTGTCGGTTGTAATGTAAATCCAAACACCTTAATATATACACAGTAACTGCAACGACCTGGAAATTTCGATCACGAAATTTCCAGATAGTTAGTGAAAAGAAGAAAGAGAAAGAAGAAAGAGATATAAGAAGAACAGAAAAGAAACACACAATCTCACATTCGCAGCGGATAAAATATAATATCACATAAATAATAGTTTTATAAGAAGAACTATATCATTACACTTATATCTTTATACATCAGAGTTACATCATTACACAAATACCGGACAATTTAAAAAACTAACTTGTCCCAGATAAATACAGCAAAACACCTCATACGTTCCTGCCATCCACCTCGTCTCCTGAGATCTAGAACGTCCTTACCTGAAAATCTGCAATACTCGGTCTGACCCGAGCATTACATCAAAGTAACACCCAGGTCAGGCTGGAAACCAGCGTGAGTAAACCCATCTAACATGAATGACAAAAGCATACAACTTATATAACCCGTGGTACTTGTATCAATTTACAAATTCACAATTCGTTATAGACATCGCTGATATCACACATCAATATCTAAGTACTAGAACTTGGATTAATAGCCAAAGTCATTTAAATCATTCCATACCAGCCTGTTGATTTCACATATCAATAAAGAATCTAAGTGGTTTCGGGTATTTATTAATACCTGATTCCAGTCTCTTCAAAACCAATATTATCTTAACTTAAATTATTCAAGTGAAATACAACTAAATTTTAAATACAGGATGTCACCTAATTCATCAACAATAGATAACCACATCATCACAATTTAAATCAAACATATCTTATCACATCGCCTTACAAACCACATATTAGGAATAACAATTAATCAAATACTTCCAATATCGTTCTATTTATCATTTAATTACATTTAAATAATTAACCCTTAATTAATTTCACAAATTAATTATCCTTAACTCAATACGGTAATTAACCTTTAATTATTTCATTAATTAATTGCTAACCATAAATATTGATCACCTTTGATTAATAACATCAGTAAGTAACTACCCTTAATTACTTCATCAAATAAATTAATTACTCCTTAATTATCTCTAATTAATCCCTTGATTTATTGTACAAAATAATTTAATCCAAATTATTTTCACAGTTCCATCTTCCACTAATTACATCCAGTAATTATCATTAATTACTTCACTAAGTAATTATACTTCATCAATTACATTAAGTAATTATCATCAGACCATCAAGTGATTTAAAATTAATTAAACTTAATTAATTAATTACAATTAAGAAATTCATTTATCTTAATAACTTAATTAATTATAATTAATTAACCTTTAATTAATAAATAATCCTTTATTAATTTTAAAACATTTCTTAGTTAATTATCTAAATTAATTGACCCTTAATTGTAATTAATTTAAATCTTAATTGGTTTTATTAATTAATTATTCCCTAATCATAAATTAATTAAATTAACTAATTACTTCTTAATTACCTGTAACAACTAGGTATTTTCAACCATTCGCATCCATTATAAGTGTATAGGTAGACACTCATACCGGAATTGAATTGCTCAAAATACCGCGTTGTAAATAAAATTTGGCAAACCTCAGAATATACAGTAAATAAAAATAACAGATCACAGACATAGAGTAAATATAATGCAGCGGAAGTAAAAGAGATAGTAGTTCATGAAGCTACTATATAAATATATCAGAGTTACATAAGATACAACAGAAGAAATAAAGTACAAAAGAAGTCTCAATACATAGAAATCTACTAATACAATAGATGGAAAGGACCAACAGACAGAAGAGATAAAACTAGACAAGCAGATAATATCCAGCGATTCCAAATCTCCAGAAAGTGGAAATCCAAATCTGTGAATACTCAGGCTGACCCGAGCGTAAATAAAAATACAACACTAGAGTCAGGACATACATACTTATACAATGTAAACCAACTCAAGTGAAATGTAGCAAAGGTACAAGTAACTTAGAAGATGCTTGGGACCGCTCATCCTCTAAGGATCCGTTAAACTATTTACTATGTAGTAATATACGCTATATATAGTAGTGTCTAATCAGTAAGGTATAATCATATAGAAAATAGCGTTAAGGGGATGGTGAACCTTAACGCGGTTGGATCTTTAAAACCAAAATCGTAGTGGGCTCGATATAAGGAGATGACACGGCATGCGAGGCAATGCCATGGTGGATACACTGTTTGCACTCCCGGACCGGTGGTGACGGCAAGCCAGCAGCTTCCGCCCACCTCGAACAATACCCCCGATCAAAGCGGCGCCACATATCGAATCACAAAAGTAATAGAATGGTTTCCGATGGAGCATGCTCGATGAAAAGGTGCGAGCCTTTGTGTAGCCCGATATAGCTCCTGTTTTAGTCATTTATGCTAACTCACGGGAGTTGGGTCCATGTAATATACGTCGAGAACGTCACCACCATCCTACTTCATTCAGGAATCTCCACCGCGTACACAGTTGTTAAAGTGGTTTTCGGTATTGGCCGGCTATAAGACAATATCCGATCCCGGTCTCTTTAACAACCAATCGTTATTATAACCCATAGTTATAACTTTGAAACAATATTTTATACTTCAGAAATAAAATATCATTTCAACCCAAATCTTTATCAAAATAAAGATTAAATCATTTCCAAACCATTTAAATATATCATCATACCATATCTTTCAATTCAAATATTTATCAAAATAAATATCAAGTCATTTCTAACCATTTCAATATATTAAATTATCATATCCTTTAAAAACTTCCTTTCAAATCAATTTAATATATTTAAAATATCATATCCTTCAAAACATCCTTTTTAAATCATTTTACTATCAAAATATCATATCTTTCAAAACTTCATTTCAAAACATTTTTAGTATCAAAATATCATATCTTTCAAAACTTCATTTCAAAACACTTTAATATATCAAAATATTATAACTTTTCAAAACCACATTTCAAATCATTTTAATATATCAAAATAGATATATTTTTCAAAACCACATTTCAAATCATTTTAATATATCAAAATATCATATCTTTTCGAAACCACATTTCAATCATTTTAATATATCAAATAGTCATATTTCAAAACAAATTACTTCATTTTAAATCATAAAAATGAAGTTATTACATTTAATAATTAAATTATTAAATTCCAAAAATTTAAACTTTTCAATGTTCATTTATGCACTTATATTTATTAAAACAATGAAAATTCAAGTTTCGCAGCATTTGGAAAATGCTACAGAAAGTTACATTCAAAACAATTCAATTTAACAAAAGACAGCATTTAAAAATGCTGTTAATTAACTTCAAATATTCAATAGAATTTCACAAACACTTATTTTTTTATTTAAATCATTTTTAAATTATAAAATCATACATTTTCACATTCATAAGCATCATTTAATTTTCCTTAAATTCATGATTTTATAAAGTTAAGTTTCCTTTCAAAAATCAATATTTATTAATAATTCGCTTATTAAATTTCAACATTCAAATTTAAATTCATTACATTAAATTTCAACTTAACACTTAAGTTCAAATTCTTAAATATAACTTAATTTTATTTTTATTTACTTAACTAAAAATTCACTTTTAAGTCAATTTCATAAATTTCCAATTTTAGTTATATTTCAAAATTTCAACTTAATTATTCATTCATTTCACATTTCAACTTTATTAAAAATCATTAATATGATATAAAATCACTTTAAATTCATTTAAATTAAAATTATCATAAATTTATCATAATTTCATATTCAATTTAATTTCCAATTATAATTAAATCAAATTTTCCAAAATAATTTACATTCAAAATTTTCTAACTTTTTCATTAATTCATTTCACTTACAATTATTCAGAAAATCAATAATATTTTACAAAAATCCTTTTTAATTAGATTTAAATCAAAATATTTTAATATTTACATTTCTAAAATAATTTAAATTTTTTTAGAAAAACATATATTAACTACGGGTCTGTACATAATTTTCTACACTAGGAAAGTGATACGGGTAATATATCATTTCAACCCGTAATTTACAAAGAAAATCCGGGTTTTATCATTTCAAACCCGCAGTCCCAAGTAAATGAAATAAATTGAAAATCATTCAGGCCTGCCATTTCAGCCCATAACAATTTTACCTTATTCTAAAGTCAGTTCGGGTATGTATCATTTCAACCCATAGTGATTCTAATCCAAAGGGAACTTGCAGTGTGATGAATAGATAAAATAAACAGAATAGCATGAAATGACAGTAACACATAATATGATAGGTGTAATAACAGGTGTGAACATCATATAATAATAATATAAGCAGTTATAACATGATCATATAATTCTACAGATTCACAGGGTGTCAATTTATTACTTATATAAGTACATAATGTTTGGTGAGAAATACTCACATGTTCAAAGCTGGAGATCGACACCAAAGCACAGATACTGACACAACAAAGGCACGAAACTATGGACAAGACTAGAGAATGGAGAGCCAAAGCTATATCCCTTGAAAACAATTACACAAACAGTACAATGCATACATAAGTTACAACACACATTTATCATCAAACAACATATAATTCAACACCCAAAACCATAAACATTTGAATTGCACTTGCTCTCTACCTCAGGTACTTCAGTTATGGAGTGACTAAGCTCAGCTAACACAGGGAATTGGGTCTGGTTTGGGTGTGCAAAGGGTCGGCCTACACATGGGTTTGAAGGTGGTTGTGATTTAGGTGCATAACTAGGTGTATAAGGCTAATAATCATCACATCTAGGCTATATTATGGTTCGGCCAGAGGTCATTTGGGCTCGGCCTGATGCTCAGGTGGTGGTGGGTGGTGTGGAAGAGGGTGGAGGTCAGGTCAGAGGTGGTGGAGGTTGTATCGGCAAAAGGTGGAGGAAGAAGGAGATGGCAATCCTAGACAAGGTTTGGTACATGTGATGGCTAGTGCTAGTTTAGATGGATTTTTGTGATGATCTTCACCATGGCTTGTCTTGGCCTGAGGAGGAGAGGTGTTAGGATGTGTGATGGTTATAAAAAAGTGGTGGGGGTGGTCGGCCATAGCTTGGAGGAGGGGGAATACAACTATGAAGGTGGAGAGCATGTGCAAATTCAAGTAGAAAATCAATAAAAGACAAGAAGAAGATAGAATTTTTTACCAAAGCTTCACAAGGAGAATAGCCGTGATTTTTTTTTGAGACAAAGAGAAATGATTTTCGTGAAATTGAAAAAAAAAATGCAGCTAAAATGAGTAGATTGCTCGGCCAAAACAATTAAGAGAAGAGTTGGGAAAATGAAAGGTCGGGAGATGAAAAGACTTAGGAATTCCAAAAGTTTTAAACCTTTCAAATTCCTTAAATTTGTTTATATAACTTGATATTTCTGGAAATAATAATAATCCCAGATAAAATTTCGAAAATTTATCAAAATATAAAAATATATATATATAATATTTATTAATTATATAAAGTTAAATTAAGGAAAGTAGCTAAAAATAGTAAACTAGTCTAGAAAATTTGAAATTAAATGAAATAAATTTTAGAAAATTCGTATGAGCTTGTAATATATTTTTAAACATAAATAATAATATAAAATAAAAGTATCACAAAATAAATATATAAAAAATTAAATTTAAATATAATTTTAATGAAGAAAATAGCAGAAAATAAGAAAACAGCCTTTAAAAAAAGAGAAATCAACACAGTAAACTTTGGAAAAATTATAACATCACTTTAAAAAATATTAAAAGACAAAATATACTTAAAATAAAATATTAACACATGAATTTTTTCTTAAAGAAAATAGAAAAAGATTTAAAGAAATTGCTTAACAAATCCAAAACGGTGTCCAGAAATTTCAAACAAACCACCATTGACTTTGGAAAATTGTTTACTTTATTTTTAAATTATTATAATACAAAATTATACATACAATAACATATTGAACCAGATTAAAATGAAATATGACAATAAAATATGATTTATACAATTTAAAAATAACAAAATTGCACAATATTGAAATATACATAACTTTCACAGTTTAACTCCGTTTTCAGCGAAACGAAAAGAAGTGTTCAAATTATTACATCTATTTTCATAATAAAAGATAAAATTTATGATTTCAAATGATTTTAATTTTAATTTTAAAAGTCAAAGTTTAAACAGCTTGAGTAGAAATTCACCTTTTTAGTAAAATGTCCAATTTATACTATTTTGAACTATAGATCACTTAGTAGTCAGCATTTATATTTAAAATGAAATATTTGAAATTAAAAAAATTAAAATAGAAATAAAGTCAAATTTAAAATATATAGGCAAAAATCTAGGGTTGTTACATTACCTTATTAATTTAATTAATTTCAAATCATTAATCTTTATCTGATTTTAAGATAAAACTTTCTTAATTATGACTAAATCGCCATTAACAAAACATTGGAAAATAGTATGAACTTAAAATCTTTTATATATTAAATTCTTTAAAGAAACAAACTTTGCTTTTAACCAAACCAAGCCCGAAAGAAACTCAAGCCCATTACCTACCAAAGAGTCAATAATGCAACCCATTTGGGCCGTAACCCAATACCCCAAACTCCTTTCTTCTCCTTCCTTTCATTTCCCTTTTTGAAATGTTATTTTAGTTTAAATTCAAAATATAGTTTTAATCATTCGAACTGCTCGATACTACACTCGAGCTACCCACCAAATTTCTCGAGAGTAAACCCGAGTACAAGCTAAAGAAAACCCGAGCATCTCTGAGCATCTCGCCTACCTTGTTTTCCTTCGAGTCATTCACGCTATAAACACGAAGTCGACACCGAGACACAATCGTTCCTCCTAAACTCGAACCCACAGCACAACCCAAACGTGCACGTGCATGTGCACGGCAACTCTAGCCACCGGGGATTAGCGCCTCGACCACCTACAAGTCATCGGCAACACCACCACTCCATACGATAACCCAGATCAACTCCAACAGCCATAAATCGAAATCGAGTGCTCCAGGTCGAACTGGAACAAACACTTTAATCAAAAATCACATCGCTGCCCACAAATTTGACCACCGGAGCCCACACGAGTCCGACCACACCCTCGCCACTCACCCACGAGCCCATCCTCTAGGTGCGATCACCTGAAATGCTTTGACGACGTCGCGGCAAACCACCATTCAAATGTTTTGCTTAAACCCTAATTAGATTCAAATCTCCATCTACGGTGAATAAAAAAATATTTTTCATTTTATTTGAGATCATCGATCATCCCAGCTCCCCTATACTAAATTTCGACCATCGAAAATAATCCGATCACTTAGGTTTCACCAAAACCCATCTAACGTTAAACAAACAAATGCAACGTCAATTCGAAACTAAAAACTCCGATTTTTGTTTTAAAAATCATCATTTTCGTAATAGTTTTAGGTGATATAATCCAATGTGAGATTCATGCAATTCGAAATTTGGGCAAAACTTGAAATTTCCACTGTATATTATTATTCAGACAAAACCACTCCATATTATGTTAAAAACATATTTTTGAAATTTAGTTATGATGTTATTAAACAGATTTTGTTTTTACATCACTGACTAAAAATGATCAGAGCAATTGGATTTTTATTTTGAACTAAAGTTTAAAACTATACATTATTTAATAGTCATTTCTTGCATGTTCTTCCAGATATAAACATAGCATGTATGCATATACACAGACATCTTTCTATAGCCATACAAACCTAGTTTGATTCAAAACTACCTAGGTGATCACATGCAAATCAGATATCCAAAACAATTTTTTGTTTAAAAGTAAGTTTACTCACTTTTGTAGGAAGAAACAGAGAGGTTCTTACCTAATCCCAAACATGCAGAAGCATAATAACAGATAACACAGATTTTATTTTGCATGCACACCCATTCAAACAACTTCAACATATAAGGGAAAAAGATTTAAATCAAAGAAATGGGTGTTTGCTCACTTTTATACAGCTTGAACAGAAAAACAGAGAGCTCTGATCTGAATTATCTCTGTGCAAAACTGAAACTTAATTGACTGGAACTTGATGTTGAGATGATGATGCTTTTTGATTTCCAGTTTGATAAATCTCTAGTTTTTGAAACTGCTGCTTTAACTCATCTGGTTTGAAAGTTTGATCACATGTTTGTGAAAATGATTTACAGGGTTCTAAGTTTGACCTTGTGTTTTGTTATACAAGTTTTAGGAACAAAAATTCTTTTACTGATCAAAGAAAATGAGAGATAGGGGAAAGATAGGTTTACATAGATTTAATTTAGGATTAAAAAAATAAAAAAAATAGAGAAAATAAAATAAGAATGGTGAAAATTGTAAAAATTGTGAACACTTGTCCTTTATTATGCTTAATTTATTTACACTTGTTATTAAGGAGGGTTATAAGCTAACATATGTATTTTGCATTTATTTATTTAAGAATGCTTTTATAATATATTTTTAATTAATTCTACTAATTAATAAACACTTTCCAATACTAAATAAATAAAATTTTCTTTTGAGGAAAATAATATAAAACAAATTATAATCATAAATAAAAATCATATATAATACATTTTAAATGTAAAACATATATATCCAAGATATATATCCTTCCTTTGAAATTCCAAATTCAAGTCCAACAAAAAATAAATTTTGAAAAATATATATATATATATGATTTAAAAAAATACAAATTTACTTTGTAAATAATAAATTTTATAAGTTCCTGTTGAACTCAAACAATAGCTTCCTACCTACCATATATATATATATATATATATATATATATACATACATGCTTATATACATGTATATGGACACACTTTTAAAGTTACAAAAATAATAGATTTTTCACCCATCTATTTATATTTTAATGACTTATCATTAAATTCCACATTTAATTCAATTATTATTATAGTTTCAAATTCACCTATTTACATCCAGATATCCTAAATTACCAAATTTTATTTGTTTAATTCAAATAAAATTAGTATCCCAATAGCTGAAAATTAGTTAATTATTCTATTAACTGTTATTCAAAAACTGGGTTATCACATTCCTTCCCCTTTGAATCTTTTCGTCCTCGAAAAGGAACAAAGCCAGAATTTATTAAAATGCTTATTATTAGAAAAATTATTCTTTGAAAAAAACGGTTTAAAATCTACATAATATTATAAAATGGTTTTATAAAAATACTTTTTATAACTCGATGTCTCAACCAGTCCATCCTTGTTCTCATAGAAATTCGGTCATACGTTGATCAGGCGTAGGACTGAAAATCTATAAGTACTTAGCAGACCCATTTTCAACACCCAATGAAAAATACTTGGAAAATAATTTTATTGAAAATATAGAAAATAGTTTTTGAAAATAGAGGATATATCTTTGGTGAGAATGCTCTGGAAATCATCACCCCCATCCATGGTCGCAGTTAACCCGATGGTTATGTTGCCATCCCGACAAAATCCATAGATAACTGTAGGCCTCCGCGCCCCTCGATCACACCACGGAACCCGCTACAGATCGCAGCTACAACTGGGGTTACGTAGCTATCACAGCAAAAACCCATATAACTGTAGGCATCAGCGCCCTCGAATTTCGCTGCCAAAAGAATGAAACTTCTCCACTCCACTTGACTATAGATCGTAGTCTACCGATGTTGCGTTGCCTTTCCGACAAAATGAAGTGTAGACCATTGGCACTCATCCTCCATACATTTTTCGCTATGGTCCCCACAGTAGATCGCAGTGACATCGAGTTACACTGTCGTCACAGCATAACCCAAATGCCCCTGTAGGCATCAGCGCCCTCGACTTTCGCTACCCAATAATCCTCAGGAACTAGTTTGTCCGGACTCCTCACAGGATCAACTTTAGAACCCCCCTTGGGGCTCAAGGCAGCACCACCCGGTGGTACTCCTGAGAAGTCCATTCCAAGAGAGCGCCTTTTTCCCCAGAGCCATCATCAAAACATTTTATACTATATATATAGTATCTTTAAATCATACACCTAGTATGATCTCATACAAAGCTTCTTTACACAAAATCGATTATTCCAAAACCGATAATTCTCAAACTAGGCTTTTCAAATTCTCATATTGATTTTAACCAAAGATCAAAAGCCTTTCCAAATCCAAAGGTTCCCAAAACTTTTTCCAAAATCCTCATATGATCCTTTATATATATATATTCAGATATATAAAATCTTTCAAAACTTTGGATCATTTCAAACTTGTATAAAACTCCTTTTATACTTCAAACATTTTAAAAAACCATTTTCTTCTAGCAAAAGATTCAACAAGGGGAGTTTCATTTTATAAAACAAAGATATTTAACTTTGTTTATTCAAAATCAAACATTCAAATTTGATTACTCCTTCCAATATCATTTTCATTCAAATCTGTACGATGTACACATATCATTCGTGCGCTATACCTATCTGATCGCTTACTCGATCACACAATTTCACTTCCGAACTAGTATTGTCCACCCAACTTCCTAGTGCGGACACAGATCTGGTTTCTTGATCAGAAACCATCATTCTCCTTGCATAGTCATAACTATGATAGAGAATATCCAGAACCAATCAACAATCCATATCCAGGTTTGCCGTCGAAAATCGAGTGAAAATCCCACTCGGATCGATATAACTATCTCGAAATTCTGTGCTCGAATTGGGATCAAATCACTATGCGAACAGAATAACATACGTACACCCTACGTATTTATCTTTATTATTTATTAGCCAAACCAATTCTCTTTCTTTTCACATTTACTTAATTTTTCATTCACTTACTCATAATTGCTTCAATCCATTTGGATTATCACCTCTATTCTTATCTCGATTGAGTATTTAACCAATAACAGTTTGAACTCTGACCATTTTATTTAGAAAATAGCTTGAAAAATTTAAAAATAGTTAAGTAGTTGGAAAATAATTACTAGTTTGTAAAAGAGCCGTAAAATAGTTCAGTGATTGTAAAATAATTGGAAAATAGTTAAATAGTCGTAGAAATTTTAAATAATTCCAAAATAGCTATAAAATAGTAATTAGTAGTTGAAAATAGTAATTAGTTTATAAAATAGTTAGAAAATTGGTAAACAGTTTCAAAAATAATTGTAAAACAAGTATAAGATAGTTTGGCTTTTAAAAGAAAGGTTGTATATATAATGAATAGCTTGAAAAAAAATAAGTTTATATTAAAACAATTTATAGTAAAAATAGTCCAGAGTCAAAATTGTTCAATTCCCAATCTCTATTCCCAATCAATTCAATTTAAATTCCATTTTCATTTAAATTTACTTAACTCCAATTTAAATAACTTCAATTTCTATTGAAATTGATTCAACCCCAATTCAAGTTGAATTAATCCAAGTTTCTTTCCAAATTTAACTTTATTCAACCTTGATCTCAAATTCTTCTAATTCAAATAAATTTCAATTGAACTAGTTCCTATTTCAATTCATTTCAACTCCAATTTGAATTAATCCCAATTTCAAATTCCATTTCCAAATCAAGTTGAATTATTCTTGATTTCCTTCCATATTCAATTCAAATTCCATTTGAATTTAAAATTATTCAACTTTAATTACAATTCCAGATTATTCAAATCAATCCAATTCAAATTTTCCATTTGAATCTTATACTCATACATCTTCAATCACCATTTCAAATAATTCAAATCAAATTCAATTCGAACTAATTCAAATTTTAAACCATCTCGAATTATATAAATTCGAGTTAACACCTCAAATGTTGATTTAATTTCTTTAAATCGATTTTCCTTTAAAATTTTTTAATCAATTCAATTCACAGTTCAGACCTAACATACTATACCACAAGTCAAATTAACCTTTATTTTTACATCAATAACCCAAACCTTTAAACAATTTAATTCTGAGTCCAATTCTCAAAATTCCATTTTAAATTATCTTTACTTAACTCATTACAAGGTTCAAGTAAGAGTTTCAAACAATTTTAATTTACAAATTCAATTACTCAAATTTTTAGTTCAAGGTAATTCCATACCCTTGATTTCAAATTAAAGTTTAATTTCCCTTTTATCTTAACAATGGATTACCATACTCCATCTCTCATTCATTTAAACAATTTCAATTCACAACTTAAAGATTTTTAACAACAATATGATGATATCATCCAATTATTTCAAAACATCCATCCATTTCCAATTTTCGGATCTCAAACCCAATTTGAGATCACTCAAACTCTCAATTCCAATCAACCATTTAATTTCCCATGTTAAATGTTAATTTCATCTTAAAATTTCCAAATCAGGTTGATTATTCCAACTTATTTAACTTTTCCCAAGTTAAAGTCAATTCACTTAATCCAGTTAACCTTACCCAATTTGAACTTCCATTTTAAATTTTAGACTTCTCATGAATAATCTTTCCACTTATTAAGTTCAAAAACTTGTCACTTTTGGGTATCACATCTCATTCCCAATTTAAAACTCAATATTTAGAGTTTATTTCAAAGCACCTTTGATATTATGTATGTCCACATATATACATATTAAATTCTTTTACATAGCAAGTTATACTTTAAAATTTTAAACCGCCTTTGGTTTTAATTCAAAATAAATTTCTTTTTAAATTTTCAAACAACTCTTGTTTGAAATAGGACCATTTCATTCAAATACAATAAATAATATTATTTGTTATTTCCTTAAATTAATTACATCATTAATTAATCACATTCGTTAATTAACTTATTTCTAAATTACCTTCATTAAGTAATTGTCCCTTAAATTACTTACCTCTAGTTACTTCATTAAGTAACTCCTTCTTATTTATCAATTCCAATTATTATCCATTAATTAATCTCATTAAATAAAGTTTAATTAATTACATAAATTTATTGATTATTCTTATCCTGAAACCTTTCCCAATTTCAAGATTTAATTTCAGTTTGAATCCATTTTAAACTTGTCTTTAATTTAATTTCAATTTGGTTGTAATTCTATTACCACTTAATTCTTACTATTACTTCTAATTTAATTAATACTACAACCAATTTCCTTAATATAATAGATAATCTATAAAATTCATTTACTTTTGAAATCATTTAAAAACCTTTATATAAGAAAATAACAAGTACGCTCTTTCATATTTATACACTCAACTAATTCTAGGGTACCATTGACCCTTTCCTTAATGAGTATCCCCCACCAGAGCCAAGGTTCCCGCTTAACCTCACTCTGATACCAAACGTAACGACCCGGAAATTTCGATCCCGAAATTTCCAGATAGTTAGTGAAAAGAAGAAAGAGAAAGAAGAAAGAGATAGAAGAAGAACAAAAAAGAAACACACAATCTCACATTCGCAGCGGATAAAATATAATATCACATAAATAATAGTTTTACAAGAAGAACTATATCATTACACTTATATCTTTATACATCAGAGTTACATCATTACACAAATACCGGACAATTTAAAAAACTAACTTGTCCCAGATAAATACAGCAAAACAACTCATACGTTCCTGCCATCCAGCTCGTCTCCTGAGCTCCAGAACGTCCTTACCTGAAAATCTGTAATACTCGGTCTGACCTGAGCATTACATCAAAGTAACACCCGGGTCAGGCTGGAAACCAGCGTGAGTAAACCCATCTAACATGAATGACAAAAGCATACAACTTATATAACCCGGGGTACTTGTAACAATTTACAAATTCACAATTCGTTATAGACATCGCTGATATCACACATCAATATCTAAGTACTCGAACTTGGATTAACAGCCAAAGTCATTTAAATCATTCCATACCAGCCTGTTGATTTCACATATCAATAAAGAATCGAAGTGGTTTTGGGTATTTATTAATACCCGTCTCCGGACTCTTCAAAACCAATATCATCTTAACTTAAATTATTCAAGTGAAATACAACTAAATTTTAAATACAGGATGTCACCTAATTCATCAACAATAGATAGCCACATGATCACAATTTAAATCAAACATATCTTATCACATCACTTTACAAACCACATATTAGGAATAACAATTAATCAAAGACTTCCAATATCGTTCTATTTATCAATTAATTACATTTAAATAATTAACCCTTAATTAATTTCACAAATTAATTATCGTTAACTCAATACAGTAATTAACCTTTAATTATTTCATTAATTAATTGCTAACCATAAATATTAATCACCCTTGATTAATAACATCAGTAAGTAACTACACTTAATTACTTCATCAAATAAATTAATTACTCCTTAATTATCTCTAATTAATCCCTTGATTTATTATACAAAATAATTTAATCCAAATTATTTTCACACTTCCATCTTCCACTAACTACATCCAGTAATTATCATTAATCACTTCACTAAGTAATTATACTTAATCAATTACATTAAGTAATTATCATCAGACCATCAAGTGATTTAAATTAATTAAATTTAATTAATTAATTACAAATTAGAAATTCATTTATCTTAATTACTTAATTAATTATAATTAATTAACCTTTAATTAATAAATAATCCTTTATTAATTTTAAAACATTTCTTAATTAATTATCTAAATTAATTGACCCTTAATTGTAATTAATTTAAATCTTAATTGCTTTTATTAATTAATTATTCCCTAATCTTAAATTAATTAAATTAACTAATTACTTCTTAATTACCTTATTAATTTAATTAATTTCAAATCATTAATCTTCATCTGATTTTAAGATAAAACTTTCTTAATTATGACTAAATCGCCGTTAACAAAACATTGGAAAACAGTATGAACTTAAAACCTTTTATATATTAAATTCTTTAAAGAAATAAACTTTGCTTTTAACCAAACCAAGCCCGAAAGAAACTCAAGCCCAATACCTACCAAAGAGTCAATAATGCAACCCAGTTGGGCCATAACCCAATACCCCAAACTCCTTTCTTCTCCTTCCTTTCATTTCCCTTTTTGAAATGTTATTTTAGTTTAAATTCAAAATACAGTTTTAATCATTCGAACTGCTCGATACTACACACGAGCTACCCACCAAATTTCTCGAGAGTAAACCCGAGTACAAGCTAAAGAAAAATCGAGCATCTCTGAGCGTCTCGCCTACCTTGTTTTCCTTCGAGTCACTCATGCTATAAACACGAAATCGACACCGAGACACAATCGTTCCTCCTAAACTCGAACCCACATCACAACCAAAACGTGCACGTGCATGTGCACGGCAACTCCGGCCACTGGGGATTAGCGCCTCGACCACCTACAAGTCATCGGCAACATCACCACTGCATATGATAACCCAGATCAACTCCAACAGCCATAAATCGAAATCGAGTGCTCCAGGTCGAACTGGAACAAACACTTTAATCAAAAATCACATCGACGCCCACGAATTTGATCACCGGAGCCCACACGAGTCCGACCACACCTTCGCCACACACCCATGAGCCCATCCCCTAGGTGCGATCACCTGAAATGCTTTGACGACGTCGCGGCAAACCACCATTCCAATGTTGTGCTTAAACCCTAATTAGATTCAAATCTCCATCTACGGTGAATAAAAAATATATTTTGCATTTTATTTGAGATCATCGATCATCCCAACTCCCCTATACCAAATTTCGACCATCGAAAATAATCCGATCACCTAGGTTTCACCAAAACCCATCTCACGTTCAACAAACAAATGCCACCTCAATTCAAAACTAAAAACTCCGATTCTTTTTTTAAAAATCATCATTTTCGTAATAGTTTTAGGTGATATAATCCAATGTGAGATTCATGCAATTCGAAATTTGGGCAAAACTTGAAATTTCCACTGTATATTATTATTCAGACAAAACCACTCCATATTATGTTAAAAACATATTTTTGAAATTTAGTTATGATGTTATTGAATAGATTTTGTTTTTACATCACTGACTGAAAATGATCAGAGCAATTGGATTTTTATTTTGAACTAAAGTTTAAAACTATACATTATTTACCGGTCATTTCTTGCCTGTTCTTCCAGATATAAACAGAGCATGTATACATATACACATACATCTTTCTATAGCCATACAAACCTAGTTTGATTCAAAACTACCCAGATGATCACATGAAAATCATATATCCAAAACAAATTTTTGTTTAAAAAGTAAGTTTATTCACTTTGGTAGGAAGAAACAAAGAGGTTCTTACCTAATCCCAAACATGCAGAAGCATCATAACAGATAACACGGATTTTATTTTACATGCACACCCATTTGAAAAACTTCAACATATAAGGGAAAAAGATTTAAATCAAAGAAATGGGTGTTTGCTCACCTTTATACAGCTTGAACAGAAAAACAGAGAGCTCTGATCTGAATTATCTCTGTGCAAAAATGAAACTTAATTGACTGGAACTTGATGTTGAGATGATGATGCTTTTTGATTTCCAGTTTGATAAATCTCTAGTTTTTGAAACTGCTGCTTTAACTCATCTGGTTTGAAAGTTTGATAACATGTTTGTGAAAATGATTTACAGGGTTCTAAGTTTGATCTTGTGTTTTGTTATACATGTTTTAGGAACAAAAATTCTTTTACTGATCAAAGAAAATGTTTGCACCAAAATTGGTCACAAACCCCAAGTATTGTGAAAGCACCAGTGTTGGAATATAAATCAGCAATATTCAAACATAAATCACAGATCTAAGCAAGCAATTCGCAGCAAAATAGAAATTATGAACAAGAACACACAATTTATAGTGGTTCGGCTATATCCGGCCTACGTCCACTTCGAAGGTTTTAACTTTAATTGATGTTCTTCGCTGATTACTCTTGATTATAGCGGATTACAATGGATTATAACTCTGAAATTCGAGTACAACGGTAGTAGTGAAGTGCAAAGTAGAGTCTGGTAGAGCCTGGACGCTTCCAAATCAAGATCCCCCTTTCTGAATGACCTGGGGCTCTATTTATAGGCGTAGGAGGCTGATATTTCTCCTAAAAGTATGGTAGACCGCTTCAGGCACGTGAGGGGGCCCACATGGCCGAAACCTGGAGATCCGGGCCCACATTGGGATTGATTCGACCCTTGGTTCGAATCGATCAAAAAAGTGTCCAATCGTGATGAAACTTGGCGTGAACATTCTTCAACATGTAGGCAAACTCCTGTTAAAATTTCATGGCATTTGGATCAAGGAATTGAGAGATACGATCGATTCAAGATGGAGATTCTCGGCGTGCTGGCTGCTTCGAATCGATCCTATGGGTTCGTTCGAATCGATATGGTTCGAACCCATAGGGTCGAATCCATGCTCCTGTGACGTGTCGCGCGTTCTTTGAGTCGATCCCTACTTTTCGCCGAGTTGAATGGGTCGACTCCGAGTTCATAGCCATGCCTACTTGATGGTTTCGAGGCTATCGATCGAAGAGTTGCTTCCTTTGAATCGATAGAAACGAGCACTTCCATCGAATCGATCAGGAGCGGTTCGATGCTTTCTCTCCACTGGGATTCGAAGACATAGAGCACCTCGATGGATTCGAAGCAAGGGCATTTCTCATGGATTCGAAGTAGTGGATGTCTGATGGATGGATACGAAGGAAGGTCACAGGATGGATTCGAAGTAAATGGAGTCGAAGTTAATGGATGCGAGGCAGGCACTAGCTGATGGATTCGAACGTCGTCTCTGCTTATGGACTCGAACGTGATGCCTGCCCTGATGGGTTCGAACAAGATGGGTTCAAACCAATGAAGGGCTGATGGATTCGAAACGAGCAAGGTCCATCTCTCTCAACTTGAATCCATCATAACTTGAGCATATGAACTCGGATAGACTTGAAATTTGTGATGTTGACCTCTACGGTCTTTCTCGCCATGTCCCATCAATTGTGGCTTAATCTGGACTCGGACAAAATTCATCGATATCCATGGTTATCCTGCAATGCATGGTTGATATTCAAGAATAATAATCATTGATTTTTAGTAAATTCTGAGTATCTCAACTTTGCCAAAAGTTGGGATAAAACTTTGCCCCCCAAAACATGCCTTTTTGTAAAAGGTATGTTTTGAACGGTCTTAAATCGAATGTAGTAAATTCATGTTTCATTCATAGCTGCAGTATTATCAATCAAGTTTATGGCTGTTCGAAGCCGAATCAGCATTCGTGAAGTTCCGTAGTCTCTCCGGACTATTAATGGCTACTCTGAACCCTTACTAAGTCCATTCTAGTCTTAGTGATTGAATAGAAAGATCCTATTGCACTCTGGCGTTGCCTTCTATCCCTTGCACTCTGGTCCTGGTTAGGACGTATAGCGATGTCATGGTCGTTCTGGACCGATCATAGCCTCTCAGGGCTCTTGCTGGATCCCATCCTGTCACTCTCCGGTGAAGGGGAAATAGCGCTTAAATGAGTTGATCCTGTCGCTCTCCGGCGAAGCGACTCACTTCTTACACTCCGGTTCAGCGTATCTGAACATTAAGCGATGTCTTGGTCGTTCGAGACCGATCATAGCCTCTCCAGGCTCCTGCTGGATCCCATCCTGTCACTCTCCGGTGAAGGGGAAATAGCGCTTAAGTGAGTTGATCCTGTCGCTCTCCGGCGAAGCGACTCACTTCTTGCACTCCAGACCCCGCCTCTCCGGGTAGGGTCATAAAGCGATCATTTTCATATTGGTATTAATGTTCATCCTCTGACTCTCCGGTCAAAAGGCTTATTGCAAGAGATTCTAATTTATTTATTATAAATCGAGTTCTAGATGTTCAATCTCAAACATCAGAAAAAGCTAAATATTGCCTCTCCGGGCATATCGTTTTATCTCCATTTCAGAGCATGCCTAGGTATCTCTCCGGTTCCCGTACATGTGTAAGTGGAGTAACCGTTCATTTTGAAAACAAATCTAAATAAAATTATTCGACCAAAGTCCAAATCCCGGACTTGGCCCTTGCCATCTTCAATCAGTGGATGACGAGTCGTGATCCCGATCCAGGATCGTTCCTGTTATTTGGAGGCGGTAGTTGTTCAGGCCTTGCTGCCGCTGTCCGTTCTCTGACAAATTGCGGCAATCTACCTCCCCTGGCATGTTCTTCCACCTCATCTTTTAGGTGGCGGCATTCATCTGTGTTATGCCCATCCAGCTCATGGAACAGGCAATATTTTCTAGTCCTGCGCTCCCGCTCAGTGGGATCCCTTGTAGGTGGCTTTCGATAGGGGAGTTGCCCCCGAGTTTCAGTGTAGATTCTTTCTAGGCCTGCAGTCAAATCTGTATACTGCCTAAATCTCGGTTCTCGGGATTTTTTCCATTTATCAGGACCATAATGTCTGTCATCCTGTTTCCTTTTCCCCTTGTCCGCTCCAGACTATTCTCTGGAGGTTCCTTCGCTTTGCGCAACATTTGTTTCCAGACTCTCCGCTCGTGATTCTTCTAATCGGATGAACTTTTCAGCTTTATGAAAGAACTCCCCAAGATCTTGTGGTGGATCTTTAGTCAGAGAATATTTAAATTTGGTGCCTTTCGCGACTCCTGCCACCGCCGCCATCAAAATCATTGATGGACCCGGGCGATCTATAGAAGTCACTGTTACATTGAATCTCAGTAGGAAATCTTTTATGGACTCTCCGGCCCTTTGCTTGATCGAAGCTAAAGTTATCACGCTCTTGGGTCGCGTCACATGGACCCGGAACTGTCTCATGAAGCAGTCTACAAGCTCGCTCCATGTTCTGATTGATCCCGTCTCTAGTTGCCTGAACCAAAGTGCAGCCAAATCCGACAAATATAGAGGGAAGCATCGTGCCATCACTTCCTCGGATGCCCCCAGCACTTCCATGTACCTAATATATCTGGTAATATGCATGTTCGGGTCTGACCTCCCGTCAAAAAGTTCTAGCGTTGGTAGTTTGAATTTTGGAGGGTTCCTTGCGTTTCGGATGTTCAGAGTGAACGGACTCCGACTAACTTCTTCCAGCCCTCCACTAGGTAGTCCTCCTCTCATGATTCGTCGCATTAGGCCATTCATTCTCTCGTCTCCGTCTAGGGATTGCCCCCTTGTCAAGTTCCTATCCTGTCCCCCGAGCCTCGAAGGGAATTTTGGTACATATTCTTCTGGTGGCTCGTTAACATATGTATTGACTCCAGCTTGTTGAGCTCCGTCTATCAGTCTTCCAGCATCAGACTCTGAGGGTCTGCCCCCAGGTCCTTGTTGTTCACCTTCAACTCCTATATTCTGGTCCTGAACCTGACCTTCATTAGCTTCTGTAATCCTGATTCCTTGTCCCGCACTTGCGTTGTTGTAGTTGGTCCAAGGTTCTGCATATTCACTGCCCTCATTTGTTCGAGGAAATTCTGCAGCATCTCCTGTTGGGTCTTCATCATGCTTTCGCGTATTGAATTAGCCATAACCTCCATCTCGTCTCTAGTGATGTAGACGGAAGCTTGTCCTTCTCCTGCTCCTGAGGATGCTTCTTGGCTTCCTCCATGTTGGCTCCGATCAACTCTTTGTCTTGTTTGTCGAGTCATTGTTTCTGAATTGGAATTCTTTAAACTTTCGAATCTGAACTCTGAATCTGATGTAGCAGGTGCTAGTTGCTCTCAGTGAAAGCACCAAAGTGTTTGCACCAAAATTGGTCACAAACCCCAAGTATTGTGAAAGCACCAGTGTTGGAATATAAATCAGCAATATTCAAACACAAATCACAGATCTAAGCAAGCAATTTGCAGCAAAATAGAAATTATGAACAAGAACACACAATTTATAGTGGTTCGGCTATCTCCGGTCTACGTCCACTTCGAAGGTTTTAACTTTTATTGATGTCCTTCGCTGATTACTCTTGATTACAGCGGATTACAATGGATTATAACTCTGAAATTCGAGTACAACGGTAGTAGTGAAGTGCAAAGTAGAGTCTGGTAAAGCTTGGACGCTTCCAAATCAAGATCCCCCTTTCTGAATGACCCGGGGCTCTATTTATAGGCGTAGGAGGCTGATATTTCTCCTAAAAGTATGGTAGACCGCTTCAGGCACGTGAGGGGGCCCACATGGCCGAAACCTGGAGATCCGGGCCCACATTGGGATCGATTCGACCCTTGGTTCGAATCGATCAAAAAAGTGTCAAATCGTGAAGAAACTTGGCGTGAACATTCTTCAACATGTAGGCAAACTCCTGTAAAAATTTCATGGCATTTGGATCAAGGGATTGAGAGATACGATCGATTCAAGATGGAGATTCTTGGCGTGCTGGCTGCTTCGAATCGATCCTATGGGTTCGTTCGAATCGATATGGTTCGAACCCATAGGGTCGAATCCATGCTCCTGTGACGTGTCGCGCGTTCTTCGAGCCGATCCCTACTTTTCGTCGAGTTGAATGGGTCAACTCCGAGTTCGTAGCCGTGCCTACTTGATGATTTCGAGGCTATCGATTCGAAGAGTCGCTTCCTTCGAATCGATAGAAACTAGCACTTCCATCGAATCAATCAGGAGCGGTTCGATGCTTTCTCTCCACTGGGATTCGAAGACATAGAGCACTTCGATGGATTCGAAGCAAGGGCATTTCTCATGGATTCGAAGTAGTGGATGTCTGATGGATGGATACGAAGGAAGGTCACGGGATGGATTCGAAGTAAATGGAGTCGAAGTTGATGGATGCGAGGCAGGCACTAGCTGATGGATTCGAACGCCGTCTCTGCTTATGGACTCGAACGTGATGCCTGCCCTGATGGGTTCGAACTAGATGGGTTCGAACCAATGAAGGGGTGATGGATTCGAAACGAGCAAGGTCCATCTCTCTCAACTTAAATCCATCATAACTTGAGCATATGAACTCGGATTGACTTGAAATTTGAGATGCTGACCTCTACGGTCTTTCTCGCCGTGTCCCATCAATTGTGGCTCAATCTGGACTCGGACAAAATTCATCGATATCCATGGTTATCCTGCAATGCATGGTTGATATTCAAGAATAATAATCATTGATTTTTAGTAAATTCTGAGTATCTCAACTTTGCCAAAAGTTGGGATAACAGAAAATGAGAGATAGGGGAAAGATAGGTTTACATAGATTTAATTTAGGATTAAAAAAAAAAGAATGGTGACAATTGTAAAAATTGTGAACACTTGTCCTTTATTATGCTTAATTTATTTACACTTGTCATTAAGGAGGGTTATAAGCTAACATATGTATTTTGCATTTATTTATTTAAGAATGCTTTTATAATATTTTTTTAATTAATTCTACTAATTAATAAACACTTTCCAATACTAAACAAATAAAATTTTCTTTTGAGGAAAATAATATAAAACAAATTATAATCATAAATAAAAATCATATATAATACATTTTAAATCTAAAACATATATATCCAAGATATATATCCTTCCTTTGAAATTCCAAATTCAAGTCCAACTAAAAATAAAATTTTAAAAATATATATATATGATTTAATCAAATACAAATTTACTTTGTAAATAATAAATTTTATAAGTTCTTGTTGAACTCAAACAATAGCTTCCTACCTACCATATATATATACATGCTTGTATACATTTATATGGACACACTTTTAAAGTTACAAAAATAATAGATTTTTCACCCATTTATTTATATTTTAATGACTTATCATTAAATTCCACATTTAATTCAATTATTATTATAGTTTCAAATTCACCTATATACATCCAGATATCCTAAATTACCAAATTTTATTTGTTTAATTAAAATAAAATTAGTATCCCAATAGCTGAAAATTAGTTAATTATTCTATTAACTGTTATTCAAAAACCAGGTTATCACAGTAACCATGTACACAATATGTATACGTTGCACGTGCACAATACACACATGAGTATATTTGGATATACTCAAATTAAATTCAAATTTAAATCATTAATTAAACAATGAATTAAATAAAATAAGATTTGGTTTAATTCAAATTTAGATCAGATCTAAAATTAATTTATACTATATATGCCTAGTAAGATCTAAATTAGGGAAATAAATGATATCTACCCTATTTACCCGCTTTCGACTACCATGTTTGCTTTAGGCTTAAGTTCTAGAGATTATGAGTTCGAACCCCTAAGACATTAAATTGAGTGCTCTTCCTAGAATAAGTGCCACTGTTTTTATAAAAGAATATCCAGAATTTTTTTTATATGAATTCAATGGCGCAAGTTGCGTGTGTGATGAAGCTTGTATAAAAAATATAGCGACTACAGGTCACATGGGTTGAATTGTAACTATTAATTTATCAAAGACTAAATTAAAGTTATCCTCTTCTCCACAAATAACCCAAGTTTCCAGCCTACAGATCTTGCACCGCATACTGCTTCCTCCAACATGCACCAGAGGTATAGTCGTTACCATGGTCGTGATCGTGACATCCAAAGCTACCAGGCTCATGCATGCGATACCACCTTCGTGCCATGTTTCACATACCATAATTCTGCTTCATCGTCAACTTAAAGCTCTAACCATAGCTGTAGTTTGTCTTACTCACTGCTGCCATTGCCAATGTTTCTCCAATTATCACCAATAAATTGGGATACTCAATGATCGCTCCAATTATAATGGACGAGGCGTGCATGATGTTGAACGTGCATATAAACAATTGATTATGCACATCTTATTTATATATTTTTTAAATTAATTTTAAAATTTAAAATAAAATAAAATAATATATGTGAATGGTTTCTAAATTTAAAAGAGTTTTTGAATAATATATGCATATATATATATATATATATATATATATATATATATATATATATATATATATATATATGAAAATGATATTCAAAAGTTGAATTCACGCGATATTTTAGCCAGTTGAGCACACTGTGAACAGACGACTACACCTTAGAGAGAACTTTTCTCTAACCCAATGTTGGAGTTGCAAAGTTCTCCATTAAGATATAATTTATTTATGGAGAGAGTGAACTATATGTTTGTTGAATGAAGCATTTAGGTACACTTATTACACTACTAAGCTATGTAAAATATCTTATCTAGATCCATTATATAAGGTTCGACCCATTATAAGTGAGATCTCATCTCATTTAATTAATTAAACCCATTTAATTAACTCGTACTCACATATATTTTGGCCCGCTTCATCTTAAACAATTTTAAAAAATTTGGCTATCAAAATAATATATATAATATGTGTTATATTTAAATTATTATATTAATCCCATAATAATTCGATAGATATATAACGAATATACATTTTATTAATTAATTTAAGCCTTTTAATAATATAAAAATAAATAAATTAACATAATAATTATATTAATTTCTCTATAATAATAATTTATAACTTTTATAAATTATTTCAATAAATTATTTTCGATCAGAAACTGAGAGTTGTGGTTAGCCCTTAGCCCTTAGCCCTTAGTGAACTTAGCCCTTAGTAATATTTAAACAAATTAAATATTAAAGCATTATGGACTTTGAAGAAGCAAGGTAGCAGAAAAGAGTTCGATTGCTTGTAGATTTTCTAGGTGAAATCCAATTCATTATCTTTTAGAGTGACACCCTTATGCAACGTTATATTTCGCACTTTTTCTCTTCATCATCCATATATCACTTGTATATCTAAAGATCGATCAATGGTCGAAACTCTTAATATTCATATTTAATTGTGAAGACCAACACTAAAGTCTATGGTTCAATCCGTTAACAATTATCGATTAACCAATTTGCTTTGGCCAAAAACTTTGAGTTTAAGTTGACAGCAAATTATGGTGATTTAACCTTTTATAAAAGGAGACGAATTCTCTCTTAAGCGGTCTTTTATATCAATTGATTCATCTTATACCCAATTATGGCCTTAACACCATATTCAATGTCGCTTATAAAAGTATGGTTTAGACACTTAATATTCATAATGTTCAAAGTTAAAAAATAAAAGAATTAGTGGTATACCCTGATAGGGTTAGCAGTATGCCTTAGAGGCAATTATGTAATTAATTTGTTACATATATCTAACTCGATAATCAGTCTTGTCTATATTAAAGGTGTTTGATTTCTACAATATACTTTATTATATTTTGATATAATTAATTAAGTAAATAATTTAAAGTATAAAATAGAAATCCTTAAATGATATGTGCTATAATCATGAGAAATTTATCATTTAAAAATAACATATTGTTTATGTATTTCTAGTCAAGATATTTCAAGAATAATTCAATTCGTCCAATAAGACTAAAGTATGTCACACTCTCCAAAAGTTGGACGGTGTTTTACCCATGGCTGTTGGGGGCTACAAGGGGTTATGTACTAATGGTTATTGGATAACTATAGAGAGTCTCACTTGTTTTCTATTGATTAATATAACTAAGGTCAAATAAAGAATCTCGAAGTGACGATGTTACACAGTTCCTCGACTTGATAAAACTATGAACTTCAATGTGGCCACTCCGTTTTGAGTATACCTAAATCATGGCATGGCGATCCATCGAGCAACTGTAGTTGAGTCTAAGTTGAATCATTAGAAGTGAAACACAATTTAATAAAAAATTCGTCTCTTCGGTTATAAGGGTCTAGTATCATGGTCAAATGTAGTCAGCTCAAAGTCATAGTCTTTGGCTGGGCAATCAGGTTAATAAAAATTATAACAATTGAACTAAGAATTTTGTTTCTGGAATGTAGACAAAATTTAAATTTTTACCAAACCAAGTTCAGTTGAATGTGGACGAAATTGGAATTTTTGCAAAACTAAATTCCATAAGTCCTAAGTGATATAGTTTTGATGAAGAGAATTGGTGTAAATAATCATAACACTAGGTACTGCTTATAATAGTAATATTGGATTTTACTAAAAAGAGGTGTAAGTGATAATTCAATTAAAGTGTCGTACCACTAGCAAAGATGACGTGTGAATGTTAAAATTCGAATTGTTCGATATTAATCACTAACTGAATTTACATATTTGAAATGCATAACTACAATGATGAATACTCTGAAAATTACATTGATTAACTAATTTATAATCATTATAAATTAATTAAATTAATTAATATTTATGAAATATTAATTATTATATTTTATTTTATTTGATGGTTGAACATCATTACTATTTAATGAAAAGCGTATATATAATGGTTTGTATGCTTGTATCGATATGCGATATTGATAAAATATTAAAATTTAATTTAAAAAATTAATTAGTAAAGGGTTTTTGGAAATTTTAAGGGCCCACATAGCCCCTATCTTGGATAGAAATACATGATAAGGTGAAATAATTTCACCGTGATTTAATGAGCAATTAAAGAGGGAAAGTTTTAAGGAAGGAGATGGGAAGGTTTGCAGTTATTATTTTAAAACAAAATTCCCTTTCATTCATTCATTAACTTTCCTGAAAATACATTTTCTCAAGCACTCTTCTCTACCCCCTCCTTTGGACAAAATCTCCACTGCTTCATGGAAGAAAAAAAATTCTAAAAACAAAATCAAATAAATCAAATAAAATAAATATAAAAATAGTACTTCAAATTGCTGCAATTTCTAAATATGATTCAATTAAACCTAAGAGTTTCTTGTTCATTCAAGGTGCGATGATTTTTGGCTTCATCAGAAGGTAATTTTCAATCTCTTTTAAGGTTTTTTATATTATGTTAAAAGAGATCCCCTATCTTTACATCTCATTATGATTATATGTTACATCTTGTTAATTTACTTTAGATCTCATATCGTATTCAAAGAATTTATATATGATCATGTTGTCCAATCTTTTGGTTGCTAATGTTTCAAAAATTTAAGTTTATTTAAAAAAATTAGATCTAATACCTATTTTAATTAGTTGAAATATTTTGTAACATATTTTATAGACAAATATAAGTGATATACAAACATAATCTACTTAAAATTATCTTATGAAATTAAATGTAAGTTTCAAACACACACATAGAGACATACATACATACATACATACTGACGCAGCGAATAATTAACAAACGATATAGATCGATGAAAGTAGAAAACGGTGGATTGAAGATACTGAAACGCCCAAATTCGTTGATCACAAAGATATCGAATTCTAGCTATCTTCGACACGTTGATCGCGCATGATACCGTGAAAGAAGATCTACAATTCTTCAAACGTTGATCAAGCGCACTTGATACCGTGAATTGGCTTCAACAATCATTGAATAGAGCGCACTCGATTAACCGAAAGTGGAGATAGGAGATTACACTCAACTACCAATTTAAGATGAAAGCACACAGCAATCAACAAGAATTTTATTCAACAAAAATCAACCACCTCAAAATGTACAACTCATGCCCTATTTATAGCCTTTTTACAACCCAGACCCTTAAGTCATTTCCGACTTACGACTCACCCTTAGGTCGGCTACGACCTATCAACAAACGCGACTCAAACGACTTAAAAACCACACGACTCAACGAGTTACATCATCATACACACATGACCGAATTAACCCTTTGCCGATTTACGACTTATCACGGCCTAAAGCAATTACATCACAACAACGACTCAACACTTGAACGACTTAAGGAAACAACGACTCAACATCATATACGACTCAAAACACGAACGACTTAAAAGTTACAAACAACTTATGTCCATAGCGGCTTACGACCCATTTCCAGAAGCGGTTTAACATTAGGTCGGTCCTTGCCTTCTTCCTTAGGTCGTTGCCGACCTAACCTACTTCCGTAGGTTGCAATTCTTTAGCTCGAGACCCTTTAGGTCGTAGCTCCCTTTCCCTTGCGTTGTTAAGTCGTGGATGACTGAGAACCATGTCGTTAGCTCGCATACGACTCATCCATCCCGAACGACTTATGCCCCTGTTAAGTCGTAACTCCTTTTCATCTTCTTTGTTAGGTCGTGGTTCTTTCTCACGGACTTTGTTAAGTCGTAGACGACTTAAGACCGCCTTCTTAGGTCGTGGTCGATTCAAGTCTTGATGGCTTGGGCCTTGCACTGCTCTAATTCTGTCCCGGACTGCATCATCTTCCCCAGGTTGAGAAAAATTCGTCCTCGAATTTGTAAATTCTCCCACATCGGATTGTTCATCCCCATAATATGGTATAAGATGCTTAACATTGAACACGTCAGAAGTGTATACATCCTTCGGCAGCTTCAACTTGTAAGCATTTTCATTAATCCGTTTCACAACTTCCACAGGACCAATTTTTCTGGCTTTCAACTTGTTATAAGCGCCCACTGGAAAACGATCCTTGGTTAACAAAGAATAAACCAAATCACCTTCGTTAAATTCAACAGTTCGTCGCTTCAAATCTGCAGTTCGCTTATACTTCTCATTTGCTTTCTCCAATCGCTCCTGAACGATTTTATGACATTCAGTCAACTCATAGACAAAGTCTACAGCTCGTTTAACCGTCCCCTTTGGTTGTGGCACTACCGCTAAATCCAATGGTCCCCTGGGTAGATTTGAATATACAATCTCAAAAGGACTGTAACCTGTGCTTCTATTAACTGCATGATTATGTGCAAACTCTGCTTGGCATAACTTCATGTCCCAACTCTTCAGATTATCCTTCACAAGACATCGCAACAAATTGCCTAACGATCTGTTAACAACTTCGGTCTGTCCATCTGTTTGCGGATGATAAGCGCTACTAAATTTCAGCTTCGTTCCAACCATCTTCCACAAACTTAGCCAAAAATGACTCAAAAATCTGTTATCCCTATCTGAAACAATAGACTCCGGCAACCCATGTAAACGATAGATTTCCTTTAAGAACAACTGAGCAACATGAACAGCAACCGCCGTCTTCCTACAAGCAATAAAATGTACCATCTTTGAAAACCTGTCTACCACAACAAATATAGAATCATTCCCCCTTTGAGTTCTAGGCAAACCCAAAACGAAATCCATGCTGATATCAACCCACGGTTTAGTCGGTACAGGTAACGGCATATACAATCCTGCATTTGTCGCTGTTCCCTTCGAAACCCGACAGATATGACATCTCTCCACAAACCTTTCAACCTCTTTTCTCATTGACGGCCAGAAGTAAGATTGAGAAATCAAATGCAATGTACGATCACGGCCCACATGTCCTTCCTCGTGCAACTCCTTGATAATCTTCATTCTCAAACTGCTCTCTGGTATACATAACCGATTCCCTTTGAATAAGAAACCATCAACCAACGCAAATTCATCAGTATCTCCATCCTTAACTTTCTCAATGAACTTTGCAAAGTAAGGATCTTCCTCAAACAATTCTGGCAATAATTCAAATCCTGTCACCTCAATTCTCATTGTCTTTAATAAATGACTCCTCCTACTCAAAGCATCAGCCACACGATTCGTCACCCCTGACTTATATTTCACGACAAAAGTAAACTGCTGCAGATAAGCAATCCATGATGCATGCCTTGCTGAAATCTTGTCCTGCCCTTGCAAATGTTTTAATGCCTCATGAGCAGTGTAAAGAACAAACTCTTTCTGAAATAGATAGTGTCTCCAGTGCTTCACAGCTTGAACAATTGCATAAAATTCAACATCATAAGTACTATATCTCAACTTAGCTCCTGACAACTTCTCACTGAAATAAGCAACTGGTCTTCCACTTTGACTCAATACTCCTCCAATCCCAACCTTCGAAGCATCAGTATGTAACTCAAATAACAACTGAAAGTCCGGTAAAACTAGAATTGGTGCTGTCGTCAATAGTGTCTTGATTTTCTCAAAAGCAACCCCTGCTTCCTCTGACCACTCAAACTTCTTTCCTTTCATGTAATTGGTTACAGGTGCCATTACGCTACTAAAATGTGGAATGAACCTTTGATAGAAAGATACCAATCCATGAAAACTCCTCACTTCAGTAATTGTCTTTGGCTGTGGCCAACTCCTGACAGCTTCTACTTTACTTTCATCCACTTGAATTCCTTCCTTCGATAGAACATATCCAAGAAACAAAACACTGTCCGTCATAAACACACACTTCTTTGTTGCAGCGTAAAATTTCTCCTGTCGTAAAATCAACAGTACTTCACGCAAATGCTGGACATGCTTTTCCATGCTTCCACTGTAGATCAAAATATCATCAAAGTAAACTACCACAAACTTCCCAATGTATGGTCTGAAAATCTGGTTCATCACTCTCATAAAAGTACTCGGTGCATTCGATAAACCAAACGGCATAACCAACCATTCGTATAAACCTTCCCTGGTTTTGAAAGCAGTCTTCCATTCATCACCCGGTCTAATACGAATTTGATGGTATCCACTCTTCAAGTCAATCTTTGAAAACATAACAGCTCCACTCAACTGATCTATCAAATCATCAAACCTCGGCATAGGACATCTGTATCTCACAGTGATCTTGTTTAGAGCCCGACTATCTATACACATTCTCCACGAACCATCCTTCTTTGGCACCAATAAAGCTGGCACTGCACAAGGACTCAAGCTCTCCTGAACACGCCCCTGTTCTAACAACTCCTCCGCCTGCTTCCTCAGTTCTTCATGCTCCTTAGGACTCATCCTATAATGTGGCCTGTGTGGTAATACTGCCCCTGGCACAAGATCAATCTGATGCTGAATATCCCTCAACGGTGGTAACTCCGTTGGTAACTCCTCAGGAAATACATTCTCTGAATTCTTCCAATACCGGCTTGACTTCCTCTGGAACTTCTATAGATTCAGTAGCTTCACGCCCAATCAACAAAAACACCTCTGGACTCTCCTCTACTTCTTCGATAAATTCCTTCAAAGTCAACAAAGTCTTGAGCTCCTCAATCTCCTCTGACTTGCTTTCTTCTTGTTGTCTCTTCTTTGGAACCAAAATGATCTTAACACCTTCAAACATAAAGCTGTAGCTATTGGTCCGACCGTCATGCTGCACTGCTCGATCATACTGCCATGGTCTTCCCAAAAGTAAATGACAAACATCCATCTCAACCACATCACACCAGATCTCGTCTTTATACTTCTTCCCAATAGAAAATGAAACTCGAACTCGCCTGTCCACCTTCACTTCTCCTCCTTTTCTCAACCACGCTAACTTGTAAGGATTAGGATGTTTCTCCTTCTTCAACTTCAGCTTTCTCACGGCTTCAGTAGAGAGAATATTGTCACAACTTCCCGCATCAATCACAAACTTACAAACCTTCCCCAGAATAGTGCATGTTGACTGAAAGATGTTACTCCTCAACCAACTAGCTTCTTCTTCTTGCTTCGGTATTAAACAAGACCTCATCATCATTAGATTACATCCTTCATCACCTGACGCAATGTCCTGTTCATCCTCCTCAACTGGACTAGGATAACCTTCATCAACATCCTCACCTTCAACTTCAGCAATCATAGTTCGCTTCTTCGGCTTCGGACATTCATTACTCTTGTGACCCACTTCCTAGCAATTGTAACACTTGAAACTGTTGTTGACCTTCGTCTTCGCAACTTCATTCACAACTGGTTTACTGATAGATTTAGGAACATTAGAGCTTCCACTAACATCCTTCACTTGATTGTTGGAATTAGTAAACACACCACCTCCACGCCTTCCCTGCTTCTCCCAAGCCAACGCTTTCTGATGTGCTTCTGCTACAGATTTAGGATCAAACATATTCACCATATCTTGAATCTACATCCTCAACCCTCCAACAAACCTAGCAGTCAGCTGTTCCTCTGTCTCCATAATGTCATTTCGAACAATTAGTTGATAAAATTCGTCAGCATAATCATTAACAGTCTTCGTCCCCTGCCTTAGATTCTACAATCTCTGGTACATGAGTGATTGATAATTGTAAGGTAAGAAGGTAGCTTTCATCAGTTTCTTCATCTTCTCCCATGATTCAATCTTCGACTTTCCCATTCTCTCCCGCGTAAGTTTAGTTTGCTGCCACCATGCCAATGCTCTTCCCCTCAACCTAGTAGCAACCAACTTCACTCTTCTATGCTCAGGAACCTCCTTGAAATCAAAGATCTCTTCAACATTAGACAACCAATCAAGAAATTCTTCTGCTACCATTCCACCCTTGAATTCTGGAATTTCCATCTTCATACCCGATTCCCATCGACGATCATCTTCAACATCTCAATACGAATTTCGAACTTGGTCTCGATCTCGATAATGAATGCTAGCTCTATCACCCACCTCATTAAAATCAAATGTATGTCTATATCGATCTCGACCATCAACATCCCTTCGATCACGCATGTCTCTTCTACTATGTCTCTCTTCATCTCTATATGGCTCATCTTCAAACTCACGTGGAGTTCTTCTCTCTTCATGTCCATAATCATAGTGCTCTCTTCTTGACGAAATTGATGTATCTCTTCTTTCTCTAAAAGATTGCGGTGATACCCTCCTCGCTTCCGTAATCGATGGCGAAACTCTGTTTCCTCCATGGTTCGAGATTGGTGATCTCCTCCTTTGACTTTGATTCAAATCATTCATCAGTTTCTCTAACTTTCCAATGCCTTCATCAAATTTCTCATTAATACGTTGTTCCATTTGCTCGGCTTCTTCTCTTCTATACAACGCTTCAACATTCTGATGACGGTTAGCTCTTCTTGGTGGCATGATTAAGTCCACACGAACACTTCAAAACTTCACAAATCTTCTTGGCTCCAAGACTCGTCTTAGCTATGATTGGCTAAGTCAATCTCTGATACCAAAACTGACGCAGCGGATAATTAACAAACGATATAGATCGATGAAAGTAGGAAACGGTGGATTGAAGATACTGAAACGCCCAAATTCGTTGATCACAAAGATACCGAATTCTAGCTATCTTCGACACGTTGATCGCGCATGATACGGTGATAGAAGATCTACAATTCTTCAAACGTTGATCAAGCGCACTTGATACCGTGAATTGGCTTCAACAATCGTTGAATCGAGCGCACTCGATTAACCGAAAGTGGAGATAGGAGATTACACTCAACTACCAATTTAAGATGAAAGCACACAACAATCAACAAGAATTTTATTCAACAAAAATCAACCACCTCAAAATGTACAACTCACGCCCTATTTATAGCCTTTTTACAACACAGACCCTTAAGTCGTTTCCGACTTACGACTCACCCTTAGGTCGGCTACGACCTATCAACAAACGCGACTCAAACGACTTAAAAACCACACGACTCAACGAGTTACATCATAATACACACATGACCGACTTAACCCCTTGCCGATTTACGACTTATCACGACCTAAAGCAATTACATCACAACAGCGACTCAACACTTGAACGACTTAAGGAAACAACGACTCAACATCATATAGGACTCAAAACACGAACGACTTAAAAGTTACAAACAACTTATGTTCATAGCGGCTTACGACCCATTTCCAGAAGCGGTTTAACATTAGGTCGGTCCTTGCCTTCTTCCTTAGGTCGTTGCCGACCTAACCTACTTCCGTAGGTTGCAATTCTTTAGCTCGAGACCCTTTAGGTCGTAGCTCCCTTTCCCTTGCGTTGTTAAGTCGTGGACGACTTAGAACCATGTCGTTAGCTCGCATACGACTCATCCATCCCGAATGACTTATGACCCTGTTAAGTCGTAACTCCTTTTCATCTTCTTTGTTAGGTCGTGGTTCTTTCTCAGGGACTTTGTTAAGTCGTAGACGACTTAAGACCGCCTTCTTAGGTCGTGGTCGATTCAAGTCTTGATGGTTTGGGCCTTGCACTGCTCTAATTCTGTCCTGGACTGCATCACATACACACACACACATATATTTATGCGTGTGTGTTTTTAATATCAAATGATTTTTTTGTTATATACTTATATTTATTCATATTACTTTAGTTCAAAATTTAAAACAAAATTTTTGTCCAAAGTTATAGATCTAATGTTACCTAATTCCAAAATTGATTTCAAATTGTTTATTTTAAATCATAAATCATACAAAATTATAAGCTTTACATATATAAATATATATGTACATATAATTTTAAATTTAAATGTAGTTTGTTATTATTTATCCACGTGTGTATATACACACACACAAGTTCAATTCAAAATTTAAAAAAGTACTTTTGTGTAAAATTACAGATCTAAAATTAAACTCCTTAACTCAAAACTAGATTTCAAATTGTTAAATTTTAATTTCAAAACATATAAAATGGTCAAAATTAATTTTAAGATGCGTGTGCATATATAATTGTTATTTTATATTACTTTAAAAAGCCCTATGAACAGCAAAGGCATATATAAAAAGACAAACATGTCCTTTATGGTGTAAATGCCAGCTCATATAAACATACATATTAACCATTTACATTGTTTATATGTTGGATTAGATGCTAATCTGTCTGTAGGAGATGGATGAGCATTATTTCATTCACACAGAGGATTCAACTTTTACTTATTTGAGTTGATGAGTTCGCAATCAACTAGAAAAGCTTTTTATATTTATATCTTCCAAGGAACTTATTTCTCCAAAAGAAGATCTCAAGGTGATTTTACCCTTTTTCCCAAGGGGACTTGCATTGTACACATATGTATGAGTGTGCTTGATATTCTCGTCATAATATATTTAGTTTAAATTAAGTGCTACTCCATTTAAACAATTTAAATATAGCAAGATTTTATATAAAATAATATTAGATCAGATCTAATAAACCCTTTAGACTTCATAGTCCCAATTGATCCAAAATAAAGGGAAAATATTAAAATCTACTTATTTAACCCACTGTCGACTGGCTCGGTTCCTACAATGGAACTAATGCCACATTGTCCATACAGCCTAAATTAGAAATATTATAGCTAACACATTAAAGCCTACCCATTTAGTAGGGTATCAAGAAAGGCAACATCTAAGGTTAGGTTTGGGTAATCGAGTGCCCTGTCATACCTGCCCGAAGAATAAAGTAAGCCCAAAGGTTATCCCAATATAAAAGGCTATTTTTTAGGCCATGGAAAAATTTTCAAAATATATTTGAGAATTTAAAATAATATTTTATATTTATAAGTTAAGTTTAAAATATAAGATGATAATTCTATGAAAGTTATAAAATGCATTCAAAATTTTCAATTTTTTGAGAAACTAAATAATCAGTTTGAAATTTTAATTTTAGTTTGTATGATTAATTAATTTAAATTAAATAATTAATTAAAACATATATGTAACAGCCTGCCTTTCTAACCACTAAATGTTGATACTAATACATCCATGGTATTCATGCATCGAGCATCTAAGTGTCGGAAAGGCAGGTTGTTATGGTAAATAAAAGGGAATGGAAAAAAGAAGGAAGAAAGAACACAACATCAAAATCCTACAGTAGAACAATAACATATAATATCAAAAGATAATACAAACTGTCACATTTAGATACATAACATTTCAGAGTTATAATCATAAGTATTATCGTCAACATAGACGGTTATAAAGTATGTCCTCACAATTGCTGATATATATATAGCAGTAGTGCAGCAGAAATAAAAAACTATGGTAGGTGATAGCATCCAGCTCGACTCCCTGAGCTCGAAGGAATGTCCAACTAAAACTATTTTTCTCTAACTACTTGAAAGAGCACTCGAGGATTTAAGAGAATGATAAAACTCTGAGCCAGACATAAGTCTGGTATGAGAAACTCAAGAAATATATGATTAGCATATAATAGTACTTTCAAGACCACCCGAATCAGGAAAATGGTTGTCCCTCAAAAGAACCAAACTCATCTAATAAGTACATATAGCGATATAATAGATAATGTCTAGGGTGTGGAATATAAATCATAAAATAGTTGTACTAGTTGCATCTTGCAACAACACAATATTAGAAGTACAACCAAACCCTTAAGGTACGTTCGCATATGGATTTCAATGAAGGTCTCCTTAGTAAACCAAAGCATACTTCCTTACAAGGGTCATAATTACCTTTAGAAACCATGCATTTCTCTAGATAAAGTATGTCACAAGGAAAGCATAACTGTCCTTGCCCGAACACATGATACTAAATACCAAAAATTCCTATGCCCCTCAATCGAAAGCATCTCTAGGTACTTGGAGTTGATGTACCCTTTGGGTTATCTAAACCTATGGCTATGCCCCGACTCTTTTTTCTATCATTAATGATCGTGAAGTCACATACAGCATCTCAACACATGAGTCTTCATTAGTCAAACAGATCTTGAATCTCTACAAGAATTCCAGCATAAGTCATCCGAAGAATGCTAACTCCGTCCTCACCCTATGAGTCAACCTCAAGATAAAAAGTATATCAGGTAGCATAATTTCAAATTTTAATGCTAACCTCTCCCTTGGAAATAGCCTTAAGATAATTATTTCAACTCTATAACATTTCACTTCAGAATCGCCTCTAAAATGTAGAATTCGTATTTCAGATTTAAAGTGGTTTTGGTAAGTAATATAGTTTTTCGATCTCGACTCTTCAAAACTAAATTGGTGAATTTCCGTTTAACTCAATTCTAGGTCTTTTAGAAGTAAGCAAATGACACAAAGAAGTCCTCCCTTGGGGATTTCATATATATGCATTCTTAAAGCAAGACACGATTCATACGAATGAGTCTTTCCCAGGGGATCTCAAACCGTATCAATATGTGATGCTTACATATGATTCCAAAGATAATTAGTCAAGTTCGATGGTTTACTAATCAACTACCAACTACAAAATGAAAACGGTTGCATATGGAAATCTAGTTTCGTTATACTTATAACCTTTCTGACCTTTTCAACTTACACTATCCCTCAGTCCAGAGTGAAATTGGTAGGTTAGAACACTGTTTCTTTTAAGCCCTTTTCGAACATCATTCTTAACTCTCGCAGGCAGAACAAGTCTACTTTGTCAGCATTTACTACTAAGTATAAGATTAAATACTTTCCATAGACAAATAAACAAACAAAGCATGATTAAGCCACATGCCTGAATTCTAATCCCCTTATTATTTAATTAATTCTCTTATTAATTAAAACTCATTTGTAAATACTTGTATATATATTTAAAGTTCCTTTACAAAAGATACACACATGTATACTACTATTTCAGTATTCATTTCCACTCTTTTCCATACATAGAAATGTATTCATATTCTTATCCCAAATGGTATAAGAATATTCACAAATTTTATACAAGATTTCATATTTTCAAAGGTATAATTAAATGGGTTAAAACAAATGTTATTTAAACATTGTTTACTATAAAACCAAAACCATTTTATACTTAACATTATCTTTAAAATACTTTTTGTAATGAACAGGTATATTTAAGGGTTAAAAACAAATTTTACTAAAACATTGTTTACTATAAACTCAAAACCTTATTGTAACTAATATTATTTTAAAAATACTCTTTTCAAAGATGTAATTACATCTACACTTTTTTAATAAAGTAATGTACTTTTTGATAACTTTTAAAACCATATATTATAATGAAGTGTTATAACCAAACCACTTTTATCCTTTTTCAAATTACTTAACTTTCTTTTCCCAAACTTATATATACTTTAAAAATAATTATAAATAGGTTTTAAATATCTATATAAAATATTACTTAAAAGTTACTAAATTAGAATTTTAGCAACAATTACCAAAAAGCATGTTTTACATTTTAAAAATCGCTTACTTTAAAAATTCATAACTAATCATTAGAAACATATTTAAACTTCAAATAAGTTTTAAAATACTCTAATATATGTTATTAAACTTCCCAAAAAATATTATAGAAAATAATTAATTTAAATATGATTTTTAAACATTTTAAAACATAAAAACAACATTTAACAATATCTCAATAGTATGGCAATGAGAATAGAAACACTTTTCTGGTGTTTCGAATTCAAAGATAGCATTTATAAGCGCAATCCAAAGTTTTCGATAGAGAACAAAATATAAAAAGCAAGAACTTTGTTCCCATTTTTCAAAAATTAAATGAATTACTTATAATCCAAGTTTTTATAGTAATTGTTATGCCTAGACTACTTAAAAACAATGCAAAGAAACCCCTTAGGATATCTTTCAAAATTTTATTAAAAATTCTCGAAAACAAGGTATTTTCAAAGTGCTCATATAACGACCTTTCAGCTTCTAACTTTCAAAACCTTCTTTCACAAGTTCTACAACTTTCCAAACTAATTCCTTCTTGTCCCATACATTTATATATGTGTAGAGAACAACCAATATATATTGTATCACTATAGTTTAACATACAAACAATTTGAATTTTTATAAAAACAAGAGGATTCAAAGGGCTTTCATAGCAACTGTAGCTATATGGACCATTCCAATTTCAGTACACAATCCGAAAAACCTTATATACACAATGTTAAACCCGCACCACATGTTATAGAATGTTATAGAAGTGATGATATACAATAGAGTTGTCATTTGCTTTCAAAAGCAAGTAAGGCCTAAAGTTATAATTTTATAAGCTCGATACTTTATATTATATTCAACCACACACATGTACACAATATATACAATCAAATCGTGTGTTAATTCACCTCATAGCCAGGCTAACACAAGCAAAAGCCTCTAAAAACATAAGAACACTTCCTACCATCACAAAACATTCAAAAGACTTCACCTTTGCACTTGGCTTCCTCCTTCCTCCATTATTGCTCATAACTTATAATAGGTTGCCCATTTTTCTCCATTTCGACCAGTTTTGATTTATCATTCCATGTTTTTGAGATAATATAAGGCCTTTTACAAAATTAAAGTGGATTTGGCATTGATTTTTTTTATTTTTTTGGTATATTAAAAAAGGGAAAAGAGCGTGAAGAAGGAACCATTATTTTTGCTTAATTTTGTAAAATAATTTCGTGATATTATGATATGCATTTGAGTTCTTATTCAAGAGGAAACTACTCCCTCAAATCCCCTCTCTTGGCCTCCAAAGCTCCTCATGTAAGACCTGTCTATTTCGAACCATTCGCATCTACGCATGTCGGACTTGAATTGCTCAAAATGTCATATTGTTAATTTATATTTGGAAAAATTTAGCATATACAGTAAATAAATCAATCACATAATCATAGACACAGAGTATTACAATAATAAGCAGCGGAATAGATAAATAGTAGTTCATGAAGCTACTATAAACATCAGATTCTGAAAAAAAATACAACAGGATATCAAATACAAATGAATCTCTAATACATAAGAAATTGACGAGTCTGAGCATAAATGACTGGAATAAACTGAAATAACTGAAAGCTGGATAGATAGATTTTTAAACAAAGCTCCAGTCTCTAAAGGTGAGTCTCAAATGCTGTTGTGACGACCTAGAATTTTGAACATTTTAAATTAAAATGTTTGATTGATTTGAAATATTGGGGAGTTATTTTAACTTAAATTTCAAATATAACTATGAATTTAGAAATTAAATTATTAAATTTAATATATTGAAAAGTTGGATACAAAATTTGAATCTTCAGTTTTAAGCTGATTATAAATATTTCAAAGGCTTGGAAAATTTATATTAATGATACTGAAGATAACGGAAGCTTCAGAATTGAATTTGAAAATGATTTGTTCATTTTTGAATTTATATCGTTTAAATCGATATTTAAAAATAGTCTTCTGTGGCAAAGTCTCGGAATTCGATGAAACCAGTTCCATTGGATCGGTAATATTGTATTATTATCGAATTTCAATTTCCGTATCATTCAGAGTTGTCATCTGATTGTACGATATATAAACACTTAAAAATTTAAATTGAAAATTTAATGTTTTAACCGATCCAAAATGCTATCTTCTCCATACGATCAAATTTGGATCCAGAACCTTTTCCATTGCATTCGGAATAGGCATATAACATTATAAACGTCTAACGGCACGCCTCGATTGAAGATCGAGATTTTGAGCCACGTTTATTGGAGCAATTTTAATTTAAATTTAAAATCCAAATTTGAATAATATTGTTGCATTAAAAATTCAAAGTCAGACCTCCATGACACGTGTTGAAATTTTTAACACTTTTCCTTCTATTTGTTACATGCGTTCATTTGTAAAAAAATAAAAGAAACAAAAACGAAAAAGAAAAAAAATAAAATATACTAAATCCTTCTTTGTTTCAGAAAACAAAATAAGTCGTATCCTCTGAAAGAAAAAAAATAATGGTCGCGACATTCAAATCCACCTAAATTCATTCGAAATCGAGGTTAATTAAATCTCGTCCTCCTCTAAACAAAAAGAAGAAGAAAAAAGAGGGGTTTCTCGCAGTCGAACTCGACTTGAATTCAAAAAGCTGCGACTTTGATGAGCTGTCGAGATGACGATCGCGACTCGAGATGTGAGCAGTGCGGCATCGTGGGAGAGCATCGCGACTCGGGTTCGCAAAGGGGAGCAGGCGATTCAACTTTATGGTGATCGTCGTTTGAATCGAGTGGCGGCTAGAGCTTCGGGTTCGAGATGATCAATGGTGAAGAAGCAACGATGAGGCATTAGGGTCCGAGTGGTCGGCGACTTCAAATCGCGAGCGCAGCGGTCGCGTTCGTGCTGGCATCAACAAGGTAGGGCGGCGTTGGCCACTAGTTGACTCGTCAGTGAGGTATTTTTTTGCTGTTTTAAAATTTTCAATTTAAATATTTATAAGTATGTATAAGTATACGAAATAAAAATAAATATGTTACAGTAAGTGTAAATATCTTTGTTTTTAATTTAATATCTGTATATATATATAGGATTTAAAAAAATATGAATATAAAACAGAAAAATATACATACATAAGATTTTGGAATATAAGTAAAGTTCGATTTTTTTAAGCCTATATAAAAAATATCTATATATGCAGTTCGTCAAATTTTTACTGTAAAAATATAATAATAAGAGTTTATATAAACATTTGATTTTAAAAACCCATATAGCTTATTTCATATGCAGTTTGAGAAATGGGAGATAAAAAAACTAATAATATATAGTGATGATTAACATGTTTAATTAATTTAATCAATTATTTTGGTTACTAAAAAATAAATCTATTTAAAAGTAATTGGTTTGAAATTTAAAAGTACTAGCTTAAAAATTAAAAATATTAGTTGAATTAAAGTTTAAAAATGGCAATTGAATGGTCAGATTTATTTCAAATATTAATAAAATCATATGATGTTATACAAGGTCTAATACTGAGAAGAAAACAAGCTGGATTGAAAAATGGGTTGCATGCGTAGTCAAGGTGAGATCTTCTCACTCAAACAAATAGTTTTGTTTAAATTTAAATAGTTAAATTTAAAATTGTTGATTGTGTGCTTGGATGATGATTGTTATCAATTGAATTGAATTAGACCCTATGCGCCGCATAATAGCGGATGATATATATATATATATGTGTGTGTGTGTGTATATGTATATATGTATATATATGTGTGTGTGTGTGTGTGTATTAAACCCATATACCGTGATATTCCACCTCGAAGTGGAATTGGTATTATATATGTATTTGTAGTGATTGATTTCCCGCATTATATAGCGGATGAGACCGTATGCGCCGCATAATAGCGGATGATATTATAATAAATCCCACATACCGCGATATTCCACCTCAAAGTGGAATGGGTATTTGATTATTGTACTAACATCTGTGGATGTAGGGAAACAGGTTGGAGGGATCCAACTGGATTCCTCAAACATTTGAATTTGTTTCATATGTTGTGTGTTGAATTATTTATAATCTGTGTGTGATTATATCTGTGATTGAAATCGTTGAAGACTATAGTTTAGCCTAATATATTTTTGGTATCGTAGGATACCATAAATAAATAAAGTTTGATTTTTGAAATTAAAGTAGAAAGTTTATAGTAAAATTAATTTTTGGAACTTGGTTGAATTTGAAAGAAGTTATTTAAAAGGATAAAGATTGATTTTTATAATCTTGTTAATAAAATTCCAAAATATGAGAAAAAGGTTTATTAAATGGATTTCGAGTGATATTATTCAAAAGTCGATGAATTTATTTAAAATACGGATTTTAAATAGATTGGAAGAGATAAAGGAATTTATTTTAAAAAAAAATGAATTTAGAAATTTAATTTGGAATTTAATTTGGTGTTTGAAATGATTTTTGGGAAATCAATTTGGAGTCTAATTTGGTTATTGAAATGAATCTTTGGGAAATCAATTTGAATTTTGATTTGATGTTTGAAATAAATGTTTGGAAAATCAATTTCGGATTTGATTTGGTATGTGAAATAAATTTGAAGATAAATTTGAAAATTGATTTGGTGTTGAATGTGAATATTTGGAAAACGATTTAAAAATCGTATATCAATTGATATTTGGAATTTTAAATCCATAATGGGAATTTATAAATGAAAGGGAAATTTGTTTTAAAATAAACATTGGTTTATTTTTAAAGTGTGGAAAGGAATTTATGGATTTGGAATGTAAATTTAAAATAAATCGAGAAGGGTTTATTAATTGGTTTAAATGGACCATTTTGAAATGGAAAGAGAATTCTTCCCTGGGAAGCCGAGTATATTTTCAAAGTAGTTTTGAAGTATAAAATAAAAGTTTTAAAGTTGATTTTAGAAGAACATTTTAGAGAAATTATTTAATTAAGTTATTTTGGAAATCTTTAAGTTAAAGATTTATTTTAATATAGAAGTGATTATTTAAAGTTTTAAATTGATATTTGTTTTTAGAAAATGGTTATTTAAATATTTTTACCCTATCTACTAATTTTATTTCTATAATTAGTTTGGAGTTGAAGTTTTATATAAGATGTTAGTATAATATTTTCATAACAAATATTTTAAACAAGAGTTTTAAAATGGTTTTTATTTTAAATATTTCCAAGTATATTTTGGATAAGTGGTTTGAATTATTTTAAAGTATTTGAACTCGGCAGACTTTCAGTGGAAATAAATAATATCGGGAATCTTATTCCGTGAGTGAAAAGTGATTTGAAATTTGATTTCAAAGTGATGAAGTGTTAAAAATATATCTTGCGAAGATATTTTGAAAGATAAATAATTGGGAAAAATTATTTAAAATATGGTGATTGTTGTCAATGTTGATTGATAGTTAAATAACCGACTATCAATATTGGCCTTTAAATGGCATTTGAGTTTCGATGCGACCGAGGCTCGGATTTTAAATAGATATTTGTAATACCCCAAAATTTTGTGAAATTTTTTTTTAATGAAATAATTTAGTTTTGAAATATTTAGATTTAATTATGGTGGAATTTCTGGGATTGAATAATGTGCGAGGATACGTGTGCACGTGCACACTGAAAATGGCACAAGGAAGGATCCAAAATTCCTGAAAAAAAAAGAAAAAAAAGGGGGAAATATTTTATTTGAGTAAGAAAGTAAATTCTTAATTAAACACTGGATTTTTAACCCAGACATAACCAAGTTATAAATATGAAATATATGTATATGTGTATATATTTTTTTGTGAAGCAAGGAAAATTAAACAAATATATATATATATATATATATATATATGTATGTATATATATCTATACACATGTATACTTTTCATTGAGTAGAAATATGTTAAAGCTAAGCAAGAAAAATAACATCAAAATGACGTGAGACACAATACAAGTAAGCATGTATGTGTAGGTAAGAAATAGAAGAGAGGATTTCCAAAAATGAACAAGTGTATAAAATATATCTAAGTCACACTTTTAACATGACTTGAGTAAGTGGAGAGGTATTCAAAAATAGCCATTTTCTGAAAAAGCAAAAAAGAGGAAAGCACTGACCATAACCAACTAATGCAGCCCGAGGTATTAAGGATGGGAAATGTGAAAATACAAAATGCAAAATGCCTGATGTTAGCTAGGACAAAAATGGAATTTTATCTTGATAAAACCCTAGTGAAAAATGTTCATATAAATAAGAAGTTATGGCCAAAAAATTATTTACCCGAGATACTTAAAAATAAGAAAGGAAGAAAATACTTAAATGGAAGGAAAAGCATTCAAGGGTTTTCTGGATCAAATAGAAGGAAGTACCTAGGTGAGTAATCTCACTAAATTCATGGCACTAAGTCCTGATATGAGGCAGCCAAACTTTTATGTTGTTATTTGCATATTTCTGGTTTTGCTGAACATAGTCTTATTATATATCTTATGGAAGTTCTTTGGATGGTTTTGATCTGATATGATGTTTATTATGGATGTTCTTTGGATGGTTTTGATCCGATATGATGCTTATTATGGATGTACATGCCACTGTTTTATTAAACTTAGAAAAGCTAAGGCACAAAACCTTGAAATTATGGGAAGAGTACTTGCAACTGATATGGAACCATGGCATGAAAATTTCAATAGAGAAAATAATATGAGCTGCATTATACTTTGTATAAGTGTTGAGGCTTAAGAAAAAGGAATTAGGGGTGCAATAGAGATCTTTATGTGCTGAGCCCCTAATCAAATAGCAAACCCACAAGTCAAAAATTATGATTAAGCTAGATATTGAATCCGGTTCAACCATAGTTACTTGCAAATCATAATAACTTAACATGCCATGTCTCTATTCTTAGTTGTAAATATTCTTATATTTGATTTAAAAGTCAAGACATCTGATGGCAATGTCCTTGAAAATGATTATATGCTTGCTTTTGAAAAATATGCTTGCAAGATGTATGGGGTGTTTCATCTACACAGTGACATGTTTACTTAGGATTAAACAAATACAATTAGTAAATAAATAAGGGAAGGTGAGCCAAGAAGGCAGCTGGAATGCTTGTCATATTTGAAGTATGCAAGTTGGAACATGGTTTGTTCAAGCCCTGAGATCTTTGTGCAATGATGTGAATTAGTTCATTGCAATATGTCCCTGTGATTCCTTGTAAGCAAGCGAGGCTAGGATTTAAACTGATATATATAAACAACCCATAAATGATGAAATAGGAACATGAGTATTTCCTAGATTGGTTGGAATGGAACCATGGTTGTTCCAGTGCATCTATATGCTACTGATTAATGTGTATGTTTGCATATTTATGTATGTGTACATGGTTGATTGATGAAGTTATCATACTTACACAAAATTTATCTAAAACATGGTAAAATAGTTGATTAAAGAAATTGCATAAGCAACAAGCTAGTTCTCAAGCATCACCTATTTGCTTAATGTTATGGATATATTATTGTTGCTCACACCAGATCATAGATTTGACCCTTGTTTGCTCATGGCATATGGGGATGTCTCATTTTAAAATGAGGCAGCCACTAATGCTCTTTCAGGGAATGCAGGACCTAAGTAGGAAGGAAAGTTATGGCTAATGAGAAAGAATGAATGAGCATGCTTGCTAGTTTTTAATAAGATCATAGGATGATTTATCTGCATGTATTCATGAAAATTTATGTTTTAAATTTTCTGTTATGTAATGAACTTGTTATGTTTAATTAAGCTATTTGTTTCTGTTGAATTTTGTTATGTGTTAAGGTTTGAGAACTGAAGGATTATCTGAGTTGTGAACAAGAAAATAAGCTTAAAGTATTATCTATGAAAATCTGAAAAAGAAATATATATATATATATATATATATATATATATATACACACACATATACATATATATATATATATATATATATATATATATATATATATATATATATATATATTTGAGCAATTGTCTTACATAACCTATATTATGTATTAGTCAATCTTGAGTCATTTAAAAGCATTAAGTTTTGGGGTAAAATCTGAATTTAAATTGGAGTATTCTTTTAAGAATTTAGTTACTATTCATTGAAATATTTTGTAAAAGAGTTTAAGTCCATTTGTGAGTTGTTTTGAGAAAGTGTGTATATCCTAAAAAGGCTTCAAGTACTTTGCAAATGAATGGCATTTCAATTGACATGGTTGGTGTGTCTGGTTGACACAGTTACAAGGGTTAACTAGCTTCAAGAGAATGAAGTCTTGGTTGATTATGTTGGTCTGTATTTTGACAGTAAAATGCATTTCATAACCCATTGTTCATTTAGCAAGTGTTTCACCAAAACTCTCTTTCAAATACTATAGACACATATGCACTTCGACTGGTTTGTATTATCAAACCAAGGAGCACTCTGCATTCAAGCCCTGGTTCACCCAAAATTCAGGGATTGCACCACTTTTTTCTAAACACTTTCAAGTCTAGTACCCTAGTCACAAAAAACTCAAAAACTGACATGCAAATGATCAACACATAGTGTGTCTTATTGATTGAGTCAAGAACAGGTAAGTTTCAAAGAACACCATAAATTGAAAATGATAAATATAAATATCATTTTCTAGCCTTAATCAAATATCAATCATTTGAACTATACTATGAAAAGGCCATGTATTATGAGATTGTCTTGTCAAGATAAATTATTAGTAAATTATAGTTAGAATGATCAAAATTATCATGAATAAATATGAGCAGGAACTACTCATACATTACAAATATAAAAAAAGAATATAGAAATTAATTATGGATAGATTGATTCAAATTCAAATCAAACAGAATATGCTCTTGTTTACCATAACTCTGATTTAAACAAGAGGGACACATGCATCCTCATATGTATGTGCATTTCTTTATGAATACTGATATATTTATATTAGTAGAAATTTGGATTCTGGATAATTGATTGGAAAAAAAATCCTTGAAAAATTAAGGTAAAATATTGAGGGTCATTTCATTTGGTATTAGAGCAAATGGTTGCATTGATTGTTGAGTACTATAGAAATATATTATGTCTGTTTGTTTTGGATGAAATAATTTAGATAGGAAAATACTAATTATAGAAAATACTCACAATATACTAATCCCATCTGCCCATAACCTAGTTATCAAACCATGGTAGGAAGGGGTTCTCATCACAATGTAGGAACAAGTGTACCACAGATGCTTGATATGCAGGAGTTTGTGAGGGTTTTAAGGGATGGAATTGGGCATAGGCCTGAGAATCCACATGAGGAACTTTCAAAACTATTAAAGGCTTATACAAATTTAGGAGGCAAGAGTTTTGAAGGGACTGAGAATGTGATGGAAATTCAAGCATGGTTGAGAACATTGGATAGGATTTTCAATGACATGCAGCTTGATGATCAAAGGAAGAGGCAAGTGGCTTCAAGATAGCTGAAAGGAGTAGCTTTAGGCTGGTGGGAGGTGATCGTAGCTGGGAGGATTGAAAATGAAATCACTTGGAATCAATTCAAGGAGATGTTGGAGGCAAGGTTTGTACCAACATCAGCTAAGACCACATTACTTGAAGAGTTTATTAGACTCAGACAAGGAACTTTGAATGTCATTGAGTATACTCAAAAATTTGAGGGATTATCCAAATATGGAGCAATTCTAGTGGCAGATGAAGCATCCAAAAATGATAGGTATATCAAATGTTTGAACCCAGGACTTAGCAGGGCCATGTTACCATATGCTGATAAGACTTTTGATTAAGTAATAGATCTGGCTTTGAAATTTGAGCAGCATGACAAGGAAAGAGAGAAGTATAGGAATTTTAAGAACAACAATAACAAGAAGAATAAGGGAAGATACCACCCTTATGATAAGAAGAAAGAGGAAACAGATAACAAAAAGGCCAGTAACACCAAGGCCAATGATGCTAAGAAGAAATTGGTTTGCCGTCATTGTGGAAAGGAGGGACACATCAAACCAAGGTGCCCAGAATTGAAAGGAGGAGCCTTCAAGTGTTACCTATATGGGAAAGGGAGGCATATGAAGAGAAATTGTCCTAAGTACAAACAGCAAGGAAAATTGGCAAATATGGAAGGCAAAAGAAAATCCACAGTGGAGACTAGTGTTGAAACTCATGGTCAAGTGGAAGGTACACTACTTATCTGTACCATACCCATAGCAGTAGTATATGATACTGGGGCAACTCATTCTCTAATTTCTTATGAAATAGTTAAAATGTTAAAACTGAACTACATATTGGTTGATACCCCATTGTTTGTACAAAGTCCACTGGGGAGTTCTAGTGTTTTAAATATGATTTGTGTGGATGTGGAATTAAACATAGGAGGAAATATTTTTTATTTCCAATTTATATGTTTTAAACTACCCAAAAATAGGTGTTATATTGGGGGTAGACTGGTTAAGGCAATTTAAAGCCATGATTAATTTAGATTCATCCACCATATCATTGCAAAACCTGAGAGGCCAGAGAATCACAATTTTATGTGAAGTAGCTAAAGAAAGAAAATTATATCATTTAATTGACTTGGAAAAGGATTTCAGTGAACCTTCCATTGAAGAAATTCCCTTGGTTAATGAATATTTGGATGTGTTCAGGGAGGTTAAGGGTGTTCCACACCATAGACTAGTTGAGTTTCAAATCAACCTCATTCCAGGAGCAAGCCCAATAATTAAGAAACCCACCAGAATGGGTCCAAGTGAACTGAAGGAGTTGAAAAACCAGTTAGAGGAATTAGAAGGTAAAGGGTTCGTAAGGCCAAGCAACTCATGCTAAGGTGCTCCAGTAGTGTTTGTAAGGAAGCATGACGGTACTTTGAGGATGTGCATAGATTATACGGAGTTAAATAAGGTTACCATCAAGAATAAATACCCATTTCCTAGGATTGGTGATCTTTTTGATCAACACAGTGGAGCTAAGATACTCTCTAGATTAGACTTAGCATCTGGGTTCCATAAGATGAAAGTTGAAGACCCAAGTGTTAAGTACACTGCATTTAACACTAGGTATGGTCTATATGAGGTTATGGTTATGCCATTTGGGTTGACAAATGCCCTTTCAGATTTTGTAGATTTAATGAATAGGATATTCAGGGATTATCTGGACAAGTTTTTGCTAATTTTTATTTACGATATTTTAATTTATTCCAAAACAGTAGAAGAGCATGAAAATCATTTGCATCTGGTTTTGTCTAGATTGAGGGAAAAAGATTTAAAGGAAAAATTTTCAAAATGTGCATTTTGGAAAGAGGAAGTACATTTTCTTGGTCATGTCATTTCTGCTAAAGGAATTTCTGTGAACCCCAACAAAGTTGCAGCTATCCAAGCATGGAAGAGACCTAGCACAGTGAGTGAAGTTAGATCATTCATGGGGATGGCAGGATATTATAGGAGATTCATAAAAGATTTTTCCAAAATGGCATCACCACTTACTAATTTAATCAGAAAGAATCAAGCGTTTGTATGGACTGAAAAATGTGAACAAGCTTTTATCAAGATAAAAGAAGCTTTAGTTAATGCACTAGTATTAAGGGTACCTGAAGGAAATGAGGATTTAATTGTGTACACTGATGAAAGTGGTTCTGGGCTAGGAGCTGTGTTGATGCAGCAAGATCAAGTAATATCCTATGCATCCAGACAATTAAAACCACATGAAACTAGATATGCAACCCATGATCTTGAGTTAGTAGCAGTGCTATATGCATTGAAGCTTTGGAGACACTACATATTAGGTGCCAAATTTAATTTGTACACAGATCATAAGGCACTGAAATATCTTTTCTCACAAAAAGATTTGAACATGAGGCAACATAGATGGGTGGAGTTTCTAGTTGCCTATGACCTAGACATACTTTCTACACCAGGTAAAGCAAACAAGGTTGCAGATGCCTTGAGTAGACAACATGCTAAGGGAGCCATGTTGATAATGGAAGAATTTAAGGATTTATCTATACTTGCTGACTTAGAAATTGAAGCAAGCAGTGAGATACACATGGTGACAACTGAAGGAGATGAGAGTAAAGGGAGACTGAGTTTAATAACCTTACAATCAGATTTAATTTTGAAGATAGGAAAAATGCAAGAACAAGACACAGATCTATTAGAGAAGAAAATTCTCATATCAAAAGGGGAAGAAGTGACAAATTACCATATTGATAAAAATGGTTACATAAGGAAAAAAAATTAGAATATGTGTTCCAAAAAACATGGAGTTGAAGGAGGAAACATTAAATGAAAACTATAGGAGTAAGTACTCCATACACCCAGGCAGTACAAAGATGTATCAAAATCTAAAAGGAATTATTGGTGGAAGGTAATGAAGTCAGATGTAGCTAAACATGTTGCAAAATGTATGACTTGCCAACAAGTCAAGGCATAGACACAAAGACCATCAGGATTGTTACATCCTCTTTGCATACCACAGTGGAAATGGAAGGATATATCTATGGATTTCATAGATGGCCTGCCTAGATCCAAAAGAGGAAACACAAGTGTATGGGTAATAATAGACATGTTAACTAAAGTGGCACACTTTATCAAAGTGAAATCAGAGAGGAATGCACCAAAGTTGGCTTAAGTGTTCAAGAAGGAAGTGGTAAGATTGCATGGCATTCCAAAAACTATTGTGAGTGATAGGGATACCATTTTCACATCAAGATTTTGGAAAAGTTTTCAAGAGGCCATGGAAAGTGAATTGTGCTTAAGCACTACATATCATCCACAATAAGATGGACAAACTGAGGTGGTGAACAAAGTTTTAGAAGACTTATTGAGGGTATGTGCACTAGATTTTGGAGGCAACTAGGAGGACCATCTCCATTTAGCCGAGTTTACGTATAATAATAGTTATCAAAGCACTATACGGATGGCACCATTTGAAGCCTTATATGGCAAGCCATGCTTATCACCAATATGTTGGGTAGAGACAGGAGAGGGAGCTGTCTTAGGGCCTGAGTATATAGAAGAGACTACAGAGAAAATTAAGCTAGTAAGGAAGAGGATGGAAGCAGCTCAAGACAGGCAGAAGAAATTTGCAGATGTGATAAGAAGGCAGGTGGAATATGAAGTGGGTGACTTTGTTTTCATCAAGGTTTCACCTATGAAAAAGGTTTTGAGATTTGGCAATCAAGGAAAGCTCACACCAAGGTATGTTGGGCCCTATAAAATTCTGGAAAGAGTAGGCTCATTAGCATACAAATTGGAGCTGCCAGAAGAAATGAAAGCAATACAATGTATTCCATGTGTCACAACTTAGAAGATGGGTACATGATAAGGAAGAAATTATGGAAAAGCCTACCCAAGTCCAGATCAATCCTAATTTGGTTTATGAGAAAGGACCAGTAGGGATCTTAGCTAAAGAAGAAAAGAAATTGAGAAGAAAAACTTTGAAACTGGTAAAGGTCCAGTGGAGTCTTGATCCTAATGATTGTACGTGGGAGTTAGAGGACAAGATTAGGATGGATTATCCTAAGCTTTTTGCAAATTAAAGGTAATTTTAAAATTTATGGAAAATTTAATACGTATAGTTGCTATGGTTGAATTTGTTTGCTTATGCATGTGTTTGATAAATTTTCTAGAATCAGTAGATACTTGTTATAAGTATTAGAAAATTATTAGGACATAATTCCTAAACAGAGGGGTGAATGTAATACCCTAGAATTTTGTGAAAAATTATTTTATTGAAATAATTTAGTTTTGGAATATTAAGATTTAATTATGGTGGAATTTCTGGGATTGAATAATGTGCAAGTGTGATATCTTGAAATTTTTGGCAATATAAATTTAATAATCTATATTAAAAATTAAATTGATTTGATAATTTTTGTTAGTAAAATTTAAATTGATTTAATAATCCAATTAAATAAATATTTAATTGGTAGATTTTATCTTTTAAAAGCTAATAAATTGGTTTCTATTCGTAATGTAAATATAATGGTATATTTTGTAAATAGATAAATCTTGTTTTTAAATTCTAATATTTTTGGTAATTTGAAAAATTGATTTTTATTTAATATTAAGCTTTTCAAAAGATATTTTATAATATATGGTTTTAAATTGTTAAGTGTAAATTGTTTAAATTGATTTTTAATTTGTATTTAAAAAAAATTGAATTAAATTTATATTCGGATTTAAAATGACAAAATGATTTTTGTACAAATATAGTTTGTTTATTCTATTTCTTTAAAAAGAATTCTTATTTATATTAATTTAGAATATGTATACAGTTATTAGGAAATTTACTAATAAAAGCTTTATCCATTTATAAATTCATTTTTGCATGTTAAATTACATATGTAAGTTAATAAAACAATCTAAGAACATGTGTTAGCAAGATAATTAAGGAGCTTGACAAGTGTCATATTGTATTTTTATTTTTCTTTGATTTTTAGTAAATCATAAATTTAGTTATAAAAATACATACTTCTTCCTTCTTTTTTTTTTCTTTTTCTCATTTTTATTTCTAAGCAAAGAGAGAAAATATTCTCAGTTGAAACATTTCGAACCACAACAAATCTAAGAATCAAAACCAAATCCGTAATCACTTCCTCTAAAACCAGTTTTCATCAACATTAACCAAGTTTGCAAATCACTCTTCAAAACTTAAAATCTCTGTAACTTGAACATGCAAGCCCCTATAAACACATTTCCGAATCAATTCCCTGTAACATTTTCAAGGAGCAAAAGCAATTTCCAAAACCTTATAGCTCATGTTCGAAACAAAAGCCTGCATTCATTATCTTCAACCTGAGATGATTAGGCTGCATTTTCTCTTAGTCTGGAAATTTATAAACAAAGAAACTCAAGTAAGTAAAATCATTCAAGTCAAAGGTTTTAAAAGCAAAAAGGGATTTCAGTTTTCAAAGCATTTTCAAAATGGCTCTATCTTCAATTTATAAGGTGGGTAAATTTGAAACTTTTTAAGGTTAAACTGCTTATTTCTCTTGTGTATATAACCATGAATGGAAGTAATGATTCGAAGATATCTTGAATGGATGATTAAGTTGTGTTCTTTGATAAAAGAATGGGATTGTTGAATGTACATACGCATATCTGTATATATATAAATTTAAGTTCCAGTTTTTGTTAACAGGTTCAAATAAAAACCTGTTCCTCTGGTTTTTATCTTATAAGTGAATAAACATCCATTTTTACCAAGTTTAACCTGTTTATTTCCAGTGCATGTGAAATTGCTTAGAGTCGTATTGTGAAAAATGTCTACCAAGATGTAATCTGTAGTAGTATAGCTGAATCACTGCAAAGACATACATGTGCATATCTGTAAATGGATTTAACTGTTCTCTGTTCAAAAATATTCAGTGAGTAAACACTTTTAAAATTTAAAAAGCTAAGTAAACTTTAGACTGTTGCTATGAAAATGACTGAGATGAATGATGCTTTGTTTATACATGAATGGTACCTCTGAATTTTTGAGTGTTGTATAGGTGCATGTCTGTTGTATTTTATATCACCATTCTTGGTTCAGGAAATGAAAGTTTGATCAAAAATCAAAATCAAATCATGCAATATTTGTTAGGTTTAGAGATACAAACAATATATGTTTGTTAAATCATAAATTTAAGTTTGAAATTTATTTAAAACAATGTAGGTTAGAAATTTGTTCTGTAACCAAGGAATGCAGCAAAAGTTTAAAATGCATGATTCAATCAAGTGTTCAATTAAGTGGATTCAAGTTTATATTTTGAATTGTCTGAGTAAAACATGAGTTTTAAAGTGAAATTCAAATTTTTTAACACTATATTGGGTAAGGAATTCTAAGTTGACTGGATTTGGATTTCTGAGCTACTGTTGATGGCCAGAGGGTCTAGGGTGGTCGGGAATTGGTTTGGAGGTGGAGGACTGTGTGGTGAGGCTGGGAACAATGGAAGATTAGTTGCCTGATCATCGAGACGTTGGCGGTGAGGCAATCAAGTTTATAACCCTAGTTTTGGGCTGTGCTGGAAGATTGGACTTCTGCATCTTCTATAATGCGTCGAGCTTAATGAGATTATGGAAATTGGTTCGTGGGAGTCTTACAATGACGTGGCTGGAGTTACGGCGATTCTGGTGGTCGGAGAAAGGTGATCGTGGCATTTTCTGGTGATGATTGGGTTTTTGGTTCTCCTGCATTTTTCGATTTTGAATGGAGGCTCGTGGATGTGTTTGTTCGATTGGAATTTGAAGCTGAGATGATGGACGGTATGTCGATGATGCCAGAGGTGATCGTCGTCGTCGAAGATGGTTGTGCAGGTGCACAGGGGAGTTTTGGTGTCGGTTTATTCGAGTAAGTTTTTGGTTCGATGGGGTGATCGGGTTTTAAGGCAGATAACTCGAGATCATACTCGAGTGGTTTAGTGGGAAGAAACCTGTAAGTTTAAACATAAACTTTAGACTAATTTTTTTAAAAAAAATGGGTAGAAATTAGATTGACTTAGGAATAGGCCCGAGTGGCCTTCGGGTAAAACCCGAAGCAACTGTTTAAACAGTTTTTAGGATGTTTTAAAATCAAATATTTTTGAATATAAAATTAAATATAGTTTAAACTTACTTTATATATATAATAAGTATTTCTTAAACAAATGGGTTATGAAGTTTTAAAGGATGTTTAAATTAAATTTTGTTAAATGAAATTTTTAAAGTGATTTTTAAACATTAATTTAAAATGTAAGTTAAGATTTTAGAAAGGTAGGTTTTAAATTGAAACTTTTACTTGATAATGTGTTTTTTTAATTTTCTTTTAGGAAGTTAAGTTTTGATAATCTTAAAATTATCAAGTTAAATGATTATTTATTTTAAAACATAATTAATGATGTAATTAAGTAAAAGATAAATTATAATGTTAAAATGATTTTAAGTGCTAATGTTAATAAAGGTATTGATGAGATAATGTCTTGTCTTAAGATGATTACAGGTAATGCCTTGAGATAAACTAAGTTAATTGTGGAAATTAAGTATAATTAATTAATTTGATTTATTTAATTATTAATAATTAATTAAGTAATTAATTAAGAGTAATTAATTGGTTAATTAATAATTAAATTGAGGATTAATCAATATTAATTAAAGGTTGATTAACTGTTTAATCAACTGGTGATTAAGGATTAATTAATTTTTAATTAAGGTTATTAATTAATAATTGAGTTTTATTAATTAATAATTAAGATATAATTGATTTGTTAATTAATGATTAATTAATAAATTATAAGAATAATTATGGAATAATTAATTTGTATTAAGAGATATTGATTAAGGTTATTCATCAATAGTTGATGGTTAATTTATCAGTTAATTAGTGGACAATTAATTATGAAATAATTAAGGATTGATTACCTTGTATTAAAGGAGATAAACTAATAATTGAGGTTTATTAATTGATAATAAAAGGATAATTTATCTATGATTAGAGATTAATTGGTTGATTGATAAGGTAATTAAGAAGCAATGAATCAATTAAATGATTGTAAATTAATTAATGGTTAATTAAAAAGGATTAGTTGATTAATTATGATATGAATTGATAATGCTTTCTTATGTTGTTGAATAAATTGAATGATGTCAATTGGATGATATGCTGTGACATTTTATTGATATGGTATTGATAATAAATGGATGATGATTATCTATGTTATTGCTGTATAAAAGTGACATCTAGTAGTTGAATTTAATCACTCGAATAACTTGGGTTAAGATGACATTGGATTTGAAGAGACCGGAGTCGGGTATTAGTAAATACCCGAACCCACTTTGATTCTTTATAAACTGATTTGTGAAGTCAATAAACTGGTATGGAATGATTTAAGTGAATTGGACCATTCAATCTAAGTTTTGGTACTAAGAAATTGATATGTGAAATAAGTGGTGTCTAACAACTTGTGAAGTTGTAAATCTACTTGAGTTACCCCGGGTTTTATAAATGTTGTATGTTTGGTATTCCTTGTTAGATGAGTTTACTCACGCTGGTTTCCAGCCTGACCTAGGTGTTACTTTGATGTAATGCTCGGGTCAGACCGAGTATTACAGGTTTTCAGGTAAGGACCTTTTGGTGCTCAGGAGACGAGCTGGATGGCAGGAACGTTTGGAGTATTTCTGCTGTGATATTGTTACATATTTGGGTCATGTTGATTGTATATGTCCACTGATTGTATATATGTTGTAACTCTGATGAATTAAAATCTAAATTTATAGATACAGTTTTCCTTTGTATAATCGTTATTATTATTTAATATTGTAATTTATCCACTGCGATTGTGAGATGTTGGTATTTATGTTCTTCTTTTCTTCTATCTCTTTCTTCTTTTATCTAACTATTTGGAATTTTCGAGATCGAAATTTCTGGGTCGTTACATTTGGTGTCAGAGCTGAAGGTTAATCGAGAACCTTGTCTCTGGTGGGATTATTCATTAAGGATAGAGTAAGTGGTACCCTAGGATGAGTTGAGTGTGTGTGTGTGTATATATATATATATATGTATGAGAGCGTACTTGTTATTTTCTTATATAAAGATTTTAAGTGATTTTATATAAGAATATATTTTGATATATAAAGCAATATTGCTTTCTAATAAATATTAAGGGAATTGGTTGTTAAATTATTGAATTAAATTAAGAAGTAATAGAAATACAACTAAATTAGAATTAAATAAAGGTAAAGTTTGAAATAGATTCAAACTGAAATTAAAATCTTGAAGTTAAGGAAGAGTTTAAAAATATGATGAATTAGAATTGGTTTCAAATCAGAAAATAGAATGGTTATTGTGTTTAATAATGGGATGATTGTTTTTCAATAAACAATAAAATATTTTAAGGAAGTAACCGTTTAAAAAGAAAATAACTTGTAAATTTGAAAGGATATAAATAAAAGTGGGTTTCAAATTGTGAAGCTCTGAATTCTAAATCTAAACATTTGAAGTTGTTTTCATAGTGTTAAAGGAAATAATATCATTCAAACTATTTTGAATGTAATCTTATTCTAGAATAATAAGTTGTTTGTAAACTTTAAAAGAATTTGTTAGAATTAAAACCAAGGGTGGTTTGAATTTCAAAATTTGGCTTGGTGAGCCAAGAAGTAATTATGTATATGTGTGGATATACGTAATATCAAAGTTAGTTTGAGATAAACTCTAAATATTGAGTTTTAAATTTGGAATAAGATGTGATACCCAAAGTGATAAGTTTTTGAACTTTGAAATAAGTTAGAAATGGAATTTGGATTCAGAATTAAATGGTTTAAAGATATAAGTTGATTTGATTTAAAGGATTAAATTAACATTTAAAATTTAACTCGAATCTATAATTCAAAATGTTTTAAAGTTGAGATTTAAATTGAATTAGTTCAAATTGATTTGATTTGAATTAATTGGAACTTTGATTGAAGATGTATAAGTTTAAGAATTCAATTAGAAAATTTGAATTGGATTGATTTGAAATGATTTAAAATTTAAGGTGGGTACAATTTGAAATTAGTCCAAATTTATTTGAATAATTTGGAATTGTAATTAAAGTTGAATAATTTTAAAAATTCAAATGGAATTTGAATTGAATTTCGGAGGAAATCAAGAATAATTCAACTTGATTTGGAAATGGAGTTTGAAATTGGGATTAATTCAAACTGGAGTTGAAATGAATTGAAATTGGAACTAGTTCAATAGAAATTTATTTGAATTAGTAGAATTTGAGATCAAGGTTGAATAAAGTTAAATTTGGAAAGAAACTGAGGTTAATTTAACTTGAATTGGGGTTGAATCAATTTCAATGGAAATTGAAGTTATTTAAAATTGGAATTGAGTCAATTTAAATGGAAGTGGAAATTTAAATTGAATTGATGAGAATAGAGATTGGGAAGTGAGCAGTTTTGACTCTGGACTATTTTTAGTATAAATTGTTTTAATATAGACCTATTTTTCCAAGCTATTCATTATATATATACAACTTTTCTTTTAAAAGCCAAAACTATCTTACACTTGTTTTACAATTATTTTTTTGAAACTATTTAACGATTTTCCAACTGTTTTATAAACTAATTACTATATTCCAACTATTTTACAAAACTAATTATTATCTTACTATTATTTCGCAATTATATAAAATTTGTATAATTATTTTAACTATTTTCTAACTATTTTACAAATTAGTAATTATTTTCCAACTACTTATCTACTTTTAAAATTTTCAAGCTATTTTCTAAAAAAACTGGCCGGAGTTCAAACTGTTATTGGTTAAATACCCAATCGAGATAAGAATAGAGGTGATAATCCAAATGGATTGAAGCAATTTTGAGTAAGTGAATGAAAATCAAAGTGAATGTGAATGGAAATGGAATTGATTTGGCTAATAACCAATAAAGATAAATATGTAGGGTATACGTATGTTATTCTATTCGCATAATAATTTGATCCAGATTCGAGCATAGAATTTTGAGATAGTATGTCAATCCGAGTTGGGATTTTTCACTCGATTTTCGACGGCGAACCTGGATATGGATTTTTGATTGGTTCTGGATTTTTGATTGGTTCTGGATATTCTCAATCATAGTTATGACTATGCCAGGGGAATGACGGTTTCTGATCAAGAGACCGGATCTATGTCCGCACTAGGAAGTCGGGTGGACGATGCTAGTTCGGAAGTGAAATTGTGTGGTCGAGTGAGCGATCAGATTGGTATAGCGTACGGATGATATGTGTACATCGTACGGATTTGAATGAGAATGATATTGAAAGGAGTAATCAAATTTGAATATTTGATTTTGAGTAAACAAAGTTGAATATCTTTGATTCATAAAATGAAACTCCCCTTATTGAATCTTTTGCCAGAAGAAAAGGGTTTTTGAAAATATTTGAAGTATAAAAGGAGTTTTATACAAGTTTGAAATGACCCAAAGTTTTTAAAAAATTATATATCTGTATATATATAAAGGAGCTTTTGAGGATTTTAGAAAAGGTTTTAGAAACCTTTGGATTTGGAAAGGCTCTTGATTTTTGTGTAAAATCAATATTGGAATTTGGAAAGCCAAGTTTGAGAATTATCGATTTTGGGATAATCGATTTTGTGTAAAGGAGTTTTGTATGAGATCATACTAGGTATATGATTTGAAAGATACTATATGTGTATAGTATAAAATGTTTTGATGATGGCTCTGGGGAAAAAGCCGCTCCCTTGAAATGAACTTCTCAGGAGTGCCACCGGGTGGTGCTGCCTTGAGCCCCAAGGGGGGGTTCTAAAGTGGATCCTGTGAGGAGTCCGGACAAAACTAGTTCCTGGGGATTATGAGTAGTGTGTGCCATAGCGAAAGTCGTGTGTACCGCTGAGAACCAACAGTCTGCGTTTGATTTTATATCGGTAGACTGCGACCTATGGTAACATAGTGAAGGTCGTGTGTGCCGCTGAGAGCCAACTGTCTGCGTTTGATTTTATATCGGTAGACTGCGACCTATGTAGGAGTAGAGAAGTTTCATTTCGACGGCGAAAATCAGAGGCCGTAGAGAGCCTGCAGTTACATGGACTTTTGCTGTGATGGCAACGTAACCCTGTAATGTAACTGCGATCTGTTGTGGGTTCTATGGCGTAATCGAGAGGCCGTAGTGTAATATCCCGGAATTTTGGACAATATAAATTTAATAATCTGTGTTTTAAATTTATATTGAATTGATAATTTTTTTTAATAAATTTGATTTGATTCTATAATCTTCTTTATTTAAATATTTAATTTGTGAAATTATTTTTAATGAGTTAATAAATCTATTTTCTATTTAATGATGTATATGTATTTGTATATATTTTAAATAGATAAGTTGTTCTTAATTAAATTAGTATAGCATAATTTTAATGTTTTAAAAATGGAAATTTTGATTTGTTTTTAATTTAAACTTTTCAAAATATTTAATAAAATACTATATGATTTTAAATATGTAAGATAAATATTTTATTGGTTTAAAATTTCATTTTAACTTAAGTTTGTATATTAAAATATGTTACATAAATGTTTGTGTGATTCTTTTTAAATTATTAATTGATAATTTTGATTTGTAAATTTAATTTGAAATTTAAAATACAATTTAAAATGTGAACATGTATTCAATAAGTTACAAACTCTTGTGTAAATTTAGTTTAATTGTTTACAAGTTTCTTTTTCAAATAGTTAATTTGTATATTGTTTTCATAATACTTTATCTTGTTCTTTAAAAATAATTTACTAAGTTTAAACATTCATTAAGCTTAATTTTTCTTTAACATTTAATTAAGATAACATAACATTTACAAAGACATGTGTATGTAGTTTAGAACATGAATTTACATGTGTTGATAGCTTAGGACAAGTGTCAATTTCATTTTTATTTTTCTTTTAGTTCATTAAATCTGAAAATTACCTTTATATCAACATGCTTCTTCATTCATATCTATTTTTTTCATTCCTTAATAAAAAGAAAGATCAAATTTCATTCTTTCCACATCCATAAACAAATCTGCATCTCCAATTTTAATCAAGAAAACTGCATGTTCTTGTAAACTACAGCATGCATGTCACCCCCTGTAATCAACTTTCAAAATGCACAGCATATCTCAAATTCCTATCCACTTTCAAAATCTACTGCAATTTCAAGTTTAAAGACCTGCATGCAACAATTTGAAGCCTGCATGTAAAAACTGGAAGAATGTATTAATCAAGATTAAAAGCAAGCATAGGACTGCATTTCTTTGCATCTGGAAACAAAGGGGCCTGCATTTCATCTGGAAGCATGTATAAATCAAGTTGGAAGCAAGTTTAAAAAGCATATTACAGAGGGTGTTTTGCATGTTCAATCTGTGCTCTGCATCTTGCAACTGAAAGTGAGTAACACCTAATTTAAAAGTAGGATTGCATGCTTGATTATCTTATGAGTTAAGTTTTTGTATATGTTTTTTTTAAAAACTGCCTGTGTATATATAAAATGCAATGCATGTTTGATTTCAAGGTTCTGATTGTTATAGTTTAAGTTCAAATTTGATAAATAGTTTTTCTTTCTTGATCTGGTTGCTATTATGGATTAGCATTTGAATGGAATTTGTTTATTAAATGATAAAATAAATTTTTAAAGGCTTTTATGAGTTGTTTAGTTTCTGTGTTGTCTGAAAACATAAAACACAACTAAATTCTGTAAAAATTGGAAAATGTAGGTATCATGAATTAATGTTTCAGGTTTACTAATAGAATTATTAAGTGAATTCAGGAATTTTAAAACTAAAATTAAAATTTACAGTGTTAAAAATAAAATGTTGTTCCAAATTAACTGTATTTTACATTTTGGTCAAGATCAGTTGATCCTTGTAATTGAACTAGTTGAATTTGTTTCTGGTGATAGTTTATCTATTATAGATCATAGGAAAATTACTGAATTGATTTACAATTCAAGTTTGGGATTGAAATTTGGGATTTAAGGTGTAGAACCCTAGTTTACTGGGTTTAAGATATTTTGGTGCTGCGGCTTCAATAGTGATTCGAGTTCAAAGATATTGTGGGTAATGGTAGATGGTGTAGTGATGAAGCTATCGCCGGAGTATGGAAGTTGATGATGGTCGAGAAGTGGAGAGATTGGTGATGACAGGTTTTAGGTGGTGGGGGTTTGGTCTGTTCCAGGTTTGGGTGATGATTGTTGGTTGCAGGATTTTTGCCTCGGGTTAGTCTCGGGTTACTTGAGGGGGAAACTCGAAGTAAGTGGGTTACTGACCCGAAGTAAAATGGGGTTGCTCGAGTGTATTTATGTTTCAGGTCTTAGCAAACAGAACCTGTTCTGTTTTAAGAAATGTAAAAAAAGTCAAGTTTAAATTTAATCTGGAAGTTTAGCTTAGGATTTAAACTTGAATCTAAAGATGAATTCAAATAGTTTGAAATTCTTATTGTGGAATAATTTAAATGCAGAAATTCAAGTTTGTTTGAAAAAAATAATAATAAAAGAAGAAGAACAGGAAACCCGTTTCAAGTTTATAAAATTTGAAATAAATTGCAAACTACAATGTTAACATAGGATTTTAAAACTGAATTTAACTTTGAATTTAAATAAGTTTCAATTTTGGTCTTTTGAAATAATTTAAATTCAGAAAATTTCAAAGTTTGATTTTTTAAATAAAACAGAAAACTGTTTTCTGTTTTTATATGTAAAGGTAAATTTAAATTTGCAGGTGGAGATTTAAACTGATTTTTTAGTTTGAAATTTTAAATATGAATTCAAATCTGAGTTTTAATCTGGAATTAAAATTTAAACTTCAGTTTTTAAAATAAAGGTTTAAATTTTAAATTGCTTTTAAATGATTAAAATGATATGCATTTGAATTGAAGTTGTAGATTGTAGGAAGAGTTTTAAAGAGTTAAAACTAAAATGAGTTTGGAAGTTGTATTTCAATTTTGAAATTTTAAAGTAATTTTTAAATTGATTTGAATTTAAATTGAATTGAAATTTAAATTGTTTTAACTTATTGATAAGGTAGATGTTTTAACATATAAGATTAAGTTTTGTATTGTTTAAGATAAATTTGAGTCTTAAGTTAAAATGAAGTTAAATGGAATTTAAAGTAAATTTAAAAACATTTTTGTGTTTTTAAATGCTAGATTAAATAAGAAATGTTTATCTAAAAGATAAATAAAAATTTAATTATTGGATTCATTTAATTATTAAGGTAATTAAGATGAAAATTAATTATTTAATTAATTAATTATGAGGATGATTAATTAAGTAATTAATAATTTTTAAGTTAATTAATTTAATTTGAGATTAATTAATTAAGTTTAATTAATCTATAATAAAGGGTGATTAATTAAACTTTAATTTATGATAAAAATTCATTAATCAAGTGATTAATGATAATTAAGGTTTTAATTAACACTTACTTAATTAATAATTAAAGATTAATTAAATGATAATTAAATATTATTTAATTGATAATTAATAATGATTAATTTAAGTTAATTTTTAATTAAGTAATTAAGAAATGTTAATGAAGTCATTAACTTAGGATTATTTAACAATTAATTAATGTGATTAATTTTGATAATTAATTAGATTAATTAATTAATAATAATCAATTGTTTAAGTTTAATTACTTAATGAAAGTAATTAAAGAATTAATTACTTGGTGTAATTAATTTGATGAATGTGATTAGTTTAGATTAATTAAGTTAAATTAATTTAAACATTTGTTGATTGTTTGATAATTACTTTATGAATTTGTAATTACTTAAGGAAGTAATTAATTAATAATTACAGGATGTAATTAAAGATATTTGATATAGAAGTAATTGGTTTTAAATTACTTTGAAATTAATCAAGGGGATTAATTTAGATAATTAATTAGGAATAAGTAATTATGGGATGAGTAATTAAAGTAGTTAATTACTAAATGGTTATTAATCATGGTTGATTAATATTTATATGTGAATTAATTTCAGATTAATTACTTATGTAATTAATTTATAATTTATTAAATGTAATTAGAATCATTAATTAATTAATTAATGATGTAATTTAAAATTGATTAATTAAGGTACAATTAATAATGAATAAATAATTAATGTAATTAATTTTAGATAATCAATTAATTTAGTAATTACAAGTTAATTATTTGCAAAGGGTTTAAGTAATTAACTTGTGTGATTAACTTATAAGCTAATTACTTATTGTAATTAGAGATAGTTAATCAATATTAAATGAATATTGAGATGATGATTTATAAATTGATTTGAAATCAATTGATGGTTAAGTTAAGCAGAATTTTAATGATGAAGTAATCAATTTAATTCATTTTAAATTAATTAGAGATTAAGTAATTAATTTAATTAATTTTAAATTAATTATAGATGGTGTGATCATTAGATCATTGCTTATGTTTGATGAATGGTATTGGTTGCCTGGTATGGTTTGTAATCTCAGTTATGAGATGAGTAGTTTATGTGATATGGATGCATTGGTTGCTTTTGGATGATAATATGGATTATCTGATTTTGATATGAATTATCTGTTGATAATGATAAGGTTGATTATCTGTTGTGTTGTGAATTATCTATCTGTGTATATTTAGATAATGAATTGAAATGTTTTAAACTTAAAACAACTTGGCCTTAATAAGGCACGCTTTGGATTTCGATGAGACCGAGATCGGGTTTCCATATTTGGACATCCGAAAACCACATCGATTCCAATTAAACGTTAGGTCGTTAATCCAAGTGGAGCAAGTGAAGACTCGAGGTGTAAGGGCTATACGTCAGTATAACTCTGTAGGTGATTCCGTAATGAGTTTGACGGAATAGTACTTAAAGATTCGAGATGGTGATTCAGAGTGCAAGGGTTATTGTCGTTAACTCTGAGGGTGATTCCAAAATGAGTGTAACGAGATAATGCCTTTGGTTTCGTTCGAACCCGGAACGAACTTGTATGGATTGAATGCTTTAAGAACATCGTCAGGTGGATGATGAGCATTCTAAGTGATATGTCCTATAAAGGTAATCGTAGCCTCAAGCGTCATCAACCGGGATGGCTAAAACAGGGGAGGTGCAGCAAGGCTTCGTGGGTAGCCCCCACTTGAGAGTAAGATTTACCCCTGTCTAGAGGTCCCTTTATATTTTGGCTGTGTGGACGGTTGATCATGACAACCGTCGGGGTTGTCTTATTCGGAACTGTTCAGTAAGAACGGGTCCGGCTTTGTGTTGCAGGGGAGTTAGGGTGGCTCCTCGATACGGTGATCTAGGCCACGTACTGTGACGGGCGGTACCCCAGTAGCCCTGCCATTGTATGGAATCCAAAATCCAATAAGCGCCAACGGTTTTGATTGTATTATCCACTTTTGTGGCTAGTAGCTGGAATTTAATAGATGTAACAATTTCGGCTATTTCTTATTTACTTGAAAACCCTAGACACTATTATAATATCACTGGATTTCCTGTCAAATGTTTTGGTTAGCGTAAGGTAAATTTTTTTCCATGTTTTTGTGTGGGAAGTCTTACGTGATACCTTTCTTTCAAAAGGTTTTTAAAAAGTTAAGCAACTTTAACCTGTTACTCACACCAGACCCATGTCTGACCCGGAGTTATTTCTATTTTCTTTAACTCTTGGGTACTCAAATTTTTATGAGTAGCCAAGAGAATTCAGGTTAGGATTCAGGTTAGCTTTGACGAATTGTGGAGGAGCATATGGAGCAGGAGCTTCTGCGTATAGTTATATAGTTCCGCTGTGTTGGTATCTCTGAGTGTTTCTGTATTATGTATTGAGTTGTAATAACTAGACAGGTGTTTATAACTGTCTAGTATGTGTTGTGTAACTCTGATATTTGATGTATACTATGTTATACTTATGTTATTAATATAATTTATTCGTTCTGCTGTTGAGATTCTTGTGTTGTTTCTTCTTTCTCTTCTTTCTTTTCTCTATTCTATCCCTTTCTTTCTTAATTCATGATGCGATTTTCTGGGTGTAACAACCCGCATATTTATCGATTTTATATTTAAATATTTTATTTAAATATTTTATCGTTCGTCGAATTTTGGTCCGAAAAGCTACTTTTTGCAAACAGTCGAATTGGGACTCGAGACCACCCCCATTGAGTTCAAAATAACGTTTGCGACCCTTTTGAGTATAAGCTTCGATATGTTTGGAGAAAGTTGATTTTTGCTACTTTTTCCCGCTTATGACTTTGCTTTGGACTGCACCCTTATTAGCTCAGCCCAACCCCTTCTCTTCATAACTTCTCCTCTTTAATTAAAACACTCAAGCTCAAGCAAAAATGGTGGAAGAGAATGGGAATTAGAAACTCCAAGCCCTAGTTCCTCTTGCTAGCTCAAGTTCTTGCTCCAAAATCAAAGAGAACCCATTAGTAAGCATCTCCTTCTTCTTCTCCAACTCATTCTCTCTTTGATTTCAGAAAATTCCTAAACCTAGTTTGGAAAATGTTTCTCTTTTTAGCTTAGAATCAAGCTTCTTGAGTTGGATTTGAAGAGTGGTTGATTCTCCTTTGCTTTCAAGCTTCATCTTCATTTGTTTGGATTCAAAGGTGAGATTTTTAATCTCACATCTATGCTTATAATTCTCTTCTATTGTTAGGTATGAATTCCTAACACTTATTCATGTGCATTTGAGTTTGATTTGGATTGCTTTTGTGAATATTCCAATTTTTAGTGTTTTGAGTTCAATTCGTTAAAAAACCTAACTTTGATGTTTGAACATGTTTTGGGTGACGCATCGAGGAGCTTATAGGGCTGGGTAGTCGATTGGCATAATCCCTTAGCGCCGTTGCTCGTGCGAATGCAATTTTGGTCAAGATTGAACCTCATGTGTAATAGGCATGGATGAAGCTGGAAACAGGTTCGGCCGACCGACCCCTCTGGTCCTGTCGACCGACCTGCTTCCTAGTGCATAAGCACTTTCTGTTTTAGGGTTCGGTCGACCGACTCAAGGAGCCCAGTCGACCGACCTGCTTTCCCGAGAGGTCTCCAGCCTTTGGTTCGGTCGACCGACTTAGGGAGTCCGGTCGACCGACCTGATGGTTTTTGCCAGATTAGCCTATTTTGCTAATCCGTTTGAATATCCAACTTTAATCGATTCGTGTTGCCTCCCTTTTGTTGTTGTCATTTATTATCGACTTTGATGACCTTTTCTTTGGGAATTCTAGATATATCCACTTTGATGGATTTTATATCGATTTCTTTGGATTTTATTCACGTCTTCGAATGTGAATTTTTATGCCCGATTGTTCCTACAATCTTCTTTGTGTTTTGTCACTTTAAAAATATAAAGGTTTTCTATACTAGTAGTAAATATCAAAACCCTTTCCTCAAACGATTTCAATACTATTTTATTACAAAGCTCGTTTTCTTAAACCGTTTTCCAATCTATTAGTATATACAAACCTTTACCTCACTCGTATGAGAAATCTAATTAAACGACTTAGTAAAACAAGTGGTATGAAACGCTTGCGTTTACTTCATTGGTTAATTTTTGGACTTGTTCGATTGAAACCCTTGTGACAATTTTCTAGTGGAAATCTACAATTTGTTCGTAAATATTTAAGTTAAGCCAATGGTTATGGGACATGAAGCTAAGCTCATATATTTACTAGCTTATTGTAATTGACACTTCTCGTTGATCATGACGATCATCTTTATGGTTTAGACTAGCAATGTGCGATGTCTCTTTGTTTGTGTTTGGTTAGGCTAGACACCATTTTTGTGATTCCATTCACACATACCTTTTCGGTTAGCCTAGACACCACTTGTGTGATTCCATTCACACATACCTTTTTGCTGTTTGGTTAGGCTAGACACCATTTGTGTGATTCCATTCACACATACCTTTTCGGTTAGCCTAGACACCACTTGTGTGATTCCATTCACGCATAACTTTTTGCTGTTTGGTTAGGCTAGACACCATTTGTGTGATTCCATTCACACATACCTTTTCGGTTAGCCTAGACACCACTTGTGTGATTCCATTCACACATACCTTTTTGCTGTTTGGTTAGGCTAGACACCATTTGTGTGATTCCATTCACACATACCTTTTCGGTTAGCCTAGACACCACTTGTGTGATTCCATTCACACATACCTTTATGCTTTTTGGTTAGGCTAGACACCACTTGTGTGATTCCATTCACACATACCTTTTCGGTTAGCCTAGACACCACTTGTGTGATTCCATTCACACATAGCATTATGCTTTTTGGTTAGGCTAGACACCACTTGTGTGATTCCATTCACACATACCTTTTCGGTTAGCCTAGACACCACTTGTGTGATTCCATTCACACATACCTTTATGCTTTTTGGTTAGGCTAGACACCACTTGTGTGATTCCATTCACACATACCTTTTCGGTTACCCTAGACACCACTTGTGTGATTCCATTCACACATACCTTTTCGGTTAGCCTAGACACCACTTGTGTGATTCCATTCACACATACCTTTATGCTTTTTGGTTAGGCTAGACACCACTTGTGTGATTCCATTCACACATACCTTTTCGGTTAGCCTAGACACCACTTGTGTGATTCCGCTCACACATACCTTTTTGTGATTTCTGGATTTCGTGTGTTGATTTCTGGAATTTATGTTTCACCAACTTTTACGATGGGCATTGATATATATGTCATTTATTGTGGCTTGGTGAATGAAATTAGGAGTATGACATTCCTTTTTATCATTAGTAGATTATTGTGATACTGATTAATCTCTTGTTGATTTTCAATTACTTATTTATCACAGCTTGGCATTGTGATTATTATATGTTTATGTCATATCTCTTATTATATATCACTTCATCTGATATTTATAGCTAGACTGATCCGTTTATTATTTTCTTATTAAATAATACTCGGGTCAGACCGAGATGTTACAGTTCTGCTTGACTCCTTATCGGACTATCATCTGATCTTTTGGCTAACTACTTTAGTTTAGTAGTTTTGTTGTATACATTTGAGATACAGACTCTATGATGTATACTTATTCTTTTGTCTTGCACTTGTATCTATTCCTTTGTATTATTGTGGATCCTTTTGACCACTACTCTGATGTACACTTTCATGTGTAATATTCATATCTATTTCCGTCTTTGTGATATGAATTGTCTATGACTGATTTATGTTATGTTTATTTCTATATTTGTTTCCGAAGACCTTTATAGCCACCGTGTAGTAGCTTTGAGTTTGTGTCGGTGTGTCGGGTTTCCTCTTGAAATAGAATGCATGTTACACTATCAGACATATCGATGCTCGCGCAAAGCAATTACACGGATGGTCGCTCCTCAACAGCCTTATTCTCCGTGCTAGTTGACAGCATTACACCGTAGTGTTCTTGGCTAGCGTGGGTATAGAGGTGGGGAGTCACAGCTTGGTATCAGAGCCAAACTTCGGAACAATATAGAATAATTTTGCGAGGATCATGTCCTAAGTCTTTCTTAGGAGTCGTGCTTTAGGATTTAATTCGAGTCTTCGTACCGATTCATCCTATTTTCTTTATGATTCCTTGTTTTATCTATCAAGATTGCTTGATATTCATTTGTGAATAACCTTTTTCCTCTTCTTTCTTTCTTTCTTAAAGAAGATAAATGGTTAGACCTGGCCGTCCCAGCGCCGGTCAATCTAGTGCTACTCCTCAGGATGGAGTATTCATGTCTGCTCAGCAGCTTTTGGATCTCGTGAAGAACGCTCAAGCTGCCGGAACCAATACAGAGCCTACTCATCCTAGATCCGGTTTTGCACGCTTGTGCAGAGACTACACTGATTTGGGTGGAAGCCATTCAAGGGATCCGAGAGTGTTATAGAAATTCAAGCTTGGCTCAAATCATGCGATCGCATCTTTTCTCGCATGAACCTTATTGACCTTCATCGAGTCCAAGTGGCTTCTAGCATGCTCCAAGAAAGAGCATTGGATTGGTATGAGCTTTTAATTTCTGAAATCGTTGAAGCGGATCTCACTTGGGAGTAATTCCGGGGAAGGTTCGAATTGAAATTTGTGCCGGAGGCTGAAAAAGTAACTTTGGCCCGGCGTTTTATTGACCTTGTTCAAGGTGAATCTTCTGTGACATACTATGTCGCATCTTTCGAATCTCTGTCCAAATACGGGGTTGAATACATCAACACCCCATTGAAGAAAAATCAGAGATTTGTTTATGGCTTAACTAAAAATCTTAAGAAGCCACTACTCCTGAAACTTGAAGTTTCATTTGATCAGCTTATTGATATCGCTCTTCGTCTTGAAGAGGCCGATAGGGAAAGCGATAATGAAGTTGTGCGTGCCAAACCCAACTTCAACAACAAAAAGAGACCCAACGAATTCCAAGGCCCTTATCCCAACAAAAAGGGTAAGCAAGCAACGCCTGCTGCAAAGGCTCCTTCTCCTAGTAGTGCGAGATGCTTCAACTGTGGATCTGGGGATCATTTTGCTAATAAGTGCTCAATGCCCAAATCGTGTCGCTATTGTAAGAGCCCAGATCATTTCATCCATCAATGCCTCAAACGTGAAGGCAAGAGGGAGGGAAAGTTGAATGTGGCTCAAGCCCTTGGCAAAACATCTCGTGGCCAAGGTATTTCTCATTTAATCCTTGACTACATTTATTTTGTGATCTTCTTATTTGAGTTCTTTTTGATATGGGTTTCATCTCACTATTTTATATCAAAAGAAATTGTCGATTCTTTTCTTTGAAAATATTTTGTACTTGTTGACTTCTTTGAGGATTGTGAATCCGGATGGTAGATCCGCAACACTCAATTTGCTTTTTATTGATGTCGAAATTATTTTATGAGACTTTTCTTTCCGAGCCGATATTTTTACTTAGGCTTTGGAATTGATTTTTTTTGAAAGGATCGGCTTAATCATTGTGAAGCCCATATCCTATTTTTCGAGTGGACTATTCATCTTCGACATTTTCAATCTGTTAAGCAGATTTCTATTTTTCCTTTATGATTTTGATTCCAACTTGATGGCATCATTTTATTCCTTAAAGCCCACTTATAAGGAAAGTGTTATTTCTCTCATTCATGTAGTTTGAGAAATTTTTCGGTATTTTTGAGTTTGTCTTAGGATTATCACCTAAGAAATCTTTTGTGTGGTGTTAAGGTCTTTCTAGTTTGACCTTGCCACCGGTTTTCATTTGCTACGAGTTGCGGAAATTAGCATCCACTTACCGCATTCCGCACTCGTTATGATTCTATGAATGAATTATTTTGTCATTCAGTTTTTCCAGCTTATTTCATCCATTTTTTAGATCGAATATTCTATGAATATCTCGATGACTCCATTCTTGTACTTATTGATTTTGGATGAAAATAGTAATTTAAAATTTTGCAAATCTTTTTCATAAGATTTATTTATAAGTAAAACTGGATTTTGTTCTTGAAACGAACAAAGAATATTCTTAAAACTTTTTTAAGAGATTTATTTATCCTATAAAAGATGATTTTGTGATTGTGTTGCCCGTTGAGTGCTTTAAGAATTCTGGTCGATGCGCTTGATCAACGTTATCGATAGGAATTTCCTAAACGCTTTGATGAGACAATCAGACACAGTATATTAACTTGAAAATAGTAAATTTTTCTAGAAAGTTTATTACATAATGATAAATGTAATTTTAAAGTCTAAACTTTTCAGGAAAGGAGATTATTTAAAAGAAATTCTTTCTTTTTAATACTCTTATTCTTGTGATTCCTGGAGGGGAACCAAGACTTTGCTATTTGTACCGATACTAGTCGTATTGGTTTGGATGCCGTTCTCTTACATGAGATAACATGCTATCACTTGTGCTTCTAAATCATTATAGCTTATCGAGACTAGGTATGCCACTCATGATCTAGTGCTCGTGGCTATTGTTTTTACTTTTGGAATTTGGTATCATCATATTTGGATGAGAAATTTGTTCTCTACCTCGATCATAAATCTTTGGAATATTTATTTTCTCATAAGGAACTTCATGTTGACTCGAGTTCCTGGCATCTTATGATCTTGATATTCTTTTTATTCCCGGAAGGGAAATTGTGTTGCCAATGCGCTTTGTCGTAAGCAACAAGTGGTTGATTCTTTGATGTTGTCTGAATGGAATTATCTTTTTATCAGGTTCATCGGATGTACTGTTATTATACTACATCAATGTCTTTGCTTTTGATTCATTGAACGTACCGTTTTTGTACTACGCCTTTACACTGGCTCAATTTTCTGCTATTCTTGACGTTCTCCACGTCTTATATATACGGAAATGCTTTTATGTTTCCGGTTTTTATTCTTGAGCCCGGTGATATTGTGGAAATTGAAGTTTCACCAAGTTTGACATATGAGCAACATTCCATTCGCATTATTACTTCGGAGGTTGAGCGCCTTCGATATAAAGATATTCTTTTTGATAAAAGTTCAATGGTTCTCAAATCCTAAGGATTTCTCTTGAGAAATCTTGAGAATTCATCGAACGAAAACTTTCGGATTTACTCCTTCGTGCTCTTTATGGTGGACTTCTTGATTCAAATTTTCTTTTGTGTTGATATGCTTCTATGGTTGTTACTTCTTATTTTCTTCTTAAGTATTGCGAGGACGCAATTTCTTTAAGGAGGGGAGTCTGTAACAACCCGCATATTTATCGATTTTATATGTAAATATTTTATTTGAATATTTTATCGTTCGTCGAATTTTGGTCCGAAAAGCTACTTTTTGCAAACAGTCGAATTGGGACTCGAGACCACCCCCATTGAGTTCAAAATAACGTTTGCGACCTTTTTGAGTATAAGCTTCGATATGTATGGAGAAAGTTGATTTTTGCTACTTTTTCCCGCTTATGACTTTGGTTTGGACTGCACCCTTATTAGCTCAGCCCAACCCCTTCTTTTCATAACTTCTCCTCTTTAATTAAAACATTCAAGCTCAAGCAAAAATGGTGGAAGAGAATGGGAATTAGAAACTCCAAGCCCTAGTTCCTCTTGCTAGCTCAAGTTCTTGCTCCAAAATCAAAGAGAACCCATTAGTAAGCATCTCCTTCTTCTTCTCCAACTCATTCTCTCTTTGATTTCAGAAAATTCCTAAACCTAGTTTGGAAAATGTTTCTCTTTTTAGCTTAGAATCAAGCTTCTTGAGTTGGATTTGAAGAGTGGTTGATTCTCCTTTGCTTTCAAGCTTCATCTTCATTTGTTTGGGTTCAAAGGTGAGATTTTTAATCTCACATCTATGCTTATAATTCTCTTCTATTGTTAGGTATAAATTCCTAACACTTATTCATGTGCATTTGAGTTTGATTTGGATTGCTTTTGTGAATATTCCAATTTTTAGTGTTTTGAGTTCAATTCGTTAAAAATCCTAACTTTGATGTTTGAACATGTTTTGGGTGACGCATCGAGGAGCTTATAGGGCCGGGTAGTCGATTGGCAGAATCCCTTAGCGCCGTTGCTCGTGCGAATGCAATTTTGGTCAAGATTGAACCTCATTTGTAATAGGCATGGATGAAGCTGGAAACAGGTTCGGCCGACCGACCCCTCTGGTCCAGTCGACCGACCTGCTTCCAAGTGCATAAGCACTTTCTGTTTTAGGGTTCGGTCGACCGACTCAGGAAGCCCAGTCGACCGACCTGCTGTCCCGAGAGGTCTCCAGCCTTTGGTTCGGTCAACCGACTCAGGGAGTCCGGTCGACCGACCTGATGGTTTTTGCCAGATTAGCCTATTTTGCTAATCCGTTTGAATATCCAACTTTAATCGATTCGTGTTGCCTCCCTTTTGTTGTTGTCATTTATTATCGACTTTGATGACCTTTTCTTTGAGAATTCTAGATATATCCACTTTGATGGATTTTATATCAATTTCTTTGGATTTTATTCACGTCTTCGAATGTGAATTTTTATGCCCGATTGTTCCTACAATCTTCTTTGTGTTTTGTCACTTTAAAAATATAAAGGTTTTCTATACTAGTAGTAAATATCAAAACCCTTTCCTCAAACGATTTCAATACTATTTTATTACAAAGCTCGTTTTCTTAAACCGTTTTCCAATCTATTAGTATATACAAACCTTTACCTCACTCGTATGAGAAGTCTAATTAAACGACTTAGTAAAACAAGTGGTATGAAACGCTTGCGTTTACTTCGTTGGTTAATTTTTGGACTTGTTCGATTGAAACCCTTGTGACAATTTTCTAGTGCAAATCTACAATTGTTCGTAAATATTTAAGTTAAGCCAGTGGTTATGGGACATGAAGCTAAGCTCATATATTTACTAGCTTATTGTAATTAACACTTCTCGTTGATCATGACGATCATCTTTATGGTTTAGACTAGCAATGTGCGATGTCTCTTTGTTTGTGTTTGGTTAGGCTAGACACCATTTGTGTGATTCCATTCACACATACCTTTTCGGTTAGCCTAGACACCACTTGTGTGATTCCATTCACACATACCTTTTTGCTGTTTGGTTAGGCTAGACACCATTTGTGTGATTCCATTCACACATACCTTTTCGGTTAGCCTAGACACCACTTGTGTGATTCCATTCACACATATCTTTTTGCTGTTTGGTTAGGCTAGACACCATTTGTGTGATTCCATTCACACATACCTTTTCGGTTAGCCTAGACACCACTTGTGTGATTCCATTCACACATACCTTTTTACTGTTTGGTTAGGCTAGACACCATTTGTGTGATTCCATTCACACATACCTTTTCGGTTAGCCTAGACACCACTTGTGTGAATCCATTCACACATACCTTTATGCTTTTGGTTAGGCTAGACACCACTTGTGTGATTCCATTCACACATACCTTTTCGGTTAGCCTAGACACCACTTGTGTGATTCCATTCACACATACCTTTATGCTTTTTGGTTAGGCTAGACACCACTTGTGTGATTCCATTCACACATACCTTTTCGGTTTGCCTAGACACCACTTGTGTGATTCCATTCACACATACCTTTATGCTTTTTGGTTAGGATAGACACCACTTGTGTGATTCCATTCACACATACCTTTTCGGTTATCCTAGACACCACTTGTGTGATTCCGCTCACACGTACCTTTTTGTGATTTCTGGATTTCGTGTGTTGATTTCTGGAATTTATGTTTCACCAACTTTTACGATGGGCATTGATATATATGTCATTTATTGTGGCTTGGTGAATGAAATTAGGAGTGTGACATTCCTTTTTATCTTGAGTAGATTATTGTGATATTGATTAATCTCTTGTTGATTTTCAATTACTTATTTATCATAGCTTGGCATTGTGATTATTATATATTTATGTCATATCTCTTATTATATATCACTTCATATGATATTTATAGCTAGACTGATCCGTTTATTATTTTCTTATTAAATAATACTTGGGTCAGACCGAGATGTTGCAGGTGCTTCTGCTTGACTCCTTATCGTACTATCATCTGATCTTTTGACTAACTACTTTAGTTTAGTAGTTTTGTTGTATACATTTGAGATACAGACTCTATGATGTATACTTATTCTTTTATCTTGCACTTGTATCTATTCCTTTGTATTATTGTGGATCCTTTTGACCACTACTCAGATGTACACTTTCATGTGTAATATTCATATCTATTTCCGCCTTTGTGATATGAATTGTCTGTGACTGATTTATGTTATGTTTATTTCTATATTTGTTTCCGAAGACCTTTATAGCCACCGTGTAGCAGCTTTGAGTTTGTGACGGTGTGTCGGGTTTCCTCTTGAAATAGATTGCATGTTACACTATCAGACATATCGATGCTCGCGCAAAGCAATTACACGGATGGTCGCTCCTCAACAGCCTTATTCTCCGTGCTAGTTGACAGCATTACACCGTAGTGTTCTTGGCTAGCGTGGGTATAGAGGTGGGGCGTCACACTGGGAGTGGAAAGTCGGGTCGTGACAGTTGGTATCAGAGCATTAGGTTGAGTGAATACCTAGGCTCTGTAGTGGTGTCTATCTTGAGAGAGCATATTTGTATTTTTAATACATACATACATATATATATATATAAAAAATTGGTTCTACCTATTTGTTGGATTAGCCGTTCAGGTTTTTCCAATATAAGTTATAAAGGTAGATGAGGTAGAAGTGTGTGTAACACGACTACCATTGGTTGGAGTTTGATGGATGGGGTTGGAAGTGTATTTGTCGAGACCGTAGACCTAATACCGTCTCGAGTAAGTTTTCTTGGTTTAAGGACTTCATCGATCTCTGAAGGTAACCTGTAAAGGTTCGGAGTTCATCTTTGAAGTGCAGAATTGAGTTTTGATCTGTCACTAGGGCAGAAGCAAGCAAGTGATGGTATCTTGATATCTTAGGAAGTAGTAGCTGCGTGATGAGATGCAATTACTATGGATATTTCCGAAGATATTTCTTTGGAACAAGAGTAAGAAGTGAGTCTGCTCGATGATGTGGCTGAGTTTAGCTGAGTATTCTATGTTGATAGAGAGTCTTCTGGCTGAGTAGTTTTTTTGAAGTGGAGTTCAGAAGCAGCAGAGTGGATCTTTTCCTTGGTGAGTTGGCTAAGCCAGCATAAGCTGTTCTGTTTGGTAGAGAGAGAGCAGTTTTCTTTGGATTTAGGCTGAGTTGATCGCAAAAGTGACTTGCGATAGTATGTTCTCTTGTGTTTGTTGGAGATTGTCCGGATTTCTTCCAGGAAGTCAGAGTTTGTTAGCATCTGGAGATCGAGTTTTCTTTCCAGGATTGGTACAGTGGTTCAGTTAGTAGATGGATGGTTCCTTGAGATAGAAGTTGGTGAAGTAACTCTGGTTTCGGAGAAATATCTGAGTTTTTCTTATGGATCTGTGGAACCATATTTCTGTGCTGGGATGTCTAGTCTGTGCTTGTGTTCTTCGTCAGCATTTTCTTCTGTTTTGGATCAGAGTGGTGCAGCGGAAGCAGTTTGGGGTGTTTCTGTTTTTGTCTTTTCTGGATAAGGAGAAGTTTGTTCTGTCTTCTATTGTTGAGAAGCAGGATGTGAGTTCTTGGTTTTTGAGTGATCTTGAGGAGATCATTGGATTGTTTTGATTCAGTCTGTTTATGATGAAATCAGCAAGAGTTAAGCTGATTAGGAGTGATGTTGGTAGCCAGGATCGTCCGATGAGTTTTTATGGATAAGAGACAGAGAAATTTAGATTCTGGAATCGGAGATTGGATTTTGGTTAAGTTTTCTCTGATCCAAGGAGCTATAAGTTTGGAAAGCTAGCTCCGAAGTGTTTTGGTTTCTTCTGATGTTGGTAAGATCAGTGTTTGGTTTTCTAGAGATGAATTTCCAGTTTGGATAACTGGAATTCAGGGTGTTTCACGTATCTTTGAGGGAGTACGTGTTTGATATTTCTGGTTTTAGAACCAGCAGTTTAGGATGGTTTGTTTGTTGAGTCAGACTCGTTTGTAGTCTGATATTTTGTTTAGAGTTGTTGTTAGGAGCTCTATAATTTAATAGCATTGATTGATTGGATTTTATAGAGCGAGTATCCCGATATATGTATATATATACCAGGGAAACTCGTAAAGTTTTATCCAAAATTCTTTTGGATAATTAGATTAGTTCTGATTGTGTGAATTGGTTGCTTTGGTTGTTAGCATATGATTAGCATATGCTGTGTTTTAAAATAAAATCTGTAAATAGATTATTAAATTACCTTTGTTTTAAATTTCAGGGACGAAATTATTTTAAGGGGGAAGGATTGTAATATCCCGGAATTTTGGACAATATAAATTTAATAATCTGTGTTTTAAATTTATATTGAATTGATAATTTTTGTTAATAAATTTGATTTGATTCTATAATCTTCTTTATTTAAATATTTAATTTGTGAAATTATTTTTAATGAGTTAATAAATCTATTTTCTATTTAATGATGTATATGTATTTGTATATATTTTAAATAGATAAGTTGTTCTTAATTAAATTAGTATAGCATAATTTTAATGTTTTAAAAATGGAAATTTTGATTTGTTTTTAATTTAAACTTTTCAAAATATTTAATAAAATACTATATGATTTTAAATATGTAAGATAAATATTTTATTGGTTTAAAATTTCATTTTAACTTAGTTTGTATATTAAAATATGTTACATAAATGTTTGTGTAATTCTTTTTAAATTATTAATTGATAATTTTGATTTGTAAATTTAATTTGAAATTTAAAATACAATTTAAAATGTGAACATGTATTCAATAAGTTACAAACTCTTGTGTAAATTTATTTTAATTGTTTAAAAGTTTCTTTTTCAAATAGTTAATTTGTATATTGTTTTCATAATACTTTGTCTTGTTCTTTAAAAATAATTTACTAAGTTTAAACATTCATTAAGCTTAATTTTTCTTTAACATTTAATTAAGATAACATAACATTTACAAAGACATGTGTATGTAGTTTAGAACATGAATTTACATGTGTTGATAGCTTAGGACAAGTGTCAATTTCATTTTTATTTTTCTTTTAGTTCATTAAATCTGAAAATTACCTTTATATCAACATGCTTCTTCATTCATATCTATTTTTTTCATTCCTTAATAAAAGGAAAGATCAAATTTCATTCTTTCCACATCCATAAACAAATCTGCATCTCCAATTTTAATCAAGAAAACTGCATGTTCTTGTAAACTACAGCATGCATGTCACTCCCTGTAATCAACTTTCAAAATGCACAGCATATCTCAAATTCCTATCCACTTTCAAAATCTACTGCAATTTCAAGTTTAAAGACCTGCATGCAACAATTTGAAGCCTGCATGTAAAAACTGAAAGAATGTATTAATCAAGATTAAAAGCAAGCATAGGTCTGCATTTCTTTGCATCTGGAAACAAAGGGGCCTGCATTTCATCTGGAAGCATGTATAAATCAAGTTGGAAGCAAGTTTAAAAAGCATATTACAGAGGGTGTTCTGCATGTTCAATCTGTGCTCTGCATCTTGCAACTGCAAGTGAGTAACACCTAATTTAAAATAATTAAGTAGGATTGCATGCTTGATTATCTGATGAGTTAAGTTTTTGTATATGTTTTTTTTAAAAACTGCCTGTGTATATATAAAATGCAATGCATGTTTTATTTCAAGGTTCTGATTGTTATAGTTTAAGTTCAAATTTGATAAATAGTTTTTCTTTCTTGATCTGGTTGCTATTATGGATTAGCATTTGAATGGAATTTGTTTATTACATGATAAAATAAATTTTTAGAGGCTTTTATGAGTTGTTTGGTTTCTGTGTTGTCTGAAAACATAAAACACAACTAAATTCTGTAAAAATTGGAAAATGTAGGTATCATGAATTAATGTTTCAGGTTTACTAATAGAATTATTAAGTGAATTCAGGTATTTTAAAACTAAAATTAAAGTTAACAGTGTTAAAAATAAAATGCAGTTCCAAATTAACTGTATTTTACATTTTGGTCAAGATCAGTTGATCCTTGTAATTGAACTAGTTGAATTTGTTTCTGGTGATAGTTTATCTATCATAGATCATAGGAAAATTACTTAATTGATTTATAATTCAAGTTTGGGATTGAAATTTGGGATTTAAGGTGTAGAACCCTAGTTTAATGAGTTTAAGATATTTTGGTGCTGCGGCTTCAACAGTGATTCGAGTTCAAAGATATTGTGGGTAATGGTAGATGGTGTAGTGATGAAGCTATCGCCGGAGTATGGAAGTTGATGATGGTCGAGAAGTGGAGAGATTGGTGATGACAGGTTTTTGGTGGTGGGGGTTTGGTCTGTTCTAGGTTTGGGTGATGATTGTTGGTTGCAGGAATTTTTGCCTCGGTTGGTTTCGGGTTACTTGAGGGGGAAACTCGAAGTAAGTGGGTTACTGACCTGAAGTAAAATGGGGTTGCTCGAGTGTATTTATGTTTCAGGTCTTAGCAAACAGAACCTGTTCTGTTTTAAGAAATGTAAAAAAGTCAAGTTTAAATTTAATCTGGAAGTTTAGCTTAGGATTTAAACTTGAATCTAAAGATGAATTCAAATAGTTTGAAATTCTTATTTTGGAATAATTTAAATGCAGAAATTCAAGTTTGTTTGAAAAAAAAAAAGAAGAAGAAGAACAGGAAACATGTTTCAAGTTTATAAAATTTGAAATAAATTGCAAACTACAATGTTAACTTAGGATTTTAAAACTGAATTTAACTATGAATTTAAATAAGTTTCAATTCTGGTCTTTTGAAATAATTTAAATTCAAAAAATTTCAAAATTTGATTTTTTAAATAAAACAGAAAACTGTTTTCCGTTTTTATATGTAAAGGTAAATTTAAATTTGCAGGTGGAGATTTAAACTGAGTTTTTAGTTTGAAATTTTAAATATGAATTCAAATCTGAGTTTTAATCTGGAATTAAAATTTAAACTTCAGTTTTTAAAATAAAGGTTTAAATTTTAAATTGCTTTTAAATGATTAAAATGATATGCATTTGAATTGAAGTTGTAGATTGTATGAAGAGTTTTAAAGAGTTAAAACTAAAATGAGTTTGGAAGTTGTATTTCAATTTTGAAAATTTAAAGTAATTTTTAAATTGATTTGAATTTAAATTGAATTGAAATTTAAATTGTTTTAACTTATTGATAAGGTAGATGTTTTAACATATAAGATTAAGTTTTGTATTGTTTGAGATAAATTCGAGTCTTAAGTTAAAATGAAGTTAAATGGAATTTAAAGTAAATTTAAAAACATTTTTATGTTTTTAAATGCTAGATTAAATAAGAAATGTTTATCTAAAAGATAAATAAAAATTTAATGATTGGATTCATTTAATTATTAAGGTAATTAAGATGAAAATTAATTATTTAATTAATTAATTATGTAGATGATTAATTAAGTAATTAATAATTTTTAAGTTAATTAATTTAATTTGAGATTAATTAATTAAGTTTAATTAATCTATAATTAAGGGTGATTAATTAAACTTTAATTTATGATAAAAATTCATTAATCAAGTGATTAATGATAATTAAGGTTTTAATTAACACTTAGTTAATTAATAATTAAAGATTAATTAAATGATAATTAAATATTATTTAATTGATAATTAATAATGATTAATTTAAGTTAATTCTTAATTAAGTAATTAAGAAATTTTAATGAAGTCATTAACTTAAGATTATTTAACAATTAATTAATGTGATTAATTTTGATAATTAATTAGATTAATTAATTAATAATAATCAATTGTTTAAGTTTAATTACTTAATGAAAGTAATTAAAGAATTAATTACTTGGTGTAATTAATTTGATAAATGTGATTAGTTTAGATTAATTAAGTTAAATTAATTTAAACATTTGTTGATTGTTTGATAATTACTTTATGAATTTGTAATTACTTAAGGAAGTAATTAATTAATAATTACAGGATGTAATTAAAGATATTTGATATAGAAGTAATTGGTTTTAAATTACTTTGAAATTAATCAAGGGGATTAATTTAGATAATTAATTAGGAATAAGTAATTATGGGATGAGTAATTAAAGTAGTTAATTACTGAATGGTTATTAATCATGGTTGATTAATATTTATATGTGAATTAATTTCAGATTAATTACTTATGTAATTAATTTATAATTTATTAAATGTAATTAGAATCATTAGTTAATTAATTAATGATGTAATTTGAAATTGATTAATTAAGGTACAATTAATAATGAATAAATAATTAATGTAATTAATTTTAGTTAATCAATTAATTTAGTAATTACAAGTTAATTGTTTGCAAAGGGTTTAAGTAATTAACTTGTGTGATTAACTTATAAGCTAATTACTTATTGTAATTAGAGATAGTTAATCAATATTAAATGAATATTGAGATGATGATTTATAAATTGATTTGAAATCAATTGATGGTTAAGTTAAGCAGAATTTTAATGATGAAGTAATTAATTTAATTCATTTTAAATTAATTAGAGAATAAGTAATTAATTTAATTAATTTTAAATTAATTATAAATGGTGTGATCATTAGATCATTGCTTATGTTTGATGAATGGTATTGGTTGCCTGGTATGGTTTGTAATCTCAGTTATGAGATGAGTAGTGTATGTGATATGGATGCATTGGTTGCTTTTGGATGATAATATGGATTATCTGATTTTGATATGAATTATCTGTTGATAATGATAAGGTTGATTATCTGTTGTGTTGTGAATTATCTATCTGTGTATATTTAGATAATGAATTGAATTGTTTTAAACTTAAAACAACTTGGCCTTAATAGGACACGCTTTGGATTTTGATGAGACCGGGATCGGGTTTCCATATTTGGACATCCGAAAACCACATCGATTCTAATTAAACGTTTGGTCGTTAATCCAAGTGGAGCGAGTGAAGACTCGAGGTGTAAGGGCTATACGTCAGTATAACTCTGTGGGTGATTCCGTAACGAGTTTGACGGAATAGTACTTATAGATTCGAGATGGTGATTCAGAGTGCAAGGGTTATTGTCGTTAACTCTAAGGGTGATTCCAAAATGAGTGTAACGAGATAATGCCTTCGGTTTCGTTCGAACCCGGAACGAACTTGTATGGATTGAATGCTTTCAGAACATCGTCAGGTGGACGATGAGCATTCTAAGTGATATGTCCTATAAAGGTAATCGTAGCCTCAAGCCTCATCAACCGGGAATGGCTAAAACAGGGGAGGTGCAGCAAGGCTTCGTGGGTAGCCCCCACTTGAGAGTAAGATTTACCCCTGTCTAGAGGTCCCTTTATATTTCGGCTGTGTGGACGGTTGATCATGACAACCGTCGGGGTTGTCTTATTCGGAATTGTTCAGTAAGGAATGGGTCCGGCTTTGTGTTGCAGGGGAGTTAGGATGGCTTCTCGGTACGGTGATCTAGGCCACGTACTATGACGGGCAGTACCCCAGTAGCCCTGCCGTTGTATGGAATTCAAAATCCAATAAGTGCCAACGGTTTTGATTGTATTACCCACTTTTGTGGCTAGTAGCTGGAATTTAATAGATGTAACAATTTCGGCTATTTCTTATTTACTTGAAAACTCTAGACACTATTATAATATCACTGGATTTGCTATCAAATGTTTTGGTTAGCATAAGGTAAAAACTTTTCCATGTTTACGTGTGGGAAGTCTTACGTGATACCTTTCTTTCAAAAGGTTTTTAAAAAGGTAAGCAACTTTAACCTGTTACTCATACCAGGCCCATGTATGACCCGGAGTTATTTATGTTTTCTTTAACTCTTGGGTACTCAAATTTTTATGAGTAGTCAAGAGAATTCAGGTTAGGATTCATGTTAGCTTTGACGAATTGTGGAGGAGCATATGGAGTAGGAGGCTTCTGCGTATAGTTATATAGTTCCGCTGTGTTGGTATCTCTGAGTGTTTTTGTATTATGTGTTGAGTTGTAGTAACTAGACAGGTGTTTATAACTGTCTAGTATGTGTTGTGTAACTCTGATATTTGATGTGTACTATGTTATACTTATGTTATTAATATAATTTATTCGTTCCGCTGTTGAGATTCTTGTGTTGTTTCTTCTTTCTCTTCTTTCTTTTCTCTATTCTATCCTTTTCTTTCTTAATTCATGATGCGATTTTCTGGGAGTGGAAAGTTGGGTCGTGACACGCAGAGAGCCTGTAGTTACATGGACTTTTGCCGCGATGGCAACGTAACCCTGGAATGTAACTGCGACCATGGATGGGGGTGATGATTTACAGAGCATTCTCACCAAAGATATTTCCTCTATTTTCAAAAAATGTTTTCGATATTTTCAATAAAATTATTTTCTAAGTATTTTCACTAGATGCTGAAAATGAGTCTGCTAAGTAGTTTATAGATTTTCAATCTTACGCCTGATCAACGTATGACCGAATTTCTATGAGAACGAGGATGGACTTGTTGAGACATCGAGTTATAAAAACTATTTTTATAAAAACTATTTTATAATATAAAATATATTTTAAAAGTGTTTTAAAAATAATCAAAGATAATCTATATGATTTTAAGCATTTTAATAAATTCTGACTTCGTTCCTTTTCGAGGACGAAAAGATTCTAAGGGGGAAGGAATGTGATATCCCGAAATTTTTGGCAATATAAATTTAATAATCTATATTAAAAATTAAATTGATTAATAATTTTTGTTAGTAAAATTTGAATTGATTTAATAATCCAATTAAATAAATATTTAATTGGTAGATTTTATCTTTTAAAAGCTAATAAATTGGTTTCTATTTGTAATGTAAATATAATGGTATATTTTGTAAATGGATAAATCTTGTTTTTAAATACTAATATTTTTGGTAATTTGAAAAAATGATTTTTATTTAATATTAAGCTTTTCAAAAGCTATTTTATAATATATGGTTTTAAATTGTTAGGTGTAAATTGTTTAAATTGATTTTTAATTTGTATTTAAAAAAATTTGAATTAAATTTATATTTGGATTTAAAAGTATGACAAAATGATTTTTGTACAAATATAGTTTGTTTATTCTATTTCTTTAAAAAGAATTCTTATTTATATTAATTTAGAATATGTATATAGTTTTTAGGAAATGTACTAATAAAATCTTTATCCATTTATAAATTCATTTTTGCATGTTAAATTACATATGTAAGTTAATAAAAAAAAATCTAAGAACATGTGTTAGCAAGATAATTAAGGAGCTTGACAAGTGTCATATTGTATTTTTATTTTTCTTTGATTTTTAGTAAATCATAAATTTAGTTATAAAAACACATACTTCTTCCTTCTTTTTTTTCTTTTTCTCATTTTTATTTCTAAGCAAAGAAAGAAAATATTCTTAGCTGAAACATTTCAAACAAAAACAAATCTAAGAATCAAAACCAAATCAGTAATCACTTCCTCTAAAACCAGTTTTCATCAACATTAACCAAGTTTGCAAATCACTCTTCAAAACTTAAAATCTCTGTAACCTGAACATGCAAACCCCTGTAAACACATTTCCAAATCAATTCCCTGTAACATTTTCAGGGAGCAAAAGCAATTTCCAAAACCCTGTAGTTCATGTTCGAAACAAAAGCATGCATTCATTATCTTCAACCTGAGATGATTAGGCTGCATTTTCTTTTAGTCTGGAAACATGCAATTTACAAACAAAGCAACTCAAGTAAGAAAAAGCATTCAAGTCAAAGGTTTGAAAAGCAAAAAGGGATTTCGGTTTTCAAAACATTTTCAAAATGGCTCTGTCTTCAATTTATAAGGTGAGTAAATTTGAAACTTTTTAAGGTTAAGCTGCTTATTTCTCTTGTGTATATAACCATGAATGGAAGTAATGATTCGAAGATATCATGAATGGATGATTAAGTTATGTTCTTTGATAAAAGAATGGGATTGTTGAAGGTATAGATGCATGTCTGTATATATATAAATTTAAGTTCCAGTTTTTGTTAGCAGGTTCAAATAAAATCCTGTTCCTCTGGTTTTTTTCTTATAAGTGAATAAACATCCATTTTTACCAAGTTTAACCTGTTTATTTCCAGTGCATGTGAAATTTCATAGAGTAGTATTGTGAAAAATGTCTACCAAGATGTAATCTGTAGTAGTATAGCTGAATCACTGCAAAGACATACATGTGCATATCTGTAAATGGATTTAACTGTTCTCTGTTCAAAAATATTCAGTGAGTAAACACTTTTAAAATTTAAAAAGCTAAGTAAACTTTAGATTGTTGCTATGAATATGACTGAGATGAATGATGCTTTGTTTATACATGAATGGTAACTCTGAATTTTTGAGTGTTGTATAGGTGCATGTCTGTTGTATTTTTATATCACTGTTCTTGGTTCAGGAAATGAAAGTTTGATCAAAAATAAAAATCAAATCATGCAATATTTGTTAGGTTTAGAGATACAGACAATATATGTTTGTTAAATCATAAATTTAAGTTTGAAATTTATTTAAAATAATGTAGGTTTGAATTTTGTTCTGTAACCAAGGAATGCAGCAAAAGTTTAAAATGCATTATTCAATCAAGTGTTCAATTAAGTGGATTCAAGTTTATATTTTGAATTGTCTGAGTAAAACATGATTTTTAAAGTGAAAATCAAAATTTTTAACACTATATTGGGTGAGAAATTCTAAGTTGACTGTATTTGGGTTTCTGAGCTACTGTTGATGGCCAGAGGGTCTAGGGTCGTCGGGAATTGGTTTGGAGGTGGAGGACTGTGTGGTGAGGCTGGGAACAATGGAAGATGTTTGCCTGATCATCGAGACGTTGGCGGTGAGGCAATCAAGTTTATAACCCTAGTTTCGGGTTGTGCTGGAAGATTGGACTTCTACATCTTCTATGATGCGTCGAGCTTAATGAGATTCTGGAAATTGGTTCGTGCGAGTCTTACAATGACGTGGCTGGAGTTACGGCGATTCTGGTGGTCGGAGGAAGGTGATCGTGGCATTTTCTGGTGATGATTGGGTTTTTGGTTCTCCTACATTTTTCGATTTCGAATAGAGGCTCGTGGATGTGTTTGTTCGATCGGAAATTGAAGCTGAGATGATGGACGGTATGTCGATGATGCCAGAGGTGATCGTCGTCGTCGAAGATGGTTGTGCAGGTGCACAGGGGATTTTTGGTGTCGGTTTATTCGAGTAAGTTTTTGGTTCAAAGGGGTGATCGGGTTTTGAGGCAGATAACTCGAGATCATACTCGAGTGGTTAAGTGGGAAGAAAGCTGTAAGTTTAAACATAAACTTTAGACTAATTTTTTTAAAAAAATGGGTAGAAAGTAGATTGACTTAGGAATAAGCCCGAGTGGCCTTCAGGTAAAACCCGAAGCAACTGTTTAAACAGTTTTTAGGATGTTTTAAAATCAAATATTTTTGAATCTAAAATTAAATATAGTTTAAACTTACTTTATATATATAATAAGTATTTCTTAAACAAATAGGTTATGAAGTTTTAAAGGATGTTTAAATTAAATTTTGTTAAATGAAATTTTTAAAGTGATTTTTAAACAATAATTTAAAATGTAAGTTAAGATTTTAGAAAGGTAGGTTTTAATATTACAACTTGAATTGAAACTTTTACTTGATAATGTGTTTTTTTAATTTTCTTTTAGGAAGTTAAGTTTTGATAATCTTAAAATTATCAAGTTAAATGATTATTTATTTTAAAACATAATTAATGATGTAATTAAGTAAAAGATAAATTATAATGTTAAAATGATTTTAAGTGCTAATGTTAATAAAGGTATTAATGAGATAATGTCTTGTCTTAAGATGATTAAAGGTAATGCCTTGAGATAAACTAAGTTAATTGTGGAAATTAAGTATAATTAATTTGATTTATTTAATTATAAAGAATTAATTAAGTAATTAATTAAGAGTAATTAATTGGTTAATTGATAATTAAATTGAGGATTAATCAATATTAATTAAAGGTTGATTAACTATTTAATCAACTGGTGATTAAGGATTAATTAATTTGTAATTAAGGTTATTAATTAATAATTGAGCTTTATTAATTAATAATTAAGATATAATTGATTTGTTAATTAATGATTAATTAATAAATTATAAGAATAATTATGGAATAATTAATTTGTATTAAGAGATATTGATTAAGGTTATTAATCAATAGTTGATGGTTAATTTATCAGTTAATTAGAGGATAATTAATTATAAAATAATTAAGGATTGATTACCTTGTATTAAAGGAGATACATTAATAATTTAGGTTTACTAATTGATAATAAAAGGATAATTTATCTATGATTAGAGATTAATTGGTAGATTGATAAGGTAATCAAGAAGCAATAAATAAATTAAATGATTGTAAATTAATTAATGGTTAATTAAGCATGATTAGATGATTAATTATGATATGAATTGATAATGCTTGCTTATGGATGATTGTTGTTGAATAAATTGAATGATATCTATTGGATGATATGCTGTGACATTTTATTGATATAGTATTGATGATAAATGGATGATGATTATCTATGTTATTGCTATATAAAAGTGACATCTAGTAGTTGAATTTAATCACTCGAATAACTTGGGTTAAGAAGACATTGGATTCGAAGAGACTGGAGTCGGGTATTAGTAAATACCCGAACCCACTTTGATTCTTTATAAACAGATTTGTGAAGTCAATAAACTGGTACGGAATGATTTAAGTGAATTGGACCATTCAATCTTAGTTTTGGTACTTAGAAATTGATATGTGAAATAAGTGGTGTCTAACAACTTGTGAAGTTGTAAATCTACATGAGTTACCCCAGGTTTTATAAATGTTGTATGTTTTGGTATTCCTTGTTAGATGAGTTTACTCACGCTGGTTTCCAGCCTGATCTGGGTGTTACTTTGATGTAATGCTCGGGTCAGACCGAGTATTACAGGTTTTCAGGTAATGACCTTTTGGAGCTCAGCAGACGAGCTGGATGGCAGAAACGTTTGGAGTATTTCCGCTGTGATATTGTTACATATTTGGGTCATGTTGATTGTATATGTCCACTGATTGTATATATGTTGTAACTCTGATGAATTAAAATATAAATTTACAGATACAATTTTCCTTTGTATAACCATTATTATTATTTAATATTGTAATTTATCCGCTGCGATTGTGAGATGTCGGTATTTCTGTTCTTCTTTTCTTCTATCTCTTTCTTCTTTTATCTAACTATTTGGAATGTTTGAGATCGAAATTTCCGGGTCGTTACAGCAAGGATATGTATGCACATGCACACTGAAAATGGCACAAGGAAGGATCCAAAATTCTTGAAAAAAAGTGAAAAAAAATAGGGAAAAATATTTTATTTGAGTAAGAAAGTAAATTCTTACTTAAAGCACTGGATTTTTAACCCAGACATAACCAAGTTATAAATATGAAATATATGTATATGTGTATAGATATTTTTCTATGAAGCAACGAAAATTAAGTAAATATATATATATATATATATATATACACATGTATACTTTTCTTTGAGTAGAAATATGTTAAAGCTAAGCAAGAAAAATAACATCAAAATGACATGAGACACAATACAAGTAAGCATGTATGTGTAGGTAAGAAATAGAAAAGAGGATTTCCAGAAATGAACAAGTGTATAAAATATAGCTAAGTCACACTTTTAACATGACTTGAGTAAGTGGAGAGGTATTCAAAAATAGCCATTTTCTAAAAAAGCAAAAAAGAGGAAAGCACTGACCATAACCAACTAATGTAGCCCGGGGTATTAAGGATGGGAAATGTGAAAATACAAAATGCAAAATGCCTGATGTTAGCCAGGACAAAAATGGAATTTTATCTTGATAAAACCCTAGTGAAAAATGTTTATATAAATAAAAAGTTATGGCCGGAAAATCATTTACCCGAGATATTTAAAAATAGAAAGGAAGAAAATATTTAAAAGGAAGGAAAAGCATTCAAGGGTTTTCTATATCAAATAGAAGGACGTACTTAGGTGAGTAATCTCACTAAATTCATGGCATTAAATCCTGATATGAGGCGGCCGAACTTTTATGTTGTTATTTGCATATTTCTGGTTTTGCTGAGCATGGTCTTATTAGATATCTTATGGAAGTTCTTTGGATGGTTTTGATCTGATATGCTGTTTATTATGGATGTTCTTTGGATGGTTTTGATCTGATATGATGTTTATTATGGATGTACATGCCACTGTTTTATTAAACTTAGAAAAGCTAAGGCACAAAACGTTGAAATTATGGGAAGAGTACTTGCAACTGATATGGAACCATGGCATGAAAATTTCAATAGAGAAAATAATATGAGCTGCATTATACTTTGTATAAGGGCTGAGGCTTAAGCAAAAGGAATTAGGGGTGCAATAGAGATCTTTATGTGCTGAGCCCCTAATCAAATAGCAAACCCACAAGTCAAAAATTATGATTAAGCTAGATCTTGAATCTGGTTCAACCATAGTGACTTGCATATCATAATAACTTAACATGCCATGTCCCAATTCTCAGTTGTAAATATTCTTATATTTGATTTAAAAGTCAAGACATCTGATGGCAATGTCCTTGAAAATGATTATCTGCTTGCTTTTGAAAAATATGCTTGCAAGATGTATGGGGTGTTTCATGTACACACTAACATGTTTACTTAGCTATCTAATGACAGGATTAAACAAATACAATTAGTAAATAAATTAGGGAAGGTGAGCCAAGAAGGCTGCTGGAATGCTTGTCATATTTGAAGTATGCAAGTTGGCACATGGTTTGTTCAAGCCCTGAGATCTTTGTGCAATGATGTGAATTAGTTCATTGCAATGTGTCCCTATGATTCCTTGTTAGCAGATGAGGCTAGGATTTAAATTGATATATATAAACAACCCATAAATGATGAAATTGGAACTTGAGTATTTCCTAGATTGGTTGGAATGGAACCATGGTTGTTCCAGTGCATCTATATGCTACTGATTAATGTGTATGTTTGCATAATTATGTATGTGTACATGGTTGATTGATGAAGTTATCATACTTACACAAAATTTATCTGAAACATGGTAAAATAGTTGATTAAAGAAATTGCATAAGCAACAAGCCAGTACTCAAGCATCACCTATTTGCTTAATGTTATGGATATATTGTTGTTGCTCACACCAAATCATAGATCTGACCCTTGTTTGCTCATGGCATATGGGGGTGTCTTATTTTAAACTGAGGCAGCCAATAATGCTCTTTCAGGGAATGCAGGACCTAAGTAGGAAGGAAAGTTATGGCTAATGAGAAAGAAAGAATGAGCATGCTTGCTAGTTTTTAATAAGAGCATAGGATGATTTATCTTCATGTATTCATCAAAATTTATGTTTTAAATTTCCTGTTATGTAATGAACTTGTTATGTTTAATTAAGCTAGTTGTTTCTGTTGAATTTTGTTATGTGTTAAGGTTTGAGAACTGAAGGATTATCTGAGCTGTGAACAAGAAAATAAGCTTAAAGTATTATCTATGAAAATCGGAAAAAGAAATATATATATATTTGAGCAATTGTCTTACATAACCTATATTATGTATTAGTCAATCTTGAGTCATCTAAAAGCATTAAGTTTTGGGGTAAAATTTGATTTTAACTTGGAGTATTCTTTTAAGAATTTAGTTACTTTTAACTGAAATTTTTTGTAAAAGAGTTCAAGTCCATTTGGGAGTTGTTTTGAGAAAGTGTATATATCTTAAAAAGGCTTCAAGTACTTTGCAAATGAATGGCATTTCAATTGACATGGTTGGAGTGTCTAGTTGACACAGTCACAAGGGTTAACTAGCTTCAACAGAATGAAGTCTTGGTTGAACATGTTGGTCTGTATTTTGATAGTAAAATGCATTTCATAACCCTTTGTTCATTTAGCAAGTGTTTCACCAAAACTCTCTTTAAAATACTATGGACACATATGTACTTTGATTGGTTTGTATTATCAAACCAGGGAGCACTCTGCATTCAAGCCCAGGTTCACCCAAAATTCAAGGATTGCACCTTTTTTTTTACACACTTTCAAGTCCAGTACCCTAGTCATAGAAAACTCAGAAACTGACATGCAAATGATCATCACATAGTGTGTCTTATTCATTGAGTCAAGAACAGGTAAGTTTCAAAGAAAACCATAAATTGAAAATGATAAATACAAATATCATTTTCTGGCCTTAATCAAATATCAATCATTTGAACTATACTATGAAAAGGTCATGTACTCTGAGATTGTCTTGTCAAGATAAATTATTTGTAAATTATAGTTAGAATGATCAAAATTATCATGAATAGATATGAGCAGGATCTACTCATATATTACAAATGTAAAAAAAGAATATAGAAATTAATTATGGGTAGATTGATTCAAATTCAAATCAAACAGAATATGCTCTTGTTTACCATAACTCTGATTTAAACAAGAGGGACACATGCATCCTCATATGTTTGTGCATATCTTTATGAATACACTGATATATTTATATTAGTAGAAATTTGGTTCCTGGATAATTGATTGAAAAAAAAAATCCTTGAAAAATTAAGGTAAAATATTGAGGGTCATTTCAATATTCGAAAACCACATCGAACCTTTATGATTGATCTTTGGTTTAAAAATCAAAGTGGAAATTTGTTGTGATTTGTTTGAAATCTGAATGTAATACTTATTTTTAAAATAAGCGCTCGTTATTCGGATTAGCCAGGAGAGGAACTTGTGTCATAAAACCCATTTCGAATAATGATACGACGAAATGGGATTGCATTTGAAGATGGTGTTGAAGACCGGATATTTTCGAAAGCAAAAGGATTACCTGTCGAATGTCTCTGCATCGAGTTGCTTCGGTATAGAAATTTTATCTCCCTTTGTGATGGGGTGTCTTGACGTGATTAGTGAATATCCAGATTGCAAGGGCTTCTTTGAAGTGCCTTCGGTTCCGTTCGATTCAGGAACAAACTTGTGTGGATGTGTGTCTGACGTTACACTTTGAGATGTAAAGCTGGTATCTATCAAATGCATTTCTGTTGGTGGCGGAGAATTTATTCTCTTAGCTTAACACCCTTCTCTAAGACATACGAGCTTAGAGGTTATGTAGTTGATGGTTACTAGTGATACATTCCCAATTTGGTAATGTGGCATACGAAGTGCTGCTGATCATTTGTTGATCAAAGCATGGCTTTGTGAAAAGTGTAGCTTTGTGGATGAGACTTCGTCGGACCTCACAACTCGGAATGGTCGAAACAAGAAAGATGCGGCAAGGTTATTTGGGGGTAGCGCCCCCTGAGGGTATGCCATTTCCTTTTGGATAGGGGTTGTATCATGGTATGGAGGCAAGATATTTAACCAATGTGGTTGGTGCAAATTTATTACTTTGTGGTTGTTGGATCCTCGGATAAAGGTTTTTTACGACCAGGGGATGGCATACTCATGTAATAGTTAACTAGTTACAGAGGTAACCTGGCCTTGTATTGGCAGAGATCCGGTTAGGTTCTCGGGGCGTCCCTCCAGAGGCGTACCCATGTGGCATAGGAAGTTCCTTAGCCTGACCATTTGTTGGAAATCCAAAGAAACAATACGAACCCTTTACGATTGCAAATTGTATAACCTTCCTCCTCAAGAGGTAGCTATAGCATGCATAATATAATGGTACCTATGCTGGCCAAGATTAATATTATACTTTCGAAAGGTGTTCTGCACTATGCACTAATAATTATAATATCAAAAAGATTTTGCATATCAAGCATGTTTGACTATCATAAGGAGAAATTTCCCCCAAGTGTGCGATTGCATTGTGTGTATGCCAGGAGGCCTTATGGAAGTTTTATTTTCCAAAAAGCATTGCATATTTCTTTTTAAATCTTTTGTTTTTCTTATGTTAAAAATAACTGTTTTTAAGATCTCACACCAGTCCTATGACTGACTCGGAATTTATTGTTCCCTTTCTAAACTCTGAGTGCCAATAATTTTCCACAAGGGCAGCCTAGAGTCAGGTTATCAGTTATTCTGGAGCAAAGTTAGAAAAACATGCTATAGAGATCTGGAGTTCAATCTGGATGGCGAGACCTATGATTTATACTAGATAGTATCCGCTGCGTGTGGTTTGTTGTAAAGTAAATTTCTATGTAGCAAGTTCTAATGAATGCCATTGTTGTATCGTGTTGTGTAACTCTGATAATGTTATGTATGTAAAACTGATATTGTGATTTTGTTATAAAAATTATTCATTTATCTATTATATGTTGTTCCGCTGTGAAATGTAAGATTTTGTTATTGTTTCCGTTTCTTCTTCTATCTTCTTTTTCTTAAACCCTAATGGTTCAGTTTTCTGGCATTCGATTGTTCGGCAGTTGTTACAGTGGACGTATTAATGACGATTTTCTGAAGTCGAAAAATCGGGTCATTACAAAGTGGTATCAGAGCATTTGTTAAGCGACAACCTTGGCTCTGTTGGATGTTACTCATTAGAGATAGAGTTAGTAGTACTCTAGAATGAGTTGAGTGTAATAATAGATATGAGCGTGTATTTGTTAGTAAATATAAAATTGTTTATACTGTGTTGATTGGTTTGTTGAGTGGTATATGGATTCTGGTCAATACGAGTAATTAACGTTATTGATAGGGATCTCTAAACACTTGTACAGAACAAATTCGACACAGTATTGTTTTAAAATCGGGTAAATGAGGTAATTTTAACGAAACTGTTTTTGTATATAAAAGAAATAATTTTTCGTAAATTATATTGTTGCTTGGGTGTTAGGAGATGATAATATTACATTATTATCATTATCAAATAAGAAATTGAAAAATATAACCAAAGGTTAGGAAATAAATTTATATACAAATGAAATTCGTGAATATGAAGTGTAAATGTGATTTATAATTCGAAATGGAATTCCAGAGAAATATTTTGAAAAGAATTTGAAATTTTTGGAGATTTGGAAAAGATTAAATCCCTTTTGATTTGACAATGGTTTTCAACGATTTTGGAAAATAACGGTGAAGTTATTTGGACAATATTTCTAAATTAGATTTGAAATCTGGTGGGATTTGGAATTTAAAAATATTTGGAAAATGGTTTAAAGGGATAAAAGCACTAAACACTTTTCGGTCACTGAAAAATAATTTTGGTGATGACTACAGCATCATCGATGTTCATTTTCGAGTTTCCAAGAGAGGAATTGCTGCCAAAATGTTTTAAATTAAAAAAAATTGTTTGCAAAAGTTGGGTTTGATTTGGAAATGCAAAAGATTTTGGATATAATTGATTTCAAAATGATTTTGAAATACTTAAGTGATTATTTAGACTCTGGAATCTTATTAAAATATTTATAGAAGATAATTCAGTTTGATAACTTGTAAAATTTGAAATTGTTAGAATAAAATCTAACTTGAAAGGAGTTAAAATAAATTAAGTGTGAAATGTAAATAAGTTGGAAAACTTATCGAAGCTTAAGATTTGGATTAAAACTGAATATTGAAAATTAAATTTGATCTTTGATAAATAAAGTGAAGTGGAAATTTTGTCAATTGGATCAAATGAAGCAGAGTATTGAAATAAAACTAGTAAATGAAACTAATTGAAGGAATGACAAATTAAATATGATTTGAAATGAATTGAATTCAATAATTTTAAATGAAAGGTAAATTGAATTCATATGGAATTTGAAATCCAGTTTAAATATAAGTGGTTACAGACTAAACTGGTGAAGTGAAAATAAATATAAGAAGTATATATAAAAAAATTATATTGAACTTTAAGAATAGATGCGAGATTCTTAAGTAAAAATTTGATATCGAGGAAATGTTCTAAGTTAACATTAAATGAAGCTTTAACAAAAGGAGCATGGAATGGTGATTGTGAATTAGTGAATAAAAAAAATGAATGTGAATAAAAGAAAATTTATACAGTTGATAATCAATTGGAAATAAATACATAGGATATACGTATATTATTTTATCCGCATAGCGATTTGATCCAGAATTCGAGCACAGAATTTCGAGATAGTTATATCGATCCGAGTTAGGATTTTTCACTCGATTTTCGACGACGAACACTGGATATGGATTTTTGGTGGATTCTGGAAATTCTCTATCATAGTTTACGGCTATGCAAAGAGAATGACGGTTTCTGATCAAGAAACCAGATTGAGTCTGCACTAGGAAGTCGGGTGGACGATACTAGTTCGGAAGTGAAATTGTGTAATCGAGTGAGCGATCGAATTTGATGTTGCGTACGGATGATATACGGACATCATACGGGCTTGAGCGAAATGAACATTGAAACTTTGGTAAAGAAATGTATGAAATGATTTTGAATGTTGTAATTGGATATTATTGCTAGTAGAATATACAGGTGATTTAAATGCAAAAGGAAATTGGATTTTGATTTTGAAGATAAAATTTAATTTGCTCGAAAAAGGTATGTATTTTCTTGTCTAGCCACTTGGCCTTCTGTTTTCTTTTTGAATCTATGGCCCGAGTTGTAGTGGTACCGAGCCAGCCGCGCAAAGGAGACGCTGGCGAAATTTTTCAAAAATTTAGGGAGTTAGAAAAATTTTGAGAAAAATTTGAAAATTTAAATTGAATTGTTAAGAAAACAATGTTGTTTGGAATTTATGGAAGGTTTTTGGAAAGTTAATTGAAATGATAATGGATCTTTGGTAAAAGATTTGGGTTGACAAGTTGTTAAAACTATTTGGTTTGGGAAAATTATAAACGAGTCAAGGATCATTCTTCTTAACTTGTATTTTCGGGACGAAATTCTTTTAAGGGGGAAGTGTTTGACGACCTAGAATTTTGAACATTTGAAATTGAAATATTTGATTGATTTTAAATATTTGGAAGTTATTTTAACTTGAATGTCAAATATAACTATGAATTAGGCAATTAAATTATTAAATTTAATCTATTGAAAAGTTGGATAAAAAATTTGAATCTTCAGTTTTAAGCTGAGTAAAAATATTTCAAAGGCATGGAAAATTTATATTAATGATACTGAAGATAATGGAAGCTTCAGAATTGAGTTTGAAAATGATTTGTTCAGTTTTGAAATTATATCGTTTAAATCGATATTTAAAAATAGTCTTCTGGGGCACAGTCTCGGAATTCGACGAAACCAGTTCCATTGGATCCATAATATTGTATTATGATCGAATTTCAATTTCCGTAGCACTCGGAGTTGTCGTGTGATCGTATAATAGATAAACGCGCTAAAATTTAAATTGAAAATTTAATGTTTTAACTGATCCAAAAAGCTATCTTCTCCATACGATCGAATTTGGATTCGAAACCTTTTCCATTGCGTTCGGAATAGGCATATAACATTATAAATGCCTGGCGGCATGCCTCGATTGAAGATCGAGATATTGAGTCGCGTTTATTGGAGCAATCTGAATTTAAATTTAAAATCCAAATTTGAACAGTATTGTTGCATTAAAAATTCGAAGTCAGACCTCCATGACACGTGTTGAAATTTTTAACACTTGTCCTTCAATTTGTTACACGCGTTCATTTGTAAAAAAAATAAGAGGAATAAAAACGAAAAAGAAAAAATAAAATATACGAAATCCTTCTTCGTTTCAAAAGCAAAATAAGTCGTATCCTCTAAAAGAAAAAAATAATGGCCGCGACATTCAAATGCAGCTAAATTCGTTCGAAATCGAGGTTAATTAAATTTCATCCTCCTCTAAACAAAAAAAAGAAAAAAAGGGGTTTCTCGCAGTCCTACTCGATTCGAATTCATGAAGCTGCGACTTTGTTGAGCTGTCGAAATAACGATCGCGACTCGAGATGTGGGCAGTGCGGCATCGTGGGAGAGCATCGCGACTCGGGGTCGCAAAGGGGAGCAGGCGATTCAACTTCGTGGTGATCGTCGTTTGAATCGAGTGGCGGTTAGGGCTTCGGGTTTGAGATGGTCAATGGAGAAGCAGCAACGACGAGGCATAAGGGTTCGAGTGGTCGGCGACTTCAAATCGCGAGCGCAATAGTCGCGTTCGTGCTGGCATCAACAGGGTAGGGCGGCGTTCGCCACTGGTCGACTCGTCAGTGAGGTATTTTTTTTGCTGTTTTAAAATTTTCAATTTAAATATTTATAAGTATGTATAAGTATACGAAATAAAAATAAATATGTTACAGTAAGTGTAAATATATTTGTTTTTAATTTAATACATTTATATATATATATATATATATATATATATAGGATATAAAAAAAATTGAATATAAAACAGAAAAATATACATACATAGGATTTTAGAATATAAGTAAAGTTTGATTTTTTTAAGCCTATATAAAAAATATTTATATGCAAGTCTTCAAATTTTTACTGTAAAAATTATAATAACAAGAGTTTATATAAACATTTGATTTTGAAAATCCATATAGCTTATTTCATATGCAGTTTGAGAAATGGGAGATAAAAATAATAATAATATATAGTGATGATTAACATGTTTAATTAATTTAATCAATTATTTTGGTTACTAAAAAATAAATCTATTTATAAGGAAATGGTTTGAAATTTAAAAGTACTAGCTTAAAATTTAAAAATATTAGTTGAATTAAAATTTTAAAATGGCAACTGAATGGTCAGATTTATTTCAAATATTAATAAAATCATATGATGTTATACAAGGTCTAATACTGTGAAGAAAATAAGATGGATTGAAAAATGGGTTGCATGCGCAGTCAAGGTGTGATCTTCTCACTCAAACAAATAGTTTTGTTTAAATTTAAATAGTTAAATTTAAAATTGTAGATTGTGTGCTTGGATGATGATTGTTATTAATTGAATTGAATTAAACCCTATGCGCCGCATAATAGCAGATGATATATATATATATACATATATACATATATACATACATACATACATACATATATATATATATATATATATTAACCCATATACCACGATATTCCACCTCGAAGTGGAATTGGTACAATATATGTAGTTGGAGTGATTGATTTCCCGCATTATATAGCGGATGAAACCCTATGCGCCGCATAATAGCGGATGATATTATAATAAACTCCATATACCGCGATATTCCACCTCAAGGTAGAATGGGTATTTGATTGTTGTATTAACGTCTGTGGATGCAGGGAAGCAGGTTGGAGGGATCCAACTGGATTCCTCAAACATTTGAATTTGTTTCATATGTTGTGTGTTGATTTATTTATAATCTGTGTGTGATTATATCTGTGATTGAAATCGTTGAAGGCTATAGTTTAGCCGAATATATTTTTGGTATCGTAGGATACCAGAAATAAATAACGTTTGATTTTTGAAATTAAAGTAGAAAGTTTATAGTAAAATTAGTTTTTTGAAATTGTTTGAATTTAAAAGAAGTGATTTAAAAGGATAAAGATTGATTTTTGTAATATTATTAATAAAATTCCAAAATATGGGAAAAAGGTTTATTAAATGGATTTCGAGTGATATTATTCAAAAGTTGAAGAATTTATTTAAAATAAAGATTTTAAATAGATTGGAAGAGATAAAGGAATTTATTTTAAAAGGAAATGAATTTAGAAATTAAATTTGGACTTTAATTTGGTGTTTGAAATGATTTTTGCGAAATTAATTTGGAGTCTAATTTGGTGATTGAAATGAATCTTTGGGAAATCAATTTGAATTTTGATTTGGGGTTTGAAATAAATGTTTGGAAAATCAATTTGGGATTTGATTTGGTATGTGAAATAAATTTGGAAATCAATTTCAAAATTGATTTGGTGTTGAAAGTGAATATTTGGAAAACGATTTAAAAATCGTATATCAGTTGATATTTGGAATTTTAAATTCATAATGGGAATTTATAAAGGAAAGGGAAATTTGTTTTAAATTAAACATTGGTTTATTCTTAAAGTGTGGAAAGCAATTTACGGATTTGGAACGTAAATGTAAAATTAATCGAGAAGGGTTTATTAATTGGTTTAAATGGACCATTTTGAAATGGAAAGAGAATTCTTTCCTGGGAAGCCGAGTATATTTTCAAAGTAGTTTTGAAGTATAAAATAAAAGTTTTAAAGTTGATTTTAAACGAATATTTTGGAGAAATTATTTACTTAAGTTATTTTTGAAATCTTTAAGGTAAAGATTTATTTTAATATAGAAGTGATTATTTAAATTTTTAAATTGATATGTGTTTTTAGAAAACGGTTATTTGAATATTTATATCCTATCTACTAATTTTATTTCAAAAATTAGTTTGGACTTGAAGTTTTATTGTGACGGCCCGGAATTTTCGAGCATTTAAAATCGGAATAATTAATTGATTTTAAATATTCAATAGAGTAATTTTAACTTGAATTACGAATATCACAATTTATTTAATAATTAAATTATTAAGTTAAATAATTTGAAATTGGGTAAAATATGAAATCTGAGATTTTAAGCCTATTAAAAATAATTTGAAGGCTGGTGAATTTTTTACTGGTAGTTCTGAAGATAATAAAAGCTTTTAAATTGAAATTGGAAGTGATTTGTTCAGTTTTAAAAATATATCGTTTAAATTGAATTTAAAGATAGCCTTCGGAGGCACAGTCTCGGAATTCAACGAAACCAGTTCCATTGGGTCTGTAATATTGAATTATTATCAGATTTCAAATGTCGTATTGATCGGAGTTGTTGTGCGCTTGTACGATAAGTATACGCATTGAAAATTAAATCGAAATTTAATATAACAACTGGGTTCAAAAAAACTACTTCCTCCGTACGATCGAATTAGGTCTCGAAACATTTTCCATTGCGTCTGGAATATGGATATAATATTACGAGCGCCTGGCGGCACGCCTCAATAGGATGATGAGATTTTAAGTTGCGAATCCAAGACGATTGAAATTTAAATTTAAAAATTTAAATATAATATTCTGACCAAACGAATCCTTTAAACGTCAAAACTTTTCCATTTCTTTTCAAGGCATTGTAGCCTACCATCTCAAATACGCCATTTTATATTGATCCAAGCACACAAGTTTATAACCTCACGCAACCGATCATTCCAGAGGAATAACTTCTGCCTTCACATTTACCACTATGAATCCCTTCTCTTCCCTCACTTCGCAGTTCTTATCTCACAAGACTCCTTCCCCTTGCTTACCGCAATCACAAAAAAAGGAGAAACTAGATTAACGCACGAACTACCGATAAAAGTCAGATCCAATCACGCTTTTTTTTTTCCCCGTTCCTTTTCATTTTCGAGCAGGAGTCGCTCAATTTTGTCGTGGTTTTGCCTCTTCCACCTTTCGCCCAGATCGATTTGGAGTTGGTTGCAACCGAATGGAGGTGACGCACGTGCGTGCGAGCCTATTTGGGGTGGTTCGATTGGGATTGTGAGTAACGTTAGCAGAGGGGTCGCGATAGCAGAGGGGTCGGCGACGTCGTGATGAGCAAGGAACGGGTCGCGTTCACGGTCGTGGAGTTTGGTGGTTCGGTGATGGTTTGGAGGGTGTAGCAGTATGGACGTGGAAGCTGGACAACTAGGGTTTCATATTGCAAGCGATTGGAGTGGAGTTAGGTTTGGAGACTCGCGATGTTCGTGGACCAGGACGAGGCCTTGGTTGCCGTGCGATAATCAAGGGGAGGTCGCGATAATTTGTGGGCGACGGTAATTTCAGTATCGGGATGGTGAGGTATAAGACTGTTTGTTTTTAATTTAAATTTAAATACTTATGAAGGTATGAACATATAGGTTAGGAAAATTTTTATAGTAAAACTATTACTGTTGTGTTTATAAAAAAAAGAGTTTAAAGGATATATATCTATATTCTTTTATATAGATAAGATTTAAAATATAGTAGGGATTTTAAATATGGTGAGTTTAAACCTTATATATATAATAAGTCATTTTGGTTATAAATGGTTTCAAAGAAAATAAAATAAATAAATATAAATATGTAAATATTTTTATCCTACTAATTATTTTAAAAGAAGTGGGTTTGATGATTAAACTATTTTAATTAACCTATTTAATTATTGGGTTACTAAAGATAATTTGTCAAAGAAAATTTTTAGTTTAAAAATTTCAAACTAAATTATAAGTTAAAATAAATAAGTAAATTTTAGTTAATTATTGGATTTATTCAAGTGTTAATTAACTATATAATGTCATACAAGGTCTAAAATCGAGAAACAAGCTGGAATGAAAATGAATGGAAATAGACTGCAAATCAAAAGCATAGGTGGGCTAATCTCACACGGTTAAATTTAAATTTAAATGATTAAATTTAAATAATTGTTTGAATGGTTGAATTGATTGATGTGCTAGTATGGTATATTTTGGGATTGGTATTTATATTGTGCTAACGCCTGTGGATGCAGGGAAAATAGGTTGGAGGGTTCCAACTGGATCCCTCAACTTTTATTTAAATTATTTAATATTCTCTGTTCTGATTATTTGATATTCTATAATGAATTATGTGGTAATATTGAATGCTATGGCTTGATTGATATAATTGGGTATAATGAATTACCAAAAATATATAAATTGGATTTTGGGAAAGAAAATAAAAGAAGTGAAATTGTAAGTAAAATAATTATAGAATAAATTTAAGAATGAATTGGAAAAGAAATAAAGTGACTTTAAAATTCTAATAAATAAATCTTGAGTATGGAAAGGAAAATTTGAATAAACAGAAAGTTAATGAATTTTAAAATGCAGTATTATTATTTAAAAAGAACAAAACATTTATTTAAAATTTAAGATTTAAATTATTGAAAAGAGTAAAGAAGAAATTAGGAATAATAATAATAATAATGTCCATAACTAATGAATTTTGAAATGAACTGATAAGTAAAGAAATTTATTTCAAATGGAATAAATTGGAAATCAATTTGGAAAATTGATTTAAGTGATTAATATTGGAAAATCCTCCCTAGATAACCAAGTACGTTTTCAAAGTAAAATTTTAAAATATAAGTTAAAAGTTTTAAAGTTGTTTTAAAAAGCAAGTTTTGGGTAAATTTATTATTTCTAATATTTAAATTCTAAAGTAAGTATTTCCTTTTAATCTATTATGATAGTAATTATTTAAATAGTGACTTAGTAACTTGTTTTTTTGTAGTGAAAATCTAGTTTTATATTTTATTAAGTAACTTTATTTTAAATATTTATATAGTATGTATTTTTACCAAATTATTGAAGTAGATTTAACTTAAATGTTTTAAAATATATTTCAAAATATAGCGTTTAAATTATTTCAAAAATCTAAAGTTTTATGCTTGGTGATTCTAGTGGAAATAGAATTACTTGGAATTTATTCTGAGAAAGGAAGATAGTTGGAAAACTATTTTTCCAAAGGGGTTTGAAAAGTGGAAATATATCTTGTGAAGAAATTTTTGAGATAAATAAATATTTTTGGGAAATTATTTATTGTGTGATGGATGTGTGAATATTAATTGATAGTTAAATCATCGACTATCAATATTGGACAAATGCGTTGATCGTTTCGAAGAGACCGCGATCGAGATTTATTTATCGAAAACCACTTCGATCCGGTTTGTACGTTTCGTGGAAACGAGTTCGGATTCAAAGATGGAGCAGTGAAGTGCAAGGGCTAGTCGCTACTAATCCTGATGATATTTTCGAAATGGATGTAGTAGGAATAGTTGTGAAGACCCAAATTTTTTGAGAATAAAAATTACTTTAAAAAGAATAGCTTGAAAGTGAATATCAGAAGTGAGTGAAGTAATTATGCAAGGAATAATTATTTTTATACAGTAATGAGAGGAAAATGATTAAGTATAAAATGAATTCTAAAATTCACATGACTTGTATATATGTGAATATTGAGAAGCATGGGATGATAAAATAAAATAAAATCCTCTTGGTAATTAAAATGCATAAAAATCAGTCAAGAAATATATATGAGTGTGAATGCATTTTTGAAATAAATCAAGAGAGGAATAAATGATAAAATAGGTCAACTGAAAATTAAACTTATAAAAAAAAATTATAATAACTTGGGTATAATAAAAATACATTGTCAAGATGAGTCATAGGAAAACAATGTGCAGGTAAAAATCATGCAAATAGCATGCATTCAGAAAAGAGAAAAGCAAACTGTTTAACCAGAAATAGAAATCAAAAGAAAAATGGCATATTTAGCCACAACTGCACACACCTAATTCTCTAAGTAATGCATGGTTAAAATGGATTTTTCCTTTAGTAAAACCCTAGTAAAATGATTTAAATAAAAAGGGAAAGCAGAGGTTTTCTCTGAGGGAAAAACAAAAATGCATTAAAAAAAAAGGAAGAGCTCAGAGTGTTTTCAAGCTTACGCATTCTCGGGGAAAGGAAGAGAAAGGTGAGTGATAATCACTTAGGAGATATAAGGCATTAAGACCTAAGTAAGGGCAGCCAACTATTTAATATGAAAATCATATTATGATTTCTGTAAATCTTTATTTCTCCGAATAAATATATGATGATCGTGAATGGCATTTTGGTTGAATTTCTTTTGGTTGCTGTTTTGATTTGTTTTTGGTATTGACTATTTTTGTTTTGAAATTTGTTTAATCAAACATATATTCATATTATAGAAATAGGTTTTTATAATCCAGTTTTATATGAAGAATAAGCAAAATGTTTTACTAAGAAATAGGATATTAAAGGGAAATGAAGTGGGCAGTGTGAATAATGAGATTCATGCTTATGCCTAGTTCATATTAAAAATGATATGAACAATGTAATACTACAAACATATGCTGATTTGTTCAGATCATGAGTCAATATGTTTTTGTGGGGTTTTCTTAAAAACCCTATCCTATGTTCTCAGTAAAATAAATACAGCATTTCTCATGGTAACATCAGATTTATCCAAGCAGTGGGAAAATTTCCAGAAATAAATATACTGGTAGTTTTGTAAAATAAGATTAAGACAGAATGATTTTTGGATGTGCAGTTTTGCATAAATGCTTTGTATTATTGGATGTAAAACCTTGAGTGAGTTTAAGAAGTTTTGGGGTTTATGTAATGAAAGGAAGAACATGAGCATGTCAGGAATTAAAAAGGAAAAAAAGAAGAAGAAACTCCTCGGCAATTAAATGAGCATGGTCTCTAAATTACAAAGTAATTTAGGAGAAGTGCCTTGATCTACTCATCATCAGGTGGATGATGGGTATGTGCATGACTTGTTTAAGTCCCGAAGGCCTCTGTGCAAAGGTTAACAGATTTAAGTCCTTTGAAATGCACACTAGTGTTCAAAGGCAAGAGTTTAGACCATATAAAAATGTAAAATGGAACTGGAAATGAAGGCTGTGGAATTTAAGAGTTTAAATCGATAGGAGTTTTGTACATGTACAATTGAACAAATTGGATGAATGACTAATGTATGTTAGATGTATAGGTTTAAATTATACATATGCTAAAGCTTATTATGGAACTGGAAAGCATCAAACACTATATGATCTCTGCACAGTCTTAAAAGAGTCTTACAAGTTATTTTTAATATTGATTTCACTCATACCGGAATTTTATTTTGACCCTATTTATTGCCCTTGCAATATTTTGGGGTGTCTTATTTTATTGAGGCAGCTCAAAATATTGTTGCAGGTAGAGATGTATGAATAGCTTGCTTGCTTGGAAATATTAGAAGACCTGCTTGAGTTTTAGAAATGCAGTAGTTCATTGTAATAAAGATAGCTAGGCAAACTTTCTTAAGTCTATGTAGACCTTTCAGTATTGTAGTGGTTTTGTTCATTTGAAAAGAATTTGTAAAACTTAAATATTATATGTGTCTTGAGCTACGGATCTAAGTAACTGACTTTGATGGTTTCTGGTGGGTTGTGATGGAGAAAATTATGCCATGTAATTTAATATGTGGACATGCTTTATTTATCAAAGCTTGTTAAATTTTTAAATAGAAAAGTTGCAGTAGTTTATGGATAAGCATATAGCCAAAAAATTGTTAAGTGATATTTGAATCTGGCATAGGCTAACCAGAAGAGCTTGACCCTGACTTATAACTGATATAAAACCATGAGAAGCTTGAAATCTTAACCTGTTAAGTCCCCTTGAACATCTGATTTTCCAGTAAAGAATTTGCATTGTATTGTAAAGTAAAAATTAAATACATGCTTTATACTTATATCTGGAATGTAACTATATTGAACTGAGCTTAGCTAACCACCTATTTGGTTTAAGTTAAGTGAGTTTGTCTTCAACAAATCTGTTGAAACAAAAAATGCATTGCCATGAAGTCCACCTAGATATTAAACATGCTAATAATCCCACTGTTTGATTGATCACTATCAATTGTCTTTTTATCTGAGAACCTATTAGTAGCCTTCTCAAAATGTTCATCTGAAATTTTGTATTAGACTGATTTTGATATTACTCCAATCATTCTGTTTTCATATACATGCAAGTCTGTACCTGGTATGCTAGATTAAGTTAGCATTTTTCTTTGCCTGTAGTTTTTCTTCTGCCTGGTCTATAACATACTTATCACCAAATGTTCACAAGATTATTAGCAATATTATAAATTAAGACATGAGTATGTTTACCTGACATAAACATTGTTTGAATAAGTAATAAGCACCCCAGGATCAAACCCATGGGATGTTAGACCATAGATCAAATAATTTGGTTTTAAAAAAAAAACTCTGGAAAACAATGCAAATGAAAATATGAGGAACCAATACTTTAGTTTTGTATTAGTCAATCTTGAGTCATTATAAAAGAAGATAAAATCGGAATTATGTATTAGTCAATCTTGAATCAGTGAAGAGATATAAGTGTAGAAACAAGCTATGTGACACAAGACATTTCAATAATGAAAAATATTGTGTGAATTAAAATTCTTTGCAACTTTAAACACTCTGATTTGCAAGGGAACATTTATATATCCTCATATATATAAATGATAGGAATTGATTTAAACACTGATATATTTATATTAGTAAAAATTCAGGATCTGGGAGAATGAATTTAAAGAAGTGATCACTCATATATATATATATATATATATATATATATAACTCACTTAAAATCACTCAAAATTTGAGTATAATTAAGAGGGTCACTTCAGTTGGTATCAGAGCTATGTTGTTAAAACATAGCATAAATATATTATCCAATCTTCTTGTATGGGAAAAAAAATTTCCAAAAAAAAGTATATATACAATAATGATAAAATTCAATATACACAATAGAAATAAATTGCAGAAAATAATTAAATAAGACTTATGACTAACTAGCTATGCAATTGAATAATGAAACATGGTAGGAAGACCCCCAAGCACTGGAGCAGGACCCTCAAATGTTGCCCCATTGGTTAATTTGCAAGATTTGGTGAGAGCACTAAGGGAGGGAGTAGTGCAGAGGGAAGAAAATCCTCATGAGGAATTAGCTAAGCTATTGAAGACATTTTCAAATTTAGGAGGCAAGGATTTTGAAGGCACTGAAGGAGTAATGGGAGTGCAGAAATGGTTGAGAACTTTAGAAAGAATATTTGCAGACATGCAAATTAATGATCAAAGAAAGAGGCAGATAGCTTCAAGAAGACTCAAAGGGGCAGCATTGGATTGGTGGGAGGTGATCATCATGGGGAGGCCATAAAATGAGATGACATGGGATCAATTCAAGGAGATGCTTGAGGCAAGGTTTGTTCCAGCAACAGCTAAGGCAACATTGCTTGAGGAATTCATAAGGCTGAGGCAAGGATCGATGAGTGTGACTGAGTACACTCAAAAATTTGAGAGTTTGTCTAAGTATGGAACAATGCTCATTGGAAATGAAGAATCAAAGAATTCAAGATTCATTCAAGGACTCGATGTTACTTTGAGTAAGGCAATGTTACCATACAAAGACAGGACATTTGATCAAGTCATAGATCTTACTCTTTCCTTTGAACAACATGACAATGCCAGAGAAAAGTTTAGGACTATGAAGGCAAATAGTCAAAAGAAAGGGAAAAATAGGACACATCCTTATGATAAAAAGAACGCAAACAGGAAAGTTGAAGGAGCAATTAGTGGGGAAGCTAAGAAGGAGATTACTTGTTATAACTGTGGCAAAGAAGGACACATGAGTAATAGGTGTCAAGAAGCTAAGAAGGCACCATTTAGCTGCAATAACTATGGGAAAGAAGGTCATATTAAAAGAAACTGCCCAGAGTTTAAAAAGGGAGCAAAGGTAGGAGCATTGGAAACAAAGGCAAAGGCAAATGCAGCAGGAAGCTCTGGACAATTGGAAGGTATACTTCTAATTAAAAGTTACCCAATCACAGTTATATATGACATTGGAGCCATACATTCTCTAATATCACAAGACATAGTGGATAAATTAGCACTCACATGCAACAAAGTTGAAAAACCCTTGTTTATTCAAAGTCCCCTGGGTAGCTCTTGTTTGCTAGGATTAAAATGTTTGGGAGTAGAATTAAACATAGGGGGAAATGTGTTTAAATCTGATTTGTTTGTATTGAAATACCCTGGAATAGGAATTATTTTAGGGGTAGATTGGTTGAGTAAATTCAAAGCAATATTGAATTTAGAAAACTTCACAATATCTTTGAAAATAGAAAATGGTAAAAATATTATAGTCATGAGTGAAATAGCTAAAACAAATTGCCTTAATCAAATATGGAGTATGACTGAAAAGGAATTAATTTTGGAAGGCATAGAAGTGGTAAGAGAGTATCCAGATGTTTTTGGAGAGGTGGTAGGGGTACCAGACAATAGACCAGTTGAATTTCAAATAAGGTTAATTCCTGGATCGAGTCCTATCATCAAGAAGCCTACTAGAATGAGCCCAAAAGAATTAATAGAATTGAAACAGCGGCTGGAAGAATTGGAACAGAAAGGCTTCATAAGGCCTAGTAGTTCAAACTGGGGTTCTCCAGTGGTGTTTGTGAAAAAGCATGATGGTACACTAAGAATGTGTATTGATTATAGGGAACTAAATAAAGTCACCATCAAGAACAAATACCCACTCCCCAGAATTGATGATCTATTTAATCAATTAAATGGAGCAAAGGTCTTTTCAAGGCTAGACTTAGCCTCTGGGTTTCATCAGATGAAAGTAGAGGAAGAAAGCATTAAGTACACTGCCTTCAATACAAGGTATGGATTGTATGAATTTTTGGTGATGCCTTTTGGATTGACAAATGCACCATCCTATTTTGTAGACTTAATGAATAGAACATTTAGAGATTTTATAGATAAATTTGTAGTTGTCTTTATTGATGATATATTAGTGTACTCAAAATCAGAAGAGGAGCATGCAAGGCACTTGCATCTGATTTTATCAAGGCTAAGAGCACACAATTTAAAAGCAAAATTCAATAAGTGCAAATTTTGGCAGAATGAAGTGAAGTTTTTAGGACATATTATATCTCAACAAGGCATTAGAGTAGATCCAAACAAGGTCATGGCAGTTCAATCTTGGAGCAGACCCAAATCAGTGACTGAGGTGAGGTCATTTTTAGGAATGGTAGGCTATTATAGGAGATTTATAAAAGATTTGCAAGAATAGCCATCCCACTGACCAAGTTAACTAGAAAAGAACAACCATATGTGTGGACAGAAAAGTGTGAACAAGCATTTGTATCACTAAAGAAAGCATTGATGGAAGCTCCAGTTTTACAAGTACCAGAGGGAAATGAAGGATTAGTAGTTTACACAGATGCTAGTGGATCTGGACTAGGGGCAGTGCTCATGCAACATGGCAGAGTCATAACGTATGCATCTAGGAAACTTAAGCCAAATGAAACAAGGTATGCCACACATGATTTAGAACTTGCTGCAGTAGTATATGCATTGAAGCTATGGAGACACTATTTGTTAGGTGCTAAGTTTGAATTGTTCACAGACCATAAGTCACTTAAATATTTGTTTTCCCAAAAAGACTTGAACATGAGGCAACATAGGTGGGTAGAATTCCTAGCTGCCTATGATCTTGATATATTGTATACCCCAGGAAAATCTAATAAAGTGGCAGATGCATTAAGTAGACACCAAGCAAAATTGGCAAGCCTAATGATGGCTGAGTTCAGGGATTTGCAATCCTTAGTAAGGTGGAGGTAAAGGAAGAAATTGGGGTATTGGATAAGGCCCACAGTGAGATGATTGAGTATGGTAAATTAAGCCTCATTTCTTTAAAGTCAACATTAGTTGACAAAATAGGACAAATGCAGGATCAAGATACAAGTTTGAAGGAGAAAAAGAACATGATATTACAAGGCATGACAGTGGAAAACTATGAGGTAGATGATAAAGGATACTTAAGGAAAAAGGGGAAACTCTGCATACCAAATGTAGAGGAACTGAAGAAGGAAGTTATGAATGAACATCATAAAAAAATATATACTATACATCCAGGTGGTACAAAAATGTACCATGATCTTAAGAGAAATTACTGGTGGCCAGGGATGAAAGGAGCAGTGGTAAAATATGTGGCAAATTGCTTGACATGCCAACAAGTAAAGGCAGATTATCAAAGACCCTCAGGCCTATTGCAACCTTTGGAAGTGCCTACTTGGAAATGGGAAAGCATATCAATGGATTTTGTGGATGGTCTGCCAAGAACAAGAAGAGGCAATGATAGTATTTGGGTAGTGGTTGATAGACTTACAAAAACAGCACACTTCATTCCTATAAATTCAAACAAAAATGCCCATAAACTAGCTCAATTATTTGTCAAAGAAATTGTGAGGTTGCATGGTATCCCCAAGAATATCATTAGTGATAGAGATACTTTGTTTACATCAAGGTTTTGGAGTAGCTTTCAAGAAGCTATGGGGACAGAATTAAGCCTAAGCACAGCCTACCACCCACAAACAGATGGACAAACTGAAATTGTTAATAAGGTTTTAGAAGATTTGCTTAGAGCATGCATACTTGATTTTGGAGGCAACTGGGAGGATCACATTTATTTGGCTGAATTTACTTACAATAATAGCTATCAGTCCACCATAGGAATGGCTCCCATTGAGGCTTTGTATGGGAAGCCTTGTTTATCTCCTGTATGTTGGATGGAGGCAGGAGAAAGAGTGTTGCTTGGACCAGACAATGTAAATGAAACTTCTACAAGAATTGAATTAGTGAGGCAAAGAATGAGAGTAGCCCAAGAGAGACAGAAAGCATATGCAGATAAAAGGAGAAGGCCAGTAGAATTTGAGGTGGGAGACTATGTGTTTCTCAAAGTTTCACCAATGAGGAAATTATTGAGATTTGGCAAAACAGGGAAACTGTCACCAAGGTATATAGGACCATATGAAATTGTTCAAAGAATAGGGACTTCGGCTTATAAATTAAGGTTACCAGAGGAACTAAGCAACATACATGATGTATTTCATGTATCACAATTGAGAAAATGGGTGCATGATAAGAAGACCATTCTTGAATCTCCTACACATGTTGAAATTCAAGAGAATCTGGTTTATAAAAAGGAACCAGTGGGTATTGTGGCTAGAGAAGAAAATAAATTGAGAAATAAAATAGTTAAACTAGTTAAAATCCAATGGAGTTTAGATGGAAATGACTGCACATGGGAGGCTGAAGATAGGATGAAGGATAAGTATCCTAATCTATTTTCTGCTTGAAGGTATGTCTAGAACTGTAATAACTTTAAAGGTTACTTAAGTATATTTGACTGATTTTAGATATGTTTGAAATATACTAATAAACCAATATATAATTGTGGGACACAATTCCTTTTAGGAGGAGAGTATGTGAAGACCCAAATTTTTTGAGAATAAAAATTACTTTAAAAGAAAAAAAAAATAGCTTGAAAGTGAATATCAGAAGTGAGTGAAGTAATTATGCAAGGAATAATTATTTTTATACAGTAATGAGAGGAAAATGATTAAGTATAAAATGAATTCTAAAATTCACATGACTTGTATATATGTGAATATTGAGAAGCATGGGATGATAAAATAAAATAAAATGCTCTTGGTAATTAAAATGCATAAAAATCAGTCAAGAAATATTTATGAGTGTGAATGCATTTTTGAAATAAATCAAGAGAGGAATAAATGATAAAATAGTTCAACTGAAAATTAAACTTATAAAAAAAAGTATAATAACTTGGGTATAATAAAAATACATTGTCAAGATGAGTCATAGGAAAACAATGTGCAGGTAAAAATCATGCAAATAGCATGCATTCAGAAAAGAGAAAAGCAAACTGTTTAACCAGAAATAGAAATCAAAAGAAAAATGGCATATTTAGCCACAACTGCACCACCTAATTCTCTGAGTAATGCAAGGTTAAAATGGGTTTTTCCTTTAGTAAAACCCTAGTAAAATGATTTAAATAAAAAGGGAAAGCAGAGGTTTTCTCTGAGGGAAAAACAGAAGCACATTAAAAAAAAAAGGAAGAGCTCACACTGTTTTCAAGCTTAGGCATTCTCGGGGAAAGGAAGAGAAAGGTGAGTGATAATCACTTAGGAGATCTAAGGCATTAAGACCCAAGTAAGGGCATCCAACTATTTTATATGAAAATCATATTATGATTTCTGTAAATCTTTATTTCTCTGAATAAATATATGATGATCATGAATGGCATTTTGGTTGAATTTCTTTTGGTTGCTGTTTTGATTTGTTTTTGGTATTGACTATTTTTGTTTTGAAATTTGTTTAATCAAACATATATTCATATTATGGAAATAGATTTTTATAATCCAGTTTCATATGAAGAATAAGCAAAATGTTTTACTAAGAAATAGGATATTAAAGGGAAATGAAGTGGGCAGTGTGAATAATGAGATTCATGCTTATGCCTAGTTCATATTAAAAATGATATGAACAATGTAATACTACAAACATATGTTGATTTGTTCAGATCATGAGTCAATATTTTTTGTGGGTTTTTCTTAAAAACCCTATCTTATGTTCTCAGTAAAAGAAATACAGCATTTCTCATGGTAACATCAGATTTATGCAAGCAGTGGGAAAATTTCCAGAAATAAATATACAGGCAGTTTTGTAAAATAAGATTAAGACAGAATGATTTTTGGATGTGGAATTTTGCATGAATGCTTTGTATGATTGGATGTAAACCCTTGAGTGAGTTCAAGAAGTTTTGGGGTTTATGTAATGAAAGGAAGAACATGAGCATGTCAGGAATTAAAAAGGAAAAAAAAAAGAAGAAACTCCTCGGCAATTAAATGAGCATGGTCTCTAATTACAAAGTAATTTAGGAGAAGTGCCTTGATCTACTCATCAACAGGTTGATGATGGGTATGTGCATGACTTGTTTAAGTCCTGAAGGCATCTGTGCAAAGGTTAACCGAATTGAGTCCTTTGCAATGCACACTAGTGTTCAAAGGCAAGAGTTTAGACCATATAAAAATGTAAAATGGAACTGGAAATGAAGGCTGTGGAATTTAAGAGTTTAAATCCATAGGAGTTTTGTACATGTACAATTGAACAAATTGGATGAATGACCGCTTGAATGTATGTTGGATGTATAGGTTTAAATTATACATATGCTAAAGCTTATTATGGAACTGGAAAGCATCAAACACCATATGATCTCTGCACAGTCTTAAAAGAATCTTACAAGTTATTTTTAATATTGATTTCACTCATACCAGAATTTTATTCTGACCCTATTTATTGCCCTTGCAATATTTTGGGGTGTCTCATTTTATTGAGGCAGCTCAAAATATTGTTGCAGGTAGAGATGTATGAATAGCTTGCTTGCTTGGAAAAATTAGAAGACCTATTTGAGTTTTAAAAATGCAGTAGTTCATTGTAATAAAGATAGCTAGGCAAACTTTCTTAAGTCTATGTACACCTTTCAGTATTGTAGTGGTTTTGTTCATTTGAAAAGAATTTGTAAAACTTAAATATTATATGTGTCTTGAGCTACTGATCTAAGTAACTGACTTTGATGGTTTCTGGTGGGTTGTGATGGAGAAAATTATGCCGTGTAATTTAATATGTGGACACGCTTTCTTTATCAAAGCTTGTTAAATTTTTAAATAGAAAAGTTGCAGTAGTTTATGGATAACCATATAGCCAAAAAATTGTTAAGTGATATTTGAATCTGGCATAGGCTAACCAGAAGAGCTTGACCCTGACTTATAACTGATATAAAACCATGAGAAGCTTGAAATCTTAACCTGTTAATTCCCCTTGAACATCTGATTTTCCAGTAAAGAATTTGCATTGTATTGTAAAGTAAAAATTAAATACATGCTTTATACTTATATCTGGAATGTAACTATATTGAACTGAACTTAGCTAACCACCTATTTGGTTTAAGTTAAGTGAGTTTGTCTTCAACAAATCTGTTGAAACAAAAAATGCATTGCCATGAAGTCCACCTAGATATTAAACATGCTAATAATCCCACTGTTTGATTGATCACTATCAATTGTCTTTTTATCTGAGAACCTATCAGTACCCTTCTCAAAATGTTCATCTGAAATTTTGCATTAGACTGTTTTTGATATTACTCCAATCATTCTGTTTTCATATACATGCAAGTCTATACCTGGTATGCTAGATTAAGTTAGCATTTTGCTTGCCTTCAGTTTTTCTTCTGCCTGGTCTATAACATACTTATCACCAAATGTTCACAAGATTATTACCAATATTATAAATTAAGACATGAGTATGTTTACCTGACATAAACATTGTTTGAATAAGTAATAAGCACCCCAAGATCAAACCCATGGGATGTTAGACCATAGATCAAATAATTTGGTTTTAAAAAAAAAACTCTGGAAAACAATACAAATGAAAATATGAGGAACCAATACTTTATTTTTGTATTAGTCAATCTTGATTCATTATAAAAGAAGATAAAATCGGGATTATGTATTAGTGAATCTTGAGTCAGTGAAGAGATATAAATGTAGAAACAGGCTATGTGACACAAGACATTTCAATAATGAAAAATATTGTGTGAATTAAAATTCTTTGCTACTTTAAACGCTCTGATTTGCAAGGAAACATTTATATATCCTCATATATATAAATGATAGGAATTGTTTTAAACACTGATATATTTTTATTAGTAAAAATTCAGGATCTGGGAGAATGAATTTAAAGAAGTGATCACTCATATATATATATATATATATATATATAAACTCAATTAAAATCACACAAAATTTAAGTAAAATGAAGAGGGTCACTTCAATAGTGCCTTCGGTTCCATTCGAACCCGGGATGGACTTGTATGGTTGAATGCTTTCGGAACATCGTCAGGTGGGCGATGGGCATTCTAAGGGATATGTTCTAAAAAGGTAACGCTTAGCCTCATGCCTCATCAACCGGGAATGACTGAAAATCAGGGGTTATGCAGCAAGGCTAGGTAGAAAGCACCCAAGCAGGGTGAGGTCATCCCTGTCTAGATGTCCCTTTTTATTTCATCTTAGTGGGCGATTGCTGATCCCAGCCGTGGGGCGATCTCACTCGGGATTATCCAGTAAGGGGTAGTCCCGGTCTTGTGTTGCAGGGGAGCGGGCGTACTCCTCGGTACTGTGATCTAGGCCTCGTACTGTGACAGGTGGTACCGCAGTGCCTAGTCATTAGTTGGAAATCCATACTCCCTACGAGCCTTGTACGACTTTTGTTTGTATTACCCACTCTGTGGCTAGTAGCTGGAATTTAATCATGTAACAATTTTGGCTATTTTATAAGTATTTGTATATAGACCCTATTATAATATCAGAGGATTTCTATAAAAATTGTTTTAGCTATCGTAAGGTAAAAACCCGACATGTTTATTTGTGGCGTGGTCTTACGAGATGCTTTTGTTTTCAAAGGATTTTTGAAACTTTAATAATTAATTGAGTGTGATTTTCTCACGCTGGTGTTCCAGACTGACTCGGGTGTTATTTAACTGTAATGCTCGGGTCGGACTGAGTATTATAGGATACAGGATTTTGATGATGTGGAGCTCAGGAGACGAGCTGGATGAAGATACGTACTTCCGTACTTGTTTATATATATATTACGCTGTGTTGAGTTGCTTTGTATCCATTTGTATGTTATTGATGTTGAGCTGTGATTGATGTACTCTGATGATGTAATATATAAACAGAGATATTTGATTTTTGAGTAAAGATCATTTATTATCTATTATATTTTATTCCGCTGCGATGGTTAGATTCTGTTGTTGTTTTCTATTTTCTTCTTCTACCTCTTCTTCTTTAAACCAAATGGTTTGTATTTCTATACAACTTGAGTTGATTTTGGTAGAATAGTGTTGACTCAAGGGGTACGGATTTCCGGGTCGTTTCACTTGGCATCAGAGCTTAGGTTGGTGATAACCTTGGCTCTGGTGGGAATTACTCATAGAATAGAGTCCGTAGTACTCTAGAATGAGTTTGAGAGTATTAATAGATATGAGCGCATATTTGTTAGTGAATATAATTTTTTTTATATTGTGTTGATTTATCGGTTGTTTATGGATTCTGGTCGATATATGGGATGCCATGTCATCAATAGGGGTTTCTAAACTCTTAAATGAGGTAAACCGACACAGTATTGTTTTAAATAGGGTAAATGAAATAATTTTACCCAAAATTATTTTGTATATAAAGGAAATAATTTTTCGTAAATTGTTATCGTTATATATGGATGCTTGGATGGTAGAAAGTGATAATATTTAATAATTATCATTATTGTATGATAATTAAATAAGAATTGAAATAATAACTAAAGATTAAGGAAGAAATTAATAATAAATTGAATTTGTAAATGTGATTTATAATTGAATAAGATATTGAAACCATAATTAAAATTTAAGAAATCAATTTGTGTATAAATGAAATTTGTAAATATAAACTATAAATGTAAATTATAGTGTGATTAATAATTAAAAATAAGATAAAGTTCCAAAGTAATGTTTGAATATAAATTTAAAGGATTTGAGATTTGGAATTTGGAAATTTAAATTCCTTTGTAGTTGAAAATGATTCTCAAAGGTTGGGAAGATAATATATATGTGATAAATATTTTTGAATCGGATGTGAAATCTAGAGAGATTTGGAAATTAAAATATTTAAAGGGTTTTAAAAGAGAGAAAAGCATTGAAATCTTTACGGTCGCTGGAAAATAATTCCGGTGATGACCGCTGTGACGCCCCACCTCTATACCCACGCTAGTAAAGAGTATTAATAGATAATACCATCTGCTAACATGGAGAATAAGGCTGGATGGGAGCGACCATATATAGTATTGCTTTAACTATCTATTAAATACGTCGACAATAATCACACCAAACCGATCGACATATCCATGGATACTTAAAACAAAACCATAGGTGGCTGGAGGATCTATCAGAACAGAATATAACAACTCAGATGTAGGAAACATCACAGAACAGTAAACCATCATATACATATATACCGATACATAGCAGAGTATACCAAATAATACATGTCAAATGGTACAGCCAACCACAATATACAAACAAATCCAGAAGAATAAATATCAGAGTTTCAACATAATTGGACTACACAAAAGCTATGACAAAAAGAAGCTAGCGAAGTAGTCCATGCGGAAGCAAAATAGGCTAAGTCCAAATGCACCTAACCTTAAACATCTCGGTCTGACCCGAGTATAAAATACACGGGTCAGTCTAGCTAAACAAATCAGTTAGATAAACTGAACAACAATAAACCTACAAGGTTACAAAGTATAACAAATATCTCTAAAAGAGATAACATAATCATCAACACAAGATGAATCATATAGAACAAGCCTCATATCATCGGCGACATAGATAAACAAAGGATACAATTATCCCAAATCAAGCCAAAAGGCAAATAACAAATACCCATAAGGTATACAAGTTCCACAAGGTAATCGCTATACTTCATGCGGCTCAAAATGACCAACATCGAAGGGCGATACCAAGGGAATATACATATCAATGAAACATCATAAAATTGCTCAAGCTCAGTACTGTATAAACAAGGATCCATGAGCCCGAAGACTCCAAACCCAGTATTACCCATGCGGCTCATAACGACCAACATCGGAAGCGATACTAAAGGGCAACCCAATATCACCCATGCGGCTCACAACGACTAACATCGGAAGCGATACTAAAGGGAAACAAACCCGAAGGCAACATACCCGAAGGCAACAAACCATAGTGGTGAAGGTCAAACACCCAGTACTGGACACCACTAACTGGCGGAATGTGTCACAACTCTCGAAAAGGAATCCGAAAAGTGTTAACGTGCGTCCCCATAACCACTCGTTCGTACTAAACGGTTTACTATCCGTCAGTCACTTTCACACTCAAAGCAGTACAAAGTTTACCTCATATCATCGATAAACCAAACCCGAAGGTCAAAACGATCAACCGAATAGGTCGGGGACTAATCGGGAAGACAAACGCACGGATTCATGGTCCGTGTTTTACCTAACCATTTAATCTTCCTTCCACTTCGCTCGAAGTGCGAAATTGTGTGCGTGCATTATAAATAGAATTTATAATTTGGAGAAGAAAGCTTTTAATACGATTAAGAGAGATTATTTATAAAACCCGTGAATGAAGTCAAAAACAAGTCATCAAAGTCAAATATGCAATAACAACAAATTGGAATCAACACGAATCGATAAAAGTTGGAAATTAACTCAAAATTAGCCAAAATAGGCAAAACTGCGCATTTCAGACGTCTGAAATTACCTTCCAGACGTCTGAACCACTACCAGACGTCTGAATGGATTTCCAGACGTATGGATTTTGTCTCTTCCTTTTTGCGTCTTCCAGGGACCAATTCCAGACGTCTGAATTTCCAAACCAAACGTCCGAATTTGAAACCAGACGTCTGAAATTAGAGTTCAGACGTCTGAAATCCCCCTATAGGCAAAAATCAGCCAAGCCCATAAAGGCAAAAATCCAAATGAATTGCAAACGAACGAGCGATGGATGCTATGGGTTTATGCCATACGACAACCCAGCACTATTGGCTCTTTTATACACCTCCAAAAACATGATTAAAACATCAAAGTTATGATTTTTAGAACTTTTGACTTCAAAACACCAAAAATTGCAATGTTCACAAAACCATTCCAACTCAAAAGTAATTGCACATAAATAATTGTTAGGAATTCATACCTAACAACCAAAGATACTTATAATCATAGATGTGAGATAAAAATCTCACCTTTTTGCACACAAACACAAGAAGGAGGTTAACCACTCTTCACTTCAACTCTGCAATCTTCAATCTAAGAACCAAAACATATATTTCCTAAATTAAAGCTTAGGAATTTCTGAAATTGAAGAGGAGAAGAGATGGAGAAGATGAAGAGGAGGCTTACCTATCCTTCTCTTTGAATTTCAAGCAAGAATTTGGAGTTTTCAAATGGAACTAGGGCTTGGAGTTTCTAATTATTCTTTCTTTCCCCCATTTTAAGTTTTCTTAAGCTAAAGGAATGAAATGAGGATGAATGGATGAAGAGTTAGTGAGCTAGAGGATTAAGAGGAGATTGGGGCTGAACCCAACTCAAGCCCAAGTAGAAAAAGGGGCAAAATTTCACAAACTCCAAACATATCAAAGATTATACTAAAAAAGATCGCAAACGCCATTTTGGACTCAATGGAAGTGGTTTCGAGCTCCAATTCGGCCGTTTGCAAAAAGTAGCTTTTCGGACCTAAATCCGACTAACGACGCTATATTTAAATTAAACATTTAAATATAAAATCGTTAAATATGCAGGTTGTTACAGATCTCCCTTCCTTACAAAATTGCGTCTTCGCAATTCCTAGAGACGATATTTGTAACAACTACAAACATACCACATCCAAAAGTAAAGGAAATAAGCTTGAGATGAAAAGACATACTCACCGTTTCAAAGCGAAGAAATAAAACCCGGATAAGATCGCTCAATAAATTCTCTGGTTTCTCAAGTACAATCATTGGGATTAGCGGACCATTGAACTTTAACGAGCGGCACGTCCTTGTTTCGAAGGTGTCTCACCTCCGTGTCAAGTACGCGAATAGGCTGCTGTACGATGGATAAGTCCGGTGAGATCTCAAGCTCTTGCAAATCAGGAGAAGCAATAGCAGAATCCGACTCCCGAAGACACTTCCAAAGTTGCGAGACGTGAAACACGTCATGAATACGAGATAAATGAGCAGGAAGTGAAACTCTATAAGCCACAGGGCCAATACGTTCAGTAATAGAAAATGGTCCTATATAACGGGGAGCCAATTTCCCAGTCGTATTGAAACGCATAACTGTGACGACCCGGAAATTTTAACGACTTAAATTGGAATAATTAATCGATTTTAAATATTTAAAAGTTAATTTTAACTTGAAATCCTGATATTAATATTTACTTGATAATTAAATCATTGGATTGTATAGTTTAAATATTGATTTTAATAATCGAAGATTGGGTAAATTGTTGAATCTGATATTTCTAAGCTTGTTTAAATAATTTGAAGGCTTATAAAATTTATAATGATAATACTGGAGATAATAGAATGATTGGAATTTAATTTAAAGATAATCTGTTCGGTTTTGAAATTATATCGTTTAAATTGAATTTAAAAAAGTCTTCCGAGGCACAGTCTCGGAATTCGACGAAACCAGTTCCATTGGATCCGTAATAGTTAGTTATTATCGGATTTCAATTTTCGTAGCAACTGGAGTTGTCGTTTGACCCTGGCAACTCGAAACGCTTAGATTTATTTTAATCGATGTAATTTAATATCGATCATTTAATTCCGTAATTCGCACATACGTTCCAATTAGCCTCCGAAACACGTTCTATTGTGTTCGGAACGCGGGTAAAGCCTTATGAACATCTGTCGGTATGTTTAATTCGGATTTATTGATTTCGCGTTATGTAACGAGACGTTTTGAGAATTTTATAAAATAAAATAGAATAAAATAATTAGTCAAACCCTATTACATCTTTTAGCTAACCTAACCTCTCACCTCAGCTACCCTATACTCTGATACGAGCCGCTATCTTCAACTTTAACTAGTTGTCTTCCCTAAGAAGCCTTATGGCCGATACTACTGTATCTACCTCTCTCCTTTTCAGTTCTAAAAAAAAGAAATGGAAGCCGAGATAAAGGGAATGGCCGCACCCTTCCTTCCCAATTCGAATCCCTCTCGTCTAATTATCATTTCACCAAAATGAATCAAACCCTGAAAAATATATATATATAATAAGGGTGTACGAATTCGCGAGCTCGGAGGTCCTCAACGTCGTGGGCTGAGGCTCGACCGTTGTCGCACGATGGCCAAAGCAAGCTAGGGCAAGTCGGCGAAGATAAGAGGGAGGCGATCGTAAATCGTTAGTCGATCAAGGCTAGGGTCTGGATTCGAGCACGGCTAGGGTTTTGGGCCGCGATGATGGTTCGCGTACGCGCGTCTTGCGTTTCGCAATGGGAATTTGGGGCTTTCTGTGAGCGTCGGTGTCGCGACTTGGTAGGAGGTTGGCGCGGCAATTTTTGGGGCAGTGAGGGGTCGCGACCAGATTGCTAGGAGATGGCGTTCGACGTGATGCAGAGGGTTGGGCAGTGGCAGGAGTGTTGTACAGTGGTCGTGTTCATGTTGTTGTTGAAGTAAGATGTCCGAGCATTGGTGAAGTAAGGTATAATCTGGACATTTCTTCAGTTTATTTTATTTTAATAAATATATATGTGTTCTCATACATGTTTTAATATATGGAAGTTAATAGGAAATTATTTTATATAATTAAAGTTTGAAAATAATAGGGGTTTGAAAATGTTGAAGTTTATATTACTTAGGTTTTAAAATCTATAGATTATTATCTTTATACGTACACATGGAGTTTCAAGAGTGAATAAATATACGTATATACTTATTTTCATTTTCTAGTTAATATTTAAATAATAGAGATGTATTGGTTTAAATAGGTTTAAATTATTTTAGTTATTAAGCAATTATTTAAAGGAAGATAAGTTAAATTTAATTCATTAACCAATTGAATTATTAAATAGTACCGTATGGTTCGTTTTCTATTTCGAATATTAATAAATTGTATAAATGTTATACAAGGTTTTAATGGTGGAGAGACAAGCCGATATGGATCAGATTGCAAATAAAACAAAGGTAAGTAAATCTCACTCTGTTGGAGTTTTATTTAAACTTAAGTGGTAAATTTAAATATTTGGTTGAGTAGTTGAATTGATCTGATGTGCACTGTGGATTGATGACCAGTTGATTTTGGTATTTGATTGATTTTCGAGTTGATTGTTGTTTAACTCGAAGCGTTTGAATTTTTGATGGTATTAAACTTAAACCGTAAACAAGAAAAATGGTTCTGGTTAGACTCAATAAAGAATTAATGATTTGTGATTCATTAAATAAAAAGGTAATTTAAAAAGATAATTAATTAATTAATTAAATTAATATATGATTTGGGTTAATTAATTGGTATTAAATTAATTGGAATGATCATTGGGTGGATTGACAAATAATTGCTAATGGAATTAATAAAAATTTAATGACCTTGTGAAATTAATCAAGAGATTAATTAAAATGATTAATTAAGGAGTAATTAATCTATATAATAAAGTAAATAAAAGATAGTTAACCATCGGTTGAGATAAATCAAGAATAACACATATATATGTTTTAATTAATGATTAATTATTTCATATAATCAAAATTAGATTAGAAATGTAAATGAGAAATCATTAATCTATAGAATCAATAATGTAAATAGAGATTGATTAGTCAAGAAGATAAATCAATACAAGTGACTTATGAGAAGTTAATTAATATAAATAATTATGGACTAATGTAATTAAAATAGTTAATTAATTCCTGAGGTAAGTAAGATTTCCTGTTGATTTGGGTCAAGAACAATTAATATCGTGAAATGAATTGAAGGTAATTGCTTGAACGTAATTGAAAATCTACTAATCCAGGGCGATTAATTAAGATGAATAACGAAGGGTTGATTAATTAATTGATTTTGAGCTAATTAATATTGAATTAAGGAATCTAAGTGAATGTGGTTTGAAATTCAATTAAAATCAATTGAATTAATTTGTATGTGATTAAGCTTTGCTTATGGATGTTGGAAAGGTATTGGGTACTTCAAATGAGTTGTTATCTCTGATATGAAATGTTATGTACTTCATTGAATAACTTGAGTTGGGATGACATTGGGTTTGAAGAGACTGGGGTCGGGTATCGGGGAAATACCCGAAACCACTTCGAATTTTTATAAATTGATATATGAAATATATAGGCGGGAATGAAATGGTTTTAAAGGAATTAGACTATTTTAAATCTAAATCTTGGTATTTAGGAATTTATATGTGAGATAAGTGATGTTTAAATAAATTGTGGCCTTGTGAATTTATGTAACGACCCGACTTCCTATCTCCAGGAAATCGCATCATTTTGAAGAAAGAAAGGGATAGAAGAAGAAAAGAAAGAGAAAGAAGAACACAACCACATCAGAGAACTCACAGCGGAACGAATAAAATATAATATATCAAATAAAATATTACATAGTATCAGATTACATCAGAGTTACACAACTATACAACACATATTAGACAGTTATAAACATCTGTCTAATTCATACAACTCAAGTACAACAGAAGAAACAGATACCAAACACAGCGAACCAAAATATATCTACACGTCGAAGCCTCCTGCTCCATTACTCCTCCAGAATTCGTCAAGCTAACCTGAATCACTTGACTACTCATACATAATATGAGTACCCAAGAGTTTAATAAAACAGAAAATAAACACTCGGGTCAGACGGGGGTCTGGTGTGAGTAAACGGTTTAAAATTTCTTAACTTTAGAAAACCTTTGAAAAGAAAAGGTATCACGTAAGACTTCCCACACATAAACATGGAAAAGTTTTTACCTTACGCTAACCAAAACATTTGATAGGAAATCCAGTGATATTATAATAGTGTCTAGGGTTTTCAAGTAAATATGAAATAGCCGAAATTGTTACATCTATTAAATTCCAGCTACTAGCCACAAAAGTGGGTAATACAATCAAAACCGTAGGGTCTCGTAGGGAAAATGGGTTTCCATCAATGGCAGGGCTACTGGGGTACCGCCCGTCACAGTACGTGGCCTAGATCACCGTACCGAGGAGCCACCCTAACTCCCCTGCAACACAAGGCCGGACCCATCCCTTACTGGATAGTTCCAAACAAGACAACCCCGGCGGTTGTCCGGATCAACCGCCCCACACAGCCGAAATAAAAGGGACCTCTAGACAGGGGTAAATCTTGCTCTCCAGTGGGAGCTACCCACGAAGCCTTGCTGCACCTCCCCTGTTTTAGCCATTCCCGGTTGATGAGGCTTGAGGCTACGATTACCTTTATAGAACATATCTAACTTAGAATGCTCATCGTCCGCCTGACGATGTGCTGAAAGCATTCAATCCATACAAGTTCGTTCCGGGTTCGAACGAAACCGAAGGCACTATCTCGTTGCACTAATATTGGAATCACCCTCATAGTCAACGACCATAGCCCTTGCACTCTGATTCGCCATCTCGAATCTATAAGCACTATTCCGTCAAACTCATTACGGAATCACCCACAGAGTTATACTGACGTATAGCCCTTACACCTCGAGTCTTCACTTGCTCCACTTGGATTAACGACCTAACGTTTAATTGGAATCGATGTGGTTTTCGGATTCCAAATATGGAAACCCGATCCCGGTCTCATCGAAACCAAACGCCATTTTAATGTCCAAGTTGTACTTAAGGGATTTAAACAGTTTAACTTATTCAGGTTGATATAAACAGATAGATGAATAACATTATCACAATAGATAATTCATAACAACATTCATCTCACAAAGCAGCATTCACAACATTGATATCCAAATCATCCAATATCAACCTAACACCCAATATCAATCATCCATTATCATTCAACATCCAATATCAATCATTCAATATCAACCAATCATCCAAAGCAGAATTGATTAACTCTTAATCAATTTTAATTAATCTCTAATTAAATTAATTACTAACCTTTAATCACTTGGATTATTCTAACTCCTGCTTCATTAATTTATTACAAATCAAATTCATTAATCATCTTCAAATGACCTTCCTAATTAATCTCTCTAGATTAATTATCCTTTAATTACATTCAAGTAATTATTTCTAACCATATTCAGTAATTATCCTTTAATTACTATCATTAATTACAATAATTAATGATCCTTCATTGATTAATTAACTATAATTAATTACATTAATCCTTAACTAATTACAATTAATTAATCATATTTAAATTAATTACATAAATTAATACTTCATTAATTATATTAATTAATAATCTTTATTAATTAATAATCCTTTAATTAATTAAATAATTAACTTGTAATTAATTATCTCATTAACCATAAACAGTAATTAACAATTTGTAATTACTTATCTTAATTAATCAACTTCTTAATTAATTAACTTCTAATTTAATTATATTAATTCTTGATTAATTAACCCATTTAATTAATCTTAATTACTTCATTAAGTAATTATTAATCACATTAATTAATTAACTTAAATAAAGTAAGTAATTAACTCTCAATTACTTACATAAGTAATTATCTCTAATTACTACTATTTACTTAACAAATAATTAATTACATCATTGAATAATTCTTAATTCATTAATTAACTAATTACTTCATGATTAATTAACTTTAAAAACAATTATATTAATTAATACCTTAATTAATAATATCAAGTGATTATCCATTTATCACTTCTACTTTAATTACTTCCATAAATAATTTCCTTCTTAATTACCTTCCATAATTAACCATTAATTACTTCATTAAGTAATTACACTTAATTAAACCATAATTAAGAGATTATTTAAAATTAATTAAACAATTAACTAATTATTTAAAATTAATTAAACAATTAATTAACAACTTATATTTAAAATCCTTGATTAATTTAGAAAATATTTATCTTAATAAATTCTTTACTTAATTACAAATCTTTTTAAATCAAGTATTTTAAAGTTAATAACAAAGATAAATTGACCCTATTTGTCTTTATAATTTATTATTTGAATTAATCAAGATTTTAATAATTTAAACAAATTATTCAACTTGGTTTATAAAATTATAACTTAAGTTTTACTTGAAATAAAGTATTTAGAAATCCAAATTTAAAGTTATAAAAATACTTGAATCATTAAACTTATTCATTTATAATATAATTTGAAACTTAAGTTATTAAATCATTACTTAAACTTTTAACTTAAAACTTTGATTTATTATCTTAATTCAAGACACTTCTTCTTTTTTTTTTTTTATTTAATTGAATTTTATTATTTAATTAAACTAACTACTTTCAAAATCCATCATCTAAAACATTTTAAATTTGAAAATAGAGTCAATTATCAGTTTAAAAGTTTGTTTTACACTATTTTAAATTAACAAGTTTTTAACTTTGTACTTTGTTTCTTTATAAACCTGTTTATAGCTAAATGCTTGATTCATTTGTTCAACTCAAGTTCATTATCAACTTAACCTAACTTTATTGCAAACAGGCAATATCTGCATAAAAAAAAAACAGAACCGATCAACCCAACTCGAGTCAAACACAGCTACACACGAGCCTAACCACGAAGCAAATCCCAGCTTCACCCTCTTCGAGTCTTCCCTGTGAAATTCGCGAGAGCTCCTTCGGGTTTCCTTCATCTTCCCAAACACGCAACTCTCCAGAGCACCCAAACGTGCATGTGCACGTGCCCACCTGTCGCCGACCACCTACGATCACCGCGACTATCGAAAACGATCACATAACCCACCACGATCACATATGAAAACCCAGAAACCACGATTGCCCCTCGAATCGAAATTCGAGCTTTCGAACCAAAAAGTTCGAAACACGGCAGCTGCTACCATCCAAGAATTCACCCACGGCCGATCATCACATCGCCGTTACACCTTGCCGACCCCACCCCTGAAACACCACGACCAAGCTCACCAACCTCCTCAGATGCGCACGATTCCGGTCACATATCGGTGACGAGAATCTCACTGTATCGACGAGCTCAACTACAGGAGCTAAAACCCTATTTTCTCAAAATCCGAACAATTCATTCAATAGAAAAATTCACTTGAATTTTTCCCACAATCTACAACATTCATACAAGCTTCCATCAAGAATTCATCATTAAACAATGCTTGGATCATTGGCAATTGATCAAATTGCCGAAACCATTCTTTCCTAATTTCAAAACAAATTATCAATTTAAAAATTACAAATCGTATGTTAAAATTCATGATTTTTAACATCTAATTCAGTTATACAATCCAAAAGAAAAATCGAAGTATTTAGTTTTTCATGAAATCAGTATTCTTACTGTTATACATATCTTTATAAAATTATCTGTAAACTAAATATTTCCCAAACTATTTTTAAAACTTATATAACACAATCATACTAAATTTCTTCTCAGTGATTAAGAATTAAAAACTAAATGGTTAAAGTGTGTTTAAATTTAATTTGTGGGATTCAACCCTGTGTAGCAACAGAGACAATCAAAAATTTATATACAGACACATTTCCCCCATCCATACATGCATACATAATTATAACATATATAAGTTATGTTTCTACCATCATCCATCACAATATTTAAGCATAGTTACCAAAAATCTGTTTTTAAAATATTTACTCACCTTTATTAAAGAATGCAGAGCAGAGAAACTTTACTTCCCAGGCTTATGAAAACTCAATTCTGGAAAACACTTTTGCTTTTGATTTGCCTATGAAATCCTACTGCATGCAGTTGTAAATGTCTTCTATTTGATGCTTTAAGGTGATTGAAAGTGTAGATCTCATTTGCATGCTTAAGTTGCAGTTGTACTTCATGCAGGATGAAGATTTGCTGAGTTGATCTTGAATTAGATGCAGATTGATCTTCATTCTCATATGCAGGTAAATTTTGTTTTTGCTTTCCATTATCAGATTTTTTTGATTTTTCCTTAGGATTTAGATTTCAGATTTGAGAAGGTGGTTTATTGTTTTTCCATTAAAACATTTGAAATGAAGCAAAACAATGAAAAATGAAAATGTTATGTTTATATTAAAATTAAAGAAAATAAGTCTTACATGAAGACACTTGTCCCATAAGTATTTAATATTCTTACACTTGTTTATTAAAGAGATTTACATAATTACACATGTCTCTAAGTATTTAAAATAAACTTTTATTTAATTTTAAATATAAATATAAGTTTACATATTTACTTTCTTAATTGATAAATACTTACATGTATATATAAATAAATTTTACTTTTAAAAGAAAATATGCTAAACTAATTATAGTATAAATATAATCTTATACATTCAATTTTAATGTAAACATTTTAAAAGAAAACAAACAAAGCTTGTTTAAATCCCTTTAAAACTATTCTATTAACAAAATAAATCACAATCTTATATTAGAAACAATTGGATCAAACTAAATTATCTTTTGGAAAATCTTATTGAATTTTAAAACAAAACTTAAATGACAATATTCATTCATATATAGTTTATTAATAGATTAAATTAAATTTTCAAAACAAATATCCAAATCATAACATATGCATACTCATATATTACAATTTGAGAATTCAATTTTTAAATTAAAACAAAAGATATTCCCATTCACAATATATATCAACATATATATTATAAACAGAATAAAATTTCATTAGCTTTGGAAAATAACTCTTATCAATATTGTCAGATTAAAATTTATTAACCTTTAAAAGATTAAATTAGCCAATTTTAAGTTAAAATTACAAAGAAAATCATTAAACCAATTAAATTATTTATACAGATTATTAAATTCTCATTGCCCAAAATTCCGGGTCGTTACAATCCTCCCCCCTCAAAAGAATTTCGTCCCCGAAATTTAAAAGCAAAGTTAATTTAATAACCCAACAAAGATTTAAATTCAATCAGCAAAGCATTCCTAACAATCAGTTACTAACAATCAAAGCAATCAATCACACAAACAAACTTAGCTAATTATCCTGACATATGTCAGAATAAAACTCTAATACAATCCCGAGTTTCCCAAGTAAAAATTACCAGGAGACTCGCTCTACAAAGCTAAACTAACAAACTATACTACCAAAATCCAGAGCTCCACTCTGCTCTAGATCCACCAATCTGAACAGAATATCAGATTACACTCAACTCCAGCTCAACATCAAATTCTAACTGAACTACAGATTCAGCAACCAATGATGAATCATACACGTACTCCCTCAGAGATACGTGAAATAAAATGAACTCCAGCTATCCAAACTGGCAATTCAATCTCATAGATAACAAATCTTATCTTATCAGAACACAGATAAGAAATCTCAAGCCAAGGCACTAACCAACCAATCTTACTCAATTTCTGCTCTCTTAACCAGAGAAATCTTAACAACAAATGAAGTCCCCAACTTCAAACTCCAAAACTCATCTCATATCTGTATAACTCAACAGACAATCCTGAGCTGGCAATCTCTTTTGATCAGCTCAACCTATGCTGATACTTCCAGAAACAACTAGACCAAAACAAACAAGCTTCAGGATCCTATCCAACGGAAAACTTTTCCAAAATCCGTTGAAATCTAGAACACAAACTCTACTACTCAAGCAAAAACAATCAGAACTTGCTTCCTTCCTTGCACAGCTGCTACCTCGGTTCCGCTGCGCAACTCTGATTCTGAAATAGACGAACACGAATACAAACTTATCCAATATATGAGAAACCTTGTTCATCAAATCCATATAACCTGAGCGACTCATCCGACTTGGTCACACAACCTTGCTACAGAATCCAATTCAAAAACAAGATCCAACCAAATCCAAATTCCAAAAATAAATTCTTGAGCTGCTACACCAATCTCTACTTCTCCAAGAGCCATCCTACAACCAGGCTAGCTAACAAATCACTTCTGGATCCAACAATATGGAGCTCAATTCCTGATGCAGACAATCCTTCTGATTACATCAACAGCTCCTACTATCTCATGAGAATCCTCAGTCTCAACAAAAGAATGCTCAAGAAAATCCCAAATTAATCGCAAGTCACTTTTGCGATCAAACCTAATTCGAATTCCAAAGAAACTGTTCTCTCTTTACCAATTAGAACAGCTCTAAGCTTTTCCAGACAAGGTTAATTCTTCAAGAAAACTTCCACCAACTGCTCGGGCTGCTGATAGAAGAAACACAAAGATTTATGAACCATCCGAGAAATAACCAACACTTCTACTTCCAACTCTATCTCGATGATACTGTAGAGCTAAAATACCTTCTCGTAAGCTCACCGATCACTTTCGAGTTGCACTGCTACCACCGCTATCCAAAGACTCTAAATCCAAATGCTTCTCGAAGACCAAAACCATCTACAAACCACACAACAGAACCTCCGAGATGGCAGACATTCCAAAAGAAACTCGAGCTCCAAACCAGGCATCAACATCTCACTCTCCTTAAGGAATGACAAATGAGACCACGTCGAAGCAAAACAACTCATAGACCTTAGTCTCATATTCCAGAACAGCCAACTTCCAAACTAAAGATCCAGATAACTTCTCCACAAACGAGTCTTCCTTGAGCAGGTAAAGACTGCTCCTCAACCACCTCTAAAACTGCTTCAAGAGAAAACTTCTCCGGAAAATATCCAAGGATACTGCATCTCATCACGCAGTTACCAAAATACCATCACTTACTTCAACACTTCCATCTAATCCAAACTCAAGAATAATTCGCTCACCCTAGCGAAAATCCAAACTTACACCTCAAAGATAGACTCCGAATCTTTAAAAAAATTTCCTTCGGATATCAGAGAATTCCTTACTCTAAACAACAAATCTCACTCGAGACGGTATTAGGTCTACAGTCTCGACAAAAACTTCAAACTCCAACCTATAGACCTCTTCCATCAGTGGTAGTCATGTTACACACCACACACCACTACTCCATCTACCTCTATAACTTATGTTGGAAAATCCGAACAGATAACCCAACAGATTAGGTAGATATATATATAGTTATATATATAAAAATTTACAAATACGCTCTCTCAAGAAAGACACCACTACAGAGCCTAGGTATTCACTCAACCTAACGCTCCCTAAAGAAAGGTATACTTCAGAGCCTAGGTATTCACTCAACCTACTGCTCTGATACCAAGTGTAACGACCCGACTTCCTATCTCCAGGAAATCGCATCATTTTGAAGAAAGAAAGGGATAGAAGAAGAAAAGAAAGAGAAAGAAGAACACAACCACATCAGAGAACTCACAGCGGAACGAATAAAATATAATATATCAAATAAAATATTACATAGTATCAGATTACATCAGAGTTACACAACTATACAACACATATTAGACAGTTATAAACATCTGTCTAATTCATACAACTCAAGTACAACAGAAGAAACAGATACCAAACACAACGGAACCAAAATATATCTACACGTCGAAGCCTCCTGCTCCATTACTCCTCCAGAATTCGTCAAGCTAACCTGAATCACTTGACTACTCATACATAATATGAGTACCCAAGAGTTTAATAAAACAGAAAATAAACACTCGGGTCAGACGGGGGTCTGGTGTGAGTAAACAGTTTAAAATTTCTTAACTTTAGAAAACCTTTGAAAAGAAAAGGTATCACGTAAGACTTCCCACACATAAACATGGAAAAGTTTTTACCTTACGCTAACCAAAACATTTGATAGGAAATCCAGTGATATTATAATAGTGTCTAGGGTTTTCAAGTAAATATGAAATAGCCGAAATTGTTACATCTATTAAATTCCAGCTACTAGCCACAAAAGTGGGTAATACAATCAAAACCGTAGGGTCTCGTAGGGAAAATGGGTTTCCATCAATGGCAGGGCTACTGGGGTACCGCCCGTCACAGTACGTGGCCTAGATCACCGTACCGAGGAGCCACCCTAACTCCCCTGCAACACAAGGCCGGACCCATCCCTTACTGGATAGTTCCAAACAAGACAACCCCGGCGGTTGTCCGGATCAACCGCCCCACACAGCCGAAATAAAAGGGACCTCTAGACAGGGGTAAATCTTGCTCTCCAGTGGGAGCTACCCACGAAGCCTTGCTGCACCTCCCCTGTTTTAGCCATTCCCGGTTGATGAGGCTTGAGGCTACGATTACCTTTATAGAACATATCTAACTTAGAATGCTCATCGTCCGCCTGACGATGTGCTGAAAGCATTCAATCCATACAAGTTCGTTCCGGGTTCGAACGAAACCGAAGGCACTATCTCGTTGCACTAATATTGGAATCACCCTCATAGTCAACGACCATAGCCCTTGCACTCTGATTCGCCATCTCGAATCTATAAGCACTATTCCGTCAAACTCATTACGGAATCACCCACAGAGTTATACTGACGTATAGCCCTTACACCTCGAGTCTTCACTTGCTCCACTTGGATTAACGACCTAACGTTTAATTGGAATCGATGTGGTTTTCGGATTCCAAATATGGAAACCCGATCCCGGTCTCATCGAAACCAAACGCCATTTTAATGTCCAAGTTGTACTTAAGGGATTTAAACAGTTTAACTTATTCAGGTTGATATAAACAGATAGATGAATAACATTATCACAATAGATAATTCATAACAACATTCATCTCACAAAGCAGCATTCACAACATTGATATCCAAATCATCCAATATCAACCTAACACCCAATATCAATCATCCATTATCATTCAACATCCAATATCAATCATTCAATATCAACCAATCATCCAAAGCAGAATTGATTAACTCTTAATCAATTTTAATTAATCTCTAATTAAATTAATTACTAACCTTTAATCACTTGGATTATTCTAACTCCTGCTTCATTAATTTATTACAAATCAAATTCATTAATCATCTTCAAATGACCTTCCTAATTAATCTCTCTAGATTAATTATCCTTTAATTACATTCAAGTAATTATTTCTAACCATATTCAGTAATTATCCTTTAATTACTATCATTAATTACAATAATTAATGATCCTTCATTGATTAATTAACTATAATTAATTACATTAATCCTTAATTAATTACAATTAATTAATCATATTTAAATTAATTACATAAATTAATACTTCATTAATTATATTAATTAATAATCTTTATTAATTAATAATCCTTTAATTAATTAAATAATTAACTTGTAATTAATTATCTCATTAACCATAAACAGTAATTAACAATTTGTAATTACTTATCTTAATTAATCAACTTCTTAATTAATTAACTTCTAATTTAATTATATTAATTCTTGATTAATTAACCCATTTAATTAATCTTAATTACTTCATTAAGTAATTATTAATCACATTAATTAATTAACTTAAATAAAGTAAGTAATTAACTCTCAATTACTTACATAAGTAATTATCTCTAATTACTACTATTTACTTAACAAATAATTAATTACATCATTGAATAATTCTTAATTCATTAATTAACTAATTACTTCATGATTAATTAACTTTAAAAACAATTATATTAATTAATACCTTAATTAATAATATCAAGTGATTATCCATTTATCACTTCTACTTTAATTACTTCCATAAACAATTTCCTTCTTAATTACCTTCCATAATTAACCATTAATTACTTCATTAAGTAATTACACTTAATTAAACCATAATTAAGAGATTATTTAAAATTAATTAAACAATTAACTAATTATTTAAAATTAATTAAACAATTAATTAACAACTTATATTTAAAATCCTTGATTAATTTAGAAAATATTTATCTTAATAAATTCTTTACTTAATTACAAATCTTTTTAAATCAAGTATTTTAAAGTTAATAACAAAGATAAATTGACCCTATTTGTCTTTATAATTTATTATTTGAATTAATCAAGATTTTAATAATTTAAACAAATTATTCAACTTGGTTTATAAAATTATAACTTAAGTTTTACTTGAAATAAAGTATTTAGAAATCCAAATTTAAAGTTATAAAAATACTTGAATCATTAAACTTATTCATTTATAATATAATTTGAAACTTAAGTTATTAAATCATTACTTAAACTTTTAACTTAAAACTTTGATTTATTATCTTAATTCAAGACACTTCTTCTTTTTTTTTTTTTTTATTTAATTGAATTTTATTATTTAATTAAACTAACTACTTTCAAAATCCATCATCTAAAACATTTTAAATTTGAAAATAGAGTCAATTATCAGTTTAAAAGTTTGTTTTACACTATTTTAAATTAACAAGTTTTTAACTTTGTACTTTGTTTCTTTATAAACCTGTTTATAGCTAAATGCTTGATTCATTTGTTCAACTCAAGTTCATTATCAACTTAACCTAACTTTATTGCAAACAGGCAATATCTGCATAAAAAAAAAAACAGAACCGATCAACCCAACTCGAGTCAAACACAGCTACACACGAGCCTAACCACGAAGCAAATCCCAGCTTCACCCTCTTCGAGTCTTCCCTGTGAAATTCGCGAGAGCTCCTTCGGGTTTCCTTCATCTTCCCAAACACGCAACTCTCCAGAGCACCCAAACGTGCATGTGCACGTGCCCACCTGCCGCCGACCACCTACGATCACCGCGACTATCGAAAACGATCACATAACCCACCACGATCACATATGAAAACCCAGAAACCACGATTGCCCCTCGAATCGAAATTCGAGCTTTCGAACCAAAAAGTTCGAAACACGGCAGCTGCTACCATCCAAGAATTCACCCACGGCCGATCATCACATCGCCGTTACACCTTGCCGACCCCACCCCTGAAACACCACGACCAAGCTCACCAACCTCCTCAGATGCGCACGATTCCGGTCACATATCGGTGACGAGAATCTCACTGTATCGACGAGCTCAACTACAGGAGCTAAAACCCTATTTTCTCAAAATCCGAACAATTCATTCAATAGAAAAATTCACTTGAATTTTTCCCACAATCTACAACATTCATACAAGCTTCCATCAAGAATTCATCATTAAACAATGCTTGGATCATTGGCAATTGATCAAATTGCCGAAACCATTCTTTCCTAATTTCAAAACAAATTATCAATTTAAAAATTACAAATCGTATGTTAAAATTCATGATTTTTAACATCTAATTCAGTTATACAATCCAAAAGAAAAATCGAAGTATTTAGTTTTTCATGAAATCAGTATTCTTACTGTTATACATATCTTTATAAAATTATCTGTAAACTAAATATTTCCCAAACTATTTTTAAAACTTATATAACACAATCATACTAAATTTCTTCTCAGTGATTAAGAATTAAAAACTAAATGGTTAAAGTGTGTTTAAATTTAATTTGTGGGATTCAACCCTGTGTAGCAACAGAGACAATCAAAAATTTATATACAGACACATTTCCCCCATCCATACATGCATACATAATTATAACATATATAAGTTATGTTTCTACCATCATCCATCACAATATTTAAGCATAGTTACCAAAAATCTGTTTTTAAAATATTTACTCACCTTTATTAAAGAATGCAGAGCAGAGAAACTTTACTTCCCAGGCTTATGAAAACTCAATTCTGGAAAACACTTTTGCTTTTGATTTGCCTATGAAATCCTACTGCATGCAGTTGTAAATGTCTTCTATTTGATGCTTTAAGGTGATTGAAAGTGTAGATCTCATTTGCATGCTTAAGTTGCAGTTGTACTTCATGCAGGATGAAGATTTGCTGAGTTGATCTTGAATTAGATGCAGATTGATCTTCATTCTCATATGCAGGTAAATTTTGTTTTTGCTTTCCATTATCAGATTTTTTTGATTTTTCCTTAGGATTTAGATTTCAGATTTGAGAAGGTGGTTTATTGTTTTTCCATTAAAACATTTGAAATGAAGCAAAACAATGAAAAATGAAAATGTTATGTTTATATTAAAATTAAAGAAAATAAGTCTTACATGAAGACACTTGTCCCATAAGTATTTAATATTCTTACACTTGTTTATTAAAGAGATTTACATAATTACACATGTCTCTAAGTATTTAAAATAAACTTTTATTTAATTTTAAATATAAATATAAGTTTACATATTTACTTTCTTAATTGATAAATACTTACATGTATATATAAATAAATTTTACTTTTAAAAGAAAATATGCTAAACTAATTATAGTATAAATATAATCTTATACATTCAATTTTAATGTAAACATTTTAAAAGAAAACAAACAAAGCTTGTTTAAATCCCTTTAAAACTATTCTATTAACAAAATAAATCACAATCTTATATTAGAAACAATTGGATCAAACTAAATTATCTTTTGGAAAATCTTATTGAATTTTAAAACAAAACTTAAATGACAATATTCATTCATATATAGTTTATTAATAGATTAAATTAAATTTTCAAAACAAATATCCAAATCATAACATATGCATACTCATATATTACAATTTGAGAATTCAATTTTTAAATTAAAACAAAAGATATTCCCATTCACAATATATATCAACATATATATTATAAACAGAATAAAATTTCATTAGCTTTGGAAAATAACTCTTATCAATATTGTCAGATTAAAATTTATTAACCTTTAAAAGATTAAATTAGCCAATTTTAAGTTAAAATTACAAAGAAAATCATTAAACCAATTAAATTATTTATACAGATTATTAAATTCTCATTGCCCAAAATTCCGGGTCGTTACAATTTACCTGAGTTACCCGGGTTTTATATAAGTTGATTGCTTTGGTATTCCATGTTAGCTGAGTTTACTCACGCTGGTTTCCAGTCTGACCCGGGTGTTACTTTGATGTAATGCTCGGGTCAGACCGAGTATTACAGATTTTCAGGTAGCTACGTTCTGGAGCTCAAGAGACGAGCTAGATGGCTATAGCGTATAAAATATTTCCGCTGTATTATATTGCTGTGTATGTGAGATATGATAATTGCATATATTCAGTGACTGTATATATGTGAAAACTCTGATGTATATTAAATGTAATCGACAAATATAGTATCCATTTGTAAACTGTTATTATTTATTATTATATTTTATCCGCTGCGAATGTGAGATGTTTGGTGTTCTGTTCTTCTTCTTCTATCTCTTTTTTTTTCATAAATATCTGGAATTTTCGGGTTCGAAAATTCTGGGTCGTTACAATAACCCCCTTCAAAGGAGAAACACGAATAAAAACAAGATCGCCGATCGAGAACTCGAGAGGCTTCCTACGGCTATCCGCGTAGGATTTCTGGCGACTTTGTGCCTCTTTCATTCTCAATCGAATGAGATCAATCTTCATGGAAGAATCACGAACAAAATCTGGGCCAAGAATAAGCTTCTCCCCAGATTCCAACCAACATGAAGGTGATCGACATGGCCTTCCGTATAAGGCTTCGAAAGGAGCCATACCGATACCAGATTGAAAACTATTGTTGTAGGAAAACTCTACAAGAGGTAGGTGATCCTTCCAACTTCCACCAAAATCAAAAATACAAATATGAAGAAGATCTTCCAAGATACGATTCACCCGTTCAGTCTGTCCATCAGACTGCGGATGATAAGCTGTGCTAAAATTAAGCTTTGTTCCCAAAGCTTGCTGAAGACTCTTCCAAAAATGACTCGTGAATAAAGGATCACGGTCACTCACAATAGAACTAGGAACACTGTGAAGTGTCACGATTTCCTTGACATACAACTTAGCCAAATGCGAAGCAGTCCTCTTAGACTTAATAGGGACAAAATGAGCAGACTTAGTGAGGCGATCAACAATAACCCAAATGCTAGAATGGCCTGATCTCGAGCGAGGTAGGACGTCAATGAAATCCATAGATATCTGATCCCATTTCCACAATAGAATCTCAAGAGGCTGAAGAAGACCAGAAGGACGCTGATGTTCGGCCTTTATACGCTGACAAGTTATGCAATTACTCACATAACTCGCCACATCGCGCTTCATGCCTTCCCAATAATAAAGACGATGCATATCGGCATACATCTTGCTACTACCGGGATGAATAGTATACTTAGAACGGTGACAGTCATCAAGAATGTCATGCTTAAGTGCAAAATCAGAAGGCACAAAAAGATGGTTCTTCTTACGAAGACACCCATGAGAATCAATGCTAAAATCTTGCAACGCCTCATGACAAGATCCGGACTCACAAAGCTGAATAAGATGCAACAAACCAGGATCACGCCGCTGAGCATCGGCAATACGATCCAATAAAATAGGTCGAGCTCCCAAACTAAATAATAAAATAGGAGAATCAGAATATGAACCTCGATCACGAAGTTCACAAAAAGATAGAGTCTCAAGAACATCCCATTCGACGAGCATCATAGAAACAACAGCCGAATGTTTGCGACTAAGCACATCTGCAACACGATTACCCTTACCAGGGGTATACTGGACATCAAAGTCATAGGAGGCAAGAAAATCGAGCCAACGTTGTTGTCTCATATTGAGCTCCTTCTGTGTAAACAAATACTTCAAGGATTTATGATCGGTATAGAGAATGAAACGCTCGCCTAATAAATAACGTCGCCAAATCTTCAAGGCGAAGACAATGGCGGCTAACTCAAGATCATGAGTGGCATAGCGAACTTCATTCGGACGCAGTTGCCTTGAAGCATACTTAACTACCCGATCCTTTTGCATAAGAACAGCACCGAGACCACTACCACAAGCATCGATGTAGACAACAAGATCATTATTCCCTTCGGGAACCACAAGAATAGGAGCATTTGTTAGAAGTTCCTTCAATGTTTGAAAGGAAGCTTCACACTTATCGGACCAAACATAACGAATGCCTTTCCGAGTAAGGCTGGTGAGTGGAAGCACAACATGGGAAAAGTCCTTAATGAACCGACGGTAATAACCCGCCAATCCAAGGAAACTACGGATCTCATGCACATTCTCAGGCCTCTTCCAATTCTGGATGGCTTCAATCTTTGAGGGATCGACCGAAATACCGTCATAAGATACAACATGGCCTAAGAACTTAACTTTATTCTCCCAAAAATGGCACTTGGAGAATTTGGCTTTAAGTAGATGGTGACGGAGAGTACTCAAGACAATGCTCAAGTGATTAGTATGCTCGGCTTCAGACTTAGAATAAATAAGGATAACATCAAGAATACAAGGACGAACCTGTCGAGATATTCCCGGAATACTCGATTCATGAGATCGACAAAGAAAGCAGGAGCGTTCGTCAAAACCGTACGGCATAACGAGCCACTCGAAAGAACCATATCGAGTGCGGAAAGCTGTAAGAGGTATGCTATCCTCCGCGACTCGTAATTGACGAAAACCTGTGGCAAGGTCGAGTTGAGAAAAGACCTTAGCACCACTCAATACATCGAACATATCATCGATCCTAGGCAATGGATACCTATTCCTGATGGTTAACTCATTAAGCTTGCAATAGTTAATGCAAATCCTAAGAGTTCCATCAGATTTCTTCACGAAGACGACCGCGGATCCCCATGGGGAAAAACTGGATTGAATCAACTGCTTGGACTCAAGCTCTAAAAGCTGCTTCTTGAGTTCCTCATTTTCCCTTGTAGACATCCTCGTAGGAGGATGACTAACTGGCTGCGCACCTGGAATGAGATCAATGCGGAACTCCATTGCCCGCTTGGGTGGCAAACCCGAAACAGGTTCAAAAACATCAGGAAAGTCACAAGCAATAGGAATACGAGATATATCATCATCATCTCGCGAGTCAAGAGAATATAAAGCCATCTCGAAATTATCCACATCCCGAAGAACAAGAGATAGTTGAGTAGGCGAATCCGGATGTCGAAGATATATAATTCTCTCCGAACAAATAATCCTGGCATCATATCTCACTAGCCTGTCCATACCCAAAATCATATCAAATCCCAGACAAGAGATAGCATACAGATTCGCACGAAAAGAAAAACCACATAAAACAATCTCAACATCATCACAAAGCAAGCTAAGGGTCGCGGATCCCCCAATAGGATTCGCAATCCTTAAAGAAGTAACCATACAAGAAACATCCAAAGATAAATCATCGACGAGCTTCTTCGATACGAAAGAATGTGAAGCACCCGTATCGAAAAGAACTCGAATACTATGATCATGAAATAAAATAGAACCTTCCAAAATAGATGGAGATGTACCTTTAGGTTGAGAAGGACCTTCAGAAGCCTTGGCAGCACTAAGCTTGCCAGACTTGGCACCACCAGGAACAGTAGGTCAAATTGAAACATGATGACCTTCCTTCTTGCAATAGCGGCAGAAGAGAGGCTTAGGACAAGCTCGAATAATATGATCCAGAGACCCACAATTGAAACACTTCCGGACGAAAGGTGTTCCAGAAGACTGAGGCTGAGAGCTAGAACCACCAGTCTTTTTCTTCTTAGAAGGAAAAGGCTTCTTCTGAAATGGAAGCGGCCTCTTGTTGGGGTTCTTGGAAATATCAACATCAACATCACTATCACACTCCTTCTCGACAGCTTCGAGATGAAGTGCCGAATCTACTAATTCTTCAAAAGAAAGCTTAAGCTGAAGCAACAAAGACTTCTTAAGATACTTCTTAAGACCAGAAAGAAACTTTAAATTCTTCTTATAAGAAGTGCTAATAAATTCAAGACGATACTTAGATAAAGCATCGAATGATGCAACATACTCAGAAACAGAAGACTTCCCTTACTTCAACTCAAGGAAGCGACGGGTCAATAAAACTTTTTCAGATTCAGGAACGAACTTGAGTTCGAATCGCTCCAGAAACTGAGTCCAAGAAAGAGTAGACTCATCAATTTCGGCTATAAGAAGCTCATACCAATCAAGGGCACGCTCTTGTAATAAGCTAGAAGTTACAAGAACACTATCATGGTCAGAAAGATCCATATGAGAGAAGATACGCTCGCACGTGCGAAACCAAGCTTGGACTTCAAGAACGGATTCAGAGCCTTTAAACGGCTTTCCTCCAAGATGAGCAAAATCACTGCACTGACGTGCAATGGCAGACTTGCGAGGTGGAGACACTCGAGGAGGAACTAGAGGCTGAGTGCTCCTAACCAACTCCACAAACTGATCGGCAGACATATAAACGCCATCCGGATGTGTGCCAATGGATTGCCCAGCATCCGAACGTCGTCCCCTGCCTCTTCCAGCCATACGCTGAAAGTAAGATAAGAGCGAGATTATTCACAAGGTAGATATTACAATATGGAATACTATGGAATAAAATGCATTCCTAGACGTATTCCCAAATTCTATCTAACCTTTGATGGAATAGAGAGACATAATGATTTAAAGATTTGTATCACTTATACACTTTGATGTATCGTAATATGTGCTTCTATTCTGTGTTTATCACACTTTGTTCTGAACTCAGCTCTGATACCAAGCTGTGACGCCCCACCTATATACCCACGCTAGCAAAGAGTATTAATAGATAATACCGTCTGCTAACACGGAGAATAAGGCTGGATAGGAGCGACCATCTATAATATTGCTTTAACTATCTATTAAATACGTCCACAATAATCACACCAAACTGATCGACATATCCAATGAATACTTAAAACAAAACCATAGGTGGCTGGAGGATCTATCAGAACAGAATATAACAACTCAGATGTAGGAAACATCACAGAACAGTAAACCATCATATACATATATACCGATACATAGCAGAGTATACCAAATAATACATGTCAAGTGGTATAGCCAACCATAATATACAGACAAATCCAGAAGAATAAATATCAGAGTTTCAACATAATAGGACTACACAAAAGCTTTGACAAAAAGAAGCTAGCGAAGTAGTCCATGCGGAAGCAAAATAGGCTAAGTCCAAATGCACCTAACCTTAAACATCTCGGTCTGACCCGAGTATAAAATACACGGGTCAGTCTAGCTAAACAAATCAGTTAGATAAACTGAACAACAATAAACCTGCAAGGTTACAAAGTATAACAAATATCTCTAAAAGAGATAACATAATCATCAACACAAGATGAATCATATAGAACAAGCCTCATATCATCGGCGACATAGATAAACAAAGGATACAATTATCCCGAATCAAGCCAAAAGGCAAATATCAAATACCCATAAGGTATACAAGTTCCACAAGGTAATCGCTATACTTCCTGCGGCTCAAAATGACCAACATCGAAGGGCGATACCAAGGGAATATACATATCAATGAAACATCATAAAATTGCTCGAGCTCAGTACTGTATAAACAAGGATCCATGAGCCCGAAGACTCCAAACCCAATATCACTCATGCGGCTCATAACGACCAACATCGTAAGCGATACTAAAGGGCAACCCAATATCACCCATGCAGCTCATAACGACCAACATCGGAAGCGATACTAAAGGGCAACAAACCCGAAGGCACAAACACGAAAGCAACAAACCGTAGTGGTGAAGGTCAAAGACCCAGTACTGGACACCACTAACAGGCGGAATGCGTCACAACTCTCGAAAAGGAATCCGAAAAGTGTTAATGTGCGTCCCATAACCACTCGTTCGCATTAAACGGTTTACTATCCGTCAGTCACTTTCACACTCAAAGCAGTACAAAGTTTACCTCATATCATCGATAAACCAAACCCGAAGGTCAAAACGATCAATCGAATAGGTCGGGGACTATTTGGGAAGACAAACCCATGGATTCATGGTCCGTGTTTTACCTAACCATTTAATCTTCCTTCCACTTCGCTCGAAGTGCGAAATTGTGTGTGTGCATTATAGATAGAATTTATAATTTGGAGAAGGGAGCTTTTAATACGATTTAGAGAGATTATTTATAAAACCCGTGAATGAAGTCAAAAACAAGTCATCAAAGTCAAATATGCAATAACAACAAATTGGAATCAACACGAATCGATAAAAGTTGGAAATTGACTCAAAATTAGCCAAAATAGGCAAAATTGCGCATTTCAGACGTCTGAAATTACCTTCCAGAAGTCTGAACCACTACCAAACGTCTGAATGGATTTCCAGACGTCTGGATTTTGTCTCTGCCTTTTTGCGTCTTCCAGGGACCAATTCCAGACGTCTGAATTTCCAAACCAGACGTCTGAATTTGAAACCAGATGTCTTAAATTTGAATTCAGACGTCTGAAATCCCCCTATAGGCAAAAATCAGCCAAGCCCATAAAGGCAAAAATCCAAATGAATTGCAAACGAACGAGCGATGGATGCTATGGGTTTACGCCATACAACAACCCAGCACTATTGGCTCTTTTATACACCTCCAAAAACATTATTAAAACATCAAAGTTATGATTTTTAGAACTTTTGACTTCAAAACACCAAAAATTGCAATGTTCACAAAACCAATCCAACTCAAAAGTAATTGCACATGAATAATTGTTAGGAATTCATACCTAAAAACCAAAGATACTTATAGCCATAGATGTGAGATAAAAATCTCACCTTTTTGCACACAAACAAAGATGAGAGCACAAACACAAGAAGGAGGTTAACCACTCTTCACTTCAACTCTACAATCTTCAATTTGAGAACCAAAACATATATTTCCTAAATTAGAGCTTAGGAATTTCTGAAATTGAAGAGGAGAAGAGATGGAGAAGATGAAGAGGAGGCTTACCTATCCTTCTCTTTGAATTTCAAGCAAGAATTTGGAGTTTGCAAATGGAACTAGGGCTTGGAGTTTCTAATTCTTCTTTCTTTCCCCCATTTTCAGTTTTCTTAAGCTAAAGGAATGAAATGAGGATGAATGGATGAAGAGTTAGTGAGCTAGAGGGTTAAGAGGAGATTGGGGCTGAACCCAAACTCAAGCCCAAGTAGAAAAAGGGGAAAAATTTCATAAACTCCAAACATATCAAAGATTATACTCAAAAAGATCGAAAACGCCATTTTGGACTCAATGGAAGTGGTTTCGAGCTCCAATTCGGCCGTTCGCAAAAAGTAGCTTTTCGGACCTAAATCCGACTAACGACGCTATATTTAAATTAAACATTTAAATATAAAATCATTAAATATGCAGGTTGTTACAACCGCGACATCATCAGTGTTTATTTTTGACTTTCCAAAAGAGGGATTTCTACCAGGATGTTTTGGATTAATGTTTGTTGAAGGAATTTGGTTGATTTTGAAAATGCAAAGGAATAGTTTGGTTATACACACACACACACACACACACACATATATATGTATGTATGTATGTATGTATGTATGCATGTATGTATGTATTCAAAATTGAATGTTGAACTTACGATTGAGAAAAAAATAGTTAAGTTGGATTAAATAAACAAGTTTTAAGATTAAAATTTATAAGTAACTGATTAGTTACTATGGTATGCAAATGAAATGAAATTCAATATTGGATGATGCTTGATTTAAATGTGTAAAATAAGGTGCAGATTAGGTTCAAATGGACTAAAAATAATTAATGTTTGGAAATAAAATTTGTTGGTTGAAAATGAATTTGTGAATGAATAAATGGATCAACTATTGAACTTATAAAGTAAAGTTGACATTAATAAGAAGAAATTGGAAATTTTAATCTAGGAATTAAAATTTAACTTAAGTGAATGAAAGAGAAGAAAATATATTTGAATTTAACTTGAGATAAGTTAAATAAAATTGAAATTGAAATTGAATTAAATTGGATATAAGTTGAAAGGTAAATTGATTATAATTGTGAAATGAAAATTTATACCTTAAGCTAGTAAGTGTTATATATATAATCTGGAATTTGGTTATAAGATGAAATGACTCAAATGAGCAATATAAGCTTTAAAATAAATAAATAAGTTTTGAACTCATATATTGAGAAATAAAATTTAGTTAGGTTTGGATTGAATTGAATCAAAATTCAGTTGTGTCATGAATGATATTAATTGGAATTGAGTTCTTGTTTAATAAAATTTAAAAGAATGATATGTGACTAGATTTAACTGAAGTTGAGTTGGGATAATACTGAATTTAAATGAATTCAGTCGAATTATAGATAATATTGACTGGAATAAAATTCTACTCAAACAAATAAATGTAAATTAAATGAGTATTGAATTAAAATAAATAAATTTTAGAAGCTTATAAAAGAATTAAAAAGCATTGGAAATATATATATAACCCTTAGGTAAAAGTAAAATGTGAATATAATTTATTGTAAATAGTTGGGAAAGAGTGAATATTAATAAGTGGGTAGCTTATAAAAATTTAAAAGGGGAATAAATAAGCCGGAATAAAAACATTGTATTCTGGGATAAAAATCCAAACTTGGGATATAAAATAAGATTGAACTCTAGGAAATCAAATAAAATAATTCTCAAGATAAATGAAAAAGAAAATCAAGTATGGGATTGTAATTAGATTATAATTGGAAGTGTTGTTGAATGAAATTGAATTGGATTAAAATGGATATGGTGTGAAATATAAACAAATCCAATTCAAGCATAAATTGAATGGCCTTATTAATGAATTGTTAATGTAAATTAAAATTTAAAATGGATAAAAGAATAAACTGATCGAATAAATTAGTGAAATGGTTGGGATTTGATCAAAGGAAAATCAAATCAAAGATTGTGGATAGGTAATAGAGTTTGGAAATAAAGCTTGGGCTGTATGGAATTGGATTAAAATAAAAATGATTTGAGATGAAAGTAAATCCAATTCGAGTATGAATAAATTTTAAAAAAATAACAATAAAATGGGAATGAACTTAAGTTATGAAATGGTAGTGAATTGAAGTAAATTAACTTAAGTTTAAAATTAATAGAAGCATGGGATGATGTCGAGTATAATAAGATGGTTTGGAATCAAACTTTTAAGAAATGAAAGAAAATGCAATGAAAGTTTGTGTATAAATTAAAGTGGGATGGAATCGAGTGTAATTTGAGTTGGAATGAATTTAAAATGGCTATAATCTTATGTTATTATTTATTCACATTAATATTGTCAAACTGCACTAGAAAATTGGTCATTCGACGTAAACGGAAGTAAACAAATTTATATGAATCAATAGCAGTTTAATAAATTGATTTTGACATCAATTGGAATGAATATGAGTTCATTTTATTTAAAAATGAATTGAATGGAATGGTATGTAATTTGGATGCAAACAATTTAAAACTAGCCTCGAAACATTGCATGTGTACTTATGAATGTATATCACATGCATTACTTATGAAATCTATGTGTTAGCTATTTGAATATAAGTGAAATGTTATTAAATTTTATATATTTAGTACTTACATATTTAAATTGAGTAAGTATAGGTACCGGGAAGCCGTTTGGCTGGATTGGGTCGCGCTAAATGTTAAAATAAATAAGCTGCTTGCTTATAAATGCTAAATAAGGTACGCCTACGCAATAAATTATTTTGGAAATATGAACTGGTTTTTGTTTTTCCGACCGTGTGGGTCGATGTATATATATTTATATCTTTTGTCAAATTGCAAAAGCTCCTCCGTACAAAGGAGTCTCTGCCAAAAATTTTCAGAAATTTTAGGAATTAGGAAAAAAAAATTTGAAAATTTTTGGAAATTTTTTTGTTAACGACAAAACGATTTCAAACGGGAAATTGAAATAAATTAGTGAATGAAACTACTATAAAATTATAATATGAATTAGATAAATGGAAGATAAAATTTAATATACAGAGTTGAAGATAAATTGAATTCATATGGAAATGGAAGAATCAATTTGAATAGAAATAGATATAAACTAAAGTGGTAAGGTGAAAACAATAAAGAGACATATAAAATGCTTATACTAAACTTAAGAAAAGAATGGTGAATTCTAAATGGGAAATTGATATTACAAATATATTCTAAGTTAATATTTGGAATGAATAAATATTGACTTTTCGTAAGGAAGTCAATAAAATATTTTGAAGGTTGTGATTGGATATTAGTGCTAAGCAGGATACGCAGGTATTGAAAAAAGAAAAGAAAAATGGGTTTTTATTCCAGAAGATAAATTTGAATTGCTCGACAAAAAGATATGTGATTAAATTTCTATATGAAATTTGACTGGGTTTTTGATCGAGCCACTTGGCTTTTTGTTTTCTTTTGGAATTTAGGAGCCCGTAGAGGCCTTTTGTAGTTGTACCGAGCTAGCTGCGCAAAGGAGACGCTAGCAAAAATTTTCGGAAATTTAGAGAGTTAGAAAATTTTTGATAAAATTTTGATAATTCAAAATTTGATTTCAAATTGAAATTTGAATGATTGAGCAAGTAATAATATTTGAAAACCATGAGAGAGTTGAGAAGTTAATAAGAATAATAATGGGTCTTTTATGAAAAGATAGTTGGTTAAATGTTGAATTGTTTGGTTTTGGGAAAAAGTAAACGGGCATTGGACCATTCTTCCTAACTAGTAATTTCGGGGACGAAATTCTTTTAAGGGGGGAGGAATGTGACGACCCGGAATTTTCGAGCATTTAAAATCGGAATTTTTAATTGATTTTAAATATTCAATAGAGTAATTTTAACTTGAATTACGAATATCACAATTTATTTAATAATTAAATTATTAAGTTAAATAATTTGAAATTGGGTAAAATATGAAATATGAGATTTTAAGCCTATTAAAAATAATTTGAAGGCTTGTAATTTTTTTACTGATAGTTCTGAAGATAATAAAAGCTTTTAAATTGAAATTGGAAGTGATTCGTTCGGTTTTAAAAATATATCGTTTAAATTGAATTTAAAGATAGCCTTCCGAGGCACAGTCTCGGAATTCGACGAAACTAGTTCCATTGGGTCCGTAATATTGAATTATTATCGGATTTCAAATTTCGTATTGATCGGAGTTGTTGTGTGCTTGTACGATAAGTATAAGCGTTGAAAATTAAATCGAAATTTAATATAAGAAATGGGTTCAGAAAAAAAGCTATCTCCTCCATACGATCGAATAAGGACTCGAAACCTTTTCCATTCCGTCCAGAATAGGGGTATAACATTACGAGCGCCTGGCGGCACGGCTCAATAGGATGATGAGATTTTAAGTTGCGAATCTAAGTCGATTGAAATTTAAATTTAAAAATTTAAATACAATATTCTGACCAGTCAAATCCTTTAAACATCAAAACTTTTCCATTTCTTTTCAAGGCACTGTAGCCTACCTTCTCAAATATGCCATTTTATATCGATCCAAGCACACAAGTTTATAATCTCACGCAACCGATCGTTCCAGAGGAATAACAGCTGCCTTCACAATTACCACTATGAATCCCTTCTCTTCCCTCACTTCGCAGTTCTTATCTCACAAGCCTCCTTCCCCTTCCTTATCACAATCACAAAAAAAAGAAGAAACTAGATTAACGCATGAACTGCCGATAAAAGTCAGATCCAATCACACTTCTTTTTTTTCCCCGTTCCATTTCATTTTCGAGCAGGAGTCGCTTAATTTTGTCGTGGTTTTGCCTCTTCCATCTTTCGCCCAGATTGATTTGGAGTTGGTTGCAATCGAATGGAGTTGACGCACGTGCATGCGAGCATATTGGGGGTGGTTCGATTGGGGTTGTGAGTCGCGTTAGCAGAGGGGTCGCGATAGTAGAGGGGTCGGCGAGGTCGTGATGAGCAAGTAACGGGTCGCGTTCACGGTCGTGGAGTTTGGTGGTTCGGTGATGGTTTGGAGGGTGTAGCAGCATGGACGTGGAAGTTGGACAACTAGGGTTTCATATTGCAAGTGATTGGAGTGGAGTTAGGTTTGGAGACTCGCGATGTTCGTGGACCAGGACGAGGCCTTGGTTGTCGTGCGATAATCGAGGGGAGGTCGCGACAATTTTGGGGCGACGGTAATTTCAGTATCGGGATGGTGAGGTATAAAACTGTTTGTTTTTAATTTAAATTTAAATACTTATGAAGGTATGAATATATAGGTTAGGAAATTTTTTATAGTAAAACTATTACTGCTGTGTTTTATAAAAAAAAGAGTTTAAAGGATATATATATATATATATATATATCTATATTCTTTTATATAGATATGATTTAAAATATTGTAGGGATTTTAAATATGGTAGACTTTAAACCTTACATATATATATATATAAGTCATTTTGGGTATAAATGGTTTCAAAGAAAATAAAATAAATAAATATACATATGTAAATATTTTTATCCTACTAATTATTTTAAAAGAAGTGGGTTTGATGATTAAACTATTTTAATTAACCTATTTAATTATTGGGTTACTAAAGAAAATTTGTCAAAGAAAATTTTTAGTTTAAAATTTTTAAATTAAATTATAACTTAAAATAAATAAGTAAATGTTAGTTAATTATTGGATTTATTCAAGTGTTAATTAACTATATAATGTCACACAAGGTCTAAAATCGAGAAACAAGCTGGAATGAAAATGAATGGAAATAGACTGCAAATCAAAAGCAAAGGTGAGTTAATCTCACTTGGTTAAATTTAAATTTAAATGATTAAATTTAAATAATTGTTTGAATGGTTGAATTGATTGATGTGCTATAGTATGGTATATTTTGGGATTGGTATTTATATTATGCTAACGTCTGTGGATGCAGGGAAAACAGGTTGGCGGGATCCAACTGGACCCCTCAACTTTTATTTAAATTATTTAATATTCTCTATTCTGATTATTTGATATTATATAATGAATTATGTGGTAATATTGAATGCTATGGCTTGATTGATATAATTGGGTATAATGAATTACCAAAAATATATAAATTGGATTTTGGAAAAGAAAATAAAAGAAGTGAAATTGTAAGTAAATTAATTATAGAATAAATTTAAGAATGAACTGGAAAAGAAATAAAGTGACTTTAAAATTCTAATAAATAAATCTTGGGTATGGAAAGGAAAATTTGAATAAACAGAAAGTTAATGAATTTTAAAATGTAGTATTATTATTTAAAAAGAACAAAACATTTATTTAAAATTTAAGATTTAAATTATCGAAAAGAGTAAAGAATAAATTGGGAAAAATAATAATAATAAAGTCCACAACTAATGAATTTGGAAATGAACTGATAAGTAAAGAAATTTATTTCAAATGGAATAAATTGGAAATCAATTTGGAAAATTGATTTAAGTGATTAATATTGGAAATACTCCCTGGATAACCAAGTACGTTTTCAAAGTAAAATTTTAAAATATAAGTTAAAAGTTTTAAAGTTGTTTTAAAAAGCAAGTTTTGGAAAAATTTATTACTTCTAATATTTAAATTCTAAAGTAAGCATTTCCTTTTAGTCTATTATGATAGTAATTATTTAAAGAGTGACTTAGTAACTTGTTTTTTTAAAGTGAAAATCTAGTTTTATATTTTAATAAGTAACTTTATTTTTAAATATTTATATAGTACGTATTTTTACCAAACTATTGAAGTAGATTTAACTTAAATGTTTTAAAATATGTTTCAAAGTAAAGCGTTTAAATTATTTCAAAAATCTAAAGTTTTATGCTTGGTGATTCCAGTGGATATAGAATTACTTGGAATTTATTCTGAGAAAGGAAGATAGTTGGAAAAATGTTTTTCCAAAGGGGTTTGAAAAGTGGAAATATATCTTGTGATGATATTTTTGAGATAAATAAATAATTTTGGGAAATTATTTATTGTGTGATGGATGTGTGGATATTAATTGATAGTTAAATCACCGACTATCAATATTGGACAAATGCGTTGATCGTTTCGAAGAAACCGGGATCGAGATTTATTTCTCGAAAACCACTTCGATCTGCTTTGTATGTTTCGTGGCAACGAGTTTGGATTCGAAGATGGAGCAGTGAAGTGCAAGGGCTAGTTGCTGCTAATCCTGAGGATATTTTCGAAATGGATGTAATAGGAATAGTGCCTTCGATTCCGTTCGAACCCAGGACGGACTTGTATGGTTGAATGCTTTCGGAACATCTTCAGGTGGACGATGGGCATTCTAAGGGATATGTTCTAAAAAGGTAACACTTAGCCACAAGCCTCATCAACTGAGAATGACTGAAAATCAGGGGTTATGCAGGAAGGCTAGGTGGGTAGCACCCAAGCAGGGTGAGGTCATCCCTGTCTAGATGTCCCTTTTCATTTCGGCTTAGTGGGCGGTTGCTGATCCCAACCACGGGGTGATCTCACTCGGGATTATCCAGTAAGGGGTAGTCCCGGTCTTGTGTTGCAAGGGAGCGGGCGTACTCCTCGGTACTGTGATCTAGGCCACGTACTGTGACAGGTGGTACCCCAGTGCCTAGTCATTAGTTGGAAATCCATTCTCCCTACGAGCCTTGTACAAGTTTTATTTGTATTACCCACTCTATGTCTAGTAGCTTGAATTTAATCATGTAACAATTTCGGCTATTTTATAAGTATTTGTATATAGACCCTATTATAATATCAGAGGATTTCTATAAAAATTGTTTTAGCTATCGTAAGGTAAAAACCTGACATGTTTATTTGTGGCGTGGTCTTACGAGATGCTTTTGTTTTCAAAGGATTTTTGAAACTTTAATAATTAATTGAGTGTGATTTTCTCACGTTGGTATTCCAGACTGACTCGGGTGTTATTTAACTGTAATGCTCGGGTCGGACCGAGTATTATAGGATACAGGATTTTGATGATGTGGAGCTCAGGAGACGAGCTGGATGACGATATGTACTTCCGTACTTGTTTATATATATTCCGCTGTGTTGAGTTGCCGTGTATCCATTTGTATGTTATTGATGTTGAGCTGTGATTGATGTACTCTGATGATGTAATATATAAACAGGGATATTTGATTTTTGAGTAAAGATCATTTATTATCTATTATATTTTATTCCCCTGTGATGGTTAGATTCTGTTGTTGTTTTCTATTTTCTTCTTCTACCTCTTCTTCTTTAACCCAAGTGGTTCGTAATTCTATACAACTTGAGTTGATTCTAGTAGAATAGTGTTGACTTAAGGCATACGGATTTGCGGGTCGTTTCATTTTTATAAGATATTAGTATAATATTTTCATAACAAATAATTTAAGCAAGTGTTTTAAAATGGTTTTTATTTTAAATATTTCCAAGTATATTTTGGATAAATGATTTGAATTATTTTAAAGTATTTGAACTCGGCAGACTTTCAGTGGAAATGAATAATATCGGGAATCTTATTCCACGAGTGAAAAGTGATTTGAAATTTGATTTCAAAGTGATGAAGTGTTAAAAATATATCTTGCGAAGATATTTTGAAAGATAAATAATTGGAAAAAATTGTTTAAAATCTGATGATTGTTGTGAATGTTGATTGATAGTTAAATAACTGACTATCAATATTGGCCTTTAAATGACATTTGAATTTCGATGCGACCGAGGGTCGGATTTCAAATGGATATTCGAAAACCACATCGAATCTTTGTGATTGTGATTGATCTTTTGTTTAAAAGATCAAAGTGGAAATTTGTTGTGATTTGTTTGAAATCTGAATGTAACACTTATTTTAAAAATAAGAACTCGTTATTCGGATTAGCCGGGAGAGGACCTTGTGTCATAAAATCCATTCCGAATAATGATACTATGAAATGGGGTTGCATTTTAAGATAGTGATTGAAGACCGAGTATTTTCGAAAGCGAAAGGATTACCTGTCGAATGTCTCTGCCCCGAGTTCCTTCGGTATAGAGATTTTATCACCCTTTGTGATGGGAAGTCCGGACGTGATTAGTGAATATCCGGATTGCAAGAGCTTCTTTAAAGTGCCTTCGGTTCCATTCGATTCTGGAACGGACTTGTATGGATGTGTGTCTGATGTTACACTTCGAGATGTAAAGCTGGTTCCTATCAAATGCATTTCTGTTGGTGGCGGAGAATTTATTCTCTTAGCTTAACACCCTTCTCTGAGACGTTCGAGCTCAGAGGTTATGTAGTTGATGGTTACTAGTGATATATTCCCAATTTGGTAATGTGGCATACGAAGTGCTGATGATCATTTGTTGATCAAAGCATGGCTTTGTGAAAAGCTTAGCTTTGTGGAAGCGACTTCGTCGGACCTAATTTGACGATACGAATTTTTCGTGCTCGAAAATCGACATCCATACTTTAAATCGTATTCGAATGCCGTAGATTCGACCGTTCAAATCCGATTCGCCGGAGCTTATAACAACATTAAGTAAACAACACAGCGGAATAAAAAGAATAATACATTGATATACAGCATTGATACAATATCTGACACAATGATCAATATACAATGAATATCAATATACATCAGAGATATGATACAAGAGAATAGCAGCGGAAAAGAAAATGATAACACCAGCAGCGGATAGTCTCCAAAATAGTCTTCAAAAGAGAAATCCAAGGCACCAATCCATAAATCGCGAGAACCAATCATCACGATGCACCAAGCTAAGCAAGTGCAGTCCTGATCCAAAGGCTGAACTGACTCCAGGTAATCTACTAAACCTGATTATCTGAAAAACCCAACTCTAGGCTACCCGTGTAGAAAATTTTGAGCACCCAGAGTTTAGGAAAGAAACAATAAACTCCGGATCAGTCGTGGGACTGGTGTGAGCAACATAAACAGTTTATCTTTTAAAACAATCAACAAAAGATTTTAAAGTCAATTCGCAATGCTTTTTGAAAATGTAACTACCATAAGACCTCCCACCACACACACAATGCAAACGCAGACTTGGAAGAGATTTCTTCTTATGTTAGTCAAAGATGCTTACTATGCAAAATCAAATCATTTGATTATTATTATTAGTGCATAGTGTAGAAAACATTTCGAAAGTAGAATATAAATCTTAGCCAGCATAGGTACCATTATATTATTCCCGCTATAGCTACCTCCTGAGGAGGCAGGTTCTACAATTTGCAATCTAAAGGTTCGTATTGCTTCTTTGGATTTTCAACAAATGGTCAGGCCAAGGAACTTTCCATTGCCACATGAGAACGCCTCTGGAAGGACGTCCCCGAGAACCTAACCGGATCTCTGCCAACACAAGGCCGGGTTACCCCTAACTGGGTAACTACTGACACGAGTATGCCATCCCCCGGTCGTAACCAACCTTTATCCGGGATCCCGATAACCAACAACCACAAAGTAATAAATCTGCAGCAACAACATAGGTTAAGTATCTGGGCTCCATACCATGATACGACCTCTATCCAGAAGGAAATGCACATACCCTAAGGGGCGCTACCCCCAATAACCTTGCCGCATCTTTCCTGTTTCGACCATTTCGGGGTGTGAGGTTTGACGAAGTCTCGTTCACAAAGCTAAGCTTTTCACAAAAGCCACGCTTTGATTAACAAATGATCAGCATCACTCAGCATGTCACATTACCAAGTTGGGAATATATCGCTGATAACCTTCAACTACATAACCTCTGAGCTCGTACGTCTCAGAGAAGGGTGTTAAACTAAGAGAATAAATTCTCCGCCACCAACAGATATGTATTTGAAAGAAATCTGCTTTATATCTCAAAATGTAATGCCAGAAATACAATCCATACAAGTCTGTTCTGGGTTCGAACAGAACCGAAGGCACTTCCAAAGAAGTCCTTGCAATCCGGATAATCCCTAATCACGTCCGGATTTCCCATCACATATGGAGATCTCTATACCGGGGATCAGCCAGTGCAGAGACAATCGACAAGAAACCCTTTCATTTTCGAAAATATCTGGTCTTCACATGCTATCCATGATGTCGAATTACATATTCGGCATGGGTTATACGACACAAAGGTACTTTCCCGGCTAACCCGAATAGTGAGCGCAATATTTAAAACATATGGACATGGGATTTCAATTAAGTCACAACTTAATAATTCAAAACTTTCTTTCAAATCGTTTAAACCAATTACCATTTCAAATCCTTTAAACAAAAGATTTATTTCATACAGTTCACCTAGTTTCCATAAAGGTTCATTCCGAATTTCAAAACAATTTTCATTTCAATTGGATTAACTCGTTTAAAATCCTTAAATTAAAGATTTAACTTATAGTTTTCAAATCGTTTTCATAATTTGGAAATTATCTTCATTTCAAACTAGAAATCATTTTAACACAAATTGGAAGTTCATTTATTATGTGAAAGCTTTTGTTATTTGAAAACAGATAGTTTTCGTTTCAGAAAAATCCAATTTTATTTGCTCGAGTTAAAGCTCTTAAATTATATTCACATTTCCAAATCGATATTTTTAAGATAGTTTAACCCATCTAAACTTATTTATAAGTTGAATGGCCTTTCTAAACCCTAGTTTCCAAATCATAGAATTCAATTTCAAATATCGAATTCAAATTTAAATCAAATTATTTAGATTCCAAAACTTAATCAAGTTATTCAAAAATAAATTTCATCTTGAAATTCTATTTCAAAAACTTTTCACTTTAAACCCAATCCATTTCCAAAACATTTGGATTTAAATATTCAACTTTTAAAATCATCTCAAGATCTGTGACTTAATCGATTTCCTCGTGAAATCCATATTGGTGTGTGTAAAAGTGTGGTCCCGGGGTTTAACACAATAGTGCAACATCATTCAATCATCACAAATCAAATACAACAATATATCCGATAAGTGATATAAACTATAACGCTTATCTTCGTTCACAGATCACAGATATATATACAGATGTATCATCAATAAATGAATAAAATTATACATAGCACAATCCACAGATCAAAATATCACAGATCAGATAGGACAATCAATCAAGGCATTTCATACAAAATAATCATTCATAAGTAAGGTCAAGCATTTAATAATCATTTATAAGCAGGATTAATAAATTATTTAATGCTAAGTAATTCAATTCATTTCCAATTAAATTAATTACTTATGAATAAATTATTCAATCTTATTTATAAATTACAAATCATTTGATATAAATAAATTTATCAAACACTTTAATTAATTAAATTATACTTAATTAATCATATTAATTTAAATCAACCTTTAAACCAATTACTTAATTAATTAACCTTAATAAATCAAAATATCCAAAAATTAATTACAATAAGTTATTAATTCTCAATTAATTTCATTTAGTAATTACATTTAAACAATTTATAACTGATTATCTAAATTAATTAATCCAATTAATTATTAACATTAATCACTTTAATCAATACTTAATAATCCTTAGTTAATTATCTTTATTAACTAATAATATTTCTTTAATTACTTATTTAAGAAAATTCCTCAGATTTAAATCATTATTAATCATTTTTAATTAAATAATTTATTAACTCATAAATAAAATGAATCATTCTTTAATTACTTTATTAATTAAATCATTTTAATTACCTTAATTATCTCTAAGGTAATCCATTTCTTTATTAATGACTTAATTAACATTAACATATATATTTTAAACATTTTACTTTTAGACTCATAATTTAGTTCCATTTTAAATTTAAGTTTAAATCAAATTATCTACATTCTAGTTTTAAAGATAAATTGATTTATTTAACTTACAAATTTAAGTTAAACTAATTTATTTTTTTATTTTTTTGCAAGGCAAGCCGGTTTTATAGTGGACCGTCCACTTTTTATTACAAACGTAATAAAAGTTGAAGTACAGGAGCAAGGTCAAAGCACCTTAACTACTAAAGTATAAGAAAATAAATACAGCTCAGGAGTGTGGCAGACATACCACAACTACAAATTGAGTAACATAACAAAACTACTCCTCCGAAGAGGATGAATCTCCATCTTCAACAGAAACCTGGGAAAACACCAAAGAAACATTCCCCACAAGACCTGAAAAGGGGCGGAAAGTGGCAGCAAGACAAGGATCATAGGCCACAGAAGCAGGAGAGTATATAAAGGATCGATCCCAAGAAGAATCAGCTAGCAAGATAGAATTAGAACTCGCAATAAGGCCATCCACTTCAAGGACTAAAGAATCACCAGAAGGAATGTAATACAGACACCGTAGGTCTAGAAGATCATCAGAAACAAATCTAAAGTAGGAATTAGTCACAGGGTTAAAACGTATATCGGAAAGGTGATCAACCCAACATTTCTCAGCCGCATCCCAAACAAAAATTTAATAGTTTTTCATCCAATTTTAATTTTAAATTTCAATTTTAAATTCAAAAGGAAATACCAGTTTATCTTTAATAAAGTCTACCACTAAATTTTTAAAACCTTTGAACTCTTATGTTAAATAATATTAGTTTTATAAAAGAAATTTACAAGGGTTTAAACCCAATTATTTAAATTCAAATATTGTATAAAGTATACTTGAACATTTTAAGGTTGTTTGAATACTTTAAATTTTATACAACTTCATTTATTTCAAAAGTAAATTTGAATTCCATCTTCCAAATTCTGATTTTTTAACTTATATAAAAAATCTGTTTCAAACTCATGTTTTGATTAAAACAGAACAGATAGATTCAGGTTTTAAAACCTGGAACAAACATTTACCCGAGCCTTTGCCTATAAAAACTCGAGTCAACCCCTCATCTTACCTGAGACAACTTCGTGTCTCTTCCCTGTATGCTACTCTCTTCTTCTCCTCTCTTTTTTTATTCTTTTTTTTTACCAAACTAGTATAACCGCTCAACGGTGAGGAAACCGACCGTTGTGATATTTAATATGAAAGAAAAACATTTTTGTTTAATTTTTTTCTTTATTGCAAATTTGATAAAAAATTAAGTGCATTTAAATAAAATAGTTTGAAATTAGAAATCTTTATTGCATACAGTTTGTAAGTAATTTGAGATTGCAGAAATCTTAAACCATACCATGAAAAGTGGATAGATATTTTGAAATTTGAAATTTGAAATTAGAAGGAAGGTGGATAGATATTTTGAAACGCAAAGCAAAAGGAGGAAAATAGGGAAACACACCAAGATGATATTTGAAATTAGAAGGAAGGTGGATAGATATTTTGAAACGCAAAGCATAAGGAGGAAAATAGGGAAACGAAGCAAAACAGGTAGCTTGTTTTTTTGGCTTCAGGAAAATTGATTTTGGCCAGTGGAAATAGGCAAACCTCCCTACGGTTGGTTTGATTAAAAATAGCATTAGGAACACACGCGAACTCGAATACAACCCGAAGCGAATTCTTCTTTTGCTCAAGAACGACTCGAGACGGAAGACCACCACGACACTGTCACCAACCACTTCCACGTCATACACGTGCACATACGATCGGATCTTCTCCGATCGTGGCCGAGCCCCTCCATAAGTCACCTACGACCCCAACAGCTACTTCGACTACCCAAAACTCCTAAGCAAAGTCGAACTCGAGTAAAATTTTTGCACTACCAGGAACCCAATGTTCGACTGGAAAAACCCTCATCCCCGCCGTTACACGCCACCAGGAGCCACACCTCCAAGGCCAAGGGTACTTTGACCAACTACGAATCCATCGCCACCGGTCCGATCATTTGAAACGCGATGACGCCGTCGAATTTTGCCTCACGACATCAACTATCCAACATAGAGCTAAAACCCTACATCAATCCAAAACTCCATCTATGATGAATAAAAAAAATATTTCACATTTTGCTACCAACCACCTATCTTCCAGCAAACTTAAATTCGAATCTTGAGTTTACTCGCCCATACGATCATCAAAAATCGAGCAAATTCTCGATTCTGGTCATCTACCACTATCTCGTGATTTACATAGTAAAAAATCACAAAACTACCCTTAAAAATCATTAATTTCAAAGATGAATTTAAACATGTATGTGAAACAGTAAATCTTCGCACTTGATTTCTGGAAAGTTTTTGATTTGTCACTGTAAATTTTTTTTTTTTCCAGATAATATACATAATAAATTTTCCTATTTTATTTTTAAAATTTGTATTACATCATTTTCATCAATTTCCTTTTAAACATCATATTTTATAATGATTTAGATGGGGAGATAAAAATTATTTTGAGATATCATGAGCCTGTCAAACAAAGGTATGCAGATGCATACAGACCAGCATGCATACATTTAGTGTTTGAAGATTTGTATACCCAAACAAAACAGAACATTTCAAATCATCATTTCCATCCATCATCATAGACTTAAAGAAGATCAAGTTTTCAAAAGGTTTAAAGTTTGCTCACATGAATTCCAAATGAACAGAGCTTCTACTTTTTTTTTGAACCAGGCTTGAAATCGCAAGCTAAAACCTTTCTTTGATTCTCTTGTTTGAATTGATGTAGTTGTTGTTGTTTTAATTGAAGTTTTTATTTCTTTGTTCTTGTTTTAACTTGATCTTCTTAGGTTGATGGACGAACTGAGGTGAAGTGGATATATAAGAAAAGTTGACAGGGTATGTTGTTTGTACAGAGTGATATAAATTATTTAGTAAAGTAAGCATGGCTAGAATGCTCGCATTAAATGCAAGAAGCATGTTGCATTTATTACCTTAGTCCTTTATGTCTTCTTTGATATTTCCTTTTATACTTTGTTTATGCTTGCCTACCTTTTCTCTTGCTTGGCTGATGATACTTTGTACTTGCTATACAAACTTTTGCTTTTACATACTTTTATATTTTTTATACTGACTTGTTTGCTTTGTTTCATTTTACAAGTTAATTCATATTTATCTATATGCATTTGTTCAACTTGAAAATTAACATTGTCATCTTTTGCAAGACATTTATATATATTTTTACTTTGTTTTCTTACTTGAATGTATTTGCTTTGTTATTATTTCATTCTTTTTTGCAATACTTTCTTTTGTCATATTTCATTAAAATATAAATTAATTTCTATAATTAATATGTTGTTATATTTTAACTAAAGCATTGATTTTTGTATTGTATATACATGAGTGTTTTTTTTCTAACTTAAATATTTATATTTTTATTTCTTTTACAGGCTATTACATTCCCTTTGAGTTGAGTATACTTTTTGTCTTCTTACTTTATACTATAACCAATTTCTATTTTAAATTGTGTTGTTTGAATTTTAACAAATTTGTCTAATGTGTATATTTAATGTTTTATAGTTTACATAACCAAAATCTTAAGATATTTATTTTTAACTTATCTTACATTTTCATTCATTCATTACTTAGATATTTAATTATAAAAGAAATTGTTTTAAAAACTAAGTAAAATAAACACATATCTCTTTATACGAATTTTAAGAAATTCAAAGTAATTTATCAATAAATTTCATAAATTTTATTCAAAAATAAAGTAATTATTTATTAAAAATCAAAATCAAAATCCGGGATCGTTACACCTCACAACTCGTAATGGTCGTAACAGGAAAGATGCGGCAAGGTTATTTGGAGGTAGCGCCTCCTGAGGGTATGTCATTTCCTTTTAGATAGGGGATGTATCATGGTAAGGAGCCCAGATATTTAACCTATGTGGTTGCTGTAAATTTATTACTTTGTGGTTATTGGTTTTGAGGATCCTCGGATAAAGGTTGTTTACGACCGGGGGATGACATACTCATGTAGTAGTTACCTAGTTACAGAGGTAATCCAACCTTGTGTTGGCAGAGATCCGGTTAGGTTCTTGGGGCGTCCCTCCATAGGCGTACCCATGTGGCATAGAAAGTTCCTTAGCCTGACTATTTGTTGGAAATCCAAAGAAACAATACAAACCCTTTACGATTGCAAATTGTATAACCTGCCTCCTTAGGAGGTAGCTACAGCAAGCATAATATAATGGTACCTATGCTGGCTAAGATTAATATTATACTTTCGAAAGGTTTTCTGCACTATGCACTAATAATAATAATATCAAAAAGATTTGGCATATCAAGCATGTTTGACTATCATAAGGAGAAATCTCCCCTAAGTGTGTGATTGCATTGTGTGTGTGCCGGGAGGCCTTATGGTAGTTTTGTTTTCCAAAAAGCATTGCAGATTTCTTTTGAAATATTTTGTTTTCCTTTTGTTAAAAACAACTGTTTTTAAGATCTCACACCAGTCCCATGACTGACTCGGAGTTTATTATTCCCTTTCTAAACGCTGGGTGCCCATAATTTTCCACACGGGCGGCCTAGAGTCAGGTTATCAGTTATTCTAGAGCGAAGTCAGAAAAGATGCTATAGAGATCTAGAGTTCAAGCTGGATGGCGAGACGTGTGACTTATATTATATAGTATCCGCTGCATGTGGTTTGTTGTAAAGTAAATTTCTATGTAGCAAGTTCTAATGAATGCCAGTGTTGTATCGTGTTGTGTAACTCTGATAATCTGATGTATGTAAAACTGATATAGTGATTTTGTTTTAAAAATTATTCATTTATCTACTATATGTTGTTCCGCTGCGAAATGTGAGATCCTGTTATTTTTTCTGTTTCTTCTTCTATCTTCTTTTTCTTAAACCCTAATGGTTCGATTTTTCGGCATTCGATTGTTCGGCAGTTGATACAGTGGACGTATTAATATCGATTTTCGGAAGTCGAAAAATCGGTTCGTTGCAGCTGTGGCACTTAGTTTGACCCGAGTATAAAGAAAAACAAGAAACACTCGAGTCAGGATTAACATTCTTATATCCGTAAATTTAACTCTAGTGAAATGTTAATTGGAATACAAGTAATATAAAGGATGTTTGGGATACCCATCCTCTAAGGATCTGTGGAACTATCTACTATGTAATAATAAATGCTATTATCATATGTCTATTAGTAAATTAAAGTATTAAAATAGCTTTAAGGCGTTACCCATATCCCCCTTAACACATTTTATATAATGTTATAGTATATACAGTACTATAAACTCCACCCGTAGACGGGCTATCGAGGAGCACTCCATAGGTACTACACAAGCCAAACTCGTAGAAGGCGCGATAAGGCATGTGACAAGGCACGCGAGGCAATGCCAGGGTAGATATACCGTTTGCGTATCTGGATTGGTGGTAACGCGTAGCAGCTACTACCGCCCACCTCGAGACACACTCCCAAATCAAAGGTGAACCCAATCAAATCACAAAGTAATAAAATGGTATCGAAGAAATGCGTCCGATAGGATGAATGACCTCACTTGGCCCGGCGTGGCTCCTGTTTTAGCCACATCAAGCTGACTTGTAGGAGTCAGGACTATGTTAATACCTCATATAGAATCGTCACCAAACCATCCTACTTCATTCTGGAATCTTCACCACGAACACAATTGTTAAAGTGATTTTTGGTATTGGCAGAGAGTATGACAATATTTAATCCCGGTCTCTTTAACAACCAAACGCTTATTTAACACCATGGTCATTTCATTTCAAATAGTTCATACTTCATATAAAATATCATATTCATTTCAAAACCATATCCAGTCGATATCATTATTCACTTAAAAAATATTCATTTCTAGAATCGTAACACTTTAAAAATTATAACACTTTCGAAATCATAACACTCTTGAGATCATAACACTTTTGAAGTCATAACACTTCCATAATGTAACGACCCGTAAATTTTAAAGGTTTTAATAACGGAATTAACTGATTTTTTATGAAATTTTAAATAATTACATTTTGAAATATAAGTTCGATATTTGGAATACGTCTACTTAAGTATAGCAAATGGTAGATTTTCATCAGATAATATGGAAGTTTATTTTACTGTGTAATTTTATTTAAATTTAAATCAGTTAATATTTGATGATAATAAAATATTTCTCAAATCTGAATATTTTTATATAATAAATTTGTAAATCATCTTCTAAGTGAGATGTCATATTTCGCTTCTTCAAATTTGGATTACTATTGCTCCGTTTATCTTATTTTTGGGGTTTTAGCAGCATTTTCGGTACCGATTATCGACTTTTGATAGGATGATCATACAACTGATATTTGTATACCGTTTTAATCGTCTCGCCATGCTAATCTCTACGGTATATGCATTTGTGTGTTTCGGAATTCAGGACACGATGAAATCAGTTAAACGATTACCATATCGAAAACCGTTTTCAAACCTTTTGAATTCTTTGTTGATTCGTTACTCTGGAAACCAACGGTCAATAGCAATTATCTTTTATTATTCATGAAATTTTATGCCTGTGACTTTTTATATTCCTAGTATTCAATTTATCAGTTTGCTCTTTACTTCATTTGAGTAAAAAATCAATATATATATATAATTTAGTTGTCTTCTTATATTCTGCAAATCACATCTTCTTCTTCTATTTGTTTCTTTAGATTTGCCGCGTTTGTCTTCCTTCCACCCACGTTTTCACATCCTCACCTCATTCCTTCCCGCATCTGCTATGCCAACAACCTTCCCGAGCATCCAAACCATCTCTAGCAACCGCCTGCGCTGACCCATGCACGCAGCCGCCTTGCCGAACTCTCACTCCACATCAACCCATGATTTGGATCTATATCTGTTCACTTATGACATCTGACACCATGATCTATTATTTATTTTATCACTGATGATATATGCATATTGCTGATTATTATATTATTTTCATATATGTTGTCACTTTGTAAGTTCCCTATTAGTATAGAATTCCCTATGGGTTGAAATAATACATACCCGAATGATCTTTACAATAGGAGAAAATCATTATGGGTTGAAATGATAAACCCAAGCGATTTTTCATTGAATTGAATTTGGGATTGCGGGTAGAAATGATATATACACGTATACATATAACTTACGAATTGAAATGATAAATATATATCACTTGGCCATAGGATAGAAAATTATATACGAACATGGTTGGTCTATATATATATATTTCTTGAAATGATTTCCATGGTTTAAAAGGATATAAATATACGTGTGGTTTTATATAAATATTGATTTTTAATATTATATAAATGTTATTTTATATAAAGTTAAATTATTGATTTTAAAATTTTATGTTTTAAAAATTTTAAGATTTTAAGTTAGTTTTGAAATTAATTTTTTAAGAATTTACTTATAATTTTACTATTTTAAAATATGTATAAATTAGTTTTAATATAAAATAAGTTAATAATAATATGTAATTTAATAAAGTTTGATTTAATTAATATATAATATGTTTAAGTATTTATTTAAATTTATATTTAAAAATAGATTTTATAATGATTATATATGTTATGGTATGGAAGATAAATTAGAATTTATTTGAAATTGTATATAATTAAGAATTTTATTAATTAAATAAAAAGCAATTTGAAACTTATTTAATTTGAGATTTTAAAGGATATGATTTTATAACTTGATTTTGGTTTAAGGTGATTAAATGAATATTTCAAGTTTAAATAAATTGAAGAAAATATTTAGTTTATTGAGATTTCGGGTTTTACTTAGAGGATATTGGATTTATTAAGTGAATATTTCAAACTAAATAACAATGAAGTTAAATTAAGATATATATGAAATTATCAAATTTAGGTTTGAAATGTGGAATATATAAAGCTTTGAAAAATAGTGAAACTAAATGGTTTATTTTGTGGTTCTAGTCAATATTTGGAATCGATATAATTTTAAATGGTTATTGAGAAACTGAATTGAGTTGAAATTGATGAATTGAGATAGAATTAAATTTGAATTTTGGAACACGTGTTAATTTGAATTGATTGCGAAATTCGAGGAAGCTATTTTATTATATAAGGTATTTTTAAATTATAATTAAAACTATTTATATATTTCTTTAATTATAAATTATTTTAATATAAACTATTTAAAATAAATCATTTTTAATATAAACTATTTCAGTATAAATCTATTTGTAATATAAACTATTTTAATATTCTAATTATTTTATTTTATGTAAACTATTTTAACTTATAACTATTTTATATACAAACTATTTAACATACAAACTATTTCATTTAAACTATTTTATTATATATATGTACTATTTTTCTATATCTAAATGGTTTGAGTGGGAAGTTATGTTTTAAAGTATTATGATGTCAAAGTATTATGATTTTAAAGTGTTACGATTTCCAAATTGTTATAATTTTGAAGTTTTGCCATTTTGAAAGTGTTATAAGTTTAAAAGTGCTATGATTTGGAAATGGATATCTTTTAAGTGAATAATGACTTCGTATCGATATGGTTTTTGAAATAATATGATATTTTGGTTTTGAAGTATAAACTATTTTGAAATGACCACGGTATTATAATGGTTGGTTGTTAAAGAGACCAGGATCGGTTATTGTCATACTCTTAGCCAATATCGAAAACCACTTTAATAACTGCATACGCGGTGGAGATTCCAGAATGAATAGGTGGTTGATGACGTTCTATTGAGGTACATACGTAGACCTAACTCCCGTGAGTTAGCATAAAGTGGCAAAAACAGAAGCAATCGATGGGCCAAGTGAGGTAGCTCCTCCTATCAGACACACTTCTTCGATTTTCATTCTATTACTTTATGATTGATTTGGTGCGCACCTTTGATTTGGGAGTGTGGATCGAGGTGGGCGGTAGTTGCGGTTATGTGTTACCACCAGCCCGGAAGTGTAATTGGTATATCTACCCTGGCATTGCCTAGTTGTGCCGTGTCGCCTACCTTATTGAGACCATTACCGGTTTGTTTTGTACCATACCTATGGAGTGCCCTCCGACGACGCCCTGTACGGGGGAGATTACGGTACTGTATAGACTATGGGAATATATAAAATGTGTTAAGAGGGATATGGGTAACGCCTTAACGCTATTTTAATAGTTTACTATAGACATATTATAATAGTGTATTGTACTATATAGTATATAGTTCCACGGATCCTTAGAGGATGGTTATCCCAAACATCCTTTAAGTTACTTGTATTTCAGTTGATATTTAACTTTAGTTGGATTTATTGATAAAAGAATGTTAAACCTGACTCGAGTGTTATATGTTTTGCTTTACGCTCGGGTCAGACAGAGTGTCATAGCATATGAGACTCACCTTTGGAGTTGGAGCTTCATTTGGAGATCCATCTATATCTATTCAACTTTCAGTTATTTAGTTGACTCAAGTGATATATATTCATATTTTGTTATTTGACTATTGTATTGAGACTTTTATGCATTCGAGACTTCTGTTGTATCTTTCTTTAACTCTGTTATATATATATAGTAGCTTCATGAACTATTATTTATTTGTTTCCGCTGCTTATTATTGTAATACTCCGTGTTTGTGATTCTGTGATTGATTTATTTACTGTATATGCTGAGTTTTACCAAATATAAATTAACAATCTGATATTTTGAGCAATTCAATTCCGACATGTGTGGATGCAAATGGTTGAAAATATCGAGTTGTTACACATAATCATAGCAGTTCCAACTTAAACAGTTTAGATATTGATAATAGTATACATACTAAATAGTTATAAATTAAAATGGTTTATATATTAAAAAATTTATATACTAAAATAGTTATAATTTAAAATAGTTTATATATTAAAATAATTTATATATTAAAATAGGTATGAATTAAAATCAATCCCTGTTCAACACTTTCAATTTAAAAGGTTAAAGATTCATTTCAAATTCTCAATAAACAGTTTAAATTTTTATTGATTTCAAATCCAGGTTTTAACTATCATTTCAAGTCTAATAAGATTCAAAGTTTAAATATTCAAACATTTACAATATAAGTTTCATTTATATTTCAACATTTAACTTTAAATTTTATTCAAATTGGAAATATTCGCTTAGTCATTTTAATAACAATTAAAAAAATTCAATTTATAAATTTAAATCAATATCAAATATCCAGTCTCAATTTTTTTCTTACAATTGAGAATATTCATTTAATCACTTTTTATCAAATCAAGTTATCAATCATATCTAACAAAATTTCAAAATCAGTAAGTTCAAATAAATTCTTATTCAAGTTCAATTATTATCCAATGTAAATTCCAAGTCAACATTAATTTATCTTCCTAACCTTTATTATTAAATTTATAAAAAAAATCTATTTTTTCTTAATATTAATATAAGTTTAACAAATACTTAAACATATTATAAACCAATTGAAATAAATTTTATTAAATTAAATCTTATTATTAAATGTATTTTGTATTAAATCTTATTTTACATATTTTAAAAGAAAAATAAACCAATAAGAAAAATCTAAAAAATTATATTTTCAAAACTAAATTGTAAATTACAATTTGCAAAACATATTATTTTGAAAAAATATAACTTCTATACATATATCAAAATAACACTTATATATTTCATTTAAAATCAAAATTCATTAAAACCCATATATTTCCTTTCAACTTTGGAAATCATTTTCAAAATATAGACCAACGTTGTCCGTATATAATTTTCTATCCTATGGCCAAGTGATACAGATATTTATCATTTGAATCCGTAATTTATATTTTATATTTACGGGTATATATCATTTCAACCCGCAATCCCAAAATTTAAGTTAAATGAAAAATCGTTTGGGTTTATCATTTAAACCCATAATGATTCTCCCTTAATTTATAATGTCGTTTGGGTATGTATCATTTAAACCCATAGGGAATTCTAAACTAACAGGGAATTTGTAGAGTGAGGACAAATGTGATAATAATATAACATATTCTAACGACCCATAAATTTCGTTAATTTAAATTTGTCATATTCGTAAGATTTTGGAATTAAATTATAAAGAAATATAATTGTTATAATTGGAAACGAAAAAAGTGTTAATAATTAACCTATGAAATATTTCATTGGTTGTAATAGACTTAATTATAAAAATTGAATTTAATAAATCTATTTATTTGGAACCTTGTTTATTGATACGCAAAAGTATAATAAATGAGTTATTACCAGAGATTGAAATTTTAAATAGAATTCTAATAAATGAATAGCGGAAAGGATTATACAGGTGTATAATTTAATACGAGAAAGGAAAGTATTTAATTTATTATGTAATAAAAACATTGTAACGGTAATTGGAATAAATTAAGGAATATGTTAGTATAAGTTAAGCAGTAATAACTTGAAAGGAAATCCAACCAATTTGAGTTAAAAGTTACACTTGGTTATAAATATAATATAAGAGAACTAATAAATTTTGGAGTAGTTTGTAATAAATATTAATTGAGTAAAACCAGTGTTATGTAAGTAATTACAATATTGGGGTGTAATTAATGAACCTCTAAAAGTGTAATTAAGAGTTAATGACAATGTATATTGTGCATTACTTATTTGGTTAGGGTGTTAAGTTAATTTGTAATCAATTTCAATTAATTCACTAATTTGTCGTTATTGATTATGAGCGTTACTTTAATGATTTAGATTAATTGAGAAATTAATACGAGAAGTATGTAAAGTAATAACTAAGAAAGGAACACGTTATAAATTGATTATGATCTAAACTTAAGAGTAAGTTAAAGGTTGAAACTGAATCTAATCCATTTAATTGGAAACTTATTAAAATAAAATGGGATTCAATTTATAAATAAAGGGGTTATTTTAAGAAATTGAAATAAATTCTATAATGGATGAATTTAGTTATTTTAATTTGAGTTGGGAATTGGTTTAAAGAATTATAAATTTATAGGTAAATCAAGACGTTAAAATTTATGAATTATAGAGTTTGAGTTTTAATGGTGGGTTAATTTATTTAATTTATAAAAGTTGGATTTATTGCCAATAAATGAAATCAAATATTTAATTATTACGTTAAATAAAAAATTTAAGTTGAAAATTGGGAAATATTTATGTAAAATTTTTAAATCCAATGGTAAACCCTTCTATTTGAAATTATGAATGGAATAATTATGAGAAAATTCAATTAAATGGAAATTTTGGAATTTATCTATAATTTTGAATTTTATGAAATTGAAGATTTCTATTGATTAATCTTTAATAAATTGACTTTTAAAAATTTGTTAAATCATTGTAAATGTTTGAAATTTTAAAGTAATAAAGATTGCAAAGTTCAAAAATTTTAACGCGAAATTTGATTTAATTAATTTATTCTAAATTTATTTAATTATATAAAAATAGCCATTTTGGTCACGGACTCGGATTTCAACGAAACCAGTTTCATCGGATCCGTAACAGTGAATTATTGTAAGGTTTCAAGTTTCGTAGCGATCGGACTTGTCGTTTGATCGTACGAACGCGAAAGGCCTTGAAATCGATTTTATTGAAATCAATTTGAAAATATTGATTTCAGCATAACTTCTTCATACGATGGAATTTGGACGAGAAACTTTTTCCATCGCGTTTTGAATATTTTAAAACACCTATTTCGATATATGGATTTACCCAATTTCGTTCCTGGACCAGAACGGGCTTTTTGGGCCAATTATTGTTCAGCACGCTTGTTTACCGGATCCATCTACTCTATTTCTAACCTACCTATATAAACCCAGTTATAAACCCTAGCCTCCATCTATCCTCGTTTGTTTGTGCGTTCTTTTCCGCAGCTCCTCCTTTTCCCAATGGCTGCAAACCTACCCTAGATCCAATTTCAAAATCAAATCCAAAGCCTAAAATTCAAAATCCTCAGAAAATTCTGAAAAAAAATATGTTGATGCTCTCGACTAGTGAAATTCAGTGGCGTAATTCGTTTTTCAATTCGTTGCGTCATTTGCTCTGAAATTAAAAGTTTATCCACGGCCGTTCAGCATCGTCGCGACAAAATTTGTCGGATCGGGAAACAGTTTCTGGGTTTTGTAAAGGGGACCGCACGCAGCGCATCAATGGTGTTTGCAAAGTCAGATGATGGTCAGATCTTTGCTAATATTTCAACTAGGGTTTACTTATGGTGGAGGCGGCTGCGACTCTGGGTAGATCTGGGCATACGCGTGTAGTCGAGATGGTCGGGGAGGTTGGTCGTTGATCGAGAGGGGGCACGCGGCGATGTTCCAAGGGGCGCGAGCGTCGATGCGTACGGTGGATGGTGGCGGCCATGTTGTTTTGATCAATCTTGTTTTGGGTACTGTAGTGTTCACATGAGAAGGGAGATTATAACGACCCTGACTCGACCTTCGAAAATCGGCACCGAATACGACACTCGTATTCAAATGCCGCAGATCCAAACGTCGAACCTGGTTCGCCGGAGCTTATAACACCATTAAGTAAAACAACACAGCGGAAGAAAAAGAATATACATTTGATATACAACATTGATACAATCTCAGATACAATATGATACAACAGATGATACAATGAGTATACATCAGAGATATGATACAAGATAAGAGCAGCGGAAAAGAAAAGATAACACAGCAGCGGAACAAAAATCTCTAACATGGTCTTCAAGAAAGAAGTCCATCTTCAAAGCACCAATCCAGAAATAGCTCGAACTCCCAATAATCATGCACAAAATAAGCAAGCGCAGTTCAGATCCAAAGAATGAACTAGCTCCAGATAATCTACTAAACATGACTATCTAAAAAACCCAACTCTAGACTGCCCGTGTGGGAAAATAGTGGGCACCCAGAGTTTAGGAAATGAACAATAAACTCCAGGTCTGTAACGACCCAGAATTTTTAATAATTTAAATTTGAATATTTAATTAATTTTAAATATTAATAAGTGAATTTATAAGTCAAATAAATTTTTATTTGAATTTTTGGATTTAATTGGATAATTAAATCGATAATTTAATACGTTTAATTATGGAAATAATTGGAAATAGAGTTAAATATGATAGAAAATGACTAGTAAAATTTTATTTTATCATGTTGAAGTTAGAATGATATTTTAGAACTTTTAAAATCGAATTAAAAGTTAATTTGTGAAAATTGAATATTTTAATATTTAATAATCGACTGTAAAATAGCCAATTTTTGAACAGTCTCAGAATTGAACGAAACCAGTTTCATTGGATCCGTAATAGTTAGTTATTACCGGATTTCAATTTTCGTGTCAATCGGAGCTATCGTTTGATCGTGGCAGCTCGAAACGCATCGAATCGTTTTTAATTTAAATTTGGCGAGTCAAAATAGCCATTTTTCAAAAAGTCTCGGAATTCGACGAAACCAGTTTCATCGGATCCGTAATGTGATATTATTGTAAGGTTTCAAATTTCAAGTCGTTTGGATTTACCGTTTGTCCGGTACAAATTAAAACGCCTAGAAATCGACTTAAATCGGTTTAATTTAAATTGAACGTTTTCAGCCATAACTCGCACATACTTCCGAATTAGCTTCCGAAACCTGTTCCATTGTGTCCGAAACGCGGGATAAACCCTAGGTACGCTGGTTACGGCGTCTAAATCGGAGTTCGGAATTTCCGGGTGAATAGTGTCGTTCGATTTCCTTATAAATAGACCCCTTGTCTTCATAAATTGATAAAAAAAACAAAACCCTAACCCTAAAAACTAGTAGCCGCCAGTTTCATAACCTAAGGCCAGTAATGCTCCAACTTCATCCCTCTAGATCTTCCAATCCATCAAGAATTGGCCAAAGTGATCAACTACAAACTTGTAGAGAGCGTCGAGTACTAGAGATTCAACGGTTATGATCGGAAACGGAGTTGTGTGGAGCGAGATATGTGGGGCCGTGTGCTTCAGTTTTGCACGCACTTCGAGAGTGGGGGGTGGGGCCGAGTTGGCCAGGCTTGGGGCCGAAGGTAGAGGATGTCGGGAGCTTCAAAATGCATGTGGTGTGATGAAGTATCGTCGTGTGATTTGGGAGTAATTTGAAACCCTAGGAATCAAGTATGGGTTCATATTTCGTTCCTATTATCTGTAGAAACGTGAAAGAGAGGAGGAAGATGGAATAGAGGGTGCGGCCTGGATATTCTGGCTTGTGATGGATGGCTTAGATTGAAAGTTAGGTTATAATATATAGGTTTATGTTGAGATTGTTTATTTAAATCGTGTACAAACTTCATAAATGCATAACTTTTTCATACGAGGTCGAAAAAATGCAAACTCAGTTGCGTTGGATCGTATGGACGAGCACTACGCGATGGAGTTGGTTTGGAGTCGTTTGGAGTTAGTGAGAATTTCGGGTGAAATTAAACGCGCGTTTAATTTTATTCGAAATTAAAGCTAAAACGGAATTTAAAACCAAGGTGAGAATTTCTCACTCAATCGAATAGGTTTCGATTTTATTTTAAATAGTTAGATTTAAAATATTTGAATGCATGTTTGAATGATGACTGTAAATTATTGATTGTTAAAATAGACATTATGCGCCGTTAGTAAGCGGATGTTATTTAATATAAACATATACCGCGAATATTTCATAAACAGTGAAATTGGTATTATATATAATATCAATATATATATATATATTGGCATATGTATATATTGCAGTTGATTGATTTCCCGCATTTTTTGTTTAGCGGATGAGACCCTATTACGCCGTTATTAAGCGGATAATATTTAATAAGAACATATACCGCGATAATTTCGTACTGGAGCGAAATTGGTATTGTGCTAATGTTTTTGGATGCAGGAAAACAGGTTGGAGGGATCCAACTGGATTCCTCAACAGTTTTTATTTGATTTCAGATATTTTGATATTTGATGGATTATCATATCGATATATGATATCGTTATTAGTCGTGATTGACTATTTGGTGTGTAGCATCATTGGACCCAGATTTGGGATTTTGAAATGTTTTTAAAGTGATTTTTGAAAATATACTATATTTTTGGAATTGATCCATTTTAAATAAATGAACGTTATAATTCTTAAAGTTATAAAAATTATAATTTTTGAGAAATACGGTTAAAAGCTGATTTTTGAGAAATATGAATTAATGATTTTATAAAATAGTTTAAACTGGATTTTTGAATTTATTATGAAAAGTTTAAATATAGGATTTATAAAATTTGATTATTTTATAAATCAAAATGGTGAAATTATAAAGGAAATTAAAGACGTTTCAGAATAATAATATAAACTGATTTATATTAAGAGATTTATAAATGGATATTTATAAATTGGAATATAGACATTATAAAACAAGTTTTTATAAATGTTTGAATGATGTGAGAATGAATTTCATAATAGAATGAAATTTATAGAATTATAAACTGTGAAGTTATAAAAGAAATTTATAAATAGTAAGATTTATAAATTTGGTGAAATTATTTGAAGAATAGATTGGTTAGATAAATGGATCTTATAAGTTATAAGATTTATAAATTGGAAAGTCTCTAAAGAAACGATTTTGTAAAATAATCGTTTTATAAGTAATTAACTTATAATATAAACATTTAGTTTATAATTGAGTTATAAACTGGAATAGGTAAATAAAGGAATTTATAAAAAGGAAGTTTTTATAAATAAATAGCAACGGAATTTATAAACGTTGTTTTATAAATCCGCAAATGACTTATTTTGATAAGTTAATTGTTATAACTTAGAGATAGAGTTATATTCACGTTTTAGTCAGTGAATAATCCTTTAAGTTAAAGTGAATAGAAATGATGAAGTTTGTTAACGTAGTTTATTCACGTTTTTGAACAGTGAATAACACGTTAAAGAAATTGTTTAGAATGTGAATGTTTTAAATAGAATTAAAACGATCTAACGATGTTTTAAAAGGTGTTGTGATTCGAAACCATAGATTTCAACATTTATTGTTGAAATAGACGTTTTCGAGAAATAAAAGGAAATGGTGAACTATAACACTGTTGTTATAGTAAATGATTTCCGAAAGGAAATGTTTGTATAGTATTGGGATTTATATATATATTTTAATTTCGAATCCCTATACTAGTGATTTTGGGTTGTTGTAACGATGTTTTACGCAACATTCGTTTTGACCCAAATAAATATGTTTAAGTGAATGATTTCCTTAAAGAATGAATTATATACTTAATTCGATTTAAGTATATTGAATATTTTCTAAGTGTTGAAAATAAAAAGATTTGTGAATTACTTATTTTTAATAAGTATGGAATTGTTTCCAATATGAAGTGAATAATTAGAAATTATCTTTTTGAAGATAAATTGAAATGGATAAGTGAAATCGTATATGCATGGATATTTTGAAATATAAATTCATTATGGAATTTATAAGTGGAAAGTGAAACTTGTTAAAAATAAATATTGATTTATTTTTGAAGTGTTGAAATTATATATCTAGTAAAGATATTTTTGGAAAATAAATAATTTGGAAAATTATTTGGAATCTGGTGATGTATGCATATCCATTGATAGTTCAATAGCCGACTATCAGTATTTCCCTTTGAATGGGTAATTGATGTGATTTGTTTGAATGTGAATGCTACACTTATTTTTGAATAAGCGCTCACTATTCGGGTTAACCGGGAAAGGACCATGGGGTCGTATAACCCACTCCGAATATGTGATACGTCGTTGTGAATTGCATTTGAAGATCGGTGTTGAAGACCGGTATTTGCAAGAGTGATAGGATGAACTATCGATTGACTCTGCACCGAGTAGCTACGGTATTGAGTTCTCCATATGTGATGGTGAATCCGATCAGGATTGTGAATATCCGGATTGCAAGGACTTCTTTGTAAGTGCCTTCGGTTCTGTTCGAGCCCGGAACAGACTTGTATGGATTGTATGCCTGACATTACAAGTTGAGATATAAAGCCGATTTCTTTCAAATATATTTCTGTTGGTGGCGGAGAATTTATTCTTTGCTTAACACCCTTCTTTGAGACGTACGTGCTCAAAGGTTATATAGTTGAAGTTATCAGCAATATATCCCATTTTGGTAATGTGACATGCTGAGTGATGCTGAAATGATCATTGTGTTGATTATTTGTGATAGGATCATTTATTTGATCGTCTATCTTAGTGATCATTGTGTTGATCATTTATTGACCCAAAGCATGGCTTTTGTATAAAGTATGTTTTTGTGGACGTGACTTCGTCGAGCCTCACATCCCGGAAATGGTCAAAACAGGAAAGATGCGGCAAGGTTATTAGGGGTTGTTGTAGCTCCCCTTAGGGTATGTGCATTTCCTTCTGGAAAGGGGTGGTATCATGGTATGGAGCCCAGATACTTACTCATGTTGAAAACACTTTATGATTGTGTGAATTGGATATCGAGCGCTCGGTTGAAAAGGTCCTAAAGGACCGGGGAATGGCGTGCTCGTGTCAGTAGTTACCCAGTTAGGGGTAACCCGGCCTTGTGTTGGCAGAGATCTGGTTTGGTTCTCGGGGATGTCTTTCCAGAGGCATTCTCAGTGGCAATGGGAAGTTCCTTGGCCTGACCATTTGTTGGAAATCCAATTCCCAATACGAAACTTGTACGGTATTAGTTGTAGAACCTGCTATTCACTTATGGTGGTCACCACTGTTTGGATGGTAGCTATAGTAGGCATAGTTCGAAATGTCTATGCTGGCTAAGATTTATATTCTACTTTCGAAATGAATTTTTTCTACACTATACACTAATAATAATATCAAATGTTATTTTAAATGCGTATCAAGCATCTTTGACTATCATAAGGAGAAATCTCCTCCGATTCTGCGTTTGCATGTGTGTGTGTGCGGGAGGCCTTATGGTAGTCTCATTTTTAAAAGCATTGCGAATTGAATTAAAAATATTCCTCTATTTTGATTTTAAAGATAAATAAACTGTTTTGAGTTCTCACACCAGTCACATGACTGACTTGGAGTTTATTGTTTTCCTTCCTAAACTCTGGGTGCCCACCAATTTCCACACGGGCAGTTAAGAGTTAGGTTTATCAGGATATTCTGGATATTCTGGAGTTGCTAGAGGCAAGCTGGATGGCATGGCGTATTACTAGTATATAGTATTTCTTTTTCCGCTGCACTGTTTGATGTTGTATGTTGTTGTACACTCTGATGATTTGATGTAATGTAATGTATAAAATGTAATAACTGATATAGTTCTTTGTTTAAAGATTATTCATTTATTATTATATGTTGTTCCGCTGCGAATTGTGAGATTCTGATGTTGTTCTGTTGTTTTCTGTCCCGTCCTATTTTCTTCTGTTTTTTTTCTTTTTCCTCTATTCTCTTTTCTTTCTATTTTAAAATTTTCTGTTCTCTTTTCTATTTTCTATTTCCTTCTTTCCTATCTTCTTTCTTCTTTTCTTTTTCTTAAAAACCCTCAGTGTTCGGTTTTCCGTCGTTCGAATTCTCTGTTTTCTTTCTCTGTTTTCTAAAAATTGTCTATCTTCTTTTCCCTCTATTTTTCTTTTTCTTTCTTCTTTTTCTCTCTTCTTTCTTTTCTTTTCTTTTTAAAACCCATAACATCTCGGTTTTTCGGCAACGAAAATCCGCGTACGTTACATTTGGTATCAGAGCTGATGGTTAAGCGACAACCATGGTTCTGTAGGGTATTACTCATTAGAGATAGAGTCAGCAGTACTCTAGAATGAGTTTGAGTGTAATAATAGCTATGAGAGCGTATTTTTTAGTGAATATGAAATTGTTTTATATTGTGATGATTGGTTTATTGAGTGGCATATGAACCTTCCTCAGCACGGTATGTACAACTTTGCCGAAGGGGTTTCTAAACACTTGAATAGAACAATTCGGCACAATATTGATTTTAAATTGGGTGAATGAAATAATTTTACCTTGATTATATTTTATATATAAAGGAATAGTTTTTCAAAATTATTAAAGTGTATATAAGTTGATTGTTAGGTTGTTTGAATAATCTAAATAAAGGAAAAATTATATAAGCAAATGAATTATAAGAATAGAATTATAATTAAAGTGTTTACAATTGTGAAATAAACTTATATATATAAGAAGTGAAACTATATGGATATATTATGAATATGAGTTGTAAATGAAATTCAACTTTAGTAATTGAATGGAATGAATGGATTGAATGTTAATCAATTAAATGTAAATCAAGTTGATAAGAAATGATGAATATAAATGTTAATTCATTAAAATCTAATTTTATTAGAAGTTGAATGGTTGAATAAAAAATCAATTTAATTAAACCAATTGGAAAAGTGATGGTGTTAAACCAAATGGAATGAATATAAGCAAAGGAATTTGGTTGTAATTGATATACATTGGTTGTTATATGATTGTTAGATGATTGTATATAATTCATTAAGTGTTAATGAAAGTGAATTAATGAAATTGGAAGCTATGTAATTGAAATTCAAATTAAAGATAAATAAATTTGAATAGAATTGAATGTGAATTGGATTTAATTAGTGAATGTTAACTAATTGAAATTAATGAGAATGAATGTTAGTAAATTCCAACATTAATGAATCAAATGTGATTTAGAGTGAAAACCAATTCATTAAATATGAATGAGAATATGAATGAATGTTTATTGGATATGGATGTTAGTTGGTTGATGGTTGAATATATGTTGTTTTACTACATGTGCTATGTTAACATATAAGTTGTTATGTTGTATATTGATACTATTTTCATATATGTATGATTCTCATGTTGTTTGTTGAGTTTAGTAGGTGCGGATTGCGTTTGCTTCGCATTTGGAGTTCGCTTTAGCGCTATATTAGCCGTATATGCTTGTTAATAAAAATATAAGGTACATATCTCGGATTAAATACCGTACTTTTACACTTTTTTCCCTGCGGGATGCCTCATTACTTGATGAGATGTATATTTGTGATATATATACTGTCATTTTTTTTTCGGATCGAGCCGCGCAAAGGAGACTATGGCGAATTTTTCCGGAAATTTAAGGCGTTAGAAAAAAATTTGAGAAAATTGGAAAATTTTGAAAACTTTAAACTTTGATTTGGAATTGAAAGTTAAACAATAGATAGTTGTTTTGAAAAGAATAACTAAGTATGATTTGGAAAACTTAGTAAAGTATTGTAAGAAGTTTAATTATGAATTTTGGGAAAGTTAATAGATTTTGTAACTTTTCTTACTTGTAATTTCGAGGACGAAATTCTTTTAAGGGGGGAAGATTGTAACGACCCAGAATTTTTAATAATTTAAATTTGAATATTTAATTAATTTTAAATATTAATAAGTGAATTTATAAGTCAAATAAATTTTTATTTGAATTTTTGGATTTAATTGGATAATTAAATCGATAATTTAATACGTTAAATTATGGAAATAATTGGAAATAGAGTTAAATATGATAGAAAATGATTAGTAAAATTTTATTTTATCATGTTGAAGTTAGAATGATATTTTAGAACTTTTAAAATCGAATTAAAAGTTAATTTGTGAAAATTGAATATTTTAATATTTAATAATCGACTGTAAAATAGCCAATTTTTGAACAGTCTCAGAATTGAACGAAACCAGTTTCATTGGATCCGTAATAGTTAGTTATTACCGGATTTCAATTTTCGTATCAATCGGAGCTATCGTTTGATCGTGGCAGCTCGAAACGCATCGAATCGTTTTTAATTTAAATTTGGCTAGTCAAAATAGACATTTTTCAAAAGTCTCGGAATTCGACGAAACCAGTTTCATCGGATCCGTAATGTGATATTATTGTAAGGTTTCAAATTTCAAGTCGTTTGGATTTACCGTTTGTCCGGTACAAATTAAAACGCCTAGAAATCGACTTAAATCGGTTTAATTTAAATTGAACGTTTTCAGCCATAACTCGCACATACTTCCGAATTAGCTTCCGAAACCTGTTCCATTGTGTCCGAAACGCGGGATAAACCCTAGGTACGCTGGTTACGGCGTCTAAATCGGAGTTCAGAATTTCCGGGTGAATAGTGTCGTTCGATTTCCTTATAAATAGACCCCTTGTCTTCATAAATTGATAAAAAAAACAAAACCCTAACCCTAAAAACTAGTAGCCGCCAGTTTCATAACCTAAGGCCAGTAATGCTCCAACTTCATCCCTCTAGATCTTCCAATCCATCAAGAATTGGCCAAAGTGATCAACTACAAACTTGTAGAGAGCGTCGAGTACTAGAGATTCAACGGTTATGATCGGAAACGGAGTTGTGTGGAGCGAGATATGTGGGGCCGTGTGCTTCAGTTTTGCACGCACTTCGAGAGTGGGGGGTGGGGCCGAGTTGGCCAGGCTTGGGGCCGAAGGTAGAGGATGTCGGGAGCTTCAAAATGCATGTGGTGTGATGAAGTATCGTCGTGTGATTTGGGAGTAATTTGAAACCCTAGGAATCAAGTATGGGTTCATATTTCGTTCCTATTATCTGTAGAAACGTGAAAGAGAGGAGGAAGATGGAATAGAGGGTGCGGCCTGGATATTCTGGCTTGTGATGGATGGCTTAGATTGAAAGTTAGGTTATAATATATAGGTTTATGTTGAGATTGTTTATTTAAATCGTGTACAAACTTCATAAATGCATAACCTTTTCATACGAGGTCGAAAAAATGCAAACTCAGTTGCGTTGAAATCGTATGGACGAGCACTACGCGATGGAGTTGGTTTGGAGTCGTTTGGAGTTAGTGAGAATTTCGGGTGAAATTAAACGCGCGTTTAATTTTATTCGAAATTAAAGCTAAAACGGAATTTAAAACCAAGGTGAGAATTTCTCACTCAATCGAATAGGTTTCGATTTTATTTTAAATAGTTAGATTTAAAATATTTGAATGCATGTTTGAATGATGACTGTAAATTATTGATTGTTAAAATAGACATTATGCGCCGTTAGTAAGCGGATGTTATTTAATATAAACATATACCGCGAATATTTCATAAACAGTGAAATTGGTATTATATATAATATCAATATATATATATTGGCATATGTATATATTGCAGTTGATTGATTTCCCGCATTTTTTGTTTAGCGGATGAGACCCTATTACGCCGTTATTAAGCGGATAATATTTAATAAGAACATATACCGCGATAATTTCGTACTGGAGCGAAATTGGTATTGTGCTAATGTTTTTGGATGCAGGAAAACAGGTTGGAGGGATCCAACTGGATTCCTCAACAGTTTTTATTTGATTTCAGATATTTTGATATTTGATGGATTATCATATCGATATATGATATCGTTATTAGTCGTGATTGACTATTTGGTGTGTAGCATCATTGGACCCAGATTTGGGATTTTGAAATGTTTTTAAAGTGATTTTTGAAAATATACTATATTTTTGGAATTGATCCATTTTAAATAAATGAACGTTATAATTCTTAAAGTTATAAAAATTATAATTTTTGAGAAATACGGTTAAAAGCTGATTTTTGAGAAATATGAATTAATGATTTTATAAAATAGTTTAAACTGGATTTTTGAATTTATTATGAAAAGTTTAAATATAGGATTTATAAAATTTGATTATTTTATAAATCAAAATGGTGAAATTATAAAGGAAATTAAAGACGTTTCAGAATAATAATATAAACTGATTTATATTAAGAGATTTATAAATGGATATTTATAAATTGGAATATAGACATTATAAAACAAGTTTTTATAAATGTTTGAATGATGTGAGAATGAATTTCATAATAGAATGAAATTTATAGAATTATAAACTGTGAAGTTATAAAAGAAATTTATAAATAGTAAGATTTATAAATTTGGTGAAATTATTTGAAGAATAGATTGGTTAGATAAATGGATCTTATAAGTTATAAGATTTATAAATTGGAAAGTCTCTAAAGAAACGATTTTGTAAAATAATCGTTTTATAAGTAATTAACTTATAATATAAACATTTAGTTTATAATTGAGTTATAAACTGGAATAGGTAAATAAAGGAATTTATAAAAAGGAAGTTTTTATAAATAAATAGCAACGGAATTTATAAACGTTGTTTTATAAATCCGCAAATGACTTATTTTGATAAGTTAATTGTTATAACTTAGAGATAGAGTTATATTCACGTTTTAGTCAGTGAATAATCCTTTAAGTTAAAGTGAATAGAAATGATGAAGTTTGTTAACGTAGTTTATTCACGTTTTTGAACAGTGAATAACACGTTAAAGAAATTGTTTAGAATGTGAATGTTTTAAATAGAATTAAAACGATCTAACGATGTTTTAAAAGGTGTTGTGATTCGAAACCATAGATTTCAACATTTATTGTTGAAATAGACGTTTTCGAGAAATAAAAGGAAATGGTGAACTATAACACTGTTGTTATAGTAAATGATTTCCGAAAGGAAATGTTTGTATAGTATTGGGATTTATATATATATTTTAATTTCGAATCCCTATACTAGTGATTTTGGGTTGTTGTAACGATGTTTTACGCAACATTCGTTTTGACCCAAATAAATATGTTTAAGTGAATGATTTCCTTAAAGAATGAATTATATACTTAATTCGATTTAAGTATATTGAATATTTTCTAAGTGTTGAAAATAAAAAGATTTGTGAATTACTTATTTTTAATAAGTATGGAATTGTTTCCAATATGAAGTGAATAATTAGAAATTATCTTTTTGAAGATAAATTGAAATGGATAAGTGAAATCGTATATGCATGGATATTTTGAAATATAAATTCATTATGGAATTTATAAGTGGAAAGTGAAACTTGTTAAAAATAAATATTGATTTATTTTTGAAGTGTTGAAATTATATATCTAGTAAAGATATTTTTGGAAAATAAATAATTTGGAAAATTATTTGGAATCTGGTGATGTATGCATATCCATTGATAGTTCAATAGCCGACTATCAGTATTTCCCTTTGAATGGGTAATTGATGTGATTTGTTTGAATGTGAATGCTACACTTATTTTTGAATAAGCGCTCACTATTCGGGTTAACCGGGAAAGGACCATGGGGTCGTATAACCCACTCCGAATATGTGATACGTCGTTGTGAATTGCATTTGAAGATCGGTGTTGAAGACCGGTATTTGCAAGAGTGATAGGATGAACTATCGATTGACTCTGCACCGAGTAGCTACGGTATTGAGTTCTCCATATGTGATGGTGAATCCGATCAGGATTGTGAATATCCGGATTGCAAGGACTTCTTTGTAAGTGCCTTCGGTTCTGTTCGAGCCCGGAACAGACTTGTATGGATTGTATGCCTGACATTACAAGTTGAGATATAAAGCCGATTTCTTTCAAATATATTTCTGTTGGTGGCGGAGAATTTATTCTTTGCTTAACACCCTTCTTTGAGATGTACGTGCTCAAAGGTTATATAGTTGAAGTTATCAGCAATATATCCCATTTTGGTAATGTGACATGCTGAGTAATGCTGAAATGATCATTGTGTTGATTATTTGTGATAGGATCATTTATTTGATCGTCTATCTTAGTGATCATTGTGTTGATCATTTATTGACCCAAAGCATGGCTTTTGTATAAAGTATGTTTTTGTGGACGTGACTTCGTCGAGCCTCACATCCCGGAAATGGTCAAAACAGGAAAGATGCGGCAAGGTTATTAGGGGTTGCTGTAGCTCCCCTTAGGGTATGTGCATTTCCTTCTGGAAAGGGGTGGTATCATGGTATGGAGCCCAGATACTTACTCATGTTGAAAACACTTTATGATTGTGTGAATTGGATATCGAGCGCTCGGTTGAAAAGGTCCTAAAGGACCGGGGAATGGCGTGCTCGTGTCAGTAGTTACCCAGTTAGGGGTAACCCGGCCTTGTGTTGGCAGAGATCCGGTTTGGTTCTCGGGGATGTCTTTCCAGAGGCATTCTCAGTGGCAATGGGAAGTTCCTTGGCCTGACCATTTGTTGGAAATCCAATTCCCAATACGAAACTTGTACGGTATTAGTTGTAGAACCTGCTATTCACTTATGGTGGTCACCACTGTTTGGATGGTAGCTATAGTAGGCATAGTTCGAAATGTCTATGCTGGCTAAGATTTATATTCTACTTTCGAAATGAATTTTTTCTACACTATACACTAATAATAATATCAAATGTTATTTTAAATGCGTATCAAGCATCTTTGACTATCATAAGGAGAAATCTCCTCCGATTCTGCGTTTGCATGTGTGTGTGTGCGGGAGGCCTTATGGTAGTCTCATTTTTAAAAGCATTGCGAATTGAATTAAAAATATTCCTCTATTTTGATTTTAAAGATAAATAAACTGTTTTGAGTTCTCATACCAGTCACATGACTGACTTGGAGTTTATTGTTTTCCTTCCTAAACTCTGGGTGCCCACCAATTTCCACACGGGCAGTTAAGAGTTAGGTTTATCAGGATATTCTGGATATTCTGGAGTTGCTAGAGGCAAGCTGGATGGCATGGCGTATTACTAGTATATAGTATTTCTTTTTCCGCTGCACTGTTTGATGTTGTATGTTGTTGTACACTCTGATGATTTGATGTAATGTAATGTATAAAATGTAATAACTGATATAGTTCTTTGTTTAAAGATTATTCATTTATTATTATATGTTGTTCCGCTGCGAATTGTGAGATTCTGATGTTGTTCTGTTGTTTTCTGTCCCGTCCTATTTTCTTCTGTTTTTTTTCTTTTTCCTCTATTCTCTTTTCTTTCTATTTTAAAATTTTCTGTTCTCTTTTCTATTTTCTATTTCCTTCTTTCCTATCTTCTTTCTTCTTTTCTTTTTCTTAAAAACCCTCAGTGTTCGGTTTTCCGTCGTTCGAATTCTCTGTTTTCTTTCTCTGTTTTCTAAAAATTGTCTATCTTCTTTTCCCTCTATTTTTCTTTTTCTTTCTTCTTTTTCTCTCTTCTTTCTTTTCTTTTCTTTTTAAAACCCATAACATCTCGGTTTTTCGGCAACGAAAATCCGCGTACGTTACAAGGTCAGTCATGGGACTGGTGTGAGCAAACAAAACATTTTGGTCTTATAAAATAACAACAAAGGAATTTAAAATAAATCCGCAATGCTTTTTAGAAAATGAAACTACCATAAGGCCTCCCGCCACACACACAATGCAAACGCAGAATTGGAGGAGATTTCTCCTTATGATAGTCAAATATGCTTAATACGAGAAATTTTTTGATATTATTATTATAAGTGCAAAGTGTGGGAAACCATTTCGAAAGTATAATATAAATCCTAGCCAACATACGACCAGTATCGTATGCCTACTATAGCTACCATCTAAACAGTGGGGCGCCAACATAAGTAAATGACAGGTTCTACAACTAAAACCGTACACGGTGCGTATTTGATGAATGGATTTCCAACAAATGGTCAGGCTAAGGAACTTCCTACTGTCTATGGGATCGCCTCTGGCGGGACGTCCCGAGAACTATTGTTACGGTTAGATCTCTGCCAACACAAGACCGGGTTACCTCTGTAACTAGGTAACTACTACACGAATATGCCATTCCCCGGTCCTTTGGGACCTTTATCCGAGCGCGCTCACAACAACCACAAAGTACCACAAAGTAATAGATCTGCAGTATCCACATGAGTAAGTATCTGGGCTCCATACCATGATACCACCCTTTTCCAGAAGGGAATGACATACCCTAAAGGGCGCGACCCTCATAACCTTGCTGCATCTTTCCTGTTTCGACCATTTCCGGGGAGTGAGGTCCTGATGCAGTCTCGTCCACAAAGCTACGCTTTGGCACAAAGCCATGCTTTGGGTCAACAGATGACCAAAGCAATGATCACAAAGATAAATGATCAAACAAATGACCATATCACAAATGATCAACCAATGATCATCACACAGCAGCACTCAGCATGCCACATTACCAAATTGGGAATATATCACTGATAAATATCAATTACATAACCTCTGAGCTCGTACGTCTCAGAGAAGGGTGTTAAGCTAAGAGAATAAATTCTCCGCCACCAAGCAGAAATGTATTTGATAGAACTCAGTTTAATATCTCAAAGTGTAATGTCGGACATACAACCATACAAGTCTGTTCCGGGTTCGAACAGAACCGAAGGCACTTTCGAAGAAGCCCTTGCAAATCCGGGTATCCACAATCTCGATCGGACTTCCCATCACTTAGGGAATCTCTATACCGTAGCTACTCGGTGCAGAGACAATCGACAGGTTATCCCATCGCTTTCACAAATACCCGGTCTTCAACACCAGTCTTCAAATGCCATCCATAACGTCGAATCACTATTCGGAATGGGTTATATGACACAAGGTCCTCTCCCGGCTAAACCGAATAATGAGCGTAATATTTAAAAACATATGGATATGGGATTTCGGTTAAGTCACAACTTAGAAATCCAAAGCTTTTCTTTTCAAATGGTTATCAAATTACCATTTCAATCTTTAAACAAAAAGATTTATTTCACAAAGTTTCACCTGGTTTCACAAAGATCTATTCATAGATTTCAAAACAATTCCCATTCAATTTGGATTAACCCAATTTAAATCTTGAAATTAAAGATTTATAGCTTTCAAAACACGTTTCCAAAGATTTCTCTATAATTTGGAAAACCATTTCATTTTAGACTTGAAGTCCTTTTTAACACCAATTGGAAATTCATTTCTTATGTGAAAGCTTTTATCCTTTGAAAACAAATTGTTTTCGTTTTCAGAAAAATCCAATTCATACAAGTTGAAAACTTGGGTTGAATCTAAGTTCCAAAACATCATCTTTAAAATGGTTTAAAAACTCATATAAACCCAATTATATGTTGAATACCCTTTTTAAACCTTAGTTCCAAATCATTGAATTCAATTTCAAATATTGAATTCGAATTTAAATCAAATTATTTAAATTTCAAAACTCAATCAAGTTATTCAAAATAACTTTTTTTTTGAATTCATTTTCAAAAGCTTTCAATTCTAATTCCAAAACTATTTTGGATTCAAAAATTCAATTTTAAAACAATCTCAAAAATTTGTGACTTAACCCATTTCCACGTGCAATCCATATTTGTGTGTGTAGTGTAGTCCAGGGGTTTTACACAATAGTGCACAACATCAATCATATCAATATCGATAAGCGGTATAACTCATAACACTTATCTTCATCCATAAATTCATAGATAAAGTAAATTTCAATCGCAGAAATTCACTATTATGATTCAATGTGGGTTTCGAATAACCAACTGGAATCCGACTCCCTGTCACATCGAAATTCAAATGTCGTTCTACAGGTCAAGGGTTTTCATATTCATACAATAGGATACTCGTCACAAATATATCAGCTCAGCACAAAACATTACATAGCATCACATCACATATCAAATATATCAAACCATCACATAGCATTCAATAACAATCAAACATCTTTGATTAAGGTGAATAAATCGTGTGGTTATAGATTTATTACCCACATAATTACTTCCATTTGTAAACAATGATTAATTATCATTAACTATAATTAATTAAGTCTTAACCACCTTCATTTATTAATCATTTCTTTAATTAATTAACTTAATTAATTAACTTTAATTGCAATTAATTAAATCTTAATCACTTTTATAAATTGGCCTTTAATTAATTACTTTAATTAATGAATCCTTAATTATTAATTAAATCTAATTATAATTAATTATTCTTTAATTGATAAATCTTAATTTAAATCACCCTAATTAATTAACAACATTAATTAATTATGCTTAAAGGTAATTACCTTTAATATTTGATTTATAAATCTTTAATCTTCAATCATCTATTCTTAATTACTTTCACTAAATAATTATTATTTTTATTAAAAACATTCATTAATTAAACTTAATTAGAAATTAACTTATCTTAATTACTCTTATTAAGTAATTAACTATAGATAATAAATTTCCTTTAACAATATGTTAATTTAAACTTTAAAAGTAAATTAACAATTTTAAAACTCTTTAACAAATCCTTAATATTATGGAGTAAAACTTTCAAAATAAAGTTTATAATTTTTTTTTTAAACATTCTAATATTATTAAGTTAAAATAACCTTTAAAAATAAAGGTGGTATTTATTTTAAATCATTTTAAAAACTTGGTAATTTAAAACATCTTTATCAAAAACTCGAAGTTGTTCTAACAAAAATTGTTTTCAAAGTGAACTTGAATTTCCTTTAAAGGCTGAACTGTTTCTGCCCAACAATTTACCCGGGCCAATCACAATTTTGCTCCGAACCACCCATCTACCTGCTTCGAGTTTCATTAGAAACTTTCCCGAGACCTCTCCTTCACGTTCGATTCTTCTTCTTCAGTTTCTCGAGTTCCACTTCGAGTCCCGCCCTTTGTTCTCCCGTGCTCGAACGCGAGCCATCTTCTTCCCCAAATCAAAACTTTCCCCAGTGCACACACGTACACGGTGCACGTGCACAGTCGCACGGCGGCGCTCCGACCCCTATCGTGATCACCCCCACTTCATTGATGACCCATACGAACATCACAAACTTCCAGTTCACCTCGAAATCTCCTGAAATCGATTTTTGAATTATTGCCTTCACCTGGAAACGAACTCGAATCATGAATCCACCTTGCCAACGACGTTTCCGACCACCTGGCACCATGTCGCACCACCCAAAGACACGTCACACGATTACTCTTCGATTCCCCTTGGACCGGTTACACTCGATCCTTCCACGGTAACGAACGAGCTCAAAACCCATCACTGACAAAAACAGGCTTTCAAACCCTAAATTGGTTTCGCGTGGCCACCACGATTGATGAGAAAATTTGTGATCATTTTTTCTACGACCCTCATCACATTATCCCCTTCCAGATTCAATCTCGAGACTTTGTTTCTCTTAGGTCGACCGATATTGACTAAAATTTGATTTTCGTTCCTCTCGTGAATTCACCTACCTCACTTACTTAAAAATCTTGATATCCATACTAAAAATCGTTGTTTACCAACACGAATTCAAATATGAATTCAAAACTTAAAAACGTAACAATCAAAATTTTGACTTGAGTTGGTTCTCTCAGTCATTTATTATATTAGTAATGCTATATGTGATGATGTCTAATAATATGTTAAGAATTTATATTATGATCATTCAAAAAAACTTTTATTCGAACCTCAATGCCTAAAGGGGAGTTAGAAGGTTGGATTCAGAATTTTGAACAGGTTTAGAACCTGTTATGTTTAAACAGAAACATGGTTTGCCTGTTTCCAAACATATATGTAGATGCTTGAGTTTTTGCATTTATTCGAGTTTCACTGCAAATCCTTGTTTCAGATAAAAATTTACTTTCTGATCTTCTTAAAGATATTATTAAGAGCTAAATTATGATTTAACAAACACATTTTGTTTGAAGCCTAGGGTCTAAAGAGGCTTAGAAAAATAAGGATTTGGATTTTTATAAATTTGTTAAAGCCTGTACTTCAAATTAGAGAAGCATATGCATATTACAGACATGCATACACTACACAGACATGCAAACTTGATACACATTCATTCATCATTTCTCATAACAACCACTTAACCAAAACATCAAATATATCACAGATCTCAAATTTAAATAAGTTAATTTGCTCACCTGGAATGGTTTAACAGAAAGAAACAGAGACAGAGAGGAACAGAGAGTTTCAAATGAGAATGGCCTGGAAAGAAAGATTTGAACTTGCTTCGAGAACATGAATTTGTTTTCAGAGGAGATTACAAGCTGAAAGGTTTTAATCTTCTTTCCTGAGACTTGAATCTGGAACTCATAAATTAAATCTTTGCTTAATCACCATTTATTTGTTTATTCATTTCATCAATAAGCAAAATTTAGATTTACTTACCTACAGTTTTGTTTTAATGCAACAGAGAAAGACTTTGGTCTGCTGCTTGAAGACTGAGTTTTGATCTGGTATTTGAAACTTGATTTCCTTTTTCTCTTTTTTTTTTCTCTCTTTTTTTTTTTTCAACTTGAAAACAGAATTTACTTTAGCATATAACCTGACTGGGTCCTGCAGCTTAAATTGATAAAATTGTTTAAATCTTTTTGCTTAAATACTGATCAACAATATTAGATTCACATTTTTAAAGAAAGAATTTACTTGCCTTTTATTACTCCCAGAGAACTGTATTTGATTCCCATATCTGATTTTTTTTTCCCAGTTTGAATTTGTTGAAACTTACAGATTTTGACAAGAGGATGGAGTTTGCATTTTTGCTTTCCAGGTTTGAAAATGCTGATGCTTTTTGAAAACAGATTTGCTTCAAATTTGTTTTAGGCTTGAGAACTTGAAGACTGGAAAGCTTGGTACTTGATTTCTTAATTCTTCAGGTGGCTTTGAACTCAACTTGATTTTGTACTTTATATTTTTTTTCTAACTGAAAATAACTCGGTTTACACCTCTTCTTCCTATTTTGGGAGTTGAGATATGAGATTCTCAAATCTTTGGCTACTGATTTTTTCAGTTTTTGCTAAGTTGTTTTATGATGGTGTATGGGAAAATGAAGAGTTTGTGTAATTTTTTAATCTTATTATTTAATTTTATTAGATATGGTGAATGCCATTTGTATAAAATCATTATAACTTTTAGATTTTGTTAACTCCTACACTCCATTCTCACATGTGCATGTTTGTATATGTTTTACTTTTAAAATTTTAAAGACAAAAGAAATTTTTTTCTTATAAACTTAATTTTTTTTAAATGCTACTTACTTTTTAAAAACATCTAAAAATTTCTAATTAAATCACAATTTATTTCCAAAAATTAATTTAATTGCCAATTTAAACTTAATGAATTTCAGGAATGTTACAGAGATGGTACTGTGCGTTCTGATGACGTGGCATGGAAGAGGTGGTGTTGCGTTCTTTTCTTATTTATTTTTAATTTTGTTTTCAAATGCTTAAATCGCGGTAACTTCTTCATACGATATCCGTTTCACGCGAGATTTTTTTATTAGGATCGTAATAAAGTTCCGGACTTGATGACGTTGGTTTGGACGGATTCTGAGACCGTCGAATTTTTGGGTTTAAATTGGATTTAAATTCAATTTAAATCCCAAAGGTTAGTGTTTTAACCCACTCACAACTTCTAAAATTTCTTATGTTTGTTAAATTGATTTATGATATGAGTAGAAATTCATTTATGACTGTTTGGCATATTTTATTCATCATCTCAGTTAAATCGTATTTATTTAATTTAACTATTAATTAATTTATTATTGCATATAAATTGACAGTTAAAATTTATTTATTTTACATATAAACTGCTAGTTAAACAGTTATTTATTTATTTGAATATAAACTGTTCGTTGATACCTGTTATATTTTATATGCTCTATTGATGTTTGTTTGAATTGATGATGATTGAAATAAATTGATTGATGATTGATATTGGATGAATGGATGATGTGTTCTATATTATATAAACTGCAAGTTATCATGCATTTCATTTCATTCGGGATTGCGGTTTGAAATGACATACAACTGCATTTTTATTTTTAAATTGCAGATTGAAATGATAAATATCCGTATCACTTGACCATAGGATAGAAAATTGTATACAGGCACCGCGATATATATATATAAAATGATTTTTGAAATGATTTTTATGGTTTGGATATGATACGGTTTAATAAATATTAAATTTGGTATGATATAAATATATTTTATATATACATATATAGTTAAATTGTTGAATTTAAGCTATGCATAAATCTGTTAAATAAAAATGAATAAGTTGAAAAATGGAATTTGATAATTTATATTATATGATTAAGTACAGGTTTAAGATCTTGTATATATATATATATATATATAGAGTTTTAAATGATTCAAATCAATTAAGATTGAAAGATAAATTGGAAATTAATTGGAATTGAGCTTATTTAAAATTTTAACTCTATAGGTTGATGTTAACTTATTAAAATTGGAAATTTTAGGTATGATATTTATAACTGGATTTAATGAATAATTCTAGTATAAATAAATGGAAGGAAATATTTAGTGTTAATAAATTGAGTTTTATTTTAATGGTTAGGGATTAATCATGTAAACCTTTCAAAACTAAATAATAGGAAAATGAATTATTGAATAGAAATTCCCAACCTTAGTTTGAAATTCATTAAATACTCAAAGTTTGAAAATATTGAAATCGAAGTGTTTTATTCAAACTGAAAGTGAATCTAAAAGTTATGGGTTTAGACTGAATTTAAAATGAATAAAAAATTATGAAGGCGTGGAAATTATTTACTTTTAAAGAAATTTTAAATTCAACTATTTTATTTTATATACTGTTGAATATCCAAACCATTTAAGTTTTTAAAGTTATGGTTTTAAAACTATGGATTTCGAAGTATTATGTTGAAAGTTAAATTTCAAATATTTGGTTTCGAGGTATTATAAATCTTAAAAGTGGCATGATTTTGGAAAAGAAATATATTTGAAATAAAATGATATCATATTTATTTGGGTTTTAAAAGGAAATGATATCGTATTTATGGGGTTTGAAATGGATAATTATATTCTGGTTTTGAAAGTATAATTATTTTTAAATGACCGCGCTGTATAATAACGTTTGGTTGTTGAAGAGACCAGGATCGGAAGTTGTCATACCCTCTGCTAACCTCGAAAACCACTTTAACAACCGTGTACGCGGTGGAGATTCCAGAATGAAGTAGGTTGGTGGCGGCGTTTCCTTTAAGGTAAATACGTGGACCCGACACCTGTGAGTTGGCATAAGGTGGCTAAAACAGGAGCGATTCTCGGGCCAAGGGGGTTAGCGTCCTTTATCGGACACCCATATTCGATACTATACTCTGACTTTGGATTGATTCGGTGGCCACCTTTACTTTTGATTTTAGGGGGAGTTTGTTCGAGGTGGGCGGTAGCTGCGGCTATGCGTTACCACCAGCCCGGATGCGTAATTGGTATATCTACCCTGGCATTGCCTAGTTGTGTCGTGTCACCTACCCTATCGCGCCTTATACGATTTGATCGTATCCATTTCAGAGATAAACAGAAATAGAGCTATGGGATGAACCAGTATCAATGGGACACGATTAGGAAAAGACATGAATGGATTTCAAAACGAGGGAAAATTCCAAAGATTCAAAGAAGATCCTAATCAAAGAGGGTCCTAACAAAGAAATATTAAGCTTGAACGAATATGATTTTGTAATTAATTTTACTCCGTGTGCTAAGTTTTTGCCTAAATCAGAGCTCTAATACTAACTGTAATGACCAGGCTATTTCGAACCATTCGCATCCACGCATGTCGGACTTGAATTGCTCAAAATGTCAGATTGTTAATTTATATTTGGCAAAACTTAGCATATACAGTAAATAAACCAATCATAAAATCAAAGACACAGAATATTACAACAATAAACAGTGGAATAGATAGTAGTAGTTCATGAAGCTACTATAAAACATCAGAGTCTGAAACAAAATACAACAGAATCTCAAATACAAATGAATCTCTAATACATAAGCAACTAACGAGTCTGAGCATAAATGACTGGAATAAACTGAAATGACTGAAAGCTGGATAGATAGATCTTCAAACAAAGCTCCAATCTCCAAAGGTGAGTCTCAAATGATGTGGCACTTAGTCTGACCCGAGCATAAAGCAAAACACGAAACACTCGAGTCAGGATTAACATTCTTATATCCATAAATTTAACTCAAGTGAAATGTCAACTGGAATATAAGTAACTTAAAGGATGTTTGGGATACCCATCCTCTAAGGATCTGTGGAACTATCCACTATGTAATAACATAAGCTATTATCATATGTCTACCAGTAAAGTAAAGTATTAAAATAGCGTTAAGGCATTACCCATATCCCCCTTAACAGATTTTATATAATGCCATAGTCCATACAGTACTGTAAACTCACCCGCAGACGGGCTATTAGGGAGAACTCCATAGGTACTACATAAACCAAACTCATAGAAGGCTCGATAAGGCAAGTGACAAGGCACACGAGGCAATGGCAGGGTAGATATATCGTTTGCGCATTCGGACTGGTGGTAATGCATAGCAGCTACTACCGCCCACCTCGAGACACACTCCCAAATCAAAGGTGCACCCAGTCAAATCACAAAGCGATAGAATGGTATCGAAGAAATGTGTCCGGTAGGAGGAATGACCTCACTTGGCCTGGCGTGGATCCTATTTTAGCTACATCAAGCCGACTCACGGGAGTCTGGGCTACGTTAATACCTCATATAGAATCATCACCAAACCATCCTACTTCATTCTGGAATCTCCACCATGTACACAATTGTTAAAGTGGTTTTTGGTATTGGCAGAGAGTATAAGAATATCCGATCCCGATCTCTTTAACAACCAAACGTTTATTTCACGACGTGGACATTTCATTTCAAATAGTTCATACTTCATATCAAAATATCATATTCATATCAAAATATCATATTCATTTCAAAACCATATCAATTCGATATCATTATTCACTTAAAAAAATATTCATTTCCAGAATCGTAACACCTTAAAAATTATAACACTTTCGAAATCATAACACTTTCGAGATCATAACACTTTTGAAATCATAACACTTTTAAAATCATAACACTTCCGTAATCATAGAAATTCCAACATAAATAGTTTAGATATTGAAAACTATATAAATACTAAATAGTTATAAATTAAAATGGTTTATATATTAAAAAAATTATATATTAAAAAGTTATAAATTAAAATAGTTTATAAGTTAAATAATGTATATGTTAAAATAGTTACAAATTAAAATAGTTTATATTTATTTAAAGACATAATACTGAAATAGTTTCTAAATTAGAATTTGTTGTGAGAAATGCGGATTACGGATCTCAAGGCTAGAATAACACAAGAGGGATGGGGTGAATAGTGTTTTGTGGATGTTCTAAATCTTTTTGAAACTTATGTAATTTAATCACCAACAAATGCAATGCACAGACACAGATATAATAATAGAATCAGACACAGATGCAAATAATAAATAAAAGCAGTAAAGAAAATAACACACTAGGATTTTATAATGGTTCAGAGTTACCTTACATCCAGTCCTACATAATTATACGGATTTCTTTTCAAAATAATCTCCCAGATTACACCCTCGATTTCAGGGCTACAAGGTACACACTCCTGTATTCAAGTCCGGGGCAAACTCGCTTGATTTACCAGGCCACAAGATCACCAAGTCGGTTTCCGGAGCAACAATCACACCCAATTGATTTCAACGCTCAACCGCACGTTTTCTTCTACAGTTTCATTTACAAATAATCCTATAACTTGGAATAGCACTGATATCTTATGGAGAGAGTGGAAGAGAATCAAATAAGAGATAATCAAGTTTGATTCACTTGGCATTTCGGTAGAGTATAGTTTGGGATTCTTTAGAATAAACGTGGAAGATGAAAAGGAGAGAAAACAAGTGAAATCTTATTAAAAATTCGTTTAGAACTATTGGTATTTATAGAAAATCAAAAGCCATATCTATTCGTAAAAGGATACGACGAATAGATACTTCTTTTGAAAATTTGAATTTTGAATTTTAACGGGCACCATGTCGACATGGGGGGTAGGAGTATGTCGACATGCCCTATGCAAAAATGTTAATTTTGATTTTCTTATTAAAATTGGTTTCTATAATTTTTCAAAACAATTTCTAAACTTTTATAAATATATTTGAGTATAGTTTAAACATATAAAAGTAATTTTTAATATATATAATCTTAATTTATAAAATTATTTAAAATCTGAGTATATTTAAAAGATAAATATTTAAAACAAGAGATAGTTTAAAATCAAGGACAATTTTGAAATCAAAATATTGAAAATGATAAAGATAATTTTGAGGCTAAAATATTTCAAAGTAGAGAGATGTCTTTTTGAAAAGAAGGTTTTGAAAACATTTAAAATAAGAGATATATTTTTGAAAAGCATTTTCATAGAATTAGTGGATATCAAAATAAGGCTACTATATGTTCCACTTGATATTGTCGTAGGTTCCATCCCACTAGGGTTCCATCCCTTTAAGAGGCTCGAAGTGGATTCCATTCCACGAATAAATTTCGAATAAAGATGTAAGTGCTTTCAAGAAGTTTTAACATAATTCTAGACTCAATATTTATCCTGTACTTTGAAATCTTGAACTCTTGATATCTTGATACTCATGAGTCCTCAATCTTGATATCTTCAATCTTTAATCTCTATACTGTACAGTCTTCATTCTTGGTACCCGTATGGTTAAATCCTTCATATACATATATATATATATATAAACTATAATGTTAGTATTTATATTTTATAACAAGTCCTAAGGTTGTTGTCATCAAAACTATCATCTCAAGGACTAACAATCTTCCCCCTTTTGATGTTGAAAACCTATGTTTATAAAATATACTTCACCCTCACAATAACTCCCCCTAAAACTAATAACTCCCTCTTAATCTAAGCCTAACAACTTTAGCTACTCTATTTTATATTTGTTCCCATTTGTCATCAAAAAAAACTAATCCTATAATTTTCTATATATATAACTCCTCCTTAATCTAATACTATCTAAACTAAATAATAATAAGGAAGTATAATAAGCGAAATAAATTTATTATATACGATGTTATATTTACATACATACATATATATATGGATTATAGACACACAAATATATTTAAGTACATAAATTATAGAATTACACTTCTAACGAGAGTTTTTGATAATTGGAGATTTGTGAATTGAACAATTTGGATAATGAAAACAAAAGTTTCCACATTGTTTAACTAAATTCCCATCTTTGTCAAAACATACTTCGCCTACGCAAACCACCTTGTCGTCTTCTTCCATAAGTGCTTCTTCCTCTTCTTCTTCCTCTTCCTCTTCGTGTTCTTCGCTGTGCTCTAAAGAGTTATGTACTTGGATGTTGGGAGAATCTTCTTTAATCACAATAGGATTTTCATGATTATCAATTAGGAATTTTTGCAAATTCCGAAGAATTTTTCCTTGCTTTTCTTGTTCTTTTGCCATCTTTATTTGCACAACTTGAAGTTCAGTCAACATTTGTATTGCATCCTTCAAAGATTCTTCAATCGTTATCACGCGTGCCAGCGTAGTGCGTTGAAATGGTCCAAAATGAGGAGAAGGAAAAGAAATTGTGTCATTTTGGTTTTATTTAATGGAGGAGGCCATTAGTTTTAATTTTCAGGAGTTTAATACAGAGATAGAGAAGCGAGAAGACAGAAAAATTCGAAATACATAGGCTTATATAACTACCAAATTATTTTTAGAGTGAAAATCAAATTTTCAAAATTTTCCATTTTATGTCGACATGGGTGGTAGGGTTATGTCGACATACCTATGAAAAAATTTGGTTTTCTTTTATACCTTTGTTTAAATGTTAGTATATCTATATTCTATATTTGAGTTATTGAACAAATGCCTAGTTCTCTTCTTAATTTAGTAAATATAGATTTATTTAAGGATTTGGCTAAAATATCAGCAATTTGATTCTCAGAGTTGATAAATTCAAGAGAAATAATCTCTTTACTTATATTATCTCTGAGAAAATGATGTCTGATATCAATACGTTTAGTCCTAGCATGATGAGTAGGATTTTAAATAAATTTCTTACACTAGTATTATCACAATAGATTGGTGATTTTGAAATTGTTAATCCAAAATCTTTTAAGGTTTGTTGCATATAAATGACTTGAGAGCAAGCCAAAGCAGCAGAGATATATTCTGCTTCAGTTGTTTCAACGGTATTTTGCATTTCACTAAACCATGAAACCAGAGAATGCCCCAAAAAGTGACACGTTCCACTTGTACTTTTTCGGTCAGATTTGCAACCAGCATAGTCAGCCTTATAATAAGAGATTAAATCTAATGAATCATTTTTAGGGTAAAATGAACCATAGTCAAAAGTATGCTTAACATATCTTATGATACGTTTCACAGCTTTTAAGTGAGTCTCTTTGGGTTGAGATTGATATCTTGCATAGAGACAAACACTATGCATGATATCAGGTCTACTCGCAGTGATATAGAGTTGTGATCCAATCATTCCCCTATATAGTTTTTGATTTATACCTTTTGAAAGATCTTCTTTATTTAAATCTTCAATGGTTGCCATGGGAGTGGGTTTTCCACTCGCAATAGTCATACCAATTTTACTAACTAGATCCCTAGCATATTTTTCTTGACTATAAAAATAGCGTTATCTAATTGTTTTATTTCTGAACTTAAGAAGAAAATAAGTTCACCATATGACTCATCTCAAACTCTTTCGTCATTATTTCAGAAAACTCTTTATTCATTTCATGATTAGTTGATCCAAAAATAATATCATCTATATAAATTTGTACTAGTTGGATATCATTTTTATTTCTTTTAATGAAAAGAGTATTATCTACTTTACCAATTTCAAAATTTGATTGTAATTAAAAAGATCTTAGTCTGTCATACTATGCTCTATGAGCTTGCTTCAGAACATATAGAGCTTTCTTACATTTGAAAACATGGTTTGGAAATTTTTCATCTTCAAATACCGGAGGTTGTTCAACGTAAACTTCCTCTTTAACAAAACCATTTAGAAAAGCACTTTTAACATCCATTTGCAATAATTTGAAATTATTATAATTTTCGAAAGCAAGTAGAATTCTAATTTCTTCTAATCTTGCTATGGGTGCAAAGGTTTCATCAAAATTTAAATGTGAGAAATGTCGATTACGGATCTTAAGGCTAGAATAACACTAGAGGAGGAGTGAATAGTGTTTTGTGGATTTTCTAAATCTTTTCGAAACTTATGTAATTTAATCACCAACAAATGCAATACAAAGACATAGATATAATCACAAAATCAGACACAGATGCAAATAATAAATAAAAGGAGTAAAGGAAAGAACACACCAGGATTTTATACTGGTTCAGAGCTATCCTACATCCAGTCCTGCACAATTGTACGGATTTCTTTTCAAAATAATCTCCCATATTACACCCTCGATTTCAAGGCTATGAGGTACACCCTCCTCTATTCGAGTCTGGGGCAAACTCTTTTGATTTACCAGGCCATAAGATCACCTAATGGATTTCCGAGGCTACAACCACACCCAATTGATTTCAAGGCTCAACCACACCTTTTACTCAACAGTTTGATTTACAAATAATCCTATAACTCTGAATAGCACTGAGATCTTATGGATAGAGTGGCAGAGAATCAAACAAGAGATAATCAAGTTTGATTCACTTGAAATTTCGGTAGAGTATAGTTTGGGATTCTTTAGAATAAATGTGGAAGATGAAGAGGAGAGAAAACAAGTGAAATCTTATTAAAAATTCGTTTAGAACTAGTGGTATTTGTAGAAGATCAACATCCATATCTATTCATGAAAGGACACGACGAATAGACACTTCTTTTCAAAATTTAAATTTTGAATTTTAACGGGCACCATGTCGACATAGAGGGTAAGAGTATGTCGACATGATCTAGGAAAAAATGGTGATTTTGTTTTTCTTATTAAAATTGGTTTCTATAATTTTTCAAAACAATTTCTAAACTTTTATAAATATATTTGAATATGTTTAAACATATAAAAGTAATTTTTAATATATATAATCTTAATTTATAAAGTGATTTAAAATTTGAGTATATTTAAAAGCTAAATATTTAAAACAAGAGATAGTTTAAAATCAAGGATAATTTTGAAATCAAAATATTAAAAATGATAAAGATAATTTTGAGGCTAAAATTTTTCAAACAAGAGAGATGTCATTTTGAAAAGAAGGTTTTGAAAACATTTAAAATAAGAGATATATTTTTGAAAAGCATTTTCATAAAATTAATGGATATCAAAATAGGACCACTATACGTTCTAGTAGATATTATCGTGGGTTCCATCCCACTAGCATTCCATCCCTTTAACAGGCACGAAGTGGATTCCATTCCACGAATAAATTTCAAATAAAGAGGTAAGTGCTTTCAGGAAGTTTCAACATAATTCTTGACTTAATACTTATCTTGTACTTTGAAATCTTGAACTCTTGATATCTTGATCCTCATGGGTCTTCAATCTTGATATCTTCAATCTTGAATCTCTATACAGTATAATCTTTATTCTTGGTACCTATATGGTTAAATCCTGCATATACATATATATCTAAACTATAATGTTAGTATTTATATTTTATAACAAGTCCTACGGTTGTTGTCATCAAGACCATCATCTCAAGGACTAGCATTTGTTCATCCAATTCCACAAATCGATTCAAATCAACTTAAATTCCAAAAACTCAATTTCAATCAATCCTTATTCAACACTTTCAATTTAAAAGGTTAAAGATTGAATTCAAATTCCCAATAAAATGTTTCAATTTTTATTGATTTCCAATCCAGGTTTTAACTATCATTTCAAGTCCAATAATATTCAAAGTTTAAATATTCAAACATTTACAATAAAGTTTCATTTATATTTCAACATTTAACTTTAAATTTTATTCAAATTGGAAATATTCACTTCATCATTTTAATAACAATTAAAAAAATTCAATTTATAAATTTAAATCAATATTAAATATCCAGTCTCAATTTTTTTCTTATAATTAAGAATATTCACTTAATCACTTTTTATCAAATCAAGTTATCAATCATATCTATTAAAATCTCAAAATCAATAAGTTCAAATAAATTCTTTTTAAATTCAATTATTAACTAATTTAAATTCCAACTCAACATTAATTTATCTTCCCAACCTTTATTATTAAAGTTATTAATTTTTTTAATATTAATTTAAATTTAACAAATACTTAAACATATTATAAACCAATTTAATTAAATTTCATTAAATTAAATCTTATTATTAAATTTATTTTGTATTAAATCTTATTTTACATATTTTTAAAATAATAAACTTATAAGAAAAATCTTAAAAATTATATTTCCAGAACTAAATTATAAATAAAAATTTCCTAAACATATTATTTTGAAAAAAATCTAAGTTTTATACATATATAAAAATAGAATTTATATATTTCATTTAAAATCAACATTCATTAAAACCCATATATTTCCTTTCAACTTTAGAAATCATTTCAAAATATAGACCAACGATGTCCATATATAATTTTCTATCCTATGGCCAAGTGATATGGATATTTATCATTTTAATCCACAATTTATATTTAATATTTACGGGTATATATCATTTCAACTCGTAATCCCAAAATTTAAATTAAATGAAAAATCGTTTGGGTTTATCATTTCTACCCATAACGGTTTCCTTTAATATATAATATCATTTGGGTATATATCATTTCCACCCATAGGGAATTCTAAACTAACAAGGAACATGTAGAGCGAGGGAAAATGCGATAAAAATAAAACATGACAACAACAGGCATATATCATCGGTAACAAATTAAATACAATATATACAACTGGTTATATTGTCATATCATAGGTAAACAATTGCAGAAAATGGCATGTCATGTTTTACAATTAAACAACTTGATAATTCTAATTTAACAACATATTTCCATCGTCCTTTCAAGTGAATTAAATTTACTAAATATAAGAATGTTAATCATGAGTTATTGCTCAACTTTCGAGGCTAGAGAGATTTGATAGTACGACAAGCTGCGAATTTTTTTTTTGAATCACAATCTCTACCACAAATCCAAAGCAAAGCAAAGCGAAGCTGGCACGACCTTGGACTCGATGGATCCAATAAAGCAAATATATGTTGCTTTATATTTTAAAATCTAAATTTTAAAACAAGTATTTAAAATAAAATCTTTAATTTTTATATTTGAAGTCAATATTAAATTTTAAACACACACACACATATATAAAATCAATATATATATATATATATATATATATATATTCCAAAATCATCATTTCTTATAATACAAATATTAAAAATCAAAGTATATATAATTTACATTTTAAAACCAATACTTCAAACCCATAAAACAAAACATATACTATAAAATCTATCACATATATTTTTAAAATATCTCTATGTATTATATTTGAAACCAATCATATATGTATGATCACTACACAGCACTAACATGAAGTCAAATATATATATATATATATATATATATATAATTTAAATATCTATACTTAAAAACCAAAACACATGTACTTATATATAACTAATATATATATATATATGTATGTATATATATAACCTTACATATATATTATATTTCTCAATCAATAGTTTATATTTCAAAATCATCAATTTTTTTCTTAAAACAATACTGAGAAAAATCTCTATATATATAATCAAGTCCATATATACATATATTATATTTCCCAAAATACGTTAATAAAATCAAAATATATATTATACCTTTTTTTTATATTTGTAAGAGAAGCTGCTGCGACTATTTGTGGCGAAGGGTTCTCTGAAGATGCGGAGGCAGAGGAAGGTTTTAAGTGAGATGTAGGCTGCTGGCCAATGGGCTGTTGATTGCGATGCGGCGATGGTGGTGCTGTGCTTGGTCGAGATATGGTTGCCCGGTACTGGTGTGAGGTTAGGGTGATCGATTGGAGGCTGGAGGGGGTCTGGGTGGGCATGAAGTTTGATGTAGGTGGAGCATGGTGGGTTTTCAGTTTGGTGAAGGAGCTGTGGCGTTCATGCCCGGCTAGGGAGAGTCGGAGGGAGGCTCGGTGGTGACTTGATGCGGGTGGCGCTACTGTAGTATGGGGACATGGGTGGAGGAGGTCATGGGTTAGCATCGGTTGGAGGGGCCAGGGGAGAGGTGTAACGACCCAGGATTTCCGACCTAGTTTAAAATTTTAAAACCCATCATTTCAATATTAAATTTTGAAATTTATAAACAATCTCAATTTACGTCCAAACTTTATTTATGAGATACGTCCAGTTAGATATGAATATAGAAAAAATTTCGGCGTAAATATTACAATAAATTTCGTTCGCGTTTTACCGTATATCAGTTCATATAAAGCTGCGTAAAATTTATCTTTCAAATCCAAATATTTTTGCACGGTTATGTTGTAAAAATTATTCTGATCAAGATAATGTAATTCGTTTCGTCAAAAACTGTCATCACCTTTTTCGTTTAAATTATTTCGCAAAACGAACAATTTAAGCTGCGTAAATTCGATTTTTTATAAAACCATTGTGTCACAATTATCTGTGTACCGTTGGAAGTGCATCGTCGCACTGATCAAAACGGTATATTTATTCGTGCTAATCGGAGTCCGATGGAAATCATCGCGTTAATTTAATCGTTTCAAATGGACTGGTTAAACTACAAACAGCCCAAATTCTTTAGCCGTGTCTAAAAGAAAGTTTGAAAATAAAACTAAGCAGATGCATTTAAGGTGGTAGTTGGAAGCTGGGGGGGCTAACTTTGGAAAAGTACGTGTCTTTTGGGTAAGCTCTTAAATTTATTTCTGTTACTCAAATTTTTTTTAAAGTTAAAAGTTGAATTACATTTCATTCTCGTTCACTGTTCCTATTCTCATTTTTCAAGCTTCAAGTAAACATCTCTTCTTCCTTTCTAATTTTAATTTCTTCTTCATATTTTCATTCCTCTGCAAAAATAAATATAAAAGGGGCATGGCCGAAGCATGCAAAGATCTCCCACTCCACCTCACCTCTCCTCAGCCTCTCCTCCTTTCTTTTTTCTTCTCATTTCTTCCTGTTAATAAAATGAATATGGCCGAAGAAAAGAAAAAAAAAACAAACGAAAGAGCAGGCCGAGACCAAAAGGGGAAGCACGCACAAAATTTTCCACTCTCCATTCACCAAGGCCGAAACATCCCCTTCACCTCAAACCGCACCTCGCCTCCAGTTGAAACCGCGCCTCCAACACCCGCACTTTCCCTCACCTTCACTTCACCACTACCGAGAACATCGTGCTCCTGTAGATTTGCTGCTTTAAAAAAAACAGAAGAAAGAAAGTATCGTGTGTAATGTTTTGTGTGTGCGTGTGCATGAATATGGGTGAAATGTGTTTCGAGTGTTTCGTGTGTGCGTGGTGTGTTTGGTGTGTGCGCGTTTTATAAAAAAAAAAGAAATATGGGTAAGTCGCGTGCGTGATGGGATCACGACTAGAAGAATGGAGGTCAGGGAGCGAAAAAAGTTAAGGGTGATTTACAAATAAAATACACTTTACCTTTTTATGGCTTCATGAAGTAAGACAATTATTTACTTGTTACTGTAGACAGTTACAGAATTATTCATTTTTTGGGATTATAAGAGTTATTGTGTTCTTAAGAGATCTTAGCTAAACTACGGTCCTTGGATTACGTAAACATCAGATACAATATTAGACACTATTACATATTACTATGTTTAATATCATATACCCTTATCTATTTTGCAAATATATGTCAGATTATTTTGAGAAATTGTTTTGACTTTACCCCTGGTGTTAGTTGGGATATTTGATTTAATCGAAATCTTTATCATGTATTGTCATTTTCCTAGGGAGATGGACCTGTGCTCGGTCTTCTTTAATCTGAGATATTTCCAAATAGAATTCGAGCAAAGGTAAGGTCCATATGCATGTGTGTACACTGGGTGGTGAACTTCTTTGTCAGATTGCTATTTTTACGGTTGAAGGAGGAAGTTGATTGACAACAAAGTGGAATGGTTTGCATGTGCGTAGATTTGCAGGCTTGATTTAAAAACAAAAAAATGATTTGTGCATGCATAAGTATTGCGTGCGTGTTGTAGCATGATAAAGGAGAGTAGAAAAAAAATGAAACTGTGATGTGAAGAAGAGTTGGGTTGAGGGGGTGCACATACGTAAATTTTGTATATGCGTCTGGTTGCTGCAAGGTGATAGTTTGTTTGTTTTTTTTAAAAAAAAACAAAAGAAAATGTTTGGAGAAGCACACTGTTACTTCCAATCAGTGCTGAGAAATATATATACTGTATATATTTTGGTTGCTAAAAATACTAACCAACTTTTCTTTTCTCGTTGTGTGCAGAAGCGACCGGTTAAGCTTTTTGCAGCAGCATCGATTTTCAGCTTTCGTCTTTCTCCGTCGTTGGTAAGCGCATTTATACAATTTTATAAATTATATATATGAACGTTCATTGATTAATATTGTCTTTCTTTTGTCGATATTTGCAGTGTCCGTTGTTCGTATTATACCGACTTCATTCGTGCTTCTTCGTGCTTCGCTGTCAATTTCTTTATCCATGAAAGGTGAAATAAATTTTCACGACTTATATTCTTATACAAGTTTGAATGCTTTCTATGTGATTTGATGCTATTTGTTATTGTTAAGTTAAATTGAATTGATATAGGAAAGTTAAACTGATTTATATGTTGAATTGAATTGGTTAAATATGACCTCCTTTAATTGTTAGGTTAATTGACGCATAGGAAATTGATAAATTACACTCTGAACCTTTGAACGTATATTGGACTGAAATTGAACGACAAGTGAAAACCGTAATGTAATAATCTTTAATCTACATGAAATGACAGTGTAAATTCTAGAAATAATTATATTAATTTGCATAAATAACAAATGTAAATTAATACGATTATTTCGGGATTATTTAAATAAATTGTTGAATTATTATGTATGGATGTTGTTGCTTGTTTATTTACTTTGACACCATCCCAGTTATCACACTGCAAGTTCCCTTTGTATGCTTTGATTTTTGAATTGAAATGGAATCAGGTTGAAATGATAAATAACCAAATAACTTGACTTAGGATAGAAAAGTAAATTAAACCCGATTGGTCAATGTTTTGATTTAAATAAAATAAAAATTTTATTTGAAAAATAATAAAGTTTTGAAATAAATTTGAATTTAAATTTGAACGAAAGGAAATGTGAATATTGGAAATTTAACCAAATATTAACGTTGTAATTGACAAAAGAACATTGTTAAAAATTTAATTATTAATAATTAAGTTTTGAAATTAGTAATAATTAATTTGGAATTATTATTAATTAATTTAGAATTATAAATAATTAAGTTTTGAAATTATTAATAATTAAGTTTTGGAATTATTAATAATTAAGTTTTGAAATTATTAATAATTAAGTTTTGAAATTATTAATAATTAAGTTAAATTTATTAATAATTAAGTTTGGAATTAGTGATGACTAAGATTTGAAATTTTTGATACGTTAATGAGATTGAATTACTTAAAAATTAAGTTGAATTGAATTTTCTTATTAAGTGAAATTGAATTTCTTGAATAAGTGGAACGGACTCCCTTTATTAACTTAGTTTGAAGTGTAACGAAGGCAACAAATGAATTAAATTGAATTTCTTTAACAAGAAATAAAAATGCGTTTTATCGAAACAAATGAAAGACTTGAAATTAACAGAATTGGATTTGTCAAATTTAATTTAAATTTGTAGGCTTTGATAATGAAATTGAACTTAAGTATTTTAATGAATTAGAAATTTAACGGTAATTGTTTAAATGATAATTAAATTAATGAATGTCGAATGAAATTGATAAATGAGTTTAAATCGATTTGAACGTTAAATTAAGTTTAAATGATTATGGAATGGAACCTATATACAAATTTAAGTGTATATTTGAATTGTTTAAATTTAACCTTTGAAATTTAATTATAGAATTCTGAAATGAAATTGGGAAGTTATGAAACGTAAATTTTGGAAATTGTTTTGGAAACACAAATAAAATGTTGAATTACGAATTCTATTTGAAATTGAATTGGTTTTGAAATATATTAAACGACCAATCGGTAAATTAATTACGACGGTTATTAAAGGAATGGAATCGGTTAGGGACATACTCACTGTCTAAAACGAAAACCACTTTAATAACTATACGCGGAGTCTGATCCAGAATGAAGTGGTTGAATTGACGTACGTGATGACTAAAGAAAGAGAACGATAATGGATAGCCTTGACACCTGTGTCAAATTGGAAATGACTAAAACAGGAGCTGTGTCGAGCCAAATGGGGTTAGCTAGCTCGAGCGAACACACTTCTTCGTAAACTACTCATTTACTTTGTGATTGATTGGTGCGCACCCTTGAATTTGGAGTGTTGTTTCGCGGTGTTACGATCGTTGCGGCGATGCGTTCTCACCAGTCCGAATCAGGCAAACAGTAGTTTCACTACCTTGGGTATTGCCTCATGTGCCTTGTCATACTTGTATTCCCATATACGCGACCACTACGATTTTGTTTTGTATTATACCTATGGAGTACTCCCTGATATCCCACTAGTTTACGGTGGAGTTTACAGTGCTGTATAGACAATAATGCTATATGAAATGTGTTAAGGGGGACAATGGTAACGCCTTAACACTATTTTGATATTTTACTTTACTGTTAGACATTATCTATCTATCGTACCCTATTATGTATAAATAGTTTAACGGATCCTTAAAGATGTTATTCCATTCGTCATTGAGTTATTGTTATTTTGAATTTGAATCACATTATCTGTATAAGAATATATGTCCTGATTCGAGTGTTTATTTATGCTTATGCTCGGATCAGACTGAGGATTGCTGTTGCTGTTCTACTTGGAGCTGAAGACCAAAGACTATCACTATCTTATCTTATCAGTACTGTTCTTTCTATTTGGACTATTGGACTTCTATGTTGTTGTATTTCTTTTACTTGAGACATTGTTGTATTTATGGCTAGCTTCATGAACTATTCTTATGGCTATGTTGTATTTTGCGCTGCACTATTCTGTGATGTTATATTTCTGTGATTCTGTGATGATTCTCATATATATATATATATATATATATATATATATATATATATATATATAAACACTCCATTAATGATTCGTGTTTTGTATTATTTAAGTTGACAAGTTGGAATATCATCAATTTAAATGTTACAAATATACAGGTTGTTATAGTTGGTATCAGAGCTTTGTTTCCCGATAACCTTAGCCTGTGGAGTTTAAAGCTCATTAGAGATAGGGTAAACATACCATAGAATGAGGAGAATCATTTCAGAATCCATATCCTTTGATTCCATTCTTCTTATTGAATTCATTCGATTGAATTTCTTTGAGTTCCATTAATCTCTATCTTTGATTCTAAAATCACTTTTGGTATTCCAGGATGGCTAGCAGAAGCAATGCTAGAGGCAGGGGTATAGGAAGCGCTCCCAAACCACATGCCCCAGCTCCTACAGTCCGATTCTCCACTCTTAGCAAGGAGTACACTTAGCTTGGCGGAGTCAAATTTATTGGCTCCGAGAGTATTATCGAAGCACAGCAATGGCTAAAGAGTTTGGAGAGGATCTTTACTGGCTTGGAGATCACAGACGCTCAAAAGCGTAAGTTGGCCGCTTGGCAGCTTCAGGATGCTGCACAAGATTGGTGGGAGTCAGTCACTTCTCGTACTGATGAGGAAACCATCACTTGGGCCCAGTTTAGGTAGTAGTCTATCTAAAATTTCATATAAATAAAATTCCTTTTAGCTCGTCAAATTTTGACTCATTTTCATATCACTTGTAAATGGGGATTCCTTTACGGCTCAGTGGATGCCAGCTGCTGAGAAGGCCCAACTCTATCGGTCTTTTATGGATCTCAAGCAAGGCAACATGACCTTCACTGAGTATGAAAGGAAATTCAACGAACTATCTACGTTCGGACCCGGTTTGATCGAAACACCTCTGCTTAAGAATGAGAAGTTCATACATGGTGCACGCCCTGAGTATTACGAGCTCCTCATCGATCATGTCCATGGAACCTTCACCGAGTTGATGGATTTTGCTCTTCGATACGAGGGAAAGCCAAAGGGAACATCAGTCACTAACGCTCCAGCTACTCAGCCATCCTCTAGTCAGACTGGGAAGAGGAAGCCAAATTTTGAGCAACAGAAGAAGAACTGGCAGAAGAAATCCGAGCTTGGCTATTCTCAGAAGAAGCCCATAGACATCTCTTCTATCACCTGCTTTAACTGCAACCAGAAAGGTCACTATGCCCGTAGTTGCCCATCCCCAAAGGGTGCAGCTATTCCGCCACCGGCTCAGATGGCCAAGAGAGATGTCTGTCACATTTGCTTACAGCCATGACACTTTAAGAAAGACTGCCCAACATAGAAGAGAGGTACCCCATCTAGAGTTTTTGCTATTTCCACACCTGTCCCGGAAGTTCCAGATAATCAAGGTACTTTACAGAGTACTTTTATGTTGCATTCTTCACCTGTTAGAGTTCTATTTGACACCGGAGCAACACATAGTTTCATATCTATTGATTTATGTAATAAGCTTGGATTGAAACCTATTCTTGCATCTACCTTCTTATGTGTATCCAACCCTATTGGAGGGCCCGCTAACCTCAAAAGGGTTTGCAAATATGTCACACTCATGTATGGCATGCATCGTTTTACTTGGGATTTCTTTGTACTTGGATTCGAGGCATTCGATATCCTATTAGGTATTGATTGGCTACGAAAGTTCGAAGCCGTTATCTCATGCAAAGCTCGTACCGTCTCTCTTATCGACGACAAGAGCTTACCTTTAGTTATTAAAGGCAAATCGCCTCAAGAATGTGCAGGGAGCTTTATATTTTCTCTTGACTCTCATCCAAGCGAACTAAGCTCCACTCAAGTTGTTCAACTCTTTTCTGATGTGTTTGGAGAAGTCAAATCTCTACCACCTCCGTGGGAAATCAAATTCCGCATTGACCTTATTCCTGGTGCACGACCAGTAGTTCTCACTCCCAGGAGAATGGCTCCTAAAGAAAAGGAAGAGTTGAATGTTCAAATTGAAGATTTATTTTCTAAAGGCTTGATTCGACGTAGTCATTCAGAATGGGGTGTTGCGGTTGCATTTGTCACAAAATCTGATGGTTCTCTCAGAATGTGTGTGGACTATAAAGAGGTAAACAAGCTCACACACAAGAACAAGAATTCGATGCCTCGCATCAACGATCTATTCGATCAGCTTCATGGAGCTAAAGTTTTCTCCTAACTTGATTTGGCTACCGGCTTTCATCACCTTATTGGCTTCGGTTTGCTCACAGCCAAATTAAATAGTATCATTTACTTCGGTTGTCATTAACAATTGAAGGAAATGCATCGAAACAAATAGTGTTATTTGCATCAGTTTCTTAGAAGCTAAAGCAAATAGTGTTATTTGCTTCAGTTTTCCTTACATGTAACGACCCTGACTCGACCTTCGAAAATTGGCACCGGATACGACACTCATATTCAAATGCCGCAGATTTAAATGCCGAATCTAGTTTGCCGGAGCTTATAACACAATTAAGTATAACAACACAGCGGAAGAAAAATGAATATCATTGATATACAACATTCGATACAACAATGATACAATATGAATCAATATCAGAGATACAATATAGTCAATGCTACAACGAAAAACTAAATAGCAGCAGAACCAAAACACCAAACAGCAACTGCAGCTCAAATCCAATGCTCCAAAGCCAAACTCCAAAATCACAAGCTCGAACACCCATCACAATTCACCTCAGATTATCAAATCTGGTCCGGCCAAAGACTTCAATATTCAGAGTCTCCAAAGAATAACAAAGAGAAGGCTAAAAGCTACCAATTCGATATCTATATCTACTATCTGGAAAACCCCAACTCTAGACTGCCTGTGTGGAAAATTGTGGGCACCCAGAGTTTAGGAAGGGAACAATAAACTCCGGGTCAGTCATGGGACTGGTGTAAGAATACAAAACAGTTTTATCTTTAAAAACAAACAAAAGAATTAAAATTTGAAATCCGCAATGATTTTTGGAAAATGAAACTACCATAAGGCCTCCCGCCACACACACAATGCAAACGCAGACTTGGAGGAAATTTCTCCTTATGATAGTCAATATGCTTGATACAAGAAAATTATTTAATATTATTACTATAAGTGCATAGTGGAAAATCATTTAGAAAGTATAATATTAATCTTAGCCAGCATAGACATTTCATACTATGCCTACTATGGCTACCATCCAAACAGTGGTGACCACCATAAGTGAATGGCAGGTTATACAAATAAAACCGTACTGGGCACGTATTTGATGATTGGATTTCCAAGAAATGGTCAGGCCAAGGAACTTCCCATTGCCACATGGGTACGCCTCTGGAGGGACGCCTCGAGAACCAACTCTAAGTTCTCTGCCAACATAAGGCCGGTGTACCCCCCTGCCCGGGAGTATCACCTCAGATATTCCATCCCCGGTCGTGACCAACCTTTATCCGAGCACTCGATACCAACAACCACAAAGCATTGTATTTATAGTAATCACATAGGTTAAGTATCTGGGCTCCATACCATGATATCACCTCTGTCCAAAAGAAATGGACATACCCTAGGGGCGCTACCCCTGAAACCTTGCTGCATCTTTCCTGTTTCAACCATTTCTGGGGTGTGAGGTCCCGATGCAGTCTCGTCCTCAAAGCTACGCTTTTCACAAAGCCTTGCTTTGATCAACAAATGATCAGCAGCACTTCGTATGCCACATTACCAAATTGGGAATGTATCACTAGTAACTATCAACTACATAACCTCTGAGCTCATACGTCTCAGAGAAGGGTGTAAAGCTAAGAGAATAAATCTTCACCACCAATCAGAAATGTATTTGATAGAAACTAGTTTTGCATCTCAAAGTGTAATGTCAGACACACATCCATACAAGTCTGTTCCGGGTTCGAACAGAACCGAAGGCACTTCCGAAGAAGCACTTGCAATCCGGATAATTCCTAATCACGTCCGGACTTCCCATCACAATGAGTTCTCAAATCTCTATACCGGGGCCATTCGGTGCAGAGACATTCGACAGGTCATCCTTTCGCTTTCGAAAGTATCCGGTCTTCACCACCGGTCTTCAAATGCTATCCATATCGTCGTATCATTATTCGGAATGGGTTATATGATACAAGGTCCTCTCCTGGCTAAACCGAATAATGAGCGCAATATTTAAAAGCATATGGATAATGGTATTTCAGTTAAATCACAACTTATTATCCAAAACTTTTCATTCAAATGGTTAAATTAAATTACCATTTCAAATCTTTTTAAACAAAAAGATTTACTTCCAGAAACCTTTCAATGGTTTAAACAATTTCCCCACTTTAATCTTTTGAACAAAAGATTCACTTTTAAAACCCCTTTTCAATTTAATACAAGGTTCATCAATCTTTTAACAAAGATTCATTTCTAGCCTTTCAAAACAATTCCATTTAAATTGGGTTAACTCGTCCCGTCTTTAAATCAAAACTCATTTCATAGCTTCCAAAACAATTCCCGTTTTCAAAAATAATAGATACACCATTTAGAATCTTTTTCGATTTCAAAACAAAGTTTAACAATATTTCTCAAAGATTCATTCATAGTTATTCAATCTTTAAATCAAAGGTTTAATAGTTTTCCAAACTCGTCTCCAATTTCATTGAATTCCATTTCACATATTGAATTCAAACTCAAATCAAAATATTTCAAATTTCAAACTAAATCAAATTATTTAAAATAACTTTTATCTTCAAAAACTTGTTTTCAAATATCTTTCAATTCAACCCAATTTCATTTCCAAAACCATTTGGATTCAAAATTCAAACTTTAAAACCATTTCAAAATATTAAATTCAAATATTTATGACTTAACTGATTTCCTCGTGAAATCCATATTTGTGTGTGTATAGTGTGGTACAGGGGTTTAACACAATAAAAGTGCCACATCATCAATCAGCACAAATTCAAATACAACAATATTTTGATAAGCGGTATAAACTATAACGCTTATATTTGATAAGCGGTACAAACCAATTGTAACGCCTATCTTTCATTCATAGATCACAGGTATATATCACAGATAATAAATTACATTAATTTCATCACAGAATAAATTACATCATAGTTCACAAAACAAAATAATTCATATCATGCATTATCACAAATCAAGGACATCAATCAATTCAAAGCCCTCCATAGAATCCTAACATCCATGAGTGAGATCAATTAATTATCTGATTAACTTAAATTAGATTAGTCACTAATCCTGGTTAATTAATATTAATTTATTGCAAATCATTTTGATTAATTATTCTTTAATCATTTATTAATTAATCATTAATAATAAATTAATTAACCTTTAATTATAATTCATCAACTTTTAATTATTAAATAATTAACCTTTAATTATTTAATTTACCATTTAGTTAATTATTTTTAATTAATTAATTGACCCTTAATTAATTAATTACCATTAAATTAATTATCCCTAATTAGTTACAACAATTGATTTACTTTAAATTAATTACAAGATTAATTAGTTCTTAATTCATAAACATCCCTTAATTACTTTCCCAAATTAATTAACCTTTAAATTAATTGTTTATTCTCAAATAAATTTCCTTAATTAATCTATCCCGTTAATAAATTATCCAAAAATTAATCAGTCCTTAATCACTTTTATTAAGTAATTTACCTCAAATAATAAATTAACTTTTAATCAATATTTAATTAGCCTTTATTTTGAAAATAATTAACTCTTAATTAAATTAACTATCATCCTCAAATTGGTTGCCCTAATTACTTCCATTTAGTAATTTATATCTAATCAATTACATTAGGTATAAATTTCATCATTAAATCACTTTTGAAAATATTTAGAAATTAACCTATTATAAAGTTACTTTTTTTTTAACATTTTAACTTCAACATTTTTAAATTTTGGCAAATCTGTTTATAAGCTTGTTAATATTAACATTAGTCAATTTGTTTACAATTGCTTCGAAAACTTCATTATATATTTGTTTTGAAAAAATAACTGCTGAAATCTTCTTTTCCTTTAAAATTTTGAAATATCCTGAAACTTGATTCTTCTCAGGCTAATGAAACAAAACCCGTGCCAAGTTCTGAAACAACACCGAGTCAACTACCAACTTTCCAGAGAACATCACGAAGACAGTTCGAGTTCAACCCGGAGCACCTCCATCTTCCCAACTACTATTCCTCTGACACAACCCAAGCCATGTGCACCTACACAGTCGATCGCGCCATCAACGACCACCACCGACACCTTCAGCCCATCGTCGATTACCTCTACAACCAATTTCGATTGCCAAGACATCATCACAGAGCCAATTTTGAAAACGAGCATTTTCATAAATACTAGAACAAACTCGACCATCAATAATCAACCCGCATCGCCAACAACGACCATCGGAGACCACGCCGACCCCCTTATAGCCGCCTCACACCTCCACATTTCGATCCCCCCATATGTGATCACTACAAGTACGCCAATGGCCACCCAAATATCTCAGTTTTCAACATTGATCAACAACGGAACTAAAACCCTAAATTAATTTCGTACGATCATCATAACGAATTATAAAACCAACGACCATTTATATAATGATTCTAGACCACCAACCTTGCTCTTTCCTCGATCACATGAATTATCATTGCTCCGATCGCTTTAAATCGTAAAAAACAACATAATCAGATCATCTCGCGAATCCACGTGATTTACTTATTTAAAAAATATGAGACTTTCATCTAAATTCATCATTAACCAATTCAAATATGATTATGAAGTCCAAATACAAGTTTATGATGATCGAATTCGGACCTATCCACGACTTTCACTGTAATTTCTATAATTGCTTAATGTAATTACTTGAAATTATTTTTATAATTTGAAGTTGACAAGCACAAACAAACTTTGTTTGGAGATCAAAGTCTATAAATGATTGTGGGATGAGAATTTGATTTTTTAAAATGAGTTTTCATCCTGTAGATCTTTGAAACAGAATGCTTGTGTCTGTTGTCCAGACAATGCACAGCACATTCACATGAACTTTTAAACATACTACATAACATATGAAACTTATTCACAAACATGTATCCCTGTATGCAAACTAAAATATAATGAAGTTATGCGTTTTCTTACAGTTAAAAAATAAAGAATCCAAGTTTTAAAAAATAAGGTTGCTCACAGTGTTTATGATGATGTACAAAGAAGTTTGTTTTTGAGCCCGGAAATTTGATTGTTGATGCATTTGTGTTGTATTATTCACTTGTTTTTTTTGGTTTTCCAATGCTTTTTCTATAATTTCTAGAAAATACTTTAACAACTTATACTTAAATTTGTTTCCAAATCTTAAATCATGGTCGTGCAAACAGATTTTATTTAGATCTCAAAGCCTAAAACTGATTCGAGGACGAACTCTTATCTTGTAAAACAGGTTTTACAGCCTGTATTCTTAAAATAGAGGCGTACTTAATCAACAAACATGCACAGCCACACACCTATGTATATGTATATGGTATACATTCAAGCAGATTCACTACCTTTACTTCTAGCATGCATCAAATCATAAATCAGATCAAAGGTAAGGTTTGCTCACATGGAATGTGAAGGCAGAGAACAAAGAACAAGTTTCTATAGTTTCAAGAGAAGGATGAAAGGCTGAATATTTTTTTCTTCAATTCCTTTTGAAGTTTAGATCAGTTATTTGTGACTTCCAGGGATAATGCAAAGCTATTTTAACTTAAGTAAAATTTTAAACTAAAGTTTGTGATATAACAAACTAGTTTGATTCGAATTTGAAGTTCAAATCATGACAAAATCAAGAGGGTTGAATTTAAATCAAAAGTTAAGTCTTGGGAAGTTTAAACGGAGAGAATCCAGTTGCACAGGCATGCATGCTCTATATGCATATGAACTCAGCAGTATTGCTTTCGTATATATATATACCCAATACACATTCATTCCAGAAAACTCACACGAAATCAAACAATTCAAAACATAAGCTTTTAAAATCGGAATTTGCTCACCTATGTGTTTTGAAAGTATAGGACAAGTTGAACTTGAAACTGGAAATTTTTGAGAAGATTTGATCTCGAAGTTGCATTTACTTTTCCCAGGTTGAAGACTTTGATCTGGAAATTTGTATCTAACCTGAAGCTTTGATTGTTGAAATCCTTGCTTTGTAATGCTTTAGATTTTTAGCTTTACTGCTTTGATTTGAATCTTGATTTTGTTTATTTGCAACCTTAAGCTTGAAACAATTTGTTCTTTGTTTTGTATTGTAACTTCTATTTTGAATCTGTTTTAGTAGGTGTTGCTCAGGTTTTCAAATGTTTGAAAGAAGATGGGGCTAATTTCTTACTAACTTTTAAACATGTATTTCTAATTTAAATTAAAAGAAAATTTTAACTTTGCCACTTGTAATCACAACTAACACTTGTATTAATTTCCATAACAAGATGCTTACACTTGTTTACATATGGGTATTTTATGTCTTTAACCTTGTAAAAATAAATTTACAATTTTGTTTAAATCCTTGAATACTTTATGTTTTACATATTTATTTCTTTGTGTGTTATACCCTTTTCTTGAATTGATTTAAACCTTGTGTTATTTTTATTAACAATTTTTATTTTAAACTCTTTTCATTTTATTTTCAAAAGATAATTTTATAAATTTTTATTTTCAAACCCTTGTGTTAATAAATTTAAACTTTTGTATCTCATACTTTTATAACTTATCATATATTTATGTTTGTGCATTTTTCTATAAATTGTACTTATACAACATAAAAAAATGATTTGAAAGTAAATTATATTTCAACCGATTATACCTTTAAATAAGTATTTATCCATATACATACATAAATAAATATGTATACATATATATTGGGTTTTGTTATATATATATATATATTTAAATAGCTCTTTTTTTAGAAATTTACCATATTAAATTCAAATATACTTTCAAAATACATATTACATATGTATGTTATATATTTGAAAACAAATCTCTATTAGTTTTAAAAGATAGAGTTTTTCTTTCAAACCCAATTTTTATTTAAAAAAAATATAAATTTTCTTTTGAATTACAAAACTAAGATTCTTTTTGAAATCTTCTTTATAAACATTTAAACAAACAACCAAACAGCTTATTTTGTTTGGGAAAACTCAAATAAATCCACAATTAAATTCAAAAATTAAATTCAATTGTCAAATTTATTCTAGCTAAAATCCGGGAATGTTACGAATTTCCCCCTTAAGAAAATTTCGTCCTCGAAATTTGTAAGGGAGACGACAAAAGAATATAGAGAGATAGAGAGATAAATCACCAGATTAATTAAATATCTGTTCTAAGTTTGGCTTCCCAAATCAGAATATCAATAATGGATACAAGAAAGAATCAAGATACTAGGGTCACCAGAACTACGAATGTAAAGGAATATTGGTTAGTTCAAAGGATAACTAACCATTCGTAGAACGTATCTGGACCCCAAAGAAACAAATAAATGAATTTAATCTTCCAAAATTCTCAAACACTGGGTGTGGATTCCAAGCTCAAGTTGGAATACCCCAAAGAATAGACAGATATATGGATACAATCCGAATCTTTTAGTTTAAACAGCCAAAATATAACTATCAACCATAGCAACCAAAGCAAACAATTCATCGAAACAAACAATTCTGACCCATCTGTAGTTTGTGTCCCATGCAAATATATATATATATCAAAGCTTCTTCCTAGAGCTGCCAGGAATCATCAAAGAATTGAAAAGGCGAATCAAACGAGATTGATAAAGAAAGTTGTTTCCGCTATTGCAGAGTACTGACCAATTGTAGTGGTGCTCCACTGTCCCCTATCTCGTCTTCTTATTGCACTCATACTCACTATCAGTGGATAGTAAGAAAATTTACTGAGGCATTCGAACGGATATCTTGGGGATATACTCATTCTAGGGTATACTTCACCCTATCTCTAATGAATTACTCAATGTGTTATACTACTGATCTAAAGTTTCAACGTTCAGCTCTGATGCCGAATGTAACGACCCTGACTCGACCTTCGAAAATCGGCACCGGATACGGCACTCGTATTCAAATGCCGCAGATTTAAATGCCGAATCTGGTTCGCCGGAGCTTATAACACAATTAAGCATAACAACACAGCGGAAGAAAAATGAATATCATTGATATACAACATTCGATACAACAATGATATAATATGAATCAATATCAGAGATACAATATAGTCAATGCTACAGCGAAAAACTAAATGAACTAGCAGCGGAACCAAAACTCCAAACAGCAACTGCAACTCAAATCCAATGCTCCAAAGCCAAACTCCAAAATCACAAGCTCGAACCCCCATCATAATTCACCTCAGATTAGCAAGTCTGGTCCGGCCTAAGACTTCAATATCCAGAGTCTCCAAAGAATACCAAAGAGAAGGCTAAAAGCTACCTATTCAATATACATATCTATTGTTTGGAAAACCCCAACTCTAGACTGCCTGTGTGGAAAATTGTGGGCACCCAGAGTTTAGGAAGGGAACAATAAACTCCGGGTCAGTCATGGGACTAGTATGAGCAAACAAAACTGTTTTATCCTTAAAAACAAACAAAAGAAGTAAAATTTGAAATCCGCAATGTTTATTGGAAAATGAAACTACCATAAGGCCTCCCGCCACACAAACAATGCAAATGCAGACTTGGAGGAGATTTCTCTTTATGATAGTCAAATATGCTTGATACAAGAAAATTCTTTAATATTATTAGTATAAGTGCATAGTGGAAAATCATTTCGAAAGTATACTATTAATCTTAGCCAGCATAGACATTTCGTACTATGCCTACTATAGCTACCATCCAAACAGTGGTGCCCGCCACAAGTGAATGGCAGGTTATACAGCTAAAACCGTACTGGGCACGTATTTGATGATTGGATTTCCAACAAATGGTCAAGCCAAGGAACTTCCCATTGCCACATGGGTACGCCTCTGGAGGGAAGCCCCGATAACCAACCCTCAGTTCTCTGCCAACACAAGGTCGATGTACCCCCTGCCCGGGAATATCGCCTTAGATATTCCATCCCCGGTCGTAACCAACCTTTATCCGAGCGCTCGACACCAACAACCACAAAGCAATGTATTTTCAATAATCACATAGGTTAAATATCTGGGCTCCATACCATGATATCACCTTTATCCAAAAGAAACGGACATACCCTAGGGGCGCTACCCCTGAAACCGTGCTGCATCTTTCCTGTTTCGACCATTTTTGGGGTGTGAGGTCCCGATGCAGTCTCGTCCACAAAGCTATGCTTTTCACAAAGCCTTGCTTTGATCAACAAATGATCAGCAGCACTTCGTATGCCACATTACCAAATTGGGAATGTATCACTAGTAACTATCAACTACATAACCACTGAGCTCGTACGTCTCAGAGAAGGGTGTTAAGCTAAGAGAATAAATCTCCACCACCAATCAGAAATGTATTTGATAGAAACCGGTTTTACATCTCAAAGTGTAATGTCAGACACACATCCATACAGGTCTGTTCCGGGTTCGAACAGAACCGAAGGCACTTCCGAAGAAGCCCTTGCAATCCGGATAATTCCTAATCACGTCCGGATTTTCCATCACAATGAGTGCTCAAATCTCTATACCGGGGCCATTCGGTGTAGAGACATTCGGCAGGTCATCCTTTCGCTTTTGAAAGTATCCGGTCTTCACCACCGGTCTTCAAATGCTATCCATATCGTCGTATCATTATTCGGAATGGGTTATATGACACAAGGTCCTCTACTGGCTAAACCGAATAATGAGCACAATATTTAAAAACACATGGATAATGCGATTTCAGTTAAATCACAACTTATTATCCAAAACTTTTAATTCAAATGGTTAAACCAAATTACCATTTCAAATCTTTTTAAACAAAAAGATTTACTTCCAGAAACCTTTCAATGGTTTAAACAATTTCCCCACTTTAATCTTTTAAACAAAAGATTCACTTTTAAAACCCCTTTTCAATTTAATACAAGGTTCATCAATCTTTTAACAAAGATTCATTTCTAGCCTTTCAAAACAATTCCATTTTAAATTAGGTTAACTCGTCCGGTCTTTAAATCAAAACTCATTTCATAGCTTCCAAAACAATTCCCGTTTTCAAAAATAATAGATACACCATTTAGAATCTTTTTCGATTTCAAAACAAAGTTTAACAATCTTTCTCAATGATTCAGTCATAGTTATTCAACCTTTAAATCAAAGGTTTAATAGTTTTCCAAACTCGTCTCCAATTTCATTGAATTCCATTTCACATATTGAATTCAAACTCCAGTCAAAATATTTCAAATTTCAAACTAAATCAAATTATTTAAAATAACTTTTATCTTCAAAAACTTCTTTTCAAATATCAGCCAAATTCAACCCAATTTCATTTCCAAAACCATTCGGATTCAAAATTCAAACTTTAAAACCATTTTAAAATATTAAATTCAAATATTTGTGGCTTAACTGATTTCCTTGTGAAATCCTTATTTGTGTGTATATAGTGTGGTCCAAGGGTTTAACACAATAAAAGTGCCACATCATCAATCAGCACAAATTCAAATACAGCAATATATTTGATAAGCGGTATAAAGTATAACGCTTATATTTGATAAGCGGTACAAACCAATTGTAACGCCTATCTTTCATTCATAGATCACATGTATATATCACAGATAATAAATTACAATAATTTCATCACAGAATAAATTACATCACAGTTCACAAAACAAAATAATTCATATCACGCATTATCACAAATCAAGGACATCAATCAATTCAAAGCACTCCATAGAATCCTAACATCCATGATTGAGATCATTTAATTATCTAATTAACTTAAATTAGATTAGTCACTAATCCTAGTTAATTAATATTAATTTATTACAAATCATTTTGATTAATTATTCTTTTATCATTTATTAATTAATCATTAATAATAAATTAATTAACCTTTAATTATAATTGGTCAACTTTTAATTATTCAATAATTAACCTTTAATTATTTAATTTACCATTCAGTTAATTATTTCTAATTAATTAATTGACCCTTAATTAATTAATTACCATTAAATTAATTATCCTTAATTAGTTACAACAATTGATTTACTTTAAATTAATTACAAGATTAATTAATTCTTAATTCATAAACATCCCTTAATTACTTTCCCAAATTAATTAACCTTTAAATTAATTTTTTATTCTCAAATAAATTTCCTTAATTAATTAATCCCATTAATAAATTATCCAAAAATTAATCAGTCCTTAATCACTTTTATTAAGTAATTTACCTCAAATAATAAATTAACTTTTAATCAATATTTAATTATCCTTTATTTTGAAAATAATTAACTCTTAATTAAATTAACTATCATCCTCAAATTGATTGCCCTAATTGCTTCCATTTAGTAATTTATATCTAATCAATTAAATTAGTTATAAATTTCATCATTAAATCACTTTTGAAAATATTTAGAAATTAACCTATTATAAAGTTACTTTTTTACATTTTAACTTCAACATTTTTAAATTTTGGCAAATCTGTTTATAAGCTTGTTAATATTAACATTAGTCAATTTGTTTACAATTGCTTTGAAAACTTCATTATATATTTGTTTTGAAAAATAATTGCTGAAATCTTCTTTTCCTTTAAAATTTTAAAACATCCTGAAACTTGATTCTTCTTAGGCTAATCAAACAAAACACGAGCCAAGTTCTAAAACAACACCGAGTCAACTACCTACTTTCCCGAGAACATCACGAAGACAGTTCGAGTTTAACCCCGAGCACATCCTTCTTCCCAACTACTGTTCCTCTGACATAACCCAAGCCATGTGCACCTACACAGTCAATCACGCCGTCAACGACCACCATCGACACCTTCAGTCCATCATCGATTGCCTCTACAACCAATTCTGATCGCCAAGACATTACCACGGAGCCAATTTTGAAAACGTGCATTTTCACAAATACTAGATCAAATTCGACCATCAATAATCAATCCGCATCGCCAACAACGACCATCGGAGACCACGTCGACCCGCGTCCAGCCGCCTCACACCTCCACATTTCGATCCCCCCATATGTGATCACTACCAGTACGCCAATGGCCACCCAAATATCTCAGTTTTCAACGTTGATCAACAACGGAACTAAAACCCTAAATTAATTTCGTACGATCATCATAACGAATTATAAAACCAACGACCATTTTTATGATGATTCTAGACCTCCAACCTTGCTCCCTCCTCGATCACGTGAATTATCATTGCTCTGTTCGCCTTAAATCATAAAAAAAACATAATCAGATCATCTCGCGAATCCATGTGATTTACTTATTTAAAAATTATGAGACTTTCATCTAAATTCATCATTAACCAATTCGAATATGATTATGAAGTCCAAATACAAGTTTATGATGATCGAATTCGGACCTATCCACGACTTTCACTGTAATTTCTACAATTGCTTAATGTAAATACCTGAAATTATTTTTATAATTTGAAGTTGACAAGCACAAACAAATTTGGTTTAGAGATAAAAGTCTATAAATGATTGTGGGATGAGAATTTGATTTTTAAAAATGGGTTTTCATCTTGTGGATCTTTGAAACAGAATGCTTGTATCTGTTGTCCAGACAATGCACAGCACATTCACATCAACTTTTAAACATACTTCATAACATATGCAACTTATTCACAAACATGTATCCCTGTATGCAAACTAAAATATAATGAAGTTATGTGTTTGCTTACAGTTAAAAATAAAGAAACCAGGTTTTAAAAAATAAGGTTGCTCATAGTGTTTATGATGATGTACAGAGAAGTTTGTTTTTGAGCCTGGAAATTTGATTGTTGATGCATTTGTGTTGAATTATTCACTTGTTTTTTTTTGGATTTCCATTGCTTTTTCTATAATTTATAGAAAATACTTTAACAACTTATACTTAAATTTGTTTTCAAATCTTAAATCATGGTCGTGCAAACAGATTTTACTTAGATCTCAAAGCCTAAAACTGATTCGAGGACGAACTCTTAGCTTCTGAAACAGGTTTTACAGGCTGTATTCTTAAAATAGAGGCGTACGTAATCAACAAACATGCATAGCCACACACCTATGTATATGCATATGGTATACATTCAAGCAGATTCACAACCTTTACTTCTAGCATGCATCAAATCATAAATCAGATCAATGGTAAGGTTTGCTCACATGGAATGTGAAGGCAGAGAACAAAGAACAAGTTTATGACAGTTTCAAGAGAAGGATGAAAGGCTGAATATATTTTTCTTTAATTCCTTTTGAAGCTTAGATCAACTATTTGTGACTTCTAGGGATAATGCAAAGCTATTTTAACTTAAGTAAAATTTTAAACTAAAGTTTGTGATATAACAAACTAGTTTGATTCAAATCTGAAGTTTAAATCATGACAAAATCAAGAGGGTTGAATTTAAATTAAAACTTAAGTCCTGGGAAGTTTAAACAGAGAGAATCTAGTTACACAGGCATGCATGCTCTATATGCATATGAACTCAGCTGTATTGCTTTCGCGTATATATATATATACACACAATACACATTCATGTCAGAAAACTCACATGAAATCAAACGATTCAAAACTTAAGCTTTTAAAATAGGAATTTGCTCACCTATATATTTTGAAAGCAGAGAACAAGTTGAACTTGAAACTGGAAATTTTTGAGAAGATTTGATCTGGAAGTTGCATTTACTTTTCCCAGGTTGAAGACTTTGATCTGGAAATTTGTGGCTGGCCTAAAGCTTTGATTGTTGAAATCCTTGCTTTGTAATACTTTAGATTTTTAAATAGCTTTACTGCTTTGATTTGAATACTGATTTTGTTTATTTGCAACCTTAAGCTTGAAACAATTTGATCTTTGTTTTGTATTGTAATTTCTAGTTTGAATCTGTTCTAGTAGGTGTTGCTCAGGTTTTCAAATGTTTGAAAGAAGATGGGGCTAATTTCTTACTAACCTTTAAACATGTATTTCTAATATAAATTAAAAGAAAATTTTAACTTTGCCACTTGTAATCACAACTAACACTTGTATTAATTTCCATAAGAAGATGCTTACACTTGTTTACATATGGGTATTTTATGTCTTTAACCTTGTAATTATTTTTTTACAATTTTGTTTAAATCCTTGAATACTTTATGTTTTACATATTTATATCTTTGTGTTTTATACCCTTGTCTTGAATTGATTTAATCCTTGTGTTATTTTTATTTACAATTTTTATTTTAAACTCTTTTCATTTTATTTTCAAAAGATAATTTTATAAATTTTTATTTTCAAACCCTTGTGTTAATAAATTTAAACTTTTGTATTTCATACTTTTATAACTTATCATATATTTATGTTTATATCTGTGCATTTTTCTATAGATTGTACTTATACAACATAAAAAAATGATTTTGAAAGTAAATTATATTTCAAACTATTATACCTTTAAATAAGTATTTATCCATATACACAAATAAATAAATATGTATACATATATATATATATTGGGTTTTATTATATATATATTTTTTAAATAGCTCTTTTTTTTTAGAAATTTACCATATTAAATTCAAATATACTTTCAAAATACATATTACATATGTATGTTATATATTTGAAAACATATCTCTATTAATTTTAAAAGATAGAGTTTTTCTTTCAAACCCAATTTTTATTTTAAAAAAAATATAAATTTTCTTTTGAATTACAAAACTAAGATTCTTTTTGAAATCTTCTTTATATACATTTAAACAAATAACCAAACAGCTTATTTTGTTTGGGAAAACTCAAATAAATCCACAATTAAATTCAAAAATTAAATTTAATGGTCAAATTTATTCTAGCTAAAATCCGGGAATGTTACGTTACGACCGAACCAAATAGTGTTATTTGGATTGGTTACTTAGGAACCGAAGCAACTACAAATTATTTTAATTGGAGCAAATGCGCATACCAATAATCATAAACAATAGCTTATAAATGTCGTTATTTATAATTTATTATAATTAATGATTAACAATAAATAATTAATAATTACTAATTATTATAAATAATCAATGGCTATTTTTTATATTTAATAATTTATTATAGTTAATTATTAGTAATCAGTAGATTATAGTTATTATTTATTATGTAAATTTAATAATTAATATTAAATAATCAATATTTAATAATGTGCAACATTTAATATTTAATTAATAAATAATATTTAATATTGAAGAAGTAATATTTAATTTTTAATTTTTAATTATGATAATTAATAACTACTGCTAATTAATAATCATCTACCATTTAAGAATAATAATTAATAATTAATAAATTATCAATAATTAAGAAAAATATTAATAATAAACAAGAAATATTAATATTTGAGAAGTAACGTTTAACATTAATATTTTATTATCGTAGTTAATAATTATATCTAATATTTAATATGTAAAAAAATTAGTAAATTATTGTTACTAATAATAACAATGTACAAATAATAATATATAGACTTAATGTTTTATATTTTATAAATAAAAACTTATTATATTAAATGATATATAATTAATAATTCATTAATAATAATTCATAAACAATAATTTATAATGAATGATTATTACTTTTAAATTAATTGTTTATTATAATTAATGATTTGTAATGAAGTATCTCACTATTATTTTCATAGGCACTAAGGCAGACATTGTTGGATGTTCTAAGCTTTAAGAACTTGTTAATATCTTGTACTAGTGACTCTCAATCAAATAAATAATAAACTAAAATGGACATAGGACAGAGATTGTCTATCAAAACATGAAAATAATCGATTTAAAATATATATATATATATATATATATATATATATATATATATATATAAGAACCTACATTTGAAAGGTTAACTTATCACACACACACACACACACAAATATATATATATATATATATATATATATTACTGCATATATTAATTTAATTTTTTTGAATAATGAGAAGGACAAGAATTCAGCCCATGATTGCATAAGGTGGGCAAACAGGTCGCATAATAGACCCAAGCGGATTCACACGTTAAGCCCTTATATCACTTCTGCATTTCTGGCGCCTTATGATCGTTAACTTCTAAAACCCTAGTAGCGAAGAAAATCATAGCTAGCGTCTTATGAAATAACTTCTCAAATTCTCTCGCTTTTATATTAATCCTTTATCCTCGTTATGCAAACGCGACCACTTTCTCCCGTCTCCCAGGACAATTTGCTTAGTTTTTTCTTATCCTGCCTCTTTGGGGTTCCAATCGACTTCGCTTGATGCAGAAAGCAATAAGTTAGATGAATCCAATCAGATCCATCTTGCGAGTAGAACATTTTAAGCTCTAACACATATCGTTATCGGTTTCTATAGTATTTGAATTTTGCAGCATGGAAGCCCAACTATGAAGGATTAGGCACGCGATGCTATGACCCATGTTTTGTGGGAAGGGATAGATTAGTATTCTACTTCCATGGAAAAAAAGGCGAAAATTTTGCCCTTGTTTCAGATCGGAAAAGAAACATTTAGATAAATGCTCGATTCATAGGCCTGAGACCATCTGGCCGTAGCTCGACTTCACCTGGATACAAGCCTTACTATTCCCAACCGTGAACTCCAACACCTTCATAATCGAATAAGTGAAGTCCATGAAATGGGATGAGAGTATAGAGAACCTACACCTAACCTACAACGGGGAATAAATAGCACTGGAGAAGGGGCATTTAATGAAGGAAGTGCAAGTACTCCCATTTTTCCTTTGGAATTTTTTTAAAACCTATGCTTGTGTGAATCTTTAGTAACCAGTCCACTTTTGAAAATGAGGTATTGCCGAGTGGAATCAGTAGGACATTCTTTTATGAATCCTATCATTGTCAACATTACATTCAGTGACAGATAACAATATGAAACTCGATTCGCAATTTTGTGACTTTCTTTTCATGAATTTCGTTGTAATGACCAAGGTTTCGACCCTCGAAAATTGACATTTGTACATCCACTATATTATATGCCGAGAAATTGAACACTGGAAAACTCGATTATTAGGGAAAAAGAAAGAAGAAAGAAGGTAAGAAGAAAACTTGACATCATAGAATCTCACAGCGGAACAAATAATCTATAATATACAACAAATCTTTACATAAAAACAAATTGTAATATAAGTATATGCGTACATCAATCAGGTTACACTAACCTTTTTTCAGCCTGGATAGTTATAAAATCCCGTCCTCACAATTGGTGATAGATGGAACCATAAACATCAGAAAAATAACCATATACATGAATACGTCTCTAAGGCCACCAACTCGTCTCCTAAAGCTCCAAGCATCCAAACTAATCTGTAATATGCTCGGTCAGACCCAAGCATTATAATAAATAAAACCCGAGTCAGTATGGAAAACTAGCATGAGAAAACACACCTTACTTGAATTTAAATTTATAAAAATCTTTGAAATCAAAAGTATCTCATAAGACTACGTCGCATATAAACACAGACTGGTTTTTACATTACGATAACCAAAACCATTTCATATGAAATTCTATGATATTATAATAAGTTCTAGATACAAATACTTATTAATCTTAGCTAAAATTATTACATTATTAAATTCTAGCATACTAGGTTCTACAATCAAAACCGTAAGATACATATTGGAGATTGGATTACATACTATGACAAGGTAAGAAACCACCTTCCGAAGGTACATCTCTAGATAAATGCACCGAGGTCTAACAAGAACATCTTATACCCCTGCCATACATGAATGGCCTACCACTTGACTAGTAGTACCGAATATGATCATCCCTCTGTTAATGGGCCCCGAAGCATATAAGAATAGATAACAACCGATCTAGATTTGAAATGACCATACCCTGCTTGGGAGCTACCCACTTGGCGCTGCTCCATGCCCGATTTTTATCATTTTGCCTTTTGATGTGGTCCGAGGCTATGCTTTACATTTTTATATAGCACCTTCTTCATGGAATGCTAATACTGCCTTCTAAGCAATAATGCAATACCAGCATCCATCCATACAAGTTCGTTCGGGGACTGAACGAAACACCTGAGAGCTCCGTCTTCAAAATTCCATCATCTTCAAGATCTCTTCACTTCAAAACGTATTCGTTGGATCAAAGTGGTTTTCGAATAACATAACCGATACCAGTCTCTTTAAACATCATTCGATAATTTCTGGTAAACTCAACCCCGCTTCCATAGGAAACAAATAGTCAAAGATATGATCAGAAATCACCTCCTAATCGTTAATGGATGGATTTCCTGATCATTGTCCCAAGAGAACGAAACAAGATTTATACGCATAGTACAACATCATTAAAGGTGACTGTGCCATATAACCCAGGTGTCTCTCCTAGATATTTCCAAACTTACGTTGGGTCCAATTTCGATAGTCGTTTATTTAACTATCGAATAACAAACATTCAATCAGGGATATATTTCATAGGGAAAACCAACATTGATTCAACATTTAAGCAATCACTAGCCTCGTTTTATAAACCTTTCATAATATGAAAATTATTTTGTAATTACTTGTATAAAAATACTTTAACATAGATATATCCACCAATTACTATATTTTCAATACTTAGAAAATATCCCTATAATTATATCATTGGTATAATTATGTACACAAGATTTAAAAAGATGTTCTTTTCATTCGATTCTCAATACATTTATAAATTCCCCTACAATCCTCCAAACCATTTATAAACCATTTTATAAATCTCCGTAAACAATTAATAACCCCTTTACAAAAATTCAATCACTTATAAGCCTCTTGTACATTTCAAAGATCACTGATAAACCCTTTATGAATCCATTAACCATTTATAAAACTTCTTTTATAAATATATAACCTATTTTTAAAATTCATTTATAAATATCTAACCATTTATAAACTCTTTAACATTGTAAATAATCTTTCCTTTAGTCATCAAACAATTTTATAAATTTCTTTATAAAATCTAAGTCTTTCAACTCTATTTATGGGTCTCGAAATCATTTATGAATAATTAAAATCTTTTACTTCAAAACACCATTTTATAATAATGGTTATCAATAACAAACATAATAAACAACGAGAATTATTAACTTTAAAACAACTTAAAATAATATGCAATAGTTTAAAAATATTTGTTAATTAAATAATAGTAATTAATCCTTACCATTATTATAATAATAATTAAATTTCAAAACCTTATTAATAATCCTTATTATAAAATTAAAAACCATAATTATTATTAAATAATTAACTTTTCACATTTTTATAAATTCTTTTAAACCATATTAATATAAACAAATACTTTTAATTTTAAACAATACTAACATAATTAAATTACTTTAAAATAATATTTCTAAAATTAAATAAACTTAAAAAATATAAATTTAATTAAACACTTTAAAATAATATTAATATAATTAAACAACCTTAAAAAAATATCAATTTAATTAAATACTTTATAACAATATTAATTTAATTAAACGTATAATCCTTAAACAAAATATGTCTGAAACCCAATCCCGGATTTAAAAATCGTTTCTTGTTTCAAACACCAATCCCAACTTAAATGGCAATTTATAGTACTTTTAAAACACTAATTTGAGTCCAATAGCCACCCAACACTTAACCAATACCGATATTGATTCTCTATCACTACTAAGTTTTATTTTCGAACATATAACGAAGTTATGACCGCAAGTGTCCAAAATCATATTCATTATTCAAAAATCCATATAAGAGAAATATTGTTGAACAATTCAATAATAGCAAGGAATCCCGTTGGATCCCTCCAACCTTTTTTCCTTGCATCACAAATGCTATACAATCATAAAATATAAATCAACAGCTTCAAGGCGAGATTCGTATACAAAAGGTCATCCGCTCTAACACGGGAATGTAATAGAGTCTCATCCGCTCCAATAGACGGGAATATTCAATCTAACCAATATAAATATAGTAATTCATCTGAACAATCATCCAATAATTTTTATCAACTATATATTATACCAGTTAACCAAAAATGTGATTATAACTCACCAAAATTTTCTATTGTCGCCGAGGCGTTCCGATTTGGGGCTAAAACTGAATGACGTCTGATTTTAGCACAAATTTCAACAATCTCCAAATTCTTCTAAACTATATCCATCGTGAAGCTTCTATCGATACGAGCGCAATGCAAAAATCCACGCCTCGATTGGACCTCGTGCGAGCGGGATACGAAATTTATAAGTTATTGATGAATTTTAAAATAAAAATCAAAAAAACTTATATATATTTACACAATTACCCTTCTTCATATCTTCTTCCCCAATATGAACATGCACAGTGAAGAGCATAGACATGGTTGTGGAGGAAATCAATGATACGGAGCTATGCTCCACTAAACTCAATTCCGACTGCACCTACGGTTTTCTCTCGACAAACTTAACTTTGCCGAATCCATGGATCCACGCTCGTCGTCGCAACATAAATTACGACATGCTCTATGTTTTCATCGATGCCCCCAGGCTGCACTGTAATGACCCAACTTCCTACGCCCAAGAAGACGTATCGTTTTTAAGAAAGAAAAGGGTGAGAAAATAGAAAAGATAGGGAAGAAAGAACAACAACATCAGAATCTCACAGCGGAACGAATAAATTATATTAATCACATAAGTATTTACATAATATATACATCAATCAGAGTTATACATATAATACATCACATACTAGACAGTTATAGACACCTGTCTAGTTAATACAACTCAATACAGCTCAAACAATAAGACTCAGAGATACCAACACAGCGGAACTATATATATCTACAACGCTGAAGCCTCCTGCTCCATTTGCTCCTCCAGAATTCGTCAAACCTAACCTGAATCCCTTGGCTACCCGTAAAAATTTGGGTACCCGAGAGTTTATGAAAACAAAAATAAACTCCGGGTCAGACATGGGTCTGGTGTGAGTAACAGGTTAAAGTTGCTTAATTTTGAAAATCCTTTGAAAGAAAGGTATCACGTAAGACTTCCCACACATAAACGTGGAAAAGTTTTTACCTTACGCTAACCAAAACATTTGATAGGAAATCCAGTGATATTATAATAGGTCTAGGGTTTTCAAGTAAATAGAAAATAGCCGAAATTGTTACATTCATTAAATTCCAGCTACTAGCCACAAAAGTGGGTAATACAATCAAAACAGTTGGCACTTATTGGATTGTGAATTCCATACAATGGCAGGGCTACTGGGGTACCGCCCGTCACAGTACGTGGCCTAGATCAACGTACCGAGGATCACTCCCGACCCCCTGCAACACAAGGCCGGAACCATTCCTTATTGAACAGTCCCGAATAAGACAAACCCCGTAGTTGGCTGCAGACCAACTGCCCACACAGCCGAATAAAAAGGGACATCTAGACAGGGGAATATCCTTGTCCTGCTTGGGCATGACCCACCTAACCTTGCTGCACCTCCCCTGTTTTAGCCATTCCCGGTTGATGAGGCTTGAGGTTACGATTATCTTTATAGAACATATTTCTTAGAATGCTCATCGCCTGCCTGACGACGTGCTGAAAGCATTCAATCCATACAAGTTCGTTCCGGGTTCGAACGAAACCGAAGGCATCATCTCGTTACACTCGTTTTGGAATCACCCTCAGAGTTAACGATGATAATCCTTGCATTCTGAATCTTCATCTTCACTTCAGATTCACGACCTATCGTAAATTTGGAATCAATGTGGTTTTCAGATGTTCCAAATAAGGAAAACCGATCCCGGTCTCATCGAAATCCAAAACGTGTCTTTTAAGGCCAAGTTGTCTATTTAGTCCTAACAGTGAATTCAATATTATCAATATACACACAGATAGATAATTCACATCTCATAATGGATAATCACATTATCAAAAACAGATAATTAATATCATCATCCAAACAGATAATTAAATATTATCATACTTAAACTATACATCCATATCACATAGATATTGTCCATCTCATATCTGAGATCACAATCAATCAATAAAATATCAATATCATCCATCAGCAATGATTTATGAATCACAATCTATAATTAATTTAAAATGAATTAAATTAACTACTTCCATTTTTAATTTATTTAAAATTGATTAAATTAATTACCCATTTCATAAATCCTGCTCTCACAACCATTAATTAATTATAAATCTAATTAATTAACCATTCTCTAATTACAAGAAGTAATTCAGTCTTTAATTAATTTTCCCAAATGAATTATTCTAAATCATTTATAGCAGTTAACATTTAATTACTTCCCTATTAGTTATTCCTTAATTAACAATTCTTATTTACATCATTAATTATATTAATTAATGATCTCCAATTTATATTAAATTACTTTATTTAATTTAATTATATTATGTGATTAATCTTTAATTAAACACAATTATTAATCATCCTTGATTAATAACAAAACAGTAATTAACTACCCTTAATTACTTATTGACAAATTAATCAATCCATGATTAATTATTCCCATAAATTAATCCTTTGATTAATTACAAAAGAAATTACTCAAATTACTCCACTTACAAATCATCTTGTATTAATTTCATCAAGTAATTACTATTCTAAGTAATTATACTCCATTAATTACCCTAAGTAATTACACATACCAAATCATCAAATGATTTCTAAAATTGATTAAAATTAATTTACTTAATTTAAATCTTATCATTAATTGCTTATATATTCCAATTAATCATCTTTGATTTAAATATCTTTTGTTGCATTCCAGTAGTTTTTCTTAATTTATTTACAGAAATTAAACTTGAATAAATCCATTAATTAATTTCATTTATATAGATTTATTACTATTTAATTATCATGTTGATTTATTATTCCCAAATAAATCAATTTCTAATCCCATCATTAATTATATTAATTAATGATTTCTAATTACATTTCATTTGTTAATTATATTAAGAATACAAATCTTCTAATCACAAATATTGATCCTCTTGATTAATAACATTCAGTAATTAATCGTTCTTAATTAATTACATCCCAATAACAAGCTTAATTAATCCCTTGATTAATTTCAAGTAATTATATTCCAATTACTTCCATTTCCCATCATCCAATGATTTCATCAATTACTTCACTAAGTAATGTACTTCCAAAATATCAGTTAATTAAACTAAATTAATTAACTCGAATTAAATCAATTTACACAATCAATAAGTAATTAATTTCTTAATTACTTTCCAAATAAATAATTACAATTAAACTATTGAATTAATTAATCTAATTAATTTATTACAAAATCAATCACATTAATTAATTATGAAATAATCTAGTTAATGATCTTCATTAACACTTATTTAATTATTTTCTTCTATTTATCATTGTTAATTATAAGTTTGATTAACCATTAAAATTTATTAATTTAACTAAAAATCTAATTTATGGTTCTTAATCACATATTATTTAATTAATTCATTATTTACACTTTGATTAATACATTTAAATTCATAATTACTAATTTACATAATATCAATCATTAATTATTCATACTTAATTAACTTAAAGGTTAATGAATATAAATTCTGAGTCTTCATTACTTAAAGTAAACTGTTCTATTATTGATTAACTTTTCACTTCCAATATGTTTTAAACATTTATTTTAAATTACTTTCTAAATAAATCCCAATTTATCCTTAATAAAGTTTTAACACTAATTTATTCTAAAACCCCTTTAAACTTACATATTCAATAGCATTAACACTTATGTGAATCAATTTAAATTATAAAACTTTATTTTAGTTCCAAATCTAGAATTTCATATCTAAGTCCTGATTTCAATTTTTGAACTAACTTGTTTCAATCGTTTCTTAACAGTTTAAATTTCATTTGAATTCAACTCTTGTTTGAAAATACTTTAATTATTAACCACTTTTAAGTTATTAAAATAATTTAAATTTTGAAACTTTATTATTTCCAACTCTCTTTCAAAACTAACTTAAATTCACTATTTAAACTTGATTTAAAACAAGGCTTGACTTTGATTAATATTTTAAACCCAGATTTCAAAACTGTAAAAATAGTTACAGGTTTTAAAACTTGAATATCAATAACCCGAGCGCCCTCCCCTTGTTTGCTTCGAGTAAACATACGAGTTTCCCCGTGAAAATCAACCACTTGCTTCGAGTTTTTCCCAGGCGCACGCGAAAATGAATTCGAGAAACAGAACCTGGAAACATAACTTCACTTCCTCCCCCAACATGTCAACGTTACTCGCGCGGTGCTCCGACCCTCAGAGGCCACCAAACTCCGGCTACAACATCCACCATCTTCCCTCTACCTCCCCTCAAAACCACGTGCCACTCGAACCCTTGTACAGGCCGTGGCGATCAAACTCCATGCACAGTAAAAAATTAGGTTTAGGCACTTAGTTCCATTGTCGTCGATGCCACGGCCATCTAACACCCTATCCCCTATTTTTCCTTGATCCACGGTAGCCTCCTCCACCCCCAGTCAGAGGCTCGACCCCCCAGATCAACTTGATAATCCACGGCCACTCAAAATGCCCAAAATGGATGAACTCGAACTACACCTCACCCCCTCCACTAAAAATCACCATATTCATTTTAAAAATCATAATTTGATTCAATGATTCGGTCTATGTACCTGAATTTATAAATCAAGATATTTGAATTTTTGATATTATTCAGATGCTCAGTTCTTTTTTTTCTCTTTTTCGGTTTCTAGAGTCATATATTCATTACTTTGATTAAAATAAAATCTTAAACTAATATTGAAATGAAACTTACAGATTTCATTTAAATCTTAAGGCTAAACAAAGATTAATTAAAGAAGTTGAATTTAAATGAACAAAACTGGAAAAGAGAAAGTACAAAAGTTCAAATACCTGCACACATCATACTTCAGGAATTCAAAAATATAAACATGCAACCATACTTTTCAATACAATATTTATCACTTCAATAACATTTAAACTAATTTATACTTTAAATTCCTTTTAAAAGTGGAGTTACTCACCAGAATAAATCACAGTTGAACAGAGAAATTTGATGATGACAGAAGACAGTTATATGAAGTGTTGAATGCCTGTAACTCTTCTTGCTTCCTGACTTTTATTTAAGCTTAAAAATATGCAGTTTTTGTTTATATTACTTTGCTTTTTCTCAGGCTTTGCTTTCATAAGTTTAATTACTGAATGACTGAATTAAAAGATAGGAAGTGATGAATACATATATATATATATATATATATAACTTTGAACAAGTTGTCTTTTTGAACAAGCTTTGACTTGATAAAATATTGCTTTATTTTTATTTGTAACAAGGTACTGTAAACTGAGCTAAGATAAATATTTCGGCTAGAAGATATTTTCAGACAGAAATGTGTGCTAATTAAAGGGTTATGTCCTTGTATTAGTATACACTATTCAGACACTACAATATAAATAAAGATATTTTGCAGATTTTTGTTTGACAAGGTGCAGCTTACAGGTTCTAGAGATACACAAGTATGAACATCTCAGATTTGCAGAGATGGAGATTCTGGTTGTGTTAATTGTATGAAGATTTTCAAGTTTTTGATGGTATATACGTCTTAGTTTTGCTCAGAGATGATGTTCGAACTGATATGAAGAAAAGTTGATATATACTTGCATTTACAGTTTATAATATCATGATGTTTGTACAACAAAACAGAGCTATTTGTTGTGTGCTAGAAAGATTTACATTGATTACTTTTGTTTGTTTGTTTAAGAATACTTTACACTGTCTTCCCTAGCAAGCTTCATATATTTATATTTGTTTTTGTTACTGTCTTTACTTTGTGTTCATGCCTCACACTACAGTTTATTACTTATGCAGGCCTACAAATACTCTTATGTTTATTTTGGTGGCTGAGACAAGAACATTGAGGCAAGCATTAAATGTTATTGTCTTTAATATATTTATTTTCTTCTTTTGTTCTTGTTTGCTTCAAATCAGCCTACTCATTTAAACAAATATTGTTTGTACAATAGATATTTGTCTTGATGCTTTAAACATATATATATATATATATATATATATATATATATATATATATATATGCTGCAGTTCATTCTTATGATAGTTTACAAATTTGAAAATTCTTTTGTTTCTTGTTTTATTGTTGTCTTATTATATTTTGAAATGTATGTGAATGTTATTTCTTTTGTTTTGCTGTTTGAAAACTAAATGAACTTTATAGTTGTTATGTTATTAAATTTAGCCAATGTACTTACTTTACAATTTCCCTAATTTATCTTGTAGTCTTGTATTTTATATGTACATTTTTATTTTATTTATACTATAAAAACACATTTATCAATTTGAAATGATAGATAAAATAAATTATCCTTTTATTATAAACTACATATTTTATTAATGTACCATTTGACAAAAATTACATTAAAACTCATATATACTTTTAAATCCATATTTTAATCAAGTTATACTAAAAAGAAAACAAAACAGATCTTTTTATTAATAAATTTAAATTTAAACTTAAGTTAAAATAAGTTTCAAACTATTTAAGCATTATCTCATGTATTTAAAACCCTATATTTATTTAATTAGCTTTGAAAGGTTTATATTAATTAAATCATAATTTCCAATTCACTAAAATGTATATTAGAATCTGAAACATAATTTATTTGTTAAACTTTAAAACAAATCTCATCTATTTACAATGTATACAAATATATACATATATAAATAGAAAACAAACAATTAATTTTTAACAGATAAAATTTACCAATTATATATTTATTAAAAGAAAAGTATCAATTCATATCTAATTAACAAAGATATATCAAATCAATTTAATTTTTTTAATGCAGATTATTAAATTGATATTGCTCGAAAATTCCGGGTTGTCATATGCACTACATTTTTCATCGCAAAAATCCACCGAACACCGGTCGTCGGTCCTCCTTCACCTCACAAGCACGAATCCGGTCCCTAATTCGACCAATTCCAGCCCCAATATCCTCAAAATCCAACCCTAGGTCGCTGCTCAAAATCGAGCACTCAAAAACCTCGCCACATATCTCAACCGACACACCAATTTGAAGATTTAAGTTTAAGAACATCAAAGATGTTTTTTTTGGATTTATCGTTGAGTATAACTTTTTATTTTAATTTTCAAAGCTTTGGCTCCACTTATTTCTTTTTTTTTTGTTCACTATAAATCTAAAAAGAAGAAGAAAGGGAGAAAGTGTTTTAAAAAGGGAGGTGGGTACGGTCATGAGCACGTAGAGATGTGGGCTTTGGGGATTGGTCATGGCTGTATGGTCAAATCAATACGCACACACATAGACACACACACACACACATCTACATATATACTATTTAAATTCAAAATATGCAATGTCCCGCCTTTTCGCACGCTTAAAATCGACACACATGCCGATTCAAACCATACGGAAGGGCGGATTGTTATGGGGTAAATAAGAAAACAGAGAAGAAATAAAACAAAATAGAATCTCACAGCAGAAGGATAAAATATAATAATAAAATATACAGTTTATAAAACTGTTTACAAAACATTCGATTCTTCTTTATACATTTAAATATCAGAGTTTACATACCAATAATATCAATGCACCGGAATACGGTGTAGTGGAATATAAAATAGTAGATAATAATACTACAATCTTCGTCTTCGTCCTCCAGAGCTAAAACTTCAAATCCTGAAACACTCGGACTAACCCGAGCGAATTTGGAAAGACAAAACACTCGAGTCAGAACTAAAAGATCTTATGTAAGTTAAATTAACAGAAATAAATATGAGTGCAGTAACTCAAGAGATGCTCGGGATTTACATCTCCTAAGGATCCGTTAAACTATTTACTATGTAGTATACCGCGCTATTATAATAGTGTCTAATTGTAAAATAAACTTACTTTAAAATAGCGTTAAGGGGTTACCCATATAGCCCTTAACACAGAATATATTCCCATAGTCTATACAGTACCGTAATCTCCCCCGTACTGGGCGTCGTCAGAGGGCACTCCATAGGTATGGAACAAAACCAAAATCGTATAAGGCGCGCTAGGGTAGGTGAAACGGCACAACTAGGCAATGCCGGGGTAGATATACCAATTACGCTTCCGGGCCGATGGTAACGCGTAGCCGCAGCTACCGCCCACCTCGAACAAACTCCCCAAAATCAAAGTAAAAGTGGCCACTGAATCAAATCCAAAGTCAAAGTATAATATCGAAGAGGAGTGTCCGATCAGAGGAATGACCTCATTAACCCGTCGATCGCTCCTGTTTTAGCCACCTTATGCCAACTCACGAGAGTTCGGTCCACGTATTTACCTTACAGGAAACGTCGCCACCATCCTACTTCATTCTGGAATCTCCACCGTGTACACGGTTAGTCAAAGTGGTTTTCGGTATCGACAGAGAGTATGTCCATATCCGATCCCGGTCTCTTTGCCAACCCATCGTTATTATAACACCGCGGTCATTTAAAAATAGTTTATACTTTAAAACAAGAATAAAAGTTTCCATTTCAAAACTATGAATACGATATCATTTTAAAAACCCAAAACAATATGATATCATTTATCCAAATATAATTCTTTTCCAAAATCATGCTGGTTTAAAATATCTGGAAGCCAAATATTTGAAATATACTTTCAAAGCATAATATTTCGAAATTCAAAATTTTAAAACCATAACTTCTAAAACATGAATGGTTTGGATATTCAATGGCATATAAAATAGATGGTTTAACTTTAAGGTTACTCTGTAAAGAAAAATAATTTCCATGGCTTTACAAATATATTTCTTTATTTTAAAGTCTAAACCGTAAATTTTATATCACTTTCCAGTTACCAAACCACTTCAATTTCTATATATATATATCCATTTGGAGTATTAATATTTCAAAACTAATGTTGGATTTTATTCTTTCAACAATTTAATGTTCTATTATTTAGTCTTGAATATTCACATAAATTCCTTTAATAAAACTCCAATTTCTAGCAATTAAATATTTTCTCAAATTTACTTTATACTAGAATATTCATTTTTAAATTTATCTTGAAAAATCCAGTTATAAATATCATACCTTAAAATTTCCAAACTTAACACATAAGATAAATTTCAAATTTTCATTTTCTCAAATTTTTCATTTTTATTCAACATGTTAATACACAGCTTAAATTTAAATTTTTTAACTTCATATGTATATATATCGAAGAATAATATTACATAAAATATCAAAATTAAATTTTTATAAACCGTATCCCATCCAAACCATAGAAATCACTTTAAAATAATTTTTATATAGACCACAGTGTAATTTTCTATCCTATGGTCAAGTGATACGGATATTTATCATTTCAATCCGCAATTTAAAAATAAAATTTGCGGTTGTATATCATTTCAAACCACAATCCCGAATGAAACGAAAAATGCATGAAACTTGCAGTTTAATGATATACAATAAAACATCCATTCATCAAAATCATCCATCATCCACATCACAATCGTCATCCAATAATAAATCAATATCAATATATATCTGATAATATATAATAGGTAACAACTGGCAGTTATATTCAAAATAAAATTTAACAACTATTAAACTAATAGTTTATATGCAGTAATAAATTTTATAACTGTTTACTAGCAGTTTATATGCAAATAAATTAATTCTAACTATCAATTAATATGCAATAAATAAAATAAATTAACAGTTAAATTAAATAACCCGATTTAACAGATATGATTGAATAAACATGCCAAACAGTCATAAATAAATTTCTACTCATATCTAAAATGAATTTAACAAACATAAAAACTTTTAGACGTTGTGAGTGGGTTAAAACACTCACCTTTTGAATTTAAATTGAATTTAAATTCAATTTAAACCCAAAAATTCGACGATCTCCAAATCAGTCCAAACCAGCGTCAACAGATCCGAAATTAAATTACGATCCTAACAAAAAAAGATTTGCGTGAAACAGATGTCTTATGAGAAAGTTACTCGAGATAAACGATGTTGAAATTGAATTGAAATTAAAATAAGAAAGAAAAAAAAACAACTCACACGTTCCCCTTTACACGTCATCCACCTTCAACAGCCCTGTACACGCGAACTCGGTCCCGAACTACCCTATCGCACGCTAGCAGCTGCCTCTAACAAACCCTAATCCCCAAAACGCCACCTCTCCGATAGGCTTTGACTAAATCAGGACGCGCCGCCCACTCCTCCTCCTCGTGCCGCCCACGTAGATACCACCATCGCCACCTCCGGTCCCTCTAGCCGAGAACGGCAGCCGGCCCCCTTTTCTTCGATTTGTGGAAAATTTCTACCGTCTTGAGCCAAGCGACTATGAGATCCATGACCTGCACTCCACCATCTTCCCAACGCCACCACCCGATCGACGATCGGATGACGATCCACTGTCGAATCGTCAAAAATTCCATACGAACGGCCGAGAATGACTCACGATTTCTGGGTTAATGGTGAATCGATTCGAAAAACGAACGGCACCAGAAGATTGCGCTCCCTGAGAGCATTGACATATATTTTTTTGGAATTTTTGTGGAGAGTTTGAATTTTCACTTTTGATTTTGAACTGTAGATAGACCTAGGTTTTGAAACCATTGAGGAAGAGAAAGAGATGAAGAAAATGAATGTACAGACAAATGATAGAGGATGGAGGCTAGGGTTTATCACAGCATATATATAGACAAATTGTAGAAGGCTAGGTGGGCACGAATTACGAACGTGCGAAACGGAAGTTGGCCCAAAAAGCCCGTTCTCACCCCGGAACGAAATTTATTAAACCCATATATCCAAATAGGTATTTTAAAATATTCTGAACGCGATGGAAAAAGTTTCACGTCCAAATTTGATTGTATGGAGAAGTTATGCTGAAAATAAAATTTCCAAATTGATTTCAAATTGATTTCAATTGAATCGATTTCAAGGCGTTTTGCGTCCGTACGATCAAACGACAAGTCCGATCGATACGAAACTTGAAACCCTACAATAATTCACCGATACGGATCCGATGAAACTGGTTTCGTCGAAATCCGAGTCCGTGGCCAAAATGGCTATTTTTATAATAATTAAATAAATTATAAAAATCAAATTTTATATCTAAATTCTAAAATTTGACCAAATTTTATCGCTTTTATACTTCTTAATCAATTTAAATGGTTTAACAAGTTTAGGTGTGAATTATAAGTTGATAAGTCTATCAATTTCAGTGTTAATTTCTCCGCTTCCTTATATTTAGGAATTATAAATTAAATTCTCAAAACCCATTTATTAGATTTCAACTTTTATATTCTCACCTTTTATCAAAACAAGGATGCCACTAACATTGGTTCATGATTTCATGTTATTATCCTTAAAGTCCATCTTAATTTCAATAACGTAATATTTTACTGTTAAATTCCATTTTATTATGCAATAAATGCAATTGTTGAATTTGGTACTCAAATTAATTTATAAATCCTGCTTCCTATAATCTATATCAACAAAGGGTCCAATTATAAATAGAATTAGCATTAACTTCATCTTATAGAATTAACTACTTCAATTACAAAACAAATCTACGCTAACTGCACGATTTAAGTCAATTAATTGAAATTAAGTCTACATTAAATGTTATAAATTATACATTGGAACCTCAATAAATTTCGTTTATTGATTTAAAATCTTTCTATTCAGTAAATAGACATTTTATGGGTATAAATAACGTTTGAATTAAAATACATCTCATTAGTGTAAGCTTCATTTCTTATAAATCCTCCTTTATTAACTAGACACATTAACAACCAAAATAATTAATTTAGATTTATTTAAAACGATTTCCATTCTTAACTTAATATACTCAATAAATGTTTAACCTAAATAATTGTTATCCTTTTACATTCAAATTCACTTACAACTATTATTAACAACACTGTTGCCATAGATTTAGATTTTATTAAATAAATTAGATGAATGGGTAAAATTTTGTTATTATCCCAAATGCCAAATATATTTATGCATTAATTACTACTTATTATTATGAATTCATTTATTAATTTACTAGTTGCCTTTGTCATCTTATTTCCTATTTACTACCAAACTTCCTACTTAGTTATAGTTTATCAATATATACATACCTAGGCAAATCAAGATCTTGTCCTTTCTGTTATTTCAATTAAATGGGGTATGCACAAATAAATTGTTAATTAACTTATTCCTACAAAATTATTTACATACATTCAGTTCCAAATTTTATAGAATTAAATTCTAATTACTCACCACTTAATCCATCAATCATACATTCTATCTAAACATGCATTTTAAAACTTTTTATTTTAAATAAATTATTCAATGTTGACATCCACTAATATAAAATTTACTTTCATTTGTATAGTTGCAATTAAATTCAGTTATTATTTCATTAATACTATTTCCGATTTATATCTTCCAGTATTAATTTCACAAACCAATTTAATCAACAAATTATAACTTATAACCACAAACGCCAATTTACGTTATTTAAATCTATTGCCATATATACATTTAAATTTTAACCTTTAATTACAGTTACTATATCTAATTCCTACATTTACTCAAATAAAATCTTAAGACTTTTATTTTATTCTAAATTAGATTAGAAATCATATTAAATTAACTCATTTAATATCATCGAATTTAACGGGTCGTTACAAAATATCTAGCTATGTAATTTCAAACTCTGATAGAGATGTTTCGCTTGGCATTTTATATGTTATACCCATATTTTGGATGCAAAGGAACTAGTCTCGAGCTCTAATTCGACCTATGTAGAAGATAACTTTTTGAACCCAATATTATATTAAATTTTCGATGTTAAATTCTACTAGTTTCAATCTCACAAGGCCAAATGATACACCTGATCACCATGAAATTTGATGGCATATTATAATTCATTCTAACGGATCCAATGAAACTGGTTTCGTCGAAACCCGAGACCGTGCCTCGGAAGGCTATTTTCACTAAAACGAGTTATTTTCAAAATCAGTTAAATCACTTTAAATTCCAATCTATAGGTTTTATTATCTTAATTCTTATTAATAGAAACTAAAAAAGCTTTGAAATTATTTTTATCCAAATTAAATCCTAAAATTCAATTATTTACACAATTTAAATTATTAAATTCAACAACTAAATTATCCAATAAAGCGCTATATTTGTAATTTGAGTTATTTAACTTGTAAAATTAACTTTTCAATATTTAAAATCAACTAAATAATCTAAAATAAAATGATTGAAATTATGGGTCGTTAGATTCTTCCCCCTTAAAAGAATTTCATCCTCGAAATTGCCAAGGTAAGGATAATGCCCAAACCCATTTAGTTGAAATAACTTCCAAATCCTTTTAAGCTTTTAACATTTAAAAATCAATTTGTTGAAGTCTTGTTATTACTTTTATTAAGCTTCTGAATTCATTTTTAGATTTCAACTAATGCATTTATTCATTTTTCGTATAACTCAAAACAAAATTTTTAGTTATTTAAAATTTTCTTCAAAATTTCCAACTCTTAAAATTTTTGAAAATTCCGTCAGCATCTCCTGTGAGCGGCTAGATCAAAACAACTACAAATCGCCACTACTGGCCCAAACTAACAATAGAAAATCAAAGCCAAGTAGCTCAATCATAAACCATCAAATTCAAATAACAATATACATGTGTACTATTTAGTCGGGTAACCCAATTTTATTTATGAAATCAAAGTCATTAAACTTGCTGTAACAACCCTAGTTTTGACAATTACCTGTTACTAATTATAATAAATTATGATGAGATTATATTTTATTAATCGAGAGATAAATATAATTTTGGATAGATAATTTAAATAAACTATCTACGTAAAATCTAAAATTTGGGTTTTGGAATTTACTTGGGGAAAATTTAAGAAAAAGGATGTTAGATTATAGAAAATGATAAATTATGGAGTTTTGGAGAAAATACATCTAGTTTGGAGAAAACTTGAGGAAAATAGATTTAAACTATGAATTGGGTTGAATTCGAATTAAAATAAAATAATTTGGAGACGTAAAATCTGTTAAAATTGTTTATTTTAAATAAACAATGAGTTTTGAATAAATAAAATGGAATTAAGTTGATTTGGTTGGAAATTGTGTTGTATAATGGTATTTTTTGATTTGGATATTAATTGAATTAAATTAGCAAAGTAAAATAGTTTAATATAATATCATTTGTGGAATAGAAAATAAAATTTTAAAAACTTTACCATATTGCCAACAGGGTTGGCGCAGTTGGTTGATGGTCCGGACTGCGTGATCGAAGGTCACGAGTTCGAGCCCCGAAACTGACAACCCTGTAACAAGTACCCAAAGTATGTGTTTGGCAGGCACATACTTCCCTAGAGTTTACAAGCGAAGCTTGGTTCTCTAGGTAATTCAAAAAAAAAAAAAAAACTTTATCATGTTAGTTTGGAAAAAAATGAGCATTTTATAGTTTTAATTTGGTAAAATGCAATAATTTTGCAAATTATCGCCAAATGTGATTTTCTATTAATATTAATTGAACAATTTGAACTTATTATGATATATTTTATAAATAAAAAGGTGGAATTTTGTTCTAAATTTTTTTTTTGATGTAAAAATAATGTTAATAAGGTTTGTTGTGTTTTATTGGAGAAGGAAATAATTTTTTGTAAATTTTGATGTTAAAAATGGTGTTTATGCAATAAAAGATGTAAATTGACGTATTCAATTAAAAATATGGTTTTAATAATAGAAATTGATTTTTATGGCTAAAATAATCTTTTATGTGTTGTGAAAACATTTTAGTTAACCTAAACATTTGTTGTACAAAATTTATTTGGTCAAATATGTGTAGATATGTGTAAATAAGATGAATTAAAGTGTAACAATAAATAAATCAGTCAAATTTTCACTATGTATTTGCTAATAGGCAAATGGGTATTGGGTCTAAACCCAAAGTCCATTTCTGGAATATTCAAGAAAAAAGGCAGTACGTTCTTTTTCTTTTTCATTTTTACTTCTCCTTCTTAAAACAATCCCGAGAAAAAGAAATGGCCTCCTCTTAATAATTTTCAAAATCTAGCTTCAAATTAGGTGAAAATCAAGAAGATAAAAATTAGAAAATCAAAGTGAATAACAGATAATTCCACCAAAATCTTTATCTCCTGCTTTGTTTGTTTTATCTGAAAGAAATTTGAGTCTATAACTTTCTTTTTCTCGGCCTGCATGTTCTCTTCTACTCAGTTACAGGTTACTGAAGCTCCTCCAAGCGAAAAAGATCATAGCTTGCAACTCTAACTCCCTTAAAATCGTGCTAAGGTGAGTATAACTCACAAAATCTAACTTAAACAAGTTGTATGCTGATATATAGGTTGATTTTGGTTTACTGTAAACAAAATTTCTTGCTTAAATGTTTATAGTAAAAATATGTTTCAAAGTGCTTCTTTTTATATTTATAACTCTTTGATTTTTGCATGAAATCGTGCCATATTTTCTTCAGATTGTTGTTTGAGTGTTGTAGTTTGTGCATGCAAAAATTTTACCATCTAATTCATCTTGGTACTGCTCCAAATTATAGCGCAAAAATTAGATCGGAGAAGGCAGTTTTTGCCTATAGAATTCACGATCCAGAGGTCGACATAACACCATCAGGTCTCAACCATAGGGTCGACCCAGACAATGTATAGGTCGACCTTAGGGTCTACCTTTGCAGTGTGATGGTCGACTTGTAGGTCGACCTGGCCTCTGTAATTTCTGCAACCTAGTTTCTTTTATTCTATTGGTTTCTTCAGTTATTCCAGTTATTTTTGCAACTTGTTTTTGTGCTGTTTTGAGATATTTTTGAAGGGCTCTAACCTATCAATAGGTAAGCCAATATTTTTGGTAGATCCATACTCTGGATGGAGGAGTTTTCAAGACGATTTCGTATGCTGATTTTTAGCATTTTCGATGATTTCTATTGTTTTCGACCACGGGTTTTCTAAAAGATTTTTGAAATAATTTTTATAATAAAATGGCGTTCGAATTAAATAAATAAAATTTATAATTATTTTTAAAGCTATGAAAAATTTATAATCTCTTTAATAAAGAGAATTTCAAAGCCAAAAATTTGCAAAACGTTTTCAAAAATTATTTTAAAACTAGTTTTCTCAAAAAAAATATTTTCTATATAAAATACACTATTTTTGCACTCTTCGAAGGTATGTGAAAGGGAATTAAACGATTTAGTAAAACATGTGGTATGGGACACATGCGTTACTTTTTCGGTTAATTCTGGACTTGTTCGTTTGAAACTATGGACCTTCGGGTTGTTATTGCTAGTATTTGGATGTTTTTGCCCTATTCTGTACATTGTTTATTTTCTAAATTTCTTTACATTGATTTCTAGAATTTAGATTATTCGTGAATGTTTTCACCATGGTTGCCCGGTTGGGTTATTTATATAGCCTGAGCGCTATCGTGTTGTTTACTACATGGTGATTTCAGAGTTTTGAACTTTTAATCGAGTCCACGAATTATGAGATTTTTCAGTTTTGAACTCTTAATTGAGTTCCACGAGTTATGAGATTTTTAAGACTTATGGTTTAAATGATTTTGTTTTCTAGTGTGGCATTGACTTACAGTTAGTAAACAGTTAAGTGAGAATGTGTGGTATGGGACACACAATTACCACTTTTCGGGTTCCTATCTGAGAGTTTGTGACAAATTCACGGATTACTGCTAGTACTAGACATTCAGGTCATCACGAGCTATATGTGACTTCGGTCAACACGAGTTATATGTGACTTCGGTCACCACTAGGTATAAATGACACCGGTCACCACGAGATATTTATGACCTTCGAGTCCATGAGATAAATACCTTATATTAGTATTGGACACGAGACTAGCACGTGCAACATAGCTCCGGCTTGTAATCGAGGATTTGGATCCAACCCGGGCAATTTTCTGAGTTATGAGTTTTATTTTTGATTTCACCATTTCTAGATGATTATTTTATGTATTTTATAGCTTGGAACTATACGAGAATTTATACCTATATGGTGATTTCATTAATGAGTTTTGAACTCTTAACTAAGTTTCATGAGTTATTTGTGATCGCTATCTTTAAGCGTATTTCTGAAATTTGTGATTTCCTATTTTAGGAATTAGTTGAGATTGCCATCCTTTGGTGGATTTTGAGTCTTGTGATATCCTATTTAGGAGTTATGGTTAATGTAAACCATTATACTAGATTTTTGTATATACCAATGATATGAGGCAAATATTTGGGATTATTTGATAATTGTTTAATTTGCCTCTTTCGACAAACTTCTATAAGAAGCATTTTAGTGGTATTATCTCTTATGTGATAGTTGAAATATATTTATGTTACTTCTTCTCTTTCAAGAAGAAATATTACCCCTTATCCTTACATTTCATCTATCATATGCTAATTAGTTTATTTAAGCTACACTGACCCGTGTATTTTTATATAATTGGGTCAGACCGAGTTATTTTAGGTTAGTTATTTATTTTTTATTTCTTCAATGCTGCTTCTGCATTGGATTATCTGCTAGTTATCTTCTGTATAGTCTTGTAGTCATTTTATAAACTCTGATTTGTACTTATTCATTTGACTCGATGTATATATGGTGGTTTATGTACCATGTAACAGTCCGATATTTTCAACCATTCGCATCCAAACATATCGGACTTGAATTGCTCAAAATATCAAATTGAAAATTTATATTTGGCAAAAACTTGGCATATACAGTAAATAAATAATCAAAGATCACAGACACAATGTAATATAACAATAAGCAGCGAAAACATAAGAATATTAGTTCATGAAGCTACTATGTATATATATATATATATATATATATATATATAACAGAGTTAAACAAGATACAACAGAATTCTCGAATACATAGAAGTCTCAATACAATAGCCAAATACAAAATCTGAATACATCACAGGAATCAACTGAATGACTGAAAGCTGAATCGATAGTTGGATCTCCAAGCGAAGCTCCAAACTCCAAAGGTGAGTCTCAAATACTATGACACTCAGTCTGACCCGAGCGTAAAGAAAAACACAAAACACTCTAGTCGGGATTAACATTCTTATATCAATAAATCCAACTCAAGTGAAATATCAACTGAAATACAAGTAACTTAAAGGATGTTTGGAATAACCATCCTCTAAGGATTCATGAAACTATCTACTATGTAGTAGTATACGCTATTATAATAATGTCTATAGTAAAGTAAACAATTAAAATAGCGTTAAGGAGTTATCCATATCCCTCTTAACACATTTTGTAGTGCCAATAGTCTATACAATTCGTAATACCTCCTGATCGGGAGGCTACCAGAGGATACTCCATAGGTACGACACAAAACAAACTCGTAGTGGTATGATAGGGTTGGTGACACGGTACAACTAGGCAATGCCAGGGTAGATATACCAATTACACTTCCGGGCTGGTGTTAACACATAGCCGCAGCTACTGCCCACCTCGAGCCATACTCCCAAATCAATCACAAAGTAATAGAATGGCATACGAAAAAGTGTGTCCGATCGGAGGAGCTACCTCACTTGGCCTGTCGATTGCTCTTGTTTTAACCACCTTATGCCAACTCATGGGAGTTGGGTCCACCTATATACCTCATATAGGATCGTCGCCACCATCCTACTTCATTCTGGAATCTCCACCACGTACACGGTTGTTAAAGTGGTTTTCAGCATTGGCAGAGAGTATGACAATAACTGATCCCGGTCTCTTTAACAACCCAACGTTATTATAACACCGCGGTCATTTCAAAATAGTTTATACTTCAAAACCAAAATATCATTTCCATTTCAAAACCATATCAATACGATATCATTTCCATTTCAAATATATCGATTTCCAAAATCATAGCACTTTAAAGTTATAACATTTTCGAAATTATAAAGCTTTAAAAACCATAATACTTTAGAAATCATAATACTTTGGAAATCATAATTTAGAAATCATAATACTTTGGATGTTATATTACTTTGGAAATCATAATTTAGATATCATAATACTTTGGAACTCATAATACTTTGGAAAACCACAACACTTCCCACTTAACCGGTTTAGATATTAAAATAGTGTATAAACTAAAATAGTTAATAAAAGAAAATAGTTTATATAAAGTAGTTATAGCTTAAAATAGCTTAAAATAAAATAGTTAGTGTATTAAAATAGTTTATATTAAAAATAATCTATATTAAAAATGGTTTATATTAAAATGGTTTATATTAAAATAATTTACATTAAAATATATAAATAGTTTAAAAAAAAATTTAAAAATACTTTATATAAATAAAATAGTGTCCTCAAATTTCACAAATCGATTCAAGTCAAATCGAATTCCAAAAATCAAATTTAATCCAATCTAAATTCTTTAATTTGGATTCAATTCAGTTTTCTCAATAAACCATTTCTCATTATATCGATTTCAAATACAGATTCGAACCACAAAATAATCCATTTCAATTTCAAAATGTTTCAAAACTTTAAATATTAAATATTTTAAAATTAAATTTGAAAATTTCATATATATCTTAATTTAACTTCATTATTCTTTAGTTTTGAAATATTCACTTAATAAATCCAATATCATTTATAAACCTCAAATTCCAAATAATTAAATATTTCATTTAAACTTGAAATATTCATTAAATCACCTTAAACCAAAATCAATTTATAAAATCATATCCTTTTAAAATCTCAAATTCAATAAATTTCAAATCGATTTAATTAAATAAAGTTTCTTAGTTAAACACAGCTTCAAATAATCTAAATTTATCTTCCCAACACTAACTTATAAATATCATAATAAAATCTATTTTAAAATATAAATTTAAATAAATACTTAAACATATTACTTATTAAATAAATCAAACTTTATTAAATTAAATCTTATTATTAAACTTATTTTATATATATTTCAAAACAGAAAAATTATAAGTAAAATCTTAAAATTTATAATTTCAAAACTAACTTATAACCTTTAAAAATTGCAAACATATAATTTTAAAAATCGAAATTTAACTATATATAAAATAACATTTATATTTAATATTTAAAAATCAATATTTATATAAAACCATATATATATATATACATGTATATCTCTTTAAACCTTGGAAAATTATTTCAAATATATATATATATATATATAGATCAACGGTGTCTGTATATAATTTTCTATCCCATGGTCATGTTATACAGATATTTAACATTTCAATCTGCAATTTAAATATATACGGGTATATATCATTTCAACCCGCAATCCCAAATTCAATTCAATGAAAATCGCTTGGGTTTATCATTTCAACCCATAACGATTTTCTCCTATTCTACAGATCATTTGGGTATGTATCATTTCAACACATAGGGAATTCTATACTAACAAGGAACTTGCAGAGTGATAACAGATATGATAATAATATAACATGCATATATCATCAATATAAATAACAGATAATGGTGTTAGATGTTACAGGTGAACAGATACAAATAGTAGCATATGATATCAAATAGCAGCATATTTCAATTGTCATTTCAATTGATATCAAATTTAATAAATATAAGAACGTTAATCATGAGTGATCTCTCACCTTTCGAGGCAAGAGAGATTTGAAAAATGAAACGAGTTACAAGTCCAAGCACGAATTTGGGAGCAAAGCTGATAGTTCGGAATCGACGAAATCAAATCAAACTGGATCGATGAAGATAAATGGTATAAGTGAACTATATATAATAATATATATAAAGTCATATTCCAAATTTAAACACATTTTAAAGATATATGTATTTCAAAATCATTATTTTAAATAAAACACATATAATAAAACAAACATAATATAATTTGAAATAAATATATATATATATATATATATATACACACACACACACACTTTCCAAACTATTAATATTAATGTAAGTATAACATTATTATATAAATATACATATTTCAAAAGGTACTAATATACTCTATATATATATGACAAACAAATTTTAGAAACTCATATGTTTTACATATATGAGAAATAATATATATATATATATATATTAAAAATATAACATTAGCATATCTATATGATCTATTATAAATCTATACATAAAATTCAACAGTTTTATATAAATGATGTGTGTGTGTGTGTATATATATATAAAACTTATTATAAAATTGCCAAAACTTCGTGTATATATGCCGATAATTTATATATAAAATGAATGCAAGCATAAAGAAAATATGTAGACTATTCATATAACCAAATGTACATACATAAAATATTCAGACTGCCTCCAATATATGCATATTCCAACATAAGATGCAGACCAGTTATATATATATATATATATATATATATATATATATAAAATCAGTTATATCTAACATATCAAGGGCAAGTAATAATAAATATATGTAAAATATATGCAAACACATACCTATTAGATTTGGAGGGTAACATGCGCATGCTATAGGATGTGATATAACTAAATATATCTACATATATACAACCAGTTGTAATATATATATATATATATATATATAGTAGAAGACTTGTACATGTAATATGACATGTTTTATATACTTTTAAAATAATATATATATAGATATATATATATAACTGCTGAACTTATGTGCATACAAGTAACAGATATATATTATTTTCGAAATTCTATATACATATATATATATGCGTATATAACTAAATATAATAATATATACTATTACATACATACACTTACCTATACAACAGATAATAGACAACTGATAAACATTTATATATAAAAAAACTCATGTACTTAAACATGACTAATTTATAAGTATACAACGTAAATATATATAACTGCCGGTTTTAAGTATATATATAAACCTATAAATCTACAACTCATATAACAGACCATATATATATTACATATATGACTTGATGTAGCTATAATCCTATATATATATATGTACAACAATCAAATTTCAAGTTAAACTATACATTCTTATCATATGGGAAGAGCTGCGCACAGAGAAGAATGCTTGCGTGACAAAGGCCGATCGCAGAGGAGAAGAGCTCGGTTATGCAAGCAAACGAATCGGAGGGGCGGCAGTGCTTTGGTTCGGTGAACAGGTCATGGGGCAGCTGAGGCAAGGAGTAGATGCACGATGGGGTTTGGGGTGGCATTTGGTTGTCCTGGTGGTGAGCGGCTACGGTATGCTTCGGGTAAGCGCACGGTATGCTTTGAGCAGACAAAAAGTGGCAGGGAAGCAGAGGAGACTCAACACAGTTAACTTAAATATGAAATGGTTTAAGAAACGTGTTAAAACCAAAGAAATAAAATTTATCAACAAATTCTGGGAATTTTAAGCCTATGGCTGTTCAATTTAAATGGTGGAATATGAAATGAGGTAAGAAATCAAAGGACACAAACTGGTTACCGATACAGTTAACATTTACATGGATTCCGCTTTGTACCAGATTTCAAAACATAGAATGGAATATACCACAGAGATCAGCACGATAAGACGATCAAAACGGTATACAAATATCAGTGGTACGACCATCCGGTCAAAAGTCGATATTTGGTACCGAAAATGCTGCTACTTTTCCGAAAATAAGATAGACGGAGCAACAGCAGTCCAAATTTGATGAAACGGAAGATGACGTCTCACTCAGAAGATGATTTACAAATTTATTGTATAAAAATTTAGGTTTGGAAAACATTTTATTATCATCAATTTTTAACTGATTTAAATTGAAATAGAATTACACAAAAAATAAACTTCAATATTATCAGATGTTAATTTACCATTTATTATGTTTAAATAGACGTATTCCAAATATTAAATTTTTATTTAAAAATATTATTATTTAAAATTACACAGAATTCAATTAATTAAATAAGTAAAACCACTAAAATTTATGGGTCGTTACATACCACTATTGTTGTACCATATTGTATTGTACTATGATGTGTCTGTGTATATGTGTGTGTATGTTTGACTGCTGTTCTGTGATCAATTGTGTTTGTTGTTATATTTTGTTCTAATAGATCTGTTAGCCACCGTAGTTTTGTATTAAGCGTTTGTTGAGTATGCCGATCGACTTGAGAAAGATAAAAAGAAAAAATTAAAGCACTCAATCAACGTACTCAATAGACATTTAAGACAAAGCTATGGATGGTCGCTCCTATCCAGCCCTATGCTCCGCATTATCAGACAGTATTACTCAGTAATACTCTTTGTTAATGTAGGTTTCGGGGTGGGACATCACAGCTTGGTATTAGAGCAGAGTTCAGAATAAAATATGATAAACATAGAACATAACATATATTACAGTACATCAAAGTACAATATAAGTGTTCCATATTCCTTAATCAGCATGTCCTTAACCTTTTCGTGTCCTTTGGGGTAGACATATGTTGGGAATACGTCTAGGAATGCATTTTAATTCCATAGTATTCCATAATTGAATTAATAATATCTAACCTATGAATAATATTTATTGTGATTGTTTTATTTGAGTTCTCTTCCATATGACTGCTTGACACTCATTCATATCGAAGGAGCTTGTTGATACCGTTGGATGTTTCTTGTCTTATTACTTCTTTAAGGATTGCGAATTCTATTGAGGGATCCGCAACACTTAGCATGTTGTGTGGGAATATTGAGATTGTTCTTTATAGTTTTTCCTCTCGTGAAAATTTGTACGTTATTCATTACCCTAGGTTTAATGTGATTTGGGGATGGATTAGCTTGCTTATTATCAAGCCCCAATCCTATGTTCTGAGAGGATCCTATATTTTAGGCACCCTAATTCAGCTGACTAGTTGTCTCTTGTTCTTCGGAATGTTGATGGTAATTCCAAAGTATCTTTATTTTCTCCTAAGTTTCGAGATGATGATATTTATCTTGAATTCCAATTATTTTTGATTTTGCAGTTGTTTATGAGTCCGTTTCGGGTTCGCCACCCAAGCGGACAATTGAGTTTTTTATTGACTTCATTCCTGGTTCTCAGCCTGTTAGTCGTCCTCCCACAAGGATATCTTCTAAATAAAACGAGGAACTCTAAAAGCAATTGCTGGAGCTTGAAGCCAAGAAATTTATTCAGTCTAGTTTTTCACCGTGGGGTGCCGCGGTTATCTTTGTAAATAAATCTGATGGTACTCTTAGGCTTTGCATCGATTCTGCAAGCTTAACAAGTTAACCATTTAGAATGTGTATTCATTGCATAAGATCGATGACATGTTCGATCAATTGAGTGGTGCTAGGATCTTTTCTCTACTTGACCTTGTACCGGTTTCCATCAGCTACGAGTTACGGAGGATAACATTCCTCTCACCGCATTCAAACACTCATTATGGTTCTTATGAGTGGCTCGTTATGCCGTTCGGTTTAAAGAACACTCCAGCTTATTTCGCCGACCTTATGAATCGAGTATTCTGGGAATATCTTGATGAGTTCGTTCGTGTTTTCATTGATAATGAGTGAAAGCATTAGTTTAAATTGCAAATTTTTTTAGAAGAAATACTTATGAGTATAATTGAATTCTTTTTATTGAGGCAAGTAAAGAATATTTTGTAAAATTATAAAATAGACATGTTTATTATATAGAAAAATGATTTTGTGTTGGATTGTCCATCGAGTGCTTTAAGAATTTTGGTCGATGCGCCCGATCAACGTCATCGATAGGAATTTCCTAAACACTTTGATAAGACAATCAGACATGATAAAATTGAGTTGTAATAAGTAAAAGTTTGAAATTAAATTGAAATGAGTTTGAGTATTAATTTTTAGATGATCAGTGCAGCCATTGAACCATAATAATTGTTGAACAAGCGGCGAGGCAGTTTTGATCAATTGGTCAATTCTATAGCCAATTGATTGGGTCTTCCATTAAAAATCAACGGCGAGGCAATGTCATTATATTATTAGGAATTTGTGGAATTAAAATATGGTTTTGTTTTAACTGGTTATGTAAGTAAAACCTGTAAGAATATAAATAATGTTATTATATAGTAATTTGAGTAAGTAAAGTAAATAATTACAATTGAGAAGATGTTTTAATTGGAAAAAAATATCATGTGATGCTTTGATTAATAATTATGTATTCAAGATAAGAAAATACATTGGATAGAAAATTAAAATATCAATTGAATGTTTAAGTTCAAAGTTATAATGGATGATGGTGAAAAAAATTGTTTTGACAATTGGTTGGTGAAATAGTAATAGTGGATAAGATTTACAACTTTATCTTAAAGGAAAATAAAGAAATGCTAAATTTAAACTTTTAGCATAAATTTGTGAGCAAGTTTTTGTTTTAAACTTTAATAGTATTAAGACTTGTTGGTATGAATTTGTAAAATTCTTTTGATAACAAATTTGAGTTAATTATCAACATTAGTTAATTTCATGTTGATAATAAGTTGGAAATTATTATTTTAACAAGAGAAAATATGAATTTAAATTGTTCATTTATTATAAAATGCTATGTTAAGGGATTCTAGGTATAATAAATGAATAAGACATGAGATTCAATCATTTTAAATTTTGAGAATAAATTTTAAAATTAATAAGTAAATCCAAATTTTATTTTGGATGAATGATTCTCTCTTAATAATAGAGGAGATTAGTTATCTATTTCAAAACGAGTCTTCAAAATTAATTGTTTGAAAAGCTTGATTTTGTGAAGTGATGAAAATTATTCCAATTAATGAATTGTTTCCTTTAAAGATAATTTCATGAGGTTAATAATAATTTTGAATGCCTTAGCTTTTCAAAAAGAGGATCATGTAATAAATAATTTAGCATAAAGGCTTGTTTTGAAAATGCAGTTTGAAATTAGAAAAGGTTAGGAATTTGAAATTTGAAATTGATTTCAAAAGCTTAAATTTTATTTAAAAAGTGCTGTACTAAAACAACGATAAATTGAGGTTAATAACTTTAAATGGGTTAAATCTTTTTGCAAATGAAAGTGCTTTCAATAAGATTTAAATCTTCTTTGTACCACTTTGGAAGATTTTGCACTTATTTCAGTCTAAAATGGATTTGAAGGTGAATGGGCATTTCTGTCCTATTATAAAATTTCTAAAATTTAGGTTTAAAGTAAATCTAGCATAACTTTCAAACGTGAATCTGATTTTGATGATCTTTATATTGCTGGAAAACTTACATTTAGAAGAACAAATTTCGTTTTATAAGTTTCCTCGAATTTTGTTGTTTGCTATGTCAAAACTTGAGCTCTTTACAGCAGGTCTGAAATTGAAAGATGATTGTTTTCCTTTATGGTCAAATGTAATTCTACCTATTTTGTGGATGTAACTGAATTGATTATTAGTAAGAGAAAATATGTTTCATGCTATATATATATGTGTGTGTGTGTGTGTGTGTGTGGTAGAATTAGAAGATGAAACAACTTAAATTTTATTTACTCTAAATAAAGAGTAATGAGCTTAACTTAGAATTTAAATAAGAAACTTTGAGAATTTTCTAGTGTTGAAAATTGAGAATTCGTTATGAAGATAATGTATTTGAAAATTATATGAACAATTGATTTGTAAAACGAAATATAAAATACGTTCCTTGTGTTTAACGTACCTTTGTGCAATTGTTTTATGACTTGCATTTAGGCAGTCGTATGAGTTTGGTGGTAGTGGGAGAGACCCTCTACCTCCTGTTGAGTTTTCTTACCTTAATGATTGTCAATCTAGTATTGGTATGGTTCCTTTCGTAGCTTTATGCAGAAGGTCATATCGATCACCATCTTATTGGCTGGAGTCCAGGAAAAAGTTGTGCAAAGTCCCGACTCAATTCATGAAGCTTTTGAAGAATCGATCTCACCCGATTTATCTATTGTTTAGCATCATGTACGTGTTCTTACTTCAAAGGTGAAATGCCTTCGACATAAGGATGTACTGCTTGTAAAGATTCAATGGTCCGCTAATCTCAGTGATGTACTTGGGAAACCATAGAATTTATCGAGCAATCTTATTCGAGTTATCTATCTTCTTGTGTTGAGGGTGAGAATTTTTAACTCGAGCTTATCTGTTACTTTTAATTGATGAAATAAATCGTGTTGAATATAGCTCTTCCCTAGAAATTGCGAGGACACAATTTTTATAAGGAGGAGTCTATAACAACCCTGGTTTTGGAAATTACCTGTTAATAACAATAATAATATATTATGATGAGATTATAATTTATTATTCAAGAGATAAATATAATTTAGGATGGATAATTTAAAAAAATTATCTAGGTAAAATCTAAAATTTAGGTTCTGGAATTTACTTGGGGAAAATTTGAGAAAAAGCATGTTAGATTATAGAAAACGATTAAATATGGAGTTTTGGAGAAAATACATCTAGTTTGGAGAAAACTTGAAGAAAATAGTTTTAAACTATGAGCTGGGTTGAATCTGAATTATAATAAAATAATTTGGAGATGTAAAATCTGTTAAAATTATTTATTTTAAATAAACAATGGGTTTTAAATAAATAATATGGAATTAAGTTGATTTGGTTGGAAATTGAATTGTATAATGGTATGTTGTTGATTTAGAGATTAATTGAATTAAATTAGAGAAATAAAGTAGTTTAATTCAATATCATTTATGGAATAAAAATAAATAATGTTGGAAATAAATGTAAATTATTGAAAATAAAGTTTTAAAACTTTATCATGTTAGTTTGGAGAAAAATTAGCATTTTATAGTTTTAATTTGGTAAAATATAATAATTTTGCAAATTATTGCCAATGTGATTTTTATTAATTTTAATTGAAGCATTTGAATTTATTATGATATATTTTATAAATAAAAAGGTGGTATTTTGTTCTAAAATAGTTTCTTGTTGTAAAAATAATGTTAATAAGGTTTGTTGTATTTTATTGGACAAGGAAATAATTTTGTGTAAATTTTGATGTTAAAAATGGTGTTTATGTAATAAAAGGTGTAAATTGATGTATTAAATTAAAAATAGTGTTTTAGTAATATAAATTGTTTTTTATGGCTAAAATATTCTTTTATTTGTTGTGAAAACATTTTAGTTAACATAAACATTTGTTGTACAAATTTTTTTTGGTTAAATATGTGTAGATAGTGTAAATAAGATGAATTAAAGTGTAACATTGAATAACTTAGTCAAATTTTCACTAAGTATTTTCTAATAGGCAAATGGGTATTGGGTTTGAACCCAAAGTCCATTTCTGGAATATTTAGGAAGAAAGGCAGTACGTTCTTTTTATTTTTTATTTTTTACTTCTCCTTCCCAAAAAAAACCTAAGTATATTGGTTCAAATTAGGTGAAAATCAAGAAGATAAAATTAGCAAATCAAAGTGAATAATAGGTAATTCCACCAAAATCTCTATCTCCTTCCCTGTTTGTTTTATCTGAGAGAAATATGAGTTTGTAACTTTCTTTTTCTCTACACGCATGTTCTCTTCTTCTCAGTTACATGTTAGTGAAGCTCCTCCAAGCCAAAAAGATCATAGCTTGCAAATCTAACTCGCTTAAAATCGTGCTAAGGTGAGTGTAACTCACAAAATCTAACTTAAACAAGTTGTATGCTAATATATAGATTGATATTGGTTTACTTTAACAAAAATTCTTGCTTGAATGTTTACAGTAAAAATCTGTTTCAAAGTGCTTCCTTTTGTGTTTATAACTCTCTGATTTTGCGATGAAATCATGAAATATTTTCTCCGGATTGTTATTTGAGTGCAAAATTTTACTGTCTAATTCATCTTGGAATTGCTCCAAATTGTAGCTCAAAATTTAGATCGGAGAACGCTGTTTTTTCCGGTAGAATTCGTGATCCAGAGGCCGACCTAACTACATCAGGGCTCGACCATAATATCGACCCAGTAAATGTATAGGTCGACTTATGCAGTGTGATGGCCGACCTGTTGGTCGACCTATAGGTTGACCCGGCCTCCGTAATTTCTGCAACCTAGTTTCTTTTGTTCTATTGGTTTCTTCAGCACTTTCAATGATTTTTGCAACTTGTTTTATGCTGTTTTGAGATGTTTTTGAAGGGCTCTAACCTATCGATGGGTAAGCCAATATTTTTGGATGATCCGTACTTCGGACGGATGAGTTTTCAAGACGATTTCATATGCCGATTTTCAACGTTTTCGCTGAATTCTGTCGTTTTCGAGCATGGGTTTTCTAAACGATTTTTGAATATTTTTATAATGAAATGGTTTTAAATTAAATATTTTACAAAACTTATAATTATTTTTAAAGCTATGAAAAATTTATAATCTCTTTAATAAAGTGAATTTCAACAGCACAAAATTTGCAAAACGTTTTCAAAAATTGTTTTAAAGCTAGTTTTCTCAAAACCAATTATTTTCTATATAATATACACTATTTTTGCACTCTTCGAACATATGAAAAAGGGAATTGAATGATTTAGTAAAACATGTGGTACGGGACAGATGCGTTACTTTTTCGATTAATTGCAGACTTGTTCGTTTGAAGCTATAGACCTTCGGGTTAATATTGCTAGTATTTGGACTATTGGGTCCTATTATATACATTGTTTTTTTCTAGATTTATTTACATTGATTTCTAGAATTTAGATGATTTGTTAATGTTTTCACCATGGTTACTCGATTGGGTTATTCATATAGCCTGAGCATTATCATGTCGTTTATTACATGTTGATTTCATTTTGAGTTTTGAACTCTTAATTGAGTCCACGAGTTATGAGATTTTTGAGTTTTGAACTCTGAATTAAGTTCCACTAGTTATGAGATTCTGAGACTTGATATTTAAATGATTTTGTTTTCTAATGTGGCATTGACTTACAGTTAATAAACTGTTAAGTGAGAACGTATGGCATGAGGCACACAGTTACCACTTTTCGGGTTCCTATTTGATAGTTTATAACACATTCATGAGTTATTGCTAGTACTTGACCTTCGGGTCATCATGAGACATATGTGACTTCGGTCCCCACGAGTTATATATGCGACTTCCGTCACCAAGAGGCATATGTGACTTCAGTCACCACGAGATATTTATGACCTTCAGGTCTACGATATAGGTACCTTGTATTAGTACTGGACACGAGATTAGCACATGCAACATAGCTTCGGCTTGCAATCGGGGATTTGAATCCAATTCGGCATTTTTATGAGTTATGAGTTTTATTTATGATTTCGCCATTTCTAGATGATTGTTTTATATATTTTATAGCTTGGAGTTATATGAGAATTTGTACCCATATGGTGATTTCAGTTCTGAATTTTGAACTCTTAACCGAGTTCCATGAGTTATTTGTGATTGCCATCTTTTGGCGTATTTCAGAAATTTGTAATTTCCTATTTTGGGAATTAGTTGAGATTGCCATACTTTGGTTGATTTTGAGTCTTGTGTTCTCCTATTTTGGAGTTATGGTTAATGAAAACCATTATATTGGATTTTTGTATATGCTGATGATATGAGGCAAATATTTGGGATTATTTGATTATTGTTGAATTTGCCTCTTTCGAAAAAACTTCTATAAGAAGCATTTTAGTGGTATTATCTCTTATGTGATAGTTGAAATATATTTGTGTTACTTTTTCTATTTCGTTAAGAAATATTACCCCTTATCCTTACATTTCATCCATCATATGCTAATCAGTTTATTTAAGCTAAACCGACCCGTGTATTTTTAAATACTCGGGTCAGACCGAGTTATTTCAGGTTAGTTATATGTTGTTGATTTCTTCTATGCTGCTTCTGCATTGGATTATCTGCTAGTTATCTTCTGTATAGTCTTGTAGTCATTTTGTAAACTTGATTTGTACTTATTCATTTGACTCGATGTATATATGGTGGTTTTTGTACCACTAGTGTTGTATCACGTTGTATTGTACTATGATGTATTTGTGTATATGTGTGTGTATATATATATGTCTGACTACTGTTCTATGATCTATTGTCTTTGTTGTTATATTTTCTTCTGATAGATCCGTTAGCTACTGTTGTTTTGTATGAAGAATTTATTGAGATGTCGATCCTCTTGAGAAAGATAAAAAGAAAAAAAAATTAGAGCATTCAATCGATGTATTCAATAGACATTTAAGACAAAGTTGTGGATGGTCGCTCCTATCCAACCCTATTCTCTTTATTATCAGATAGTATTGCTCAGTAATACTCTTTGTTAATTTGGATCTCGGGGTGGGGCGTCACACATTCTCTTGCTTTTATATAACAACATCTTATTTACCAATGATATCCAAACATGTAGTTCATAATCACATTATTTTGCATTTTCAATTTCTCACATTTACTTTACTAACGCCCGTACGAAGTTATGATCTACATATATCATCCATACACAATATCAAATCTGATCCCTCGCTCGATCACACAATTTCACTTCCAAACTAGTATCGTTCACATGACCACTCTAGCACGTACTTAGATCCGGTTCCTTGATTAGAAACCTTCATTCTCCTTGCATAGCCATAACAATGATAGAGAACTCCAGAATCAACCAAAAATCCAAATTCAGTGTTTGCCATTGAGAATCGAGTGAAAAATCCATGTTCGGACTGATGTAAATCATCTCGAAATCATGTACTCAAATCTGGATCAAACAGTTATGCGAATAAAATAATGTACCTACAACCCACTATTTATTCTAATTGATTTCTTAGCTATTCTAAATACTTTTATTCACATTCATTTCATTCTCATTCAATTATTCACAATCATTATGCATATTGCTTTATTCATATTTATTATTTACTTAGTGTATTCCTTTCAATACTAATCTCACATAAAAATCGTTCTCTCAAATTTTATGTTTAACAACATTTCACCCCATACTAAATTCATTTTTGAATCATTTCACAAAATTTTACTTAAGTTTATAACATTTTATACAACACTCCTTATGTTTACTACCCTTTCACAACTTAAGTCCATATACATCTTATATCAAATCCAATTTTATTTAACTCAATTACATTGTTCAGTTTTAATATTTCAATCATATTCCAGAACTATATTTAACTCACAAATTTATTTAAATTAGTTCATTCATTAATTCATTTCAAATCTATATCAAATTTATTTCAAAAACTATTTCATTCAACGTAGATTGAATTTCTTTTCACAATTCACTTCATTCAACTTAGTTAAGATTCCTTTCAATTTTGCTTTTCACAACATTCACATCAACAATTAAAAACATTGTTTTACTTATTACTTCTCAATTTTTATTAGCTATCAAACTTATTTTCTCATAATTTCATAAAACATTTGAATGGAAATTTCCAAGTATAAACCCCCGTTCTTATTTATTTCAATCATTTTTGAAATATTATATACATATAAAAAATCCCCTTAGTACATCAAATCATTCTTTTGAATTTCAAAATCAAAACTAGTTTTACCAAAACAAAACTCCAAACGGTAGCAATTTTTCTCTTGGAAACCTAAATATGACCGTTGATGATGCTGCAGTCATCACCGAAATCATCTCCAGCGGTTGAAGTGAGTTCAGTGCTATTTTTCTCTTTAAAAACATTTTTAAGTATTTTCATTCAAAATTATTTTCAAATAATATTATTATTGTTTTCCAAAATTTGAAAAATTATTTCCAAAACCAACGGAATTTAAATTCTCAAATTCCCAGATTTTAAACTCTTTTTACTTACAATCAAATTTATAATATACTTCAGGAATTTCATTTACTTTCAATATATAAATCACACTTATAAACTATATATTTATATAATCTCACTTTGGTCATGTAAAAATACTTCTTTGTTGTTAATTTTAGTTTGCATTATAATAATGGCAACTTTTATTAGAGCACCATAACAACAAATGATAATAATCAACATTATCATTCTCTAACAACTAGGAACACCATGTGTACTATAATAATTTCTGAAAATTATTCCTTAATATATAAAATAAAATCAAGGTAAAATTATTTCATTTACCCAATTTCAAAACAATACCATGCCGAATTACTTTGTTCAAGTGTTTAGAGATCCCTAGCAATAATGTTAATTACTTGTATTGACCAAAATCCATAAGCTACTCAACAAAACAACTAACACAATACAAAACAATTTTTATATCACTAACAAGTATGCGCTCACACACACACACACACTCAAACTCATCCTGGGGTGCTATTGACCCTATCTCTAATGAGTGCCGCACCAAAGCCAAGGTTCTCGCTTAACCTTCAGCTCTGATACCAAATGTAACAACCAGGGTTTCGGCCCTCGAAAATCGACACTGATAGGTCCACTATTACATGCCAAGAAATCGAATGTTGGAAAACCTGATTGTTAGTGAAAAAGAAAGAATAAAGAGGATAAGAAGAAAACTCAATAACTCAGAATCTCACAGCGGAACAAATAATCTATAATATACAACAAAACTTTACACAAAAACAAATTTTAATATATGTATATATAGACATTAATCAGAGTATAATAACCTATTTCAGCACGGACAGTTATAACAACCTGTCCGCATTTTTGCTGATGGATACAAAAATAAACACACCGGAAAAATAACCATGTATGTGAATACGTCTCTGTGGCCTCCAACTTGTCTTTTGAAGGTCCAAGCATCCAAACTAATCTGTAATATGCTTGGTCTGACTTGAGCATTATAATAAAATAACACTCGAGTCAGTCTAGAAAACCAACGTGAGAAAACACACCTAACTTGAATTTAAAGTTATAAAAATCTTTGAAATCAGTAGTATCTCATAAGACCATACCGCACATAAACACGGATGGGTTTTGGCCTTACGATGACCAAAACCATTTCATATGGAATTTTCTGACATTATAATAGGGTCTAGATACAAATATTATTAATCTTAGCCAAAATTGTTACATTATTGAATTCCAACATACTTGGTTCTAGAATCAAAACCGTAAGGCATGTATTGGAGGTTGGATTTCATACTATGACAAGGTAAGGAACTGTCTTCTGACGGTACATCTCTAGATAAATGCACCGGGGTCGGACAAGAACATCTTATAACCCTACCACACAGGGCTGGCCTACCACTTGACAAGTAGTACATAATATTTTCATCCCTCCGTTAATGGGCCCCAAACCATACAAGAATAGACAGTAACCGATCAAGATTTGGAATGACCATACCCTATATAGGAGGTACCTACTTCGCCCTGTTGCATGCCCCATTTTTTTCATTTCCCAATTGATGAGGCCCGAGGCTATGCTTTACCTTTTTATATAGCACCTTCCACTTGGAATGCTAATACAGCCTTCCATGCGACAATGCAATACCAACATTCATCCATACAAGTTCGTTCTAGGACTGAACGAAACACTTGAGAGCTCCGTCTTTAAAATTCCATCATCTTCAAGATGTCTTCACTTCGAAACATATTCATTTGATCGAAGTGGTTTTAGGATAACATACCCGATCCCGGTCTCTTCGAAACAACATAGATAATTTCCAATAAACTCAACCCCGGTTATTTATGAAATAAATAGCCAAAGATAAGATCGGAGATCACATGCTAACCGTTAGTGGACGGAGTTCCTTATCATTGTCCTAGGAGAACGAAACGAGATTTATACACATAATATTGCATCATCGGAGATGACTGAGCCATATAACCCACGTGTTTCTTCTAGATATTTCCAAAGTTACATTAGGTCCAATTTCGATATTCGGTTATTTAACTATAAAATAACAAGCATTCAATCAGGGATTTATTTTATAGGGAAAACCAACAATGGTTCAACATATAAGAAATCACTAGCCTCGTTTTATAAACCATTCATAATTTAAAAACCAATTTGTAATTACTTGTATAAGAATACTTTTACACAGATATATCCACCAATTACTATATTTTCAATATTTAGAAACTATCCCTATAATTAAATCAATAGTATAAGTATTTACACAGGATAGAAAAAGATGTTCTTTTCATTCAATTCTCAGATCATTTATACATTCCCTTACAATCCTCCAAATCATTTATAAACCATTTTATAAATCTTCATAGACCATTTATAATCCCTTTATAAAAATTCAATCACTTATAAGCTTCTTATACATTTCAAAGATCATTGATAAACCCTTTGTGATTCCATAAACCATTTATAAATCTTCTTCTATAATTCTATAAACCGTTTCTAAAATTCATTTATAAACAACTAACCATTTATAAACTCTTTAACCCAGTAAATAATCTTTTCCTTAAGTCTTTACACCATTTTATAAATTTCTTTATAAAATCTAACTCTTTCAACTTTATTCATAGGTCTCGAAAACATTTATGAATAAATAAAGTCTTTTACTTCAAAATACGATTTTACAATGATGGTTATCAACAATAAATGTTATAAACAATTGGAATTATTAACTTTAAAACATCTTAAAATAATAATCAATAATTTAAAAATATTTGTTAATTAAATAGTAGTAATTAATCCTTACCATAATAATAATAATAATTAAATTTCAAAACCTTATTAATAATCCTTATTAGAAATTTCAAAACCACAATTGTTCTTAAATAATTAACCTTTGCACATTTTATAAATTCTTTAAAACCATATTACTATAAACAAATACTTTTAAACAATGCTAATATAGTTAAAATAAGTTTTGAATAATATTACTAAAATTAATTAACCTTAAACAATATAAATTTAATTAAACACTTTAAAACAATATTAATATAATTCAACAACCTTAAAACAATATTAATTTAGTTAAATACTTTAAAACAATATCAATGTAATTAAATAGATAATACTTCAAACAAATATTTCAAAACCGAATTCCTAATTTAAAAATCGTTTCTTGCCTCAAAAACCAATCCCAACTTAAACGGCAATTTATAGTATTTTAAAAATACTAATTTGAGGCCAATAGCCACCCAACACTTAACTAATAGTGATATTGATTTTCTACCACTACTGGGTTTTATTTTCGAACATATAACGATGTTATGACCATAGTGTCCATAATCATATTCATTACTCAAAAATCCATATAAAGGAAATATTATTGAACAATTTAATAATAGCGAGGAATCCCATTGGATCCCTCCAACCTATTTCCCCCTACATCACCAACATTATATAATCACAAAATATAAATCAACCATTTCGAGGCAGGATTCGTATACTGTTAACTTGCCCTTTGGCAAGGCAGCGTACATGAAGATTTAACCTAATCGACCGCATGGTTACCGAAGCTGGAATACTATGGGTCTGATTCGACTGGATGAATAGACGGTCAATCATGGATGACAAACATAATTATGAAGCCGGGATTCGGTATAGTTAATGGAAAAAAGGCGCGAGATACTTGGAATATGGGTTTCTACAAAATTCGAGTTGTTTCGGGTTGCTTGGACTTTTCTTCGAGTCACACTTGGATTTACTTTGGGTTTTCATGGTGGTTGCTTCGAGTCAGGCCAAGGCGTGCTTCGGCTCACTAGGGGTCAACATGTTTTCAATAGGTCAGTGACAACTTCGGGTCAGCATATGCATGTCTTCGGGTCGGCAAGGATTGAGGGATTGGCGTCAAAATCAGGTTGGCATGTTGTGACACTTTGGGTTGGTGCTTGTTTGTCTCCGGGTCGGCATTTCTTCCTAAAGTCGGCATGTTTTTGGGATCGGCATAATATGGGGGGTCGGTTACTTCCGCTCGGCTTAGTACAAACTCCGGGTCGACAAAAATCGAGCTTCGGGTCGGCATTATGGAAAGAGGGAATGGATTGGCATAGGCAAGAGAACGAGCTGCTTCAAGTCATTGTCCATTTTTCTTCGAGCAAGGGTTAGGGTTGCTTCGGATCAACACCCAGGGAACCTTGGGTCAGCATATTACTACTTGGGATCGGTCATGATGAAAGGCATGGGTACAGCTATGTTATTATGGGCCCGTATCACTCAGAAAGTATAATAACCCGGATTATGCCTATAAATACGACAGGCGGAGCTTCAGAAAATGGATTCTCATTCTATTCTTCCTTAACTTCTTCTACAAAGGCTGTAAAAATTACTATGCCAATTTTTGTTTCAAAAACTCTAGATTGTAACTATGATCAATTCTCTGATCAATAAAAAGGAAGTTTTCGAGTGGACGTAGGCCAGAGTCAGCCAAACCACTATAAATCTCGTCTTTTTACTGCTTTTTTGTTGTTGTTCCTCGTATTTATATCCTCTTCATACATTCTATCTTTGGTATGTGACTGTGAACTAGTGCTTTCATCTGCAATTAGGTGTTTGTGGCCTATTTTGGTGCAAACATTTTGGTGCTTTCACTGGAAAAGTTAACACTCAGGGACTCTGTAGCTTGGATTTTGGATTTAAAGGCTTAGGAACTCAGATTCTAGAAGTTATGGCAAAGCAATCAAAAAAGAGACAGTGAACTGAACGGAGTCAACATGAAGGAAGTCAGGAGGCTTCCTTAGAAGCTAACCAGACTTCGGTTTTTATCACCAAAGATGAGATGGAGATTATGATGGATGCTATGCAGGAAGGAATGCTAAAAAGGAAAGAGGAAATGATGCAAAACCTACTCCAATAGGTTGGACAGGCTGGACTGCAAAGTCAGGGGAATGGAGTTGCAGGGAATGCTGGAAATTTGGATCACGAAGCTGGAGCAGCAGGAACAGAGGCAGTCCAGAATTAGAACAAAGAACATGGAGAAACTAGAATATAGGATAGAGTTGGACCATCGGGAACGGCCCATGAACTAGGGGCATGCCACCGAATCATATAGGCCTAATTCTAGGAAGGATACAAGGCGGTGCTAGGAAATTTGGCATTAATAGGGAAATGGATGCTCGTCTAGAAGGATAGATTTTAGGATTCTCGTGGGGTAGGTTGGAGAGAGTAGACAGAGGCTTCCACTAGATAACAATGACATGGTAGTGGACATGGTAAGATGGGCTTTGAGGGGAGGATTGGTAAATAGAGATTTAGAGGATGTGAACAGGAGTCCCTTCACTCCTATGACCAGGCAAGCTAGGAACCCGTCGGATTTCAAACTACTAACTTTGGAAATATATGATGGGATAACAGATGCTGTTGTTCACTTGACAAGGTACACGAGGCAAATAGAAGTACTAGAGGCATCGGAGGAAGTCATAGTGTGGTGCTTCCCTATGTATTTGATGGATATAACAGCACTACGGTTTAGATAACTGGAAAATGGATTTATTTGCACTTGGATGGAGTAGATTGAGAGGTTTATGAGGCAATTTCGGGTCCACATCACGAGACCCAAGAATGTGATGACTTTGACATCGATGAAATAGTGGAAGGGAGAATCGCTTAGGGATTTCTTAACCAGATTTAAGGCAGTAGTAGCTTCGATTGATCGACCGGATCTGTCGATGGCTTTGATGGCAGCAGTCTCAAGGATTGCGGATAATTCGAACAAAACATCATTGGAGCCGGATCCATTGATGGATCTCGTGGAGTTTTACTATGAAGCGGAAAGGTTTCTACGTTGGGAAGATGCGAAGCTTGAAAGAGAAGGGAGAAAGGTTGAAGTTTAAGCGTAAAAGGTGGAGGTCCACCCAAGGAGGATTCAAACAAGGACGATATAGGCAAAAGGAAAATGAATGACAGTGGTAATCACATCGAAAAGGCCACGGAAGGAATCAAAATTCTCTTCTTACACGGATTTGACTGAGACTCTAGAAAGTATTTATTTGGATACTCGAGAACGCCTCTAGTATCGAAGGCTGGCAAAAAGGGAACCCTCCGAATACGAGCGGGCATCTGGAAAGCATTGCCTATTCCATGAGCTGGATAGGCACAACACGAACGACTGCAGGGATTTAAGGGATATCTATGAGGAGCACGTGAGGAATTGTAATTTGCAACAATACATAAGGAATCGAGCTGTGGCAGTGGAACAGGAGCAGCCACCGCCCGCCTCAAATGAAGATGGCTATGGATCTAGGCACCATCGTCAGCTTATTATCAGCTGAATGAATTTATGGCTTTGAATAAGTAACCAACTCTAGAGTAAGGCGGCTAAGTCACTTACACATGTATGGGATCGAGGACGGTCCCAAGGCTTGCTCCGAGTTGATGATATACCGTGATGCTCGGGTTTATGAAATCTTGCTTTTTCCATTTTTTGTGAACTTTGGTTTCCTTCTTAGTACTATGGTTATTTGGTTTCCTTTTTTTTTTTGAAAATGGGTTATACTTTATTGCCAAACTCAAACGGGCTGATCCCCAATATTATTTACAAGCACGGCCTTAAACAAAAAAAATATCTACAAAACATCACAGACAAGAACACTTTACAACTCGAACATCCCATTTTTAGGTCTTACTCATGGCAGCTCCTAAGAATCTGATCGAGTTCCCGTTTAATCAACCATCACCTTCATCCTCTCCAATGCTCGTCTTTCTTGTTCCCTTAAGCTGGTGAGTTTACTTCTTGGAATTCGATCAACTATTAAGCTTGTATCTCTATTAATATGCAAATTAAGCAACTGAATCCCGTTTTTGTTGTTATTGAAAGCCCGATGGTTCCTTTCTCTCCAAACATGCCGTACGGTAGCCACGAGGAAAATTTTGAGCATCTCCTGCATCAGGTTAGAGATGTTACTCCATTGGTTCAGGTAAAAGATTCCATCTTTCATGGATTTGACTTCATCTGTTAGTACACATTTTAGTTTTTGAAGTTCACATTTACGTTTACTATAAGAGCATTCAAAGAATAAGTGATATTGACTCTCATTTTCATCATTACATAAGTTGCATGTAGTTTCTTCTATGATTACCCAACTATGCAGACGATCTTTAGAAGGAAGCCTGCCTATAATAGCTTTATATAGAGTGTGCGCCATCTTAGGGTTATTGGACCTACTCCAGACTATTTTATGCCAATCAACTGTCCGGAATTTCTTTCTAGTGTCTTCCCATTCTTTGTGTAAAATGAACTGATCTCTATGAGAATTTTTCATAATCCATGTATCTTCTTTCTTTTCTCTGTGTACTGGAATACTTTGGATTTCTTCCTTGAAATTTCTTGTTATAAGTTGTTTGTCACGTCTCCATCCATCTTCTTCAATTATGCTTGACACGGTAAATCTTGGGTTGCCATAGTCTGAGAAACCTTCGCATCCTATTCTTTCAATCAGGCTTTGACTGTTGATCCATGGGTCTTTCAACAAGTCAGTCTTTTGTCCATTAGTAATTTGCCTCTCAATAAGATGCTTCAATTCCTCTGTGAACTTCAATGTGTTTTTCCAAGTTACTGATGCATTGTTATCTATTGTATCTGTCCAGAAATTTTCTTTTTGATATATAGCCTTTATCCATTTTGGACATAAGTTGTCAAAAGTTAAGATTTTCCAAGCCATCTTTAAGCCATAGGCCTTTTATAGTTCATAGAGGTTTTTAAGACCAACCCCTCCTTCTTTTATTCGTTTACACGGGTCTTTATAGCTAATTTTATGTAATTTCCCCCTCCATATGAAACTACACACACTACATTAATCTTCCCTATAGAACAATTTAGGATTTGGAAAGTTTAAAGCCAAAATCTGAACTGTATAGACTAGCTCAATTCTCCCTGTAATGGATAGGAATTTTGATCTTCAACCTTGTAACTTCCCTCTGATGTTGTCAATTAACTTTCCACACTCTCTATCTGTAATTGTATTGCTTGATAGTGTTATCTCCAGATATTTAACAGGAAGATCCCCTTCTGAAAATCTATTCTTCTAAGGAAATTTTGTCTATCTTTATAGTATTTGTTAAAATAACATTTTGTTTTCCCCTCATTGAGTTTCAGACCTCTATATTGTTTAAGCAAGATAAATATTTTTTTAAAGTATTAATTGCATGCAAGGAGGCTTTCACAACTAGTAAAAGGTCATCTGCATATATCAAAAGAGTTATTTTTGGTTCAATTTTGTGTACTTGAATGATAGATTGTATGGAATTTTATTTTATCAATTAAACTCTATGTTGATTGGATTTGGATTAATGTAATAAATAATAAAGGTCACGCGATTATGGTCCCCACCGGAGAGATAAGGCAGTAATCGAAAGTTACGAGTCCCTTCGCCAAAGAGCGATGGAATAGAGTCAAATGTGGAATACAAGCCCTCGATTGGAGAGTCGAGGCCGGAGAATAAAAGTCCTCGATCGAAGAGTTGAGGACGGAGAATAAAAGTCCTCGACCGGAGAGTCGAGGCCGGAGAATATAAGTCCTCGACCGGAGAGTCAAAGGTTGGAGAAGAAAAGTGCTCGATCAGAGAGTCTAGGTCGGAGAATAAAAAGTCCTTGATCGAAGAGTCGAGGTCGGAGAATATAAGTCCTTGATCGGAGAGTCGAGGCCAGAGAAGAAAAACCGTGGATAAAGCCTTGACCGAAAAGTCGAGGCTGGAGTAGGATAAAAGGACCTAGAGAGGTACCGGCTTTAAATATGGACCCAACGAGGTCTCGAATATGGATTATAAGACCCGATGAGGTCCCGACTTTGTATTTGGACTCGGAGAGGTCCCAGGTTTGGATTACAGGACCACGGGAAGTCCTGAACTTGGATATAATGATCCAGAGAAGTCGTGGATTCTATTAACGGATTCTGGGTGAATTCAGGATTGGATATTTACTCTAAACAATCTTGGATTTTGCTAGTGATCAAGAGATATCAAAGAATTAGTTTGGCAATGGATTAGATTGATGGTTGGATTTGGCGATCCATGGATTATGGACTTCAAATTTTGGACTTATGGAAATACAAAACACACCTTTCGATAGAAAGGCATATTTTGAGGGGCAAAGTGTTAACCCGCCTTTTGGCAAGGAAGCGTACATGCACATTTAATCCAATCAACTGCATGGTTATCGAAGCTAGAATATTATGGGTTCGAATCGACTTGATGTAAACAATCAATCATGGATGATAAACATGATTATGAAGCCGGTTTTCAGAAAGTCGATGGACAAAAGGCTCGGGATACTTGGAATATGAGTTTCGACAAAAGTCGAGTTGTTTCGGGTTGCTTGGACTTTACTTCGAGTCACGCTTGGATTTACTTCAGGTTTTCATGGTGATTTCTTTGAGTCAGGCCAAGGCGTGCTTCGGTAATTAGTGGTCGGCATGTTTCCAAGGGATCGATGCAACTTTGGGTTGGCAAGCTGTATACTTCGGTTCGGCATATGCATGTATTTCGGTCGACATGGATTGAGGGGTCGGCGTCAAAATCAAGTTGGAATGTTGTGACCACTTCGGGTCGGTGCTTGTTTGTCTTTGGGTAGGCATTTCTTCCTGGGGTCGGCACAATCAATAGTATAATAGAGGGGATCGGCAACTTCGGGTTGGCATAGTACAAAATCCAAGTTGGCAATACTCGAGCTTTGGGTCTACACTATGGAAAGAGAGAATGGATCAGCATAGGCAAGAGAATGAGATGCTTCGATTCGTGGTCCAGTTTGCGTCGAGTCAGGGTTAGGGTTGCTTCAGGTCAACACTTAGGGAACCTCAGATTGGCATATATACTACTTAGGATCGGTCATGATGAAGGGTATGGGTTTGACTATGTTTTTGGTGGGTCCGTATCACTGAAGAAGCCTAGTAACTCGGATTTTGCCTATAAATACGGCAGACGGGGCTTTAAAAAAGGGATTCTCATTATGTTCTTTTTTAACTTCTTCTACAAAGGCTGGAAAAGTTACTCTGCCAATTTTTTTTAAAAAAACTCTGGATTGTAAATGTAATCAATTCTCTGATCAATAAAAAGGAAATTTTTGGAGTGAACGTAGGCTAGATTCAGTCGAACCACTATAAATCTCGTTTTTTACTGCTTTCTTTTAAATTTTTGTTGTTCTTTATATTTATATCCTCTTCATACGTTCTATTTGTGATTGTGAATTGGTGCTTTCATCTGCAAATGAGTGTTTGTGGCTTTTTTTGACGCAAACATATAAAAAGAGTCATCCGCTCTTACACGGGAATGTAATAGGGTCTCATTCGCTCCAACAGATGAGAATATTTAATCCAACTAATATACATAGTAATTCATCCAAACAATCACCCAACAGTTTTTATCAACTATATAACATGCCAGTAAATAAAAAAGGTGAATGTAACTTATCAAAATTTTTTGTTATCGTCGAGGAGTTCCGATAAGGAACTAAAATCAAACGACATCCAATGTTAGCCCAAATTTCAACAGTCTTCAAATTTATCTAAACTAGTTTCATCGCAAAGCTTCGGTCGATACGAGCGCAACGCAAAAATCCACACCTCGATTGGGCCTCGTACGAGCGAGATATGAAATTTATAAGTTATCGATGAATTTTAAAATAAAAATCATAACAACTTACATATTTACACAATTACCCTTCTACCTATCTTCTTTCCCAATACGAACATGGACAGTAAAGAGCACGAACATTGTTGTGCACAAAATCAATGATACGGAGCTACGTTCCACTAAACTCAATTCTGACTTCACCTATATATTTCTCTCCACAAACTCAACCTTACCGAACCCAAGGATCCACGCTCGCTGTCCCAACATAAAACATGACATGCTCTATGTTTTCACCAATACCCCTAGATTCTGATACCCAATTCGGCCAATTCTAGCCCCAATATCCTCAAAATCCAACCCTTGCTCACTACTCAAAATCGAGCACTCCAAAACCTCACTGTATATCTCAAGCCGCATACCAATTCGAAGATTTAAGTTTAAGAATCTCAAAAGTATTAATTTTGGATTTTATCGTTAAGTACAACTTTTTATTTTAATTTTTAAATTTTTGGCTCCTCTTAATTTTCTTTTGCTCACTATAAATCTAAAAAAAGAAGAGAGGGAGAAAATATTTTAAAAAGGGATGTGGGTACGGTCATGGCTAGGTAGAGGTGTGGGCTGATGGGGATTGGTCATGGCTATATGGTCAAATTAATGTATATATAAATATTAATTAAATTCAAAATATCTAGCTATATAATTTCAAACCCTGATAGAGACATGCCGCCTAGTGTTCTATATGTTATACTCCTATTCTGAATGCAATGGAACTAGTCTCGAGCTCAAATTCGACCGTTTGTAGATAATAGCTTTTTGAATCCAATTATTATATTAAATTTCCAATTTTAAATCCTATGCGTTTCGATCTCACACATCCAAATGACACATCTGATTGCCATGAAATTTGACGATGTATTATAATTCATTCTAACGGATCCAATGAAACTGGTTTTGTCGAAATCCAAGACTGTGCCTCGAAAGACTATTTTCAGTCGTTAATTAAAACGAGTTATTTTCAAAATCGGTTAAATTACTTTTAAATCAAACTAAAAGTTTTATTATCTTCATTCTTACTAATAGAAATTAAATAAGCTTTGAAATTATTTTTATTTAAATTGAAACCTAAAATTCAATTATTCACACAATTTCAGTTATTAAATTCAACAATTAAATTATCCAATAAATCGCTCTATTTGAAATTCGAGTTATTTAGCTTATAAAATTAACTTTTCAATATTTAAAATCAATTAAATATTCCAAAATGAAATGATTGAAATTCTAGGTAGTTACACTCATTCATTCACCATTACTCGCAATTAGATAACAATATGAAAGATGTGAACATAAAGCAGAGAACTGCTTTGCAATGGCAGAAGGTTCGATACATCGAATTGTATGCTTTCTTTTGCTTGGAAATCTGTATTTTTAGAGAGAAATTTGATTTTAGCTTTTATATTCCTATTATTCATAAAAATGAAGGCAGTATTTGTTGGATAAAATAAAAGGTCATCGCAAAGTTTATCATCGAAGAGGGATTCAGGTTCTGGTGTGTTGTAAGTGAATAATAAATTTGAGGTTAACTAATTCTTATAAAAAGGTCATTTCTTAAATTTCTCCTTTTAAACTTTTTTTGACTTTGATTAAGCCTTTTATAATGTAGAATAAACCAGACATTAGTTAGAGATACATTTTCATCTAGTAATAAAATATCTACTAACCTAAAGAGGAGAGGTAGGGTCCAACTATTATGATAACTATCCTTTTTAGTTCAAGTCTTGATTTATCGTTCCACTTGAAGAAAAAATAATCTTGAAAAATAAAGTTGAGGTTAAGATTATTTTTGCATGGATTCAGGTATGGGATCGTATAGAATAGAATTATCATTTATTGCATATGGTTTAATTTCTCTTCAACGTAACATGGGAAAATTAGGAATAAAATTATTATAAAATCTGGAATTTAAGCCTATCGATGTGCGGTGATAATTTAAGCTGCTCCATTTATGAAGCATCCCCAAAATCCAATATAGGATTCATTTTTGTACCTTTTTCCCTTTCTATTGTTTTTAGGCATTTAAGAACTGCTTAATTAGGAAATGCCATAACGACTTCAGTTTAATAAAAGTTTACGAAAAAATATGTTCTAGATATTAAATTCGGTGCTTTTCTTTTAAGGTATGATTTTAGGCTTTTTGCTACATGTTTTGCTAACATAATTTTCTGTATTTTTAGTTAGTATATTTTTTGAATAATAAAGTGGGTTCGAGTTTGAAAATATTATGATGTACACAATGTTTTTATTATTTTATATGTATCTCCCTTTCAGTCTCCTTTTTTATCAAGTGGATTTAATTATTTGAGTTGATTGTTCGAGCATAGGTATGCGAGTATGGTTAACTTCAGGTTAGTCCAATTCAAAAAAATTGACTTTGAACTTGGTTATTGTATCGAGTATTTAATTATTGGATATGATTCTAAATCATTGTGCTTCTGTTGTTTTCTCTTTGAAAAAACATGATTCATTTAATCAAACATTGATACCAGAATTCGAATTTATTTTGCTGCTTTGGTTCTTGCAAACAAAGATTGAATCATCAAATTTTAGATGTTTATTTAAGATTGAGATCTGGGATAACATTATAAACAAAAGCCTGCTACGTTGAAATTTCTAGATGAATCCTTACAGGAAGCTCAATTGTAATGGATCGGGAAGCTGCACTTAATAATACTCTTGCTTTACATGTCATTTCACTAGCAAAATATTGCAAATCAAATAGGATTAACATCTATACTGCAGAAGTACATAAAACATTTGTAAATCCCTACAGCTTAAAATATTTAGTTATTTATATATGAACTTTGTTTTTTTTCACTCTCTTCCATCTTATTTAAATGTCTTGCCTTACATAATCATATCATCCGACTATTCCTTTATATTTCTTGTATCTGATATAAGAAAATTTCTTTTTGACATGAATATATATGGATGTTTGCTGAAGATGAATTGCATTTCTGCTTGGATATTCTTTTTCACGTGCATATTTATGGATGTTTTCATTATGTCGTCACAAGCTTGAATTCAATAGGCATTTAAGTTTATGTAGTTCTTTTTTTCATAAATTAAATGTTTATGCTTTCTCTAGTGGTGAATGCATATAAATATACATATGTGAAATGAATTCTTTGGGTTAACTCATGCTACAACTTTTGTAAGATATATGATAACTTTTGAAAGTTTGTTAGTTTCTGAAAGGCTAGTAGAGCACAACCAGCAATGAGATAATAATATTGATTGGAGCATGTATAAGTAATCAATGAATGTGTTATTGTTTGTTAGATAATTTACTTTTGAACTTCTATAATTTAAGTTTAGAGGTTAAAAAGCTATGAGAGTGGATGTATCAGAATATGTATTCTAGTGGTAATAGTAAAATATTGAATAAAGACGTGGACAACTGGAATGAATAAATTTGACAAGGTTATCTAAGATCTAAGTGATGGTTACTTAATTTTTTATCACTAGAAATTACAATCCGAATCATGTGGGATATATTGAGCAGAAGTGCTGGTATGTACACATGCACATAATGAATAAAGTTTTGGATTGATTGTCATGCTTTCTTTAATTATGGTGGACAAAGATGGAAACGTGGACCGATTAGACTCCTATTTTCACCGCATTCTTCAGTTTTTCGATTAACCGGTCAAGCTTCTCTTTTCTAATTTTTTTACTTTATGTTATGTAGATATTTACAGTTTAGTCTTTACATAGTAAAAACAAGTATGTTACTTTCCTGAATGTTATATGTGATGAGTATTTAAAACTTAGGATGTTTAAAACAATAAATAATAGTCCGGTGGAATGAAAAATATTAAAAAGTTATAGTTTACAAAGTACAAGTGAAAGTATTTTATTTTGTTATCCCATCGCCAACTTAAAGATGCAATTTATGTAACAACATTTTTAAAGAGCCTCTTATGTTTATCATGCCATGTTACTTTAATAGAAAGTACTTATGCTCTTTTTGTAGTTTCAGATGATACAACTGCAAATGGAAGCTTCCTTTTAAGGTTTATGCACTAATTCAATCTAACTATTGTACTGTTGTAGTAACAAAACTTGTAAATTATTAGTTTACTAAAGTACTTTCAAAGTTTTAATAACAGCACATCAGTATAGCTTTAATGCTTGTGCAAATTGATGCTTGTATATATCATTTTCTTTAATGAGAATGAAGTTGATCCATGATTAAAATTTGGTCCAGTATTTTGTATATATTACAATTTGATCAAATGGGTTTAGGGCATATTTTTTTAAATAGAGCGACCTTTTGCTTCGGTTGTTAGTAACAACCGAATTAAAAGAGGAGGCTTTTTTAAGCTGAAGACCCTATCCTTTTGCTTCGGCTTTATTAAACGAAGCAAAAAAGCAAAAGACCTCCTTTTGCTTTGATATTACAACCGAAACAACAGACTTAGCATGTTGCGTTGTCTACATTTGCTTAGGTTGCTGAACCGAAGCAACATGGGATCAACAACCGAAGCATAAGACCTATTTTTTAGCAATGAATTTTTGTAAACTGACTGAGCATTTCAAATCAATCTATAAAGAATAGCAATGCACATAAACTGGCCTAGCATGGCTCAACTAATTAATGAGGGATAATGGATTAACATTGTTAGTCCTACATTAATTAAACTACATTTTTAATAATTCACACATATATAAGCTACCTTATATAAGATCCCCAATTTTCGTAGTTGAAATACCTTTAAGGCATAAATTTATAACAAATAAAAATATGCTCTCATATGTATAATACGCTCAACTTATTCTAAGGCATCGCTTACCCTATCTCTAATGAGTTATACTCAACCAAAGCTAAGGTTCTCGCTTAACCTTCAGATTTGATACCAAGTGTAACAACCCGCCTTTTTGACCCTCAAATGTCGATACAATACATCTACGGTATTTACGTGTCGAGCACCCAAGTGTCTAAAAGTTAGATTGTTAGGGTAAATAAAAAAGAAAATGAAAACGAACAAGGAAGAAAGAACACAACATCATAATCTCATAGCGAAACGATAACACACAATATCAAAAGACAGTACAAAATGTCATACTAGATGCATAGGCTTTCAAAATTACAATACTACGTACTATCATCAGCCTAGACAGTTATAATAGTCATCCTCAAAATTACTGATATATCCATAATAGAAGTGTAATGGTAATAAAATACTATGGTAAGTGAAATCATTCAGCTTAACTCCTTGAGCTCTAAATAATATCCAACTAAAACCTGTCTTTTTCAAACTGCTCGAAAGAGCACTCATGGAGTCATGGGAAAGATAAAACCATGAGTCGGACATAAGTCTGGTATAAAAAACTCAAGAAATATGTGATCAGCGTATAATAGTACTTTCGAGACCAACCAAATCACTGGAATGCAAATGAACCAAACCCATCTAATAAGTACATATGGCGATGTAATAGATAGTGTCTAGGGTATATAATATAAACCAGAATATAACTATGTTGCTTGCATCTCACAACACGACAATATTAGAAATACAACAAACACTGCTAAGGTACATCTGCATATGGATTTCCATGGAGGTCTCCTCAGTAGATCGAAACTGGTCTCCTAACAAGGGTCAGAAACTACCTTCTGAAACCACATATATCTCTAGATAAAATATGTCATAAAGGAAAACATAGCCGGTCCACGCCTGAACACATGATACCGAATACCAACAAATCCATTCCCCTCAACCGAAAGCATCTCTATATATTTGGAGTTGATGTACACTTTAGGTTAGCTAAACCCCTACTTTATTTTCTGTCATTACCGGTGGTGAAGTCATATTTAGCATTTTAATATGCGAGTCTTCATCACTCGGTCAGAGCTCGAATCTCTAAAAGGATTCCAGCACAAGTCGTCCGACGAATGCTAGTTTATCCTCTCTCTTGGAATCAATGTCGATTGATAGTACAACACGATAGCATCATTTTAAATGTTAATGTTGACCTCTCCCTATAACTTAACCTTAGAGTAGATAGTTTAACTCTATAACATTTCACTACACAACTGCTTCCATAACATAAAACTCATATATTAGTTTAAAAGGGGGTTTTAGTATGTAAATCTGATCCCAGACTCTTCAAAACTAAATCGGTGAATTTTTGGTTAACTCAATTCTGGTTCTATAATGGATATATAGTACCTTGTTATAACACCTTGTCTGTTGAATCAGAAAAGCGCTTTTGAATTAGATTCAATCTCTTTTAGAAAAGCTACTAACTGAAGAATCACCACAACTTGAACATATTTTGTTTGATTTGGATTTGGATTGGAAATATAAAGGAGAGGAGGGCAATTTTTTTTGAACAAGATAACGGTAGATGGAGGCTAGAGAGTAAACTAGAAAATGAGGGAGGTGTTGAGTTTCTATAGGAAAAGAGAAATGGGAGATCAATGTCTCACTTTTACATTTTCTTTTAAACTAACTCAAACCTACATTTTCAAACTAAATATCATAACCCCCATTCCAATCATGGCCGACCATGCTTGTGGGATAATGGGCCGATAAACATTTCCAGACCCGATCAATATTTTCATATTTTAAAACTAATTTAAATGTTTATCAATCGATACACGCATATATTAATTTTATATATGTACTATATTAAATACTGGTTCAAATATATCTAAAATAAAATTTTATAATTAATGTATCAAAAATATTAATTAATTTATAACAATTATGGTTTAATTAAATCAAGTGGTATTTAGAATATTCAACATTGCGGTTGTGCAACTCATAAGTGTAAATTTAGTAAGCGGTTTATATTGAACATTTTGAACATTTACATTCACACACCACCTTAGCTAGAGGTATTGTAGTTTAGCTTAATTTACCGCTTACACAATTTTGGTAAAATCCAGTTTCACTATTATAAGCATTCCCCAGTAGTGACGGTTATATACACAAAATCTCTTCGCCAAAACTATATCATATAGGACTTGCAGAATTTACTTCTGGCCAAAATTCCAATATCATCCATATTCAACTTATATAATCCAAATGAAAAGTCCTTGATTCAATAATAACAATTATTATTAGCTGTAACACCCCATAAAAATTAACGATAACTAATAAATAATTATTAAAGCTCAAAAATGGAATTTGAGCAAACTTTGAATTTTGACCATGGAACTTGCACCATTGTATTCATAGTAGTTTTTGAGCAACTTTCAAATTTAGCATTTTTAAAATCGAAGCTCAAACAAAGAAGTTGTTAGCATTTGAAGTTTCCAGAATGAAAATAATCAAAAACGAAAAAAAGAAAGTAAACAATAATAAATACGGGAGCCGACCGATCGACACCGTTACGTGGGTCGGTCAACCGCTTATAGGGGGAGGTCAATCGGTTGGGAAGGGGGTGGCTAAGGTTGAACCTTGTCCAAATGGTATGGATTTAATTATTTTAATCTAACAAATATAATTGATTCTAGCATCTATAAATATAGGTGTAACTCCTCACTTCATTTCTCATGTTTTCTGAGCAAAGCAGCGAAGCTTTACCATTTTCCCTTCTTTACTATTTCTATTAATTATAAAATATTATTATATGTATATATAATCGGTGAAAGGCATAAAACAAAAGAGAAGAAGAGAAGGAGTGGATCAATACTGCAGAAATAGGTAATTTCTATAATTATAAATCTATATTCCCCTTAATCCCAAAACTCTTCTCTGCTTTGTAATTCTAATAGTACGTATATACATTGTTATATATATCTTTTGGATTAGAAAGGAAAAAATGAGTCAAGTAAAGGGATGAAAAAGGATTTGGAAGATTTGGAAAGCTTGAAAGATGTGTGGAAAATTAAATGATTTATTTATAACATTTAAATTTATATCATTGGATTTTATTTAATTATTATACCTCTATAAGAACTGATGATTTTTAAGCTTAAAACGAACTTATAGGAATATTGTCTAATATTTTGTAAGATAGATAACTGGAATATGAATGGTATTTATATCCAAATATGGGAATTTGGAAATCAAACCCTACATTTATTGAAGTTGAATGTCGATAAAGTTTTAAAGTTTATTCTAAATTTATAATTGGATTGTAAAATGTAAGTATTAATTTAAATGCCTTAATTTGACTTGGAATGTGAATTTCCGTGTTTAGATTTATTGGGAGCGGGGTATAATTTAATTGTATCTATTTCCACGTAATTTCCATAACTTATCCAGTTCCACAAATGTATAAAATGTGCGTCATTTGAAGTAATAAAGAGTATACCAAAAATGAAAGAGATGTGTAATGTATGGATGTTCTCTTTTGTAGTTTGCACTATCTATTTCAATAAAAGAAAAGAAATAATTCCTTGTAATTTCAAATGAATTAAGGTCTCACTTTTAGTTAATTTATGACAATTATAATGGTAATCTTTTTAGGAATGATAGCCCTAATAAATTAAAACATCGAAAGGAATGTTCTAGTTTAGGAATTAATAGTTAGGAATACGAATATATAAAACTGTGCTTACCGATTAAAAATAAAAAATATGCATATAAATTAATTTACAACGATATTCGTATTAGTTATAATTAGCATGTTTAGTTATTATTAGCATGTTAAATTATATGGTTAGGAGATGTAGATATGAAGTGATAGTAACTCGAAAATTCTTAGGGTAATAAATGGGCATTTAATAGGAAGTTATAGGAATAAGGACATAAATGTATTTAATGGGACTGGTTAAAGGATTTTGTGACGCCCCACTCCGAGAGCCTCGTTAACAAAGAGTATTACATAGATAATACTGTCGGCTAACGCGGACAATAGAGTATAATGGAAGCGACCATGTGCAATCTTACCTTAACTATTCACTAAATATGTCGAAAAGTAGAAACACATTAAAATTCGACCTATTCAATAAATATTTAAAGCAAAACTACAATGGCTATAGGATCTATCAAAAGAAAATATAACAACTCAAATGTAATATACATCACAGAACAGTCGATCATAATATACACATACACAGATACACCACAGAGTGTGCAAAATAATACATGCCAAGTGGTACAGGAGACCACCATATACAGACGAGACGAAAGAGTATAAATCAGAGTTACAACAGATAAGGACTACAAAAGACGCTATAACAAAAAGAAGCTAGCGAATAGTCCATGCGGGAGCAAAATAGGCTAAGTCCCCAAAAGCACCTAACCTGAAACATCTCGGTCTGACCCGAGTATAAAATACACGGGTCAGTCTAGATAACAAAGCAGTTAGATAAACTGAACAATAATAAACCTGCAAGGTCATACAGTATAATAAATATCTCTAAGGAAGATAACACAATCATCAACAAAAGATGAATCATATAGAACAAGCCTCATATCATCGGCAACATATAGAAACAAAGGATACAATATCCCAAAACAAGCCAATAGGCAAACAACAAATACCAATAAGGTATACAAGTTCCACAAGGTAAACGCTATACTCCATGCGGCTCAAAAAGACCAATACCAAAGGGCGATACCAAGGGAATATACATATCAATGAAACAATCTAAAATTTGCTCGAGCTCAGTACTGTACAAACAAGGATCCATGAGCCCGAAGACTCCAAACTCAAGTATCACCCATGCTTCACATAAGGCCAACATCAGAGAGAAACTATATAGGGCAACAAACCCGAAGGCACACACCCGAAGGCAACATACCCGAAGGCAACAAACCTAGGGAGACAGTCCGAAGACACTATCCCAGAGGCAACAAACCATAGTGGTGAAGGTCGAAGACCCAGTACTGGACACCACTAACTGGCGGAATGTGTCACAACTCTCGAAAGGAATCCGAAAAGTGTTAACGTATGTCCCATAACCACTCGTTCGCACTAAACGGTTTACTATCCATCAGTCCCTTTCACACTCAAAGCAGTACAAAGTTTACCTCATATCATCGATAAACCAAACCCGAAGGTCAAAACAATCAATCGAATAGGTCGAGGATTAATCGGAAAGATAAAAGCACAGATTCATGGTCCGTGTTTTGCCCAACCATTTAATCACCCTTCCACTTCGTTCGAAGTGCGAAAGTGTGTGTGTTTTAAATAGAATTTATAAATTAGATAAACGAACTTTTAAATGCGATTTGAGAGATTATTTTATAAAAACCCGTGGATTAAAATTAAAAGGAACCATCAAAGTCAAAACAATTGATAATCATACATAGGATCATCATGAATCGATTCAAATTGAAAATTCAATCCAAAAAGGCAAAGTGGGCTGAAACAGCAGGTTCAGTCGACTGAACAGAGTTTTCAGTCGACTGACCCTGTGCCTGGAAATTTTCCAGGTTTAGGAAACTTTCTGTTTCCAGGTTCAGTCGACTGTGCAGAGTTTTTCAGTCGACTGAATCATGCCTGGAAACTCTCGGGTTTCAGGTTCAGTCGACTGAACAGAGTTTTCAGTCGACTGAATCATGCCTGGGCTGTTTTTCAGCCTTATTCAAATGAAGAGCAAACTCTCCCAAAATGCAATCGGACGAACATTGGCTCTAAGGGCTTATGCCAATCGACAACCCGGCCCTATATGTTCCTCGATGCATCACCAAAACATGATTAAAACATCAAAGTTAGGATTTCAAAGATTTGAACCCAAAACACTAAAAATTGGAATATTCCCCAATTCAACCCAAACCAATTGCAAGTGCATATTAACAAGGTGTTAGGAATTCATACCCAACATCAATGAAATCAAGAGAAGTAGATGTGAGTTCAAAACTCACCTTTTTACACAAAACAAAGAAGATGAAGAAGCACAATTGCAAGGGATCAACCAACTACACTCCACTTCAACACTACAAGCTTCAATCTAAAATCAAAAGCAAGTATTTCCTAAGTTAGGGTTAGGAAATTACTGAAATTGAAGAGGAGAAAAGATGGAGAAGGTGGAGATGAACTTACCAATGGATTCTCTTTGATTTTGGAGCAAGAATCAAGCTACAAAGGAGAAACTAGGGCTTGCTAATTTCTATTTCTCTTTTCTTTCCCCCATTTCAGTTTTTAGTTTGAGAAATAAAATGAAATGAAGATGAAATGAAGAGAAGGGTTGAGCTAGGGGTTAAGTGAGCTAGTGGGCTGAACCCAATCCCAAACCCAATAGAAAAAGTAGCCAAAATTTCACAACTCCAAACATATCAAAGATTATACTCAAAAAGATCGCAAACGCCATTTTGGACTCAATGGAAATGGTTTCAAGCTCCAATTCGGCCATTTGCAGAAAGTAACATTTCGGACCCCAAAATCCGAATAACGACGCTATATTTAAAACAAACATTTAAATATAAAATCGTTAAATATGCGGGTTGTTACAGATCTCCCCTCCTTACAAAATTGCGTCCCCGCAATTCCTAGAGACGATATTTGTAACAACTACATACTTACAACATACAAAAGAAAGAATAAACTTGAGACACAGAAATAGACTTACCATTACGAAGCAAGGATAGAAAACCTGGATAAGATTGCTCGATATACTCTCTGGTTTCCCAAGTGCAGTCATTGGGATTAGCGGACCATTGAACTTTAACGAGCGGCACGTCCTTATTCCGAAGGTGTCGCACCTCCGTGTCAAGCACGCGAATAGGTTGCTGTACAATAGATAAGTCCGGTGATATCTCAAGCTTTTGCAAATCAGGAGAAGTAATAACAGAATCCGACTCCCGAAGACACTTCCGAAGTTGCGAGACGTGAAACACGTCATGAATGCCAGATAAATGAGCTGGAAGTGAAACTCTATAAGCCACAGGGCCAATACGTTCAGTAATAGAAAACGGTCCTATATAACGAGGAGCCAATTTTCCAGTTGCACTGAAACGCATAACCCCTTTCAAAGGAGAAACACGAATAAAAACAAGATCGCCGATCGATAACTCGAGAGGCTTCCTATGGTTGTCCGCGTAGGATTTCTGGCGACTCTGTGCCTTTTTCATCCTCAATCGAATAAGATCAATCTTATCAGAAGAATGACGAACAAAGTCCGGGCCAAGAATAAGCTTCTCCCCAGATTCCAACTAACAAGAAGGTGATCGACATGGCCTTCCGTATAAGGCTTCGAAAGGAGCCATACCGATACTAGACTGAAAACTATTGTTGTAGGAGAACTCTACAAGAGGTAGGTGATCCTCCCAACTACCACCGAAATCAAAGATACAAATACGGAGAAGATCTTCCAAAATACGATTCACCCGTTCAGTCTGTCCGTCAGACTGCGGATGATAAGCTGTAGAAAAATTAAGCTTTGTTCCCAAAGCTTGCTGAAGGCTCTTCCAAAAATGACTCGTGAATAAAGGATCACGATCACTCACAATAGAACTAGGAACACCGTGAAGTCTCACGATTTCCTTGACATACAACTGGCCAAATGCGAACCTGTCCTATTAGACTTAATAGGGACAAAATGAGCAGACTTGGTGAGGTGATCAACAATAACCCAAATACTAGAATGACCTGATCTCGAACGAGGTAGGCCGTCAATAAAATCCATAGAAATTTGATCCCACTTCCACAACGGAATCTCAAGAGGTTGAAGAAGTCCAGAAGGACGCTAATGTTCGGCCTTCACACGTTGACATGTCATGCAGTTGCTCACATAACTCGCCACATCGCGCTTCATGCCTTCCCAATAATAAAGACGACGCATATCGGCATACATCTTACTACTACCGGGATGAATGGTATACTTAGAACGATGACAATCATCAAGAATGTCATGCCTAAGTGCAAAATCATAAGGCACAAAAAGACGGTTCTTCTTACGAAGACACCTATGAGAATCAATGCTAAAATCTTGCAACGCCTCATCACAAGATCCAGACTCACAAAGCTGAATAAAATGCAACAAATCAGGATCACGCCGCTGAGCATCGGCAATACGATCCAATAAAATAGGTCGAGCTCCCAAACTAAATAATAGAATAGGAGAATCGAAAGATGAACCTCGATCACGAATTTCATAAAAAGATAGAGTCTCAAGAATATTCCATTCGGCAAGCATCATAGAAATAACAGCCGAATGTTTACGACTAAGCGCATCTGCAACACGATTACCCTTACCAGGGGTAAACTGGATATCAAAGTCATAGGAAGCAAGAAACTCGAGCCAACGCTGTTGTCTCATATTGAGTTCCTTCTGAGTGAACAAATACTTCAAAGATTTATGATCGGTATAGAGAATGAAGCGCTCGCCCAATAAATAATGTCACCAAATCTTCAAGGCAAAGACAATGGCGGCTAACTCAAGATCATGAGTGGCATAGCGAACTTCATTCGGACGCAGTTGCCTAGAAGCATAAGCAACTACCCGATCCCTCTGCATAAGCACAGCACCGAGACCACTACCACAAGCATCGGTGTAGACAACAAGATCATGATTCCCTTCGGGAACCACAAGAATAGGAGCATTAGTGGGAAGTTCTTTCAATGTCTGAAAGGAAGCTTCACACTTGTCGGACCAAGTAAAATGAATGCCTTTCCGAGTAAGGCAAGTGAGAGGAAGCACAACACGGGAAAAGTTCTTAATGAACCGCCGGTAATAACCCGCCAATCCAAGGAAACTACGAATCTCATGCACATTCTCAGGCCTCTTCCAATACTGGATGGCTTCGATCTTTGAGGGATCGACAGAAATGCCATCGGAAGATACAACATGGCCTATGAACTTAACCTTATTCTCCCAAAAGTGGCACTTGGAGAATTTGGCTTTAAGCAGATGACGACGAAGAGTACTCAAGACAATTCTCAAGTGATTAGCATGCTCAGCTTCAGACTTAGAATAAATAAGGATACCATCAATGAAGACAAGAACAAACTTATCGAGATATTCCCGGAATACCCAATTCATGAGGTCAACAAAGAAAGCAGGAGCGTTCGTCAAACCGAACGGCATAACGAGCCACTCAAAAGAACCATAACGAGTGCGGAAAGCGGTAAGAGGTATGCTATCCTCCGCGACTCGTAACTGATGAAAACCTGTGGCAAGGTCAAGCTGAGAAAAGACCTTGGCACCACTCAATAGATCGAACATATCATCGATCCTAGGCAATGGATACCTATTTCTAATGGTCAACTCGTTAAGCTTGCGATAGTCAATGCAAAGCCTAAGAGTTCCATCAGACTTCTTCACAAAAACGACCGCGGATCCCCACGGAGAAAAACTGGACTGAATCAACCGCTTGGACTCGAGCTCTAAAAGCTGCTTCTTGAGTTCCTCATTTTCCTTTGTAGACATCCTTGTGGGAGGACGACTAACTGGCTGCGCGCCTGGAATGAGATCAATGCGGAACTCAATTGCCCGTTTGGGTGGCAAACCCGAAACAGGTTCAAAAACATCAGAAAAGCCACAAGCAATAGGAATACGAGATACATCATCACCATCTCGCGAATCAAGAGAATACAAAGCCATCTCGGAATTATCCACATCTCGAAGAACAAGAGATAACTGAGAAGGCGAATCAGGATGACAAAGATATAAAATTCTCTCGGAACAAATAATCCTGGCATCGTACCTCACTAGCCAGTCCATACCAAAAATATATCAAAACCCAAATGAGAAACAACGTGCAGATTCGCACGGAAAGAAAAACCACATAAAACAATCTCAATATCATCACAAAACAAGCTAAGGGTCGCGGATCCCCCAATAGGATTCGCAATCCTTAAAGAAGTAACCATACAAGAAACATCCAAAGATAAATCATCTACAAGCTTCTTCGATACGAAAGAATGTGAAGCACCCGTATCGAAAAGAACTCGTATACTATGATCATGAAATAGAATTGAACCCTCCAAAATAGATGGAGTCATACCTTTGGATTGAGAAGGACCTCCAGAAGCATTAGCCACATTGAGCTTGCCAAATTTTGCATTAGCAGGAGCAGTAGGACAAGCAGAAACATGATGACCTTCCTTCTTGCAATTACGGAAGAAGAGAGGCTTTGGACAAGCTCGAATAATATGATCCGGAGAACCACAATTAAAACACTTTCGAACGAAAGGTGTTCCGGAGGATTGAGGCTGAGAGCTAGGACCACCGGTCTTCTTCTTCTTAGAAGGAAAAGGCTTCTTCTGAATTGGAAACTGCTTCTTGTTGGGGTTTCTGGAAACCTCAACATCAACATCACTATCACACTCCTTCTCGACGGTCTCGAGATGAAGCGCCGAATCAACCAATTCCTCAAAAGAAAGTTTAAGCTGGAGCAACAAGGACTTCTTAAGATATTTCTTAAGGCCAGAAACAAACTTCAAATTCTTCTTATAAGAAGTGTGATGAATTCAAGACCATACTGAGATAAAGCCTCGAACGATGCGACATACTCAGAAACAGAAGATTTCCCTTGCTTCAACTCAAGGAAGCGATGGGTCAATAAAACTTTTTCAGATTCAGGAACGAACTTGAGTTCAAATCATCCCCGAACTGAGTCCAAGAAAGAGTAGACTCATCAATTTCAGCTACAAGAAGCTCATACCAGTCAAGAGCACGCTCTTGTAATAAGCTAGAAGTTACAAGAACTCTATCATGGTCAGAAAGATCCATGCGAGAGAAAATACGCTCGCACGTGCGAAGCCAAGCTTGGACTTCAAGAACGGACTCGGAGCCCTTAAACGGCTTTCCTCCAAGATGAGCAAAATCACTACACTAACGTGCAAAAGCAGACTTGCGAGGTGGAGACACTCGAGGAGGAACGGGAGGCTGAGTGCTCCTAAACAATTCCAAAAACTGATCGGCAGACATATATACGCCATCCGGATGCGAGCCACTAGATTGCCCAGCATCCGAACGTCGACCTCTGCCTCTTCCAAACATAAGCTGAAAGTAAGATAAGAACAAGATTATTCACAAGGTAGATATTACAATATGGGATACTACGGAATAAAATGCATTCCTAGACGTATTTCTAATATCTATCTAACCTTGATGGAATAAAGAGACAAGATGATTCAAGGATCTGTATCACTTGTACACTTTGATGTACTATAATATATGCTCTATTCTGTGTTTATCATATTTTGTTCTGAACTCAGCTCTGATACCACGCTGTGATGCCCCACTCCGAGAGCCTCGTTAACAAAGAGTATTACATAGATAATACTGTCGGCTAACGCGGACAATAGAGTATAATGGAAGCGACCATGTGCAATCTTACCTTAACTATTCACTAAATATGTCGAAAAGTAGAAACACATTAAAATTCGACCTATTCAATAAATATTTAAAGCAAAACTACAATGGCTATAGGATCTATCAGAAGAAAATATAACAACTCAAATGTAATATACATCACAGAACAGTCGATCATAATATACACATACACAGATACACCACAGAGTATACAAAATAATACATGCCAAGTGGTACAGGAGACCACCATATACAGACGAGACGAAAGAGTATAAATCAGAGTTACAACAGATAAGGACTACAAAAGACGCTATAACAAAAAGAAGCTAGCGAATAGTCCATGCGGGAGCAAAATAGGCTAAGTCCCCAAAAGCACCTAACCTGAAACATCTCGGTCTGACCAGAGTATAAAATACACGGGTCGGTCTAGATAACAAAGCAGTTAGATAAACTGAACAATAATAAACCTGCAAGGTCATACAGTATAATAAATATCTCTAGGGAAGATAACACAATCATCAACAAGAGATGAATCATATAGAACAAGCCTCATATCATCGGCAACATATAGAAACAAAGGATACAATATCCCAAGACAAGCCAATAGGCAAACAACAAATACCAATAAGGTATACAAGTTCCATAAGGTAAACGCTATACTCCATGCGGCTCAAAAAGACCAATACCGAAGGGCGATACCAAGGGAATATACAAATCAATGAAACATCATAAAATTTGCTCGAGCTCAGTACTGTACAAACAAGGATCCATGAGCCCGAAGACTCCAAACCCAAGTATCACCCATGCGGCACATAAGGCCAACATCAGAGCGAAACTATATAGGGCAACAAACCCGAAGGCACACACCCGAAGGCAACATACCCGAAGGCAACAAACCTAGGGAGACAGTCCGAAGACACTATCCCAGAGGCAACAAACCGTAGTGGTGAAGGTCGAAGACCCAGTACTGGACACCACTAACTGGCGGAATGTGTTACAACTCTCGAAAAGGAATCCGAAAAGTGTTAACGTATGTCCCATAACCACTCGTTCGCACTAAACGGTTTACTATCCGTCAGTCCCTTTCACACTCAAAGCAGTACAAAGTTTACCTCATATCATCGATTAACCAAACCCGAAGGTCAAAACAATCAATCGAATAGGTCGAGGATTAATCGGAAAGATAAACGCACAGATTCATGGTCCGTGTTTTGCCCAACCATTTAATCACCCTTCCACTTCGTTCGAAGTGCGAAAGTGTGTGTTTTAAATAGAATTTATAAATTAGAGAAACGAACTTTTAAATGCGATTCGAGAGATTATTTTATAAAAACCTGTGGATTAAAATTAAAAGGAACCATCAAAGTCAAAACAATTGATAATCATACATAGGATCATCATGAATCGATTCAAATTGAAAATTCAATCCAAAAAGGCAAAGTGGGTTGAAACAGCAGGTTCAGTCGACTGAACAGAGTTTTCAGTCGACTGACCCTGTGCCTGGAAATTTTCCAGGTTTAGGAAACTTTCTGTTTCCAGGTTCAGTCGACTGTGCAGAGTTTTTCAGTCGACTGAATCATGCCTGGAAACTCTCGGGTTTCAGGTTCAGTCGACTGAACAGAGTTTTCAGTCGACTGAATCATGCCTGGGCTGTTTTTCAGCCTTATTCAAATGAAGAGCAAACTCTCCCAAAATGCAATCCGACGAACATTGGCTCTAGGGGCATATGCCAATCGATAACCCGGCCCTATATGTTCCTCGATGCATCACCAAAACATGATTAAAACATCAAAGTTAGGATTTCAAAGATTTGAACCCAAAACACTAAAAATTGGAATATTCCCCAATTCAACCCAAACCAATTGCAAGTGCATATGAACAAGGTGTTAGGAATTCATACCCAACATCAATGAAATCAAGAGAAGTAGATGTGAGTTCAAAACTCACCTTTTTACACAAAACAAAGAAGATGAAGAAGCACAATTGCAAGGGATCAACCAACTACACTCCGCTTCAACACTACAAGCTTCAATCTAAAATCAAAAGCAAGTATTTCCTAAGTTAGGGTTAGGAAATTACTGAAATTGAAGAGGAGAAAAGATGGAGAAGGTGGAGATGAACTTACCAATGGATTCTCTTTGATTTTGGAGCAAGAATCAAGCTACAAAGGAGAAACTAGGGCTTGCTAATTTCTATTTCTCTTTCCTTTCCCCCATTTCAGTTTTTAGTTTGAGAAATAAAATGAAATGAAGATGAAATGAAGAGAAGGGTTGAGCTAGGGGTTAAGTGAGCTAGTGGGCTGAACCCAATCTCAAACCCAATAGAAAAAGTAGCCAAAATTTCACAAACTCCAAACATATCAAAGATTATACTCAAAAAGATCGCAAACGCCATTTTGGACTCAATGGAAATGGTTTCAAGCTCCAATTCGGCCATTTGCAGAAAGTAACATTTCGGACCCCAAAATCCGAATAACGACGCTATATTTAAATCAAACATTTAAATATAAAATCGTTAAATATGCGGGTTGTTACAGATTTAGTATGACATTTATGGAGAAAGTAAATAGGCATAATGGATTAAATTATAATGAATAAATGAATGTCATTAGAGATTGTCCAGTTAGAATAATAATGACCATTTGTTACAAGCAATTGACATTTATGGAATACACGTAACAAGCATATACGATAGAAAATAAACACTAGAAGGCGATATAATTGTCATGGTAGAAAATTATATAGCTTTTATACTACATTAAGGATGAGCATTATTTAGTAGGCCCAACCCAATATTTAGGCTTAAGATGACTGGTTGGTTTAGTATGGGTTGGGATGTGAGGTTAGTAGAGTTACGCAACAGAAGTTTGCCCTTCATCTAGAGGCTATCAACTGTTATGCATACTTACCACTGACATGGGCCATCACCAACCATGGACCTGTGGGGAAGGGATATGTGTTTGCATATAGGAAGGTAAAAATATACCAAGGGTTCACCTCGAATTTGAAGTATTAAATGGCCCAGTACTTTTAAGGAAATGGGGTAAACTTTTTTTTTAATAAGAGGTATTAAGTAACTGAAAGAGACGTTTTCCTTAACTTATTTAGGTTAGTCTAAATGAGATTTCAGCTGTGGAAAATCACCGTGCTATGTCAGTATTATAGCTGGACCGGTATTTAGTAGTAAGGCTGGTATATAGGGCTCTATCCACCAGCGGACCCGAGTGGTCGGTAGTAAAGACTCAGATTATGCCATAACGAATTTTGCTTCCTACTAGAGTTGAATCCGTATGAGATACATAGGGACCTCAAAGCTTAATTAGTTAGTTGTTTAGCTGTCAGAGGTAGGCAAGTAAACCCTTAGATGAGTCTTTGAGAGGCGTAAGTGGTACAAAAATTAAGTTGTAAATTATAAGGCCTATATAGGGGTCATCAATCTCTGTAGCTAGGACTGATTGATTAACATTAACATTGCGGAGGACCTGCTTCGGAGTTGTAACATCCCGCCTTTTTGTACGCTTTAAATCAACGATGAACCTTACATGTCGGACTTAAACCATACAGAAGGGAAGATTTTTATTGGGCAAATAAGAAAAAACAGGGAAGAAAAAAAATAGAATCTTGCAGCGGAACGATAAAATATAATAATCAAATAAACAGTTCATGAAGCTGTTTTACAAATATTTGATTTTTCTTATACAATTCAATATCAGAGTTACACATACCAGAGAACATTAATAATGTAGCATAACATTGCGAATGTAGTGGAATACTATAATAACTAATAATAATAAATCTTCGTCTTCGTCCTCCAGAATACGGTCTTCCAAATCCTAGAATGCTCAGGCTGACCCGAGTGAATTAAAAAGACAAAACATTCGAGTTAGAACTAAAATATCTTATGTGAGTTAAATCAACAGAAATGAATATGAGTGTAGTAACTTAAGAGATGCTCAAGATTCACATCTCCTAAGGATCCTTTAAACTATTTACTATGTAGTAATATTTCGCTATTATTATAACGTCTATAGTAAAATAAACTTACTTTTTAATAGCGTTAAGGGGTTACCCATATAGCCCTTAACACGTAATAATGCCAATAGTCTATACAGTACCGTAATACCTCCTGATCGGGAGGCTACCAGAGGATACTCCATAGGTACGACACAAATAGAAACTCGTAGTAAAGGCTCGGTATGGTAGGTGACATGGCACAACTAGGCAATGCCAGGGTAGATATACCAATTGCTATCCGGGCTGGTGGAAACGCGTCGCAGCTACTACCGCCCACCTCGAACAACACTCCCAAAGTCAAAAATCAAAAGTGTCCACCGAATCAATCCAAAAGTTAGAGTATAATATCGAAGGAGTGCACCTGATCAAAGGGATGACCTCATTGGCCCGAGATAAGCTCCTGTTTTAGCCACCTTATGCCAACTCACGGGAGTCGGGTCCATGTATTTACCTCAAAGGAAACGCCGCCATGATCCTACTTCATTCTGGAATCTCCACCACATACATGGCTGTTAAAGTGGTTTTCGGAGTTGGCATAGTGTATGACAACTTCTGATCCCGGTCTCTTTAACAATCAAACGTTATTATAACATCGCAGTCATTTCAAAATAATTTATACTTCAAAACCAGGATATAATATCCATTTCAAAACCATATAATTACGATATCATTTCCCCTTTTAAAACCAAATCAATATGATATCATTTTCAAATATATCCTTTTGTAAAACCATAACATTTTCAAAGTTATAATATATCGAAACTAAACGCTTGAAATATAGCCTTCCAAAACATAAAACTTTGAATTTCATAATTTGAAATATAACTACACCACTTAAATGGTTCAAATATTAAATTACTTTATAGAATAAAATAGCTTTTTTAATTTCACAAATAAATTTCCAATACCGATTTGAACCTCCAAATAAACCATTTCAAATTCAATATATTTCAAAGTTTAAATATTCAATATTTCAAAACTAAATTTTATAGTTCATGTATACACACACACACACACACCCCAATTTCACTTTTTCTATTATTTAGTTTTGAAATATTTGCTTACTAAATCCAATATCCTTTAAATGAAACTTCAAATTTCAATAACTGAATATACCTCAATTTATTCACTTAAATCACCTTAAACCCGAATTAAGTTATAAAACCATATTCTTTTAAAATCTCAATTTCAATAATTCCAATTAGGTTCTTATTAAATATAACTCTAAATTAAATAAAATCTCAAATTAATTTCAAAACTATCTTCTCAAACTTGATTTATAAAAATCAATATAAACTCTATATTAAAATATAATTTAAGTAGATACTTATCCATATTATATTTTAATAAAATCAAACTATATTATTTAACTTATTTTGTACTGTAAAAAAATTTGTTCATAGCTTAAAACCAAGAATTTAAAAATACCATTTATAAAATATCCAAATCAATATATCATAAAATCTTATATTTCTTTCCAAAACCATAGAAATCATTGTCAAAATATTTTATATATATAGACCACGGTGTCTGTATAAAATTTTCTACCCTATGGTCAAGTGATACAGATATTTATCATTTCACTCCGTAATTTAAAATAAATATACGGTTATATACCATTATAAACCGCAATTTCGAATGAAATAAAATGCATAACAACTTGCAGTTTATAATAATATATAATGCAACATCCATTCATCCAATATCAATCATCAACCATTTATCCCAATCATCATCCAATTCAAACAATAACATCAACATAGAACAAATAATAAATAACAGGTAATTACTGGCAGTTTATATTCAGTAATAAATTAAATAACTTTCTAACTGGCAGTTTATATGCAATAATAAATTAAATAACTATCTAACTGGCAGTTTATATACAAAAATAAATTAAAAAAAATTTAATTCAATAAGTGCAATTAAACTGAGATGATTATTAAAAATATGTCAAACAGTCATAAATGAATTTCTAATCACACCATAAACTAATTTAACAAACATAAGAAATTTTAGAAGTTGTGAGTGGGTTAAAACACTCACCTTTTGAATTTAAATTGAATTTAAATCCAATTTAAATCCATAAATTGAACAATCTTCAAATCCGTCCAAACCAGAGTCAAATTGTCCGGAATTCAGATAAGATCCTAACAAAAGAAACCGCGTGTAAAACGGATATCGTATGTAAAAGTTGTGGGGATTCAAACGATTGAATTCAAAATTAAAAATAAAACAAAATAAAACAGAAAAATAAGCAAACCAGCGACACGTCATCGAGAACATCATCTTCCAGAACTCAGCACGCATGCACACGAGACCATAAACCAACGCACCCAAAACCCCTCTCGGCCCAGATTGCACGCCACCGCGGCCATACTTCGACCTCCATACACCATGCCGACTCGCCTCCAAGCTCGCCGATCCCCTTTATATGACCACGCACACCAGCCACGTGCGCGACTTGGCCAGAGTTGATGCAACCGCCGCTAAGTGAAAACCCTAACTGAATTTATCGAGGCGATCTAGCCGTCGATTTGAGAGATGAACCATACAGATGTGCTCTCCTTCATCCTCTCTATACGATAGTAACTTCAATTTGGCTATCCATCGAGGTTGGTTGTCGCGTGATGAACGGCCGTAACTAACTCATCCAATTCTGGCCACATCGAAATCCAATTTGAAAAACGAACAGCTGAATTGAGATGCGCTCTTCAAGAGCTTCGAATCCATATAAAATTCGATAGGGTTTGTGGAGGTTGAATTTTTTTTCTTTGGATTTGATAAATGGAATTGTATTTGGGAATTAGCGTTTGCAGCCATTGGAATGAGGAGCTAATAGAACTGAACGTACAGAAATGAGGAATAAGAAATGAATTAGGGTTTATAACAGTGCATTTATAGACAAAGTTGAAAATAGAATAGATGGACCAGATCGATAAACGCGTTGAACGATAAAATAGCCCAAAAAAGCACGTTCTGACTCCGGAACGAAAATGGGTCAACCCATATATCGAAATAGATGTTTTAAAATATTTTAGACGCAATGGAAAAGGTTTCAGGTCCATATTCCATCGTATGAAGAAGTTATGCTAAAACCAAATTTTTCCAAATTGATTTCAATTGATTTCAATTTCATTGATTTCTAGGCGTTTCGAGTCCGTACGATCAAAAGATAAGTCTGATCACTACGAAACTTAGAATCCTACAATAATTCACCATTACGGATCTGATGAAACTGGTTTCATCAAAATTCGAGTCAGTGGCCAAAATGGCAAGTTTTACACTAAATTAATAATTAATTAATTAAATCCAATTTAAACATCAATTCTATAATTGACAATCTTTATCACTTTTATATTTCTTAATCATTTACAATGATTTAACAAATTTAAATGTCAATTTAATGTTAACTCATTCATCAATTTCAACGTTTAAATTTCAATTTTTCTTACATTTAGCATTTATAAATTAAATTTACAATAATTCCAATTAATTTACTTTTCATTCTATTATTCAATTAATTGATGTCAAATGGATGAAATTAACATTTGGCTCATGATCTATAACATTAATATTCTCCAATTTAAACTTAATTTTCAATTAACGAAATTATTAAATATTTAATTTCATTCATTTGCGATCAATCCAATTATTTATTGTTTATTCCAATAAATTGTTTTTATTTGACTTAAATCTTTATATCACATCCACAAATTTCAAATAATATAGTTAATGCTTGTTTTTACATTATATTACACAAATATACTAAACCTACTTTCTTTATTGTGTATTAACTATAATTTCCATTAGTATTGAAATCTTTGCCAAATATAGAATTTGCATTTCTTCCTTTATTGGGATTTCATTTAACTTGTTTATAGTCAACTTATATTAACATCACTATCTTAAATTTTAATTATCAATTCATTCATAAACCACTAACCATACCTTATTACCAAATATTGCCTTAAATCCACACTAATGTAATATTTAATTTCATTTATTGCAATTGGTTTCTATTAATTTGGATCGCGCTAAATTAGTTTGCATTAACGTTATTACATTAATCTACATCCAATTACATTTAATATTCCCAATAAATTTACTTACTTGGTCTCATGCTTTCTATTACACCAATTACTACCTTATAATAAGTTTAGTTTCTATTTTAATTTACATTCACACTTTCCGTTATTATACTAATTATCATCTAAGTAATTTTTAATTACCTTTATTTGTAATTGGAAAATTAAATGGTAACAACAAACATTTGTCACCAATATATTCTTTATAATGCTTGTATGGTTGTTCTCTACAACAATTTCCATATATCATATTATTTCACACATTCATACAATAATTACATTTGTTTTTATTATATTCCATTTATAACTAAATCATAACATTTAAATTATTTTCTCACATTTAATTTTTGTCCAGGTATAACACTTTCACTACTTCATTTATTAGAATTTTATTCAAACTACTAATAATTAGTTTTAATTACCATTTCTATATTTCATTCTTAACATTTTCATCAATATAAATTATAATTTTTTTATTTCTTTCTAAATTAAATACAAAGATCTAATTAAATTAACCAATTTATTTGTCAAAATTTACGGGTCGTTACACTCTCCCCCACTCAAAACTTTTCGTCCTCGAAAAGGAAAAAGAAGGGAAAAGAAGAATTAAGAAATCAATATATCTTACTTAAATATTAAATTTATAAACGAATAAATTTACAAAATTAATTAATTTAATAAAATATACCAATTTATACCCATTAAATCACTTATACTCAAATTAATAAAGTTTAGAAAACATTTTTCAAAATAATTTCTAAGTCCAAACTTTACGGAAAATTTCGGCAGAGTCTCCTTTGTATGGAGAGGCTCCGTAGAAAATATAGTATCAAAAATAACAATATATAACATATAATTTCCAAATAATATATATCCCAACACGGAAAAACAATTTAATAGCGCTATAAAACCATAATCTGAGAACGTACCTATTTATCGGGCAATTAACGCTTAATTATGAAACCAAAAGTAGTAGCAATTGCTTCCATAACTTGTATTTCACTTATATAATCTAAAGAGTTATCAATTATATAAAATGAAATGTTTGAAGTTGTTTAACCATAAAGAACAATCAATACAAACATTAATCACTTGCAACAGGGCATACAACTATCACATAGAATCAACACAAATCAATCATTCATTCATATCAAACAAAACAAATCGTTGTTCGGGTTCAAAACTTTAAATTGTACATAATGAAAAATAAACTATCAAATGCGCCGTTTACTCAACAATCTTAGATGAAGCTGAATAGATCATTTATACATCCAACCAATTTAAAGTATCCATGCCCAAACAGCCATAGACCAACCAAACAACAATTCCAAACAATATATCAAGCTTTTTTTTCCTTATTAATTTCATTTATTTTCATTTTTACTTACAATTATTCATTTTCATTTATTCAGGTCATGTAAGTTCCTTATTATTGCATTACATTTATTCATTTCTATTATATTTAATTACAGTAACATTTCAATTACAACTTAAGTGTATAAAAGCAATTTATTGAACACTTTCAATACCTTCTTTTACTTGTACAATTTCCATTACATTTTCTTGTTAAACATTTCAACTTTTAATATTCGGTAAGTTATATATATGTCTTTAAGGATGTAATTGAAAGTTATACAAGTTTATTCTATTTCCTTTAATTAATTTAATGTTCAACAATAATATCCTTTGTCTTATAGGTTACACATTTCAATTTCTTTTAATTCCTTTTATAACCTAGCATTAAATCTTCTTATTTATCAATGGTTTCAAATACTCATCCTAAACTCAAGATGTTTTACTTACTATCCATCTTTCTACTTATTTAGTTATAAATAACTTTAAACATTAAATTAACTCTTATTTTAATTAGAGGTTCCAATTAATAATTAGTTGCTTTCCATTTCACTATAATAATTGAACAATTAATTAACGGAAACTTCAGAACTAAATACCGGGTTAATTTCAACTCATTTTTTTAAAATAATAGATAAATGTATATACTTACAGTTTTATATATATATATATCCCATTATATTTAAAACAATTTAAAATTTATATTTGTTTATAAAAACGAAATCTGCAGTAAAACTACAACAGTGGCCTTCCCTCTTCGAGACTCGAAAATGAATGTCGATGATGCGGCCGCCATCACCGAAATTATTTTCCAACGACAGAGAAAGGAGTATAGAACTTATTTCTTTTCAAAGTTTCTTTAAAACTATTCTTTCAAATTATATTGAAATATTTATAAAAGAAAATACTTCTAATAATATTATTACTATATTCCAAAAATCATTCTAAAGAATAATCAAAACCCCGTAACTTAAGTTCTAAAATTTCCAATTTCCATTTACTTTATTTTCAATCTTATTTCAACTATAATTTATACATTTCATTACCTAACAACCAATATATTGCAACCAAATATATATATCGTTTATAAAAATTTGTTTTATATATAGAAAATATAATAGGCAAAATAATTTCATTCACCTATATTAAAATCAAATATTATGTCGGTCTGTCCTATTAAGTGTTTAGAAATCCCTATTGATGTCATAGCGTCCCATGCACCAACCAGAATTTATAAATACAAAACGGAACATTAACACAATATTAAAAACTATTTTATAACACTAACAAATACGCTCTTTCATATATATACACTCAACGACTCATCATAGGGTATTACTGCGCTATTAGTAAAGAGTGAGACCCCACAAAGCTAAGGTTTTCACTAAACCAAAGCTCTGATACCAGATGTAACATCCTACCTTTTTGTACGCTTTAAATCGACGATAAACCATACATGTCAGACTTAAACCATACAGAAGGGCAGATTGTTATGCGGTAAATAAGAAAAAGCAGGGAAGAAAAAAACAAAATATAATCTTGCAGCGGAACGATAAAATATAATAATCAAATAAATAGTTCATGAAGCTGTTTTACAAATATTTGATTTTTCTTATACAATACAATATCAGAGTTACACATACTTGAGAATATTTATAATGCAGCGGAACGGTGTGAATGTAGTGGAATGCCATCATAACTAATAATAATAAATCTTCGTCTTCATCCTCCAGAATACGGTCTTCCAAATCCTGAAATGCAAAGGCTGACCCGAGCGAATTGAAAAGACAAAACACTCGAGTCAAAACTAAAATATCTTATGTGTGTTAAATCAACAAAAATAAAAATGATTGTAGTAACTTAAGAGATGCTCGAGATTCACATCTCCTAAGGATCCGTTAAACTATTTACTATGTAGCAATATTTCGTTATTATAATAATGTCTATAGTAAAATAAACATACTTCTTGATAGCGTTAAGGGGCTACCCATATAGCCCTTAACACGTAATAGTGCTAATAGTCTATATAGTACCGTAATACCTCCTGATCAGGAGGCTACCAGAGGATACTCCATAGGTACGACACAAATAGAAACTCGTAGTAAAGGCTCGGTATGGTAGGTGACACGGCACAACTAGGCAATGCCATGGTAGATATACCAATTGCTATCCGGGCTGGTGGAAACGCGTAGCAGCTACTACCGCCCACCTCGAAAAACACCCCCAAAGTCAAAAATCAAAAGTGGCCACCGAATCAATCCAAAAGTCAGAGTATAATATTGAAGGAGTGCATCCGATCAAAGGAATGACCTCATTGGCCCGAGAATCGCTCCTGTTTTAGCCACCTTATGCCAACTCACGGGAGTCGGGTCCACATATTTACCTCAAAGGAAATGCCGCCACCATCCTACTACATGCTGGAATCTCCATCGCCTACACGGTTGGTAAAGTGGTTTTCGGAGTTGGCAGATAGTATGACAACTTCTGATTCCGGTCTCTTCAACAACCAAACGTCACTATAACACCGCGGTCATTTCAAAATTATTTATACTTCAAAACCAGAATATAATATCCATTTCAAAACCATATATTTATGATATCATTTCCCCTTTTAAAACCAAATCAATACGATAACATTTTCAAAAATATCATTTTCTAAAACCATAACATTTTCAAAGTTATAATATTTCGAAACCAAACGCTTGAAATATAGCGTTCCAAAACATAAAACTTTGAATTTCATAACTTTGAAATATAACTACAACACTTAAGTGGTTTAAATATTAAATTACTCTAAAAAATAAAATAGCTTCTTTAATTTCACAAATAAATTCCCAATACCGATTTGAACCTCCAAATAAACCATTTCAAATTCAATATATTTCAAAGCTTAAATTTCAATATTTCAAAACTAAATTTTATAATTCATATATATATATATATATATATATACCAATTTCACTTTTTCTATTATTTAGTTTTGAAATATTTTCTTACTAAATCCAATATCCTTTAAATAAAACTTCAAATTTCAATAACTGAATATACCTCAATTTATTCACTTAAATCACCTTAAACCTGAATTAAGTTATAAAACCATATTCTTTTAAAATCCTAATTTCAATAAATTCCAATTGGATTCTTATTAAATATAACTCTAAATTAAATAAAATCTCAAATTAATTTCAAAACTATCTTCTCAACCTTGATTTATAAAAATCAATATAAACCCTATATTAAAATATAATTTAAGTAAATACTTATCCATATTATATTTTAATAAAATCAAACTTTAGTATTTAACTTATTTTATACTGTAAACAATTTTATTCATAGCTTAAAACCAAGAATTTAAAATTACCATTTATAAAGTATCCAAATCAATATCTCATAAAATCATATGTTTCTTTCCAAAACCATAGAAATCATTGTCAAAATATTTTATATATATAGACCACGGTGTCTGTATAAAATTTTCTACCCTATGGTCAAGTGATACAGATATTTATCATTTCAGTCCGTAATTTAAAATAAAAGTACGGTTATATATCATTTCAAACCACAATTTCGAATGAAATAAAATGCATAACAACTTGCAGTTTATAATAATATATAATGCAACATCCATTCATCCAATATCAATCATCAACCATTTATCCCAATCATCGTCCAATTCAAACAATAACATCAACATAGAGCAAATAACAAATAACAGGTAATTACTGGCAGTTTATATTCAATAATAAATTAAATAACTTTCTAACTGGCAGTTTATATGCAATAATAAATTAAATAACTATCTAACTGGCAGTTTATATGCAAAAATAAATTAAATAACAATTTAATTCAATAAATGCAATTTAACTGAGATGATGATTAAAAATATGTCAAACAGTCATAAATGAATTTCTAATCACACCATAAACTAATTTAACAAACATAAGAAATTTTAGAAGTTGCGGGTGGGTTAAAACACTCACCTTTTGAATTTAAATCCGATTTAAACCCAAAAACTGAACAGTCTCCAAATCCATCCAAACAAGCGACAAAATGTCCGGAATTCGGATACGATCCTAACAAAAGAAACTGCGTGTAAAACGGATAACGTATGTAAAAGTTGTGGGTATTCGAACGATTGAATTCGAAATTAAAAATAAAACAAAATAAAACAGAAAAATAAGCAAACCTGTGACACGTCATTGAGAACATCATCTTCCAGAACTCACACGCACACACAGGAGATCATGAACCCATGCACGCAAAACCGCTCTCAGTCCAGATTGCACGCCTCCGCCACCATACTTCGACCTCCATACACCACGCCGACGTCGCCTCCAAGCTCGTCGATCCCCTCTAGATGACCGCGCACACCGGCCACGGCCGCGACTTGGCCTGAGATGATGCAGTCGCCGCCAAGTGGAAACCCTAATTGAATTTATCGAGGCAATCTAGCCATCGATTCGAGAGATGAACCATACAGATGTGCTCTCCTTCGTCCTCTTTACACGACGGTAACTTCAATTTGATGATCCATCGAGGTTGGTTGTCGCGCGATGAACGACCATAACTAACTCATCCAATTCAGTCCACATCGAAATCCAATTTGAAAAACGAACAGTAGAATTGAGATACGCTCTTCGAGAGCTTCGAATCCATATAAAATTCGATAGGATTTGTGGAGTTTGAATTTTTTTCCTTGGATTTGATAAGTGGAATTGTATTTCGGAATTAGCGTTTACAGCCATTGAAAAGAGGAGCTAATAGAACTGAACGTACAGAAATGAGGAATAAGAAATGAATTAGGGTTTATAACAGTGCATTTATAAAAAAAGTTGAAAATAGAATTGATGGACCAGATCGATAAACGCGTTGAACGATAAAATAGCCCAAAAAAGCCCTTTCTGACTCCGGAACGAAAATGGGTCAACCCATATATCGAAATAGATGTTTTAAAATATTTTAGACGCAATGGAAAAGGTTTCGAGTCCATATTCCATCGTATGAAGAAGTTATGCTAAAACCAAATTTTTCCAAATTGATTTCAATTGATTTCAATTTCGTTGATTTCTAGGCGTTTCGAGTCCGTACGATCAAACGACAAGTCCGATCGCTACGAAACTTAGAATCCTACAATAATTCACTGTTACGGATCCGATGAAACTGGTTTCGTCGAAATTCGAGTCAGTGGCCAAAATGGCTAGTTTTACACTAAATTCATAATTAATTAATTAAATCCAATTTAAACATCAATTCTATTATTGACTCTTTATCACTTTTATATTTCTTAATCGTATACAATGATTTAACAAATTTAAATGTCAATTTAACGTTGACTCATTCATCGACTTCAGCTTTTAAATTTCAATTTTTCTTACATTTAGAATTTATAAATTAAATTTACAATAATTCCAATTAATTTACTTTTCATTCTATTATTCAATTCATTGATGTCAAATAGATGAAATTAACATTGGGCTTAAGATCTATAATATTAATATTCTCCAATTTAAACTTAATTTTCAATTAACAAAATAATTAAATATTTAATTTCATTCATTTGCAATTAACCAATTATTGAATATTTATTCCAATAGATTGTTTTTATTTGACTTAAATCTTAATATGACATCCACAAATTTCAAATAATATAGTTAATGCTAGTTTTTACATTATATTACATAAATATACTCAACTTACTCTCTTTATTGTGTATTAACTATAATTTCCATTAGTATTGAAATCTTTACCAAATATAGCATTTGCATTTCCTCCTTTATTGGGATTTCACTCAACTTGTTTATAGTCAACTTATATTAACATCACTACCTTAAGTTTTAATTATCAATTCATTCAGAAACCACTAACCATACCTTATTACCAAATATTACCTTAAATCCACACAAATGTAATATTTAATTTCATTTACTGCAATTGGTTTCAATTAATTTGGATTGCGCTAAATTAGTTTGCATTAACGTTATTACATTAATCTACATCCAATAACATGTAATATTCCCAGTAAATTCACTTACTTGGTCTCATTCTGTCTATTACACCAATTACTACCTTATAATAAGTTTATGTTTCTATTTTAATTTACATTCACACTTTCCGTTACTATACTAATTGTCATTTAAGTAATTTTTAATTACCTTTATTTGTAATTGGCAAATTAACTGGTAACAACAACCATTTGTCACCAATATATTCTTTATAATGCTTGTATGGTTATTCTCCACAATAATTTCCATCTATCATATTATTTCACACATTCATACAAAAATTACATTTTTTTTATTATATTCCATTTATAACTAAATCATAACATTTAAATTATTTCCTCATATTCAATTTATATCCTGGTATAACACTTTCACTACTTCATTTATTAGAATTTTATTCAAATTACTAATAATTAGTTTTAATTACCATTTCTATATTTCATTCTTAACATTTTCATCAATATAAATTATAAAAAACATTATTTCTTTCTAAATTAAATACAAAGATCTAATTAAATTAACCAATTTATTTATCAAAATTTACGGGTCGTTACAGGAGTTGAGGTATTAAATGGTCATTGGACGGCCTCCTCCTTTTTTAAGAAGTATTAAGTGGCTAAGGTTTTTGGGTAGTACAACGTTTACACGTATATGTGTATAGGCATATACATACAGTTATAGTTATTATTATACAATGGAAGATGTTAGGTATATCGTACATGCATATAGGATTGAATAGATTGGCCATAAATAATAAACATAATGCTTAAATAGGAAACGATCAACATAAATTAGTATCGTGGATTAAGTAAGTATTTTTCCAATCACCAGAACGTTGTTCAGACACCCTTCTCATTACAACCGATATGATATATTTATAGAGATAGGCTACCAGTGCAAGGTGGGAACTACAAATAATGAAGTTTTCTCTTTCTTACTCGGTACCGACAAGGCGACTAGTTATCTATGGAATAATTTTGATTCCAAGGTAGTAGCCTTAGTTAGTCTATATGTTATATTATATCTTTCTATTTCGTTGTGATTTTATATTGATCGCTCTTTAATATGTTTATATTTACTATAAGTTATCAAAACCAATGGTCCATGCCCTAATGGACTTAGATTTCTATTTAGTCGAAATTCAGTCCCATTAAGGTACGGGTTATTAAATTTGGTATCAGAGCTTAGGTTAGTCGGTCGTAGGAATTAGGATATGCTGAAAGAACGTATTTGTGTTTGTACTATATATATATATATATATATATATTATGCCAAACTCTGTAAATTCGTACTAGAGAAGTTGTTGCGACCATATTTGAAAAGGATGGATGAGGCAACTATGAGTTGGGCTTATAAATAGAGTTAAATTTATAAACCTACCCGATTACCCATGGAGTGTTAGTTGTACCGTTAAGCATTTACAAAGAAGAGCATGAGTAAGACATATAGAAGAATTTCGGAGGATGGATAGTTCTTGACTCCTTTGTTGCGGTTAGGATGCCTTATATGTTTTGTGCATTTCAGTGGAATGCTGATGAAAAATGTACATTTCATCCAGATATATGGGAATTAAGAACCTATATGTTGCAAGCATCCAGAAGTAAAATGTGAAGAAGGAGAGGAGCAAGTTCCCATAAGAAGGTGTATATTAACTACCATAGAATAATAGTTGGATTTTTAATAAAGATAGGTTAAGCTTGAGTAGGGAAGAAGGAAAGTTCAAAAGGATGGACGAATAAAGTCCATTTATGGGTCCAACCACATGTGAAAGAATTTGATAAATTTTTTCGAAAATTCCTTAAATTTTTTTGAATGGGTTTTCCGAAGGATTTGTTAGGAAGTGGTAATTTTGAAAAAGCATGTAAAATTTGAATTTCTTAGTTTAAAATTTGTTGAGTCAAAAAGTGCGGAGTTAAAAAGTTTTGATAAAGGGATTTTTCAGTTTTGAAATGAGTGGAAAAGAGAGTGTATATTCAGCTCGATGATTTTTCATATTTTTTTAAATTTGGAAGTTTCTTTTTAAAATTATTTCTACGGGTGGATAAATAGAAATGGTACTTGATTGAAATGAGGTAAAGAGAATAGAAGCGTAAGAATGCCCGATAATGCTGATTAGGAAGAATATTCTTGTATAAGGACAGCACGGAGTATAACAACTGAAATAGATTTATACCTATCTCTTTTCATGTTAATGAAGAAAAGCCCAATGATCGGAGGAGTAGATGAACGCACTACAATGGGTCAATTTGGGAAAATTAGATAGAAATGGCATTAGGAATTTATATACAAATAGGATTAGTGATCTTGTCGGAAATAATATTGGAGAAAAAAAATAGGAATATGATATGAAGAATTGATAAATTCCATAAATATGTAGTACTTGAACATATATTTTGGATAGACGCTTAGATAAATGTTACAATTGCACGTAACTTTTAGAAGCCCCCTTCATATTCTATTGAAATCCCATCAAAGGTAGAAGTGAAAATAACATAAGTAATAGGAAAGTAATAAAATGAAGTTATTCTTGTCCACCCCACATTTCATTGTTTAAAGTAATATAAGATATTTTTGAAAAAAAATGGTTTGGTACGATGATTGGGTTTAAATGTGATAAATGTTTTTAGTTAAAACTCCTACTTTTTAAAAGAAGTAAATTTTTATTGTAGAAAGTCTTTGGAAAGGGAAAGTTTACTAGAATAAGAAATTTTTCATGGTTCCGTTTTGTAACCAAGTAATTCTTAACAAAGGTTTCTAAGTTCATATTTTCAAAGATAAATGTTTCAGATTAAGTACTTCATGGCTATTAAATTTTATATAATTTTTAAAAGTTATGGAAAACCAAACTAATTTTTGATATGGAGTAGATAGGGATGATCTCCTAAGTAGGACAGGGTAAAGGTTTAGGATATTAATAAAAGAGCTATGGATACTCATAGGGAGCAACAAGGAATCCGTATTGAACATAAGGAATGTTGGTATAAACCTAGGAATATTTTATTATAGATATGTGGAAGCCAAAAGAAGAAACCTTAAACAAATGGGAAATGGTATAAAAGTACAATATTGTGAGTCCTAGGGTATACTCGCATGAAAGATCAAGGGTAAAGAAAGTAAATACCAAAATTTGAGAATACGTCAAGAGATTTTAACTCAGACAAGATAGCAGTACGATTGGAAAAGAGAGTAATCAGAAGGCAAACCCACATTAAGGATGTTGGTTGATACAAGATTAAAGAAGGCAAGATAGGTGATAGAAGTTATTCCACCAAGCAAATTTTCCGATGAGTTGTTGTAAATGTGAAAAGTTTATACTTCTTACCTACTGTAGTATGGGAATGCACAATTTATCCCACAATTGGGTGTAGTGATTGAATAATTGATGGACGTTATTTATAGGAAGCCAAGGAGGTAAGTTAAGACATGTAGATTATAGTTGAATGGCATATTAGTAATGTCCATCGTAATTGTGCAAGGAGTTATAGAGCCATAATAACATTAACACCAGTTGATGTCAAAGGGAAGCTTCTAAAAATCATTTTTTTAGGTTATTTGGGTTGTATTCGCTAGTTTTCTTCCTTGGGTAATGGAAAAGCATACAATATGATATGATATATGTTCCTATTTTATTACCGTGTTGATGGTTTGGATGAGCTTTGACCGCTGTATATATTAGGAAACGGTGTAAATATGGAGATCTCACAAGGATACTTAACTAGTGATAAAATGTAGTTAAAGTTGAAAGTTTATGAAATAAGGTTAGGAAATTAAATAAATAGTGTAAATAAGGAGATCTCATAAGGACACTTAACTAGCGATAAAATGTAGTTGAAGCTGAAATTTTATGAAATAAGGTTAGGAAATTAAATTAGCAATTAGAATGCTTAGATCCTAAAACTTTTAAAAAAAATTTAAAATAATTTAAGCAAGTGGAGGGCAGGGAAGGGTTGTTGTGAAATCACGGGGAATTATCCCTATACCTTAAAAGCTATAATTTATGAATAAGCTTGTACGTTTGTTGTTTTAAAGTAAAAGGAAAGATTCCCTAAATCTAGGATTAACTAAATAATGTTAAGGTCAATCATATGCATTAACTCATTAACCGAGACCTGATTACATTAAGATGTGGGTTGATTTGTTTCAAGGATGTAGAGGCAAGTGCTTTGAAAAAAATTATGTTCAAACGCTTTCAAAAAATTATGTTCAAATGCTTTTGAAAAGCTATGTTTAAATGATTTTGAAAATCCATTTGAATTCTTTTGAAAGATATAATTTTGAAACTATTTTGCAAGTTTGAATTTTTTATTTTCGAATGCCATATGCTAAGCATAGAGAGGGTCAACATGTTAGTGAATATGAATTTTACTACCCACAAGGGTGAGAGTATACAAAACTTGTGGAATGTCGAAAGAAAAAGTTGTTTTATCTTTGAAATTTCTATTTCCATGCCTTGTAGATAGCGAAACGAAACTTGCGTTTACGAATAATTCCGTTTTAACATCCAAAAATTAACCTCCTTATATAAATTATGCGTGAAAAAGTTTGAAAATTTTGGGGCAAAAGAGAAGGTACCAAGGTATAATAAAATAGGTACCCAAAAGAAGGGTGGAAATGTAAAATTTTCCATCTAAATTCCTTTTTCAGAATTGCAGTATAGATTCTTGGAAAATTAGATTTTCTAAATTTTTGGATATTATAAATTGTGTGCTATGTTTTGAATGGTAGGAATTGGATGCATGGTTGGATAAACCATGCTTTTACTAGTAGGAACATGGAAATTATTGTGTCAAAAAAGATTTTTGATTTTTGAAAAATCGCATACATGTAGAGCTGCCTGTATTAGGTTGTTTGCATCATATTTCAAATTGATTTTAAAAGAATGCATCCATATATGAGGCGCTGATTTAGAATAATTCAACGTGCATCTTATATATGTGTGATAAACTATTCACATCTACACGTTCGGCTGCAAAATTAGTTTTACACTAATTGGTTGGATAATTTAGATGATTGCATACCACGTTACCTAATTCAAACCTTGAGGAATTTTAGGGATGAAATAATTTTAAAGAGGAGAATATAACACACTATAAAAATTAGCAATAATTAATAAAAAACTAATAAATCTCAAAAATGGAATTTGAGCAAATGTCAAAATTTGACCACGAAACTTGCACCATTGTGTTCTTAGCCATTTTCCAAGCAACTTAATATTGAGCATTTTGAGATCAAATCTTAAACGACAAAGTTATTAGCGTTGGAAGTTTCTAGAATGAAAATAATGAAAAATGGGAAAAAGAATATAAATATGATAAAATATGAGACCTCACTGGTCGAACCCATTACTTGGGCAGTGGTCGACCGCATACAAAGGTGATCGACCGATCTAGGAGGTGGCACCTAGGGTTGAACCTTGACTGAACGGTCCAGATTAATTATTATTTAACGGATATGATTGATTCTAGCATCTATAAATACAGGTATAACCCCTCACTGTTTGCGCCAAAAATGGTCACAAACCCCAAGTATCATGAAAGCACCAAACTATGAATGTAAATCAGCAATATTCCAATCACAGATCACAGATCTAAGCAAACAACAAACAACAATCCAGAAATAATGAACAGATCCGGCCGACATCCACTTCAAGTAGTTATCTTTTACTGATTTTCTTCGCTGATTACAGATGATTTCCGCAGTTACAATGAAATAATTTCTAATATAACAGCAATGGTGAGATGTAGTGTTGGATCCGGTAGAGTCTGGTCATCGAATCGCCAAAAGGTCCCTTTTCTGTAGGCTTCAGAGGGCTATTTATAGGTGTCGGAGGCTGGTATCGCGCTCAAACTTCGGGAGACTTTTTCTGGCACGTGAGGGGGCCTACGCGATCGATCCCACGAAGCTTCGACTCAATCTGTGATCGATACGAATCGATTTGGTATCGATCAAAATATGATCCAATCGAGCTGAAACTTGGCAGGAACATTCTTTACCTTGTACGTAATCTACTGTGAAAATTTTATAGCATTTGGATCAACGGTTTGTGAGATATGATCGATGCAAGATTATGGTTTAGTGTATGCTGTCTTGTTCGAATCCATGCTTCGTATCCACCCCTCTCGCATCAATCAGAAGCACGTGCGCACAGTGACGTGGAATAACATGGAGCAAGTTTCCTGGATCGATGCAATTTTTTGTGGCGTATTGACCGAGTTATTTGTGTACCTTGTTCGCATCGTTATTTCACATTGATGAAGACCACTTCATATCCATCACATGCAGTTATAGGGGGATGTTCGGACCGATTGATAATTGTTGCGGATCGATACGAATAGCAGTCGTAAACATGAACATGGCAGGCGATGGACACGATCAGGGGTTCCTCGATAGATACGAACTCGATAGACACGCATAGCATGGTCCGGGATCGATTCGAACCTGACGGGTTCGAATAGAGCCGAGGTGAGGATTGATCGATTCGAAGACGATCGATTCGAAGTCGCTAGCTACTGATGGATTCGAACAAACTGAGGCGACATCATTCCGATGGATACGAAACCTGATGGACTCAAAGCAAGCAGAAGTCATTTTAATGGACTCGAGTCTGATGGATTCGAATAGACCATCACCTTGACTCTTTGATGGATACGAATCTGATCGACTTGAATCGTCACCTCGCTTTTCTGATGGATACAGACAGCATATTTTATCTAACTTGTATCGATCATATCTCATTCATACGAACTCTGATTAACCTGAAATTTGAAACGCTGGCTTTCATAGCTTTGCTTGTCATGTCTTGTGAATTGTAGCTCAATCCGGACTCGGACAAAATTCATCGATATCCATAGTCATCCTGTGATGCATAATCGATACTCATGACTAGCAATCATTGATTTTCAGTTAATTTTTGGGTATCTCAGCTTTGCCAAATGGTGGGATAACACTTTGTCCCATAAAACATGCCTTTTTGTAAAAGGTGTGTTTTGAACAATCTCAAATTGAATGTAGTGAGTTCATGTTTTATTCATAGCTTATAGCATTTTCATTCAAGTTCGTGGTCGTTCGAAGTCAAATCATTATCCATTTCTTCCTGTGGAAGTTGAGAACGGAATTCTACAGTCTCTTCGTACTATCAGTAGTCACTCTGGACCCTTGCCAAGCCCATTCCAAACTTAGCGATCGAATAGAAAGATCATATTGCACTGCGACGTTGCTTTCTATCCCTTGCACTCTGGCCCATTTGGGCGTATAGCGATGTCTTGGTCGTTCTAGACCGATCATAGCCTCTCCGGGCTCTTGTTGGATCACATCCTGTCACTCTCCGGTGAAGGGGAAACAGCGTTAAGTGAGTCGATCCTGTCGCTCTCCGGCGAAGCAACTCACTTTTTGCACTTCGGTTTAGTGTATTTGAACATTAAGCGATGCCATGGCCTAAATCGTGGGCCGATCACAGCCACTCCGGGCACTTATCGAATCCCGATCAAATAACTCTTCGGTGAATGGGAAACGACGTTAAGTGAGTCGATCCTATCGCTCTCCGGCGAAGCAACTCACTCCTTGCACTCCGGACCCCGCCTCTCTGGGTAGGGTCACAAAGCGATCATTTTCAAACTAGTTTTCAATATTCATCCTTTAACTCTCTGGTCAAAGGTTTATTTCAGGAAATTCAAGTTTATTTATTATATTCAAATCCCAGATTGTTTAATCTCGAACAACAGGGAAAGTAGACATTGCCTGTCCAGGCGGAGCGATCTATTACCATCTTAGAGCATGTCCAGGGATCTCTCCGGTTCCCATACACGAGTAAATGGAATGGCCGTTTTATTTTGAAAAAAAATCTAAAGAAATTAATCGACCAAAGTACATATCCTAAACTTGGCCCTTGCCATCATAATCAGTTGATGACGCGTCGTGATCCTGATCCAGGATCAGTTCTGTTAGGTGGAGGCGGTAGTTGCTCAGGTCTTACGGCCGTTGTTCTTTCCCTGGTATATTGTGGCAATCTACCACTCATGGCATGTTCTTCCACCTCATCCTTCAGGTGGTGGCATTCATCAGTAGTGTGCCCGTCCAGCCCATGGAATAGGCAATATTTTCCAGTTCTGCGCTCTCGCTCTATGGGATCTCTCCTGGGTGGTTTTAGATAGGGGAATTGCTCCCGAGTTTCAGTGTAAATCCTTTCTATGCTTGTCGAAAAATCTGTGTATTGCCTGAATCTGGGCTCCCGAAATTTCTTCCGTTTATCAAGACCATGGTATCTGTCATCCTGTTTCCTCTTTCCTTTGTCTGCTCCATACTGTTCTCTAGCGGTTCCTTCGCCTTGCATAGCGTTTGTTTCTTGCCTCTTGGCTCGTGATTCTTCTAATCGAATGAATCTTTTAGCTTCATGATAGAATTCTCCAAGATCTTACGGTGGATCTCTCGCCAAAGAATCTTTGAATTTGGTGCCTTCCCCAACTCCTTCCACCGCCGCCATCAAAATCATCGATGGATCCGGGCGATCTACAGAAGCCACCGTTGCATTGAATCGCAGTAGAAAATCTTTTATGGAATCTCCGGTCTTTTGCTTTATCGAAGCCAAAGTCATCACACTCTTGGGTCGCGTCACGTGGACCCAAAACTGTCTCATGAAGCAATCTACAAGCTCTCCCCATGTTCTGATCGATCCAGTCTCTAGCTTTCTAAACCAAAGCGCAGCCAAATTTGACAAAAATAAAGGGAAACATCGTGCCATCACTTCCTCGGATGCTCCCAGCACTTCCATGTGTCTAATGTATGTGGTAATATGCATGGTCGGATCTGACTTACCGTCATAAGGGTCTAGCATAGGTAGTTTGAAATTCGGAGGGTTCCTTACATTTCTGATATTCGGAGTGAACGGACTCTGACTGACTTCTTCCAATCCTCCACGCGACAATCCTCCTCTCAGGATTCGTTGCACTAGACCAATCATCCTTTCGTCTCCATCCGGGGTTTGCCCCCTTGTCATGTTTCTATCCTGCCTCCCAAGTCTTGAAGGGAATTCTGGTACATACTCTTCGTGTGGTTCGTTAGCATTAGAATTGGCTCAAGCCTTTTGAGCTCCATCTATTGGTTTTCCAGTATCAGATCCTGAGGGTCTGCCTCCAAGCCCTTGTTGATTGCCTTCGGTTCCTGCATTCTGGCCTTAAACCTGACCTTTATTGGTTTCCGCAATCCTGACTCCTTGTCCCGCACTTGCAGCTGCAGTAGTTGGTCCAAGGTTTTGCACATTCGCCGCCCTCATTTGCTCAAAGAAATTCTGCAGCATCTCCTATTGACTCTTCATCATTCTTTCAGGCATCAAATTAGCCATAGCCTCCATCTCATCCCTGGTGATGTAGATCGAGTGTTGTCCTTCTCCAGCTCCAGAGGATGCCTCTTGACTTCCTCCTTGTTGACTTCTCTCAGCTCTTTGTCTTGTTTGTCGAGTCATGGTCTCTAAATCTGAATTCTTCAAGCTTTTAAATCTGAACTTCAAATCCGGTGTAGCGGGTGCTAGTTCTTCTCAGTGAATGCACCAAAGTGTTTGCGCCAAAAATGGTCACAAACCCTAAGTATCGTGAAAGCACCAAACTATGAATGTAAATCAGAATATTCCAAACATAGATCACAGATCTAAGCAAACAACAAACAGCAATCCAGAAATAATGAACAGAAACACACGATTTATAGTGGTTCGGCTATCTCCGGCCTACGTCCACTTCAAGTAGTTATCTTTGATTGACGTTCTTCGCTACTTACAGATGATTGCCGCTGTTACAATGAAAGAATTTCGAATATAACAGCAATGGTGAGATATAGAGTTGGATCCGGCAGAGTCTGGATGTCGAATCGCCAAAAGGTCCCTTTTCTGTAGGCTTCAAAGGGCTATTCATAGGTGTAGGAGGCTGATATCGTGCTCAAACTTTGGGAGACTTTTTCTGGCACGTGAGGGGGCCCACATGACCGATCGTACCAAGCTTCGACTCGATCTGTGATCGATACGAATCGATTTCGTATCGATCAAAATATGATCCAATCGAGCTAAAACTTGGCAGGAACATTCTTTACCTTGTACGTAATCTACTGTGAAAATTTCATAACATTTGGATCAGTGGTTTGTGAGATATGATCGATGCAAGATTACGGTTTCGTGTATGCTGTCCTGTTCGAATCCATGCTTTGTATCCACCCCTCTCGCATTAATCAGAAGCACGTGCGCATAGTGACGTGGAATAACGTGGAGCGAGTTTCGTAGATTGATCCAATTTTTTGTGGCGTATTGACCGAGTTAATCATGCGCCTTGTTCGCATCGTTATTTCACATTAATGAAGACCAATTCATATCCATCGCATGCAGTTATAGGGGGACGTTCAGACCGATCGATTTTGGTTTCGGGTCGATACGAACAGCAGTTGTAAACATGAACATAGCATGCGATGGACACCATCAGGGGTTCCCCAATAGATACGAACTCGATGGACATGAATAGCACGGCCCGAGGTCGATTCGAACCTGACGGGTTCGAACAGAGCCGAGGTGAGGATTGATCGATTCGAAGACGATCGATTCGAAGTCTCTAGCTCCTGATGGATTCGAAAAATCTGAGGCGGCGTCGTTCCGATGGATGCAAAACCTGATGGGCTCGAAGCGAGGCGAAGTCATTTTGATGGACACGAGTCTGATGGATTTGAATAGACCATCACCTTGACTCTTTGATTGATACGAATCTGATCGATTCGAATCGTCACCTCGGTTTTCTGATGGATACGGACAACATATTTTATCTAACTTGTATCGATCATATCTCATTCATACGAACTCCGATTAACCTGAAATTTGAAACGCTGGCTTTCATGGCTTTCCTTGTCATGTCTTGTGAATTGTAGCCCGATTCGGACTTGGACAAAATTCATCGATATCCATAGTCATCCTGTGATGCACAATCGATACTCATGACAAGTAATCATTGATTTTCAGTTAATTTTTGGGTATCTCAGCTTTGCCAAAAGGTGGGATAACACTTTGCCCCCCAAAATATGCCTTTTTGTAAACGATGTGTTTTGATCAATCTCAAATTGAATGCAGTGAGTTCATGTTTTATTCATAGTTTATAGCATTTTCAATCAAGTTCGTGGCTGTTCGAAGCCGAATCAAATTATCCATTTCTTCCTGTGGAAGTTGAGAATGGAATTCTACAGTCTCTCCGTACTATCTGTGGTCACTTCTGACCGTTGCCAAGCCCATTCCACACTTAGCGATCGAATAGAAAGATCCAATTGCACTCTGGCGTTGTTTTCTATCCCTTGCACTCTGGCCCCAGTTAGGGCGTATAGCGATGTCTTGTTCGTTCTAGACCGATCATAGCCTCTCCGGGCTCTTGTTGGATCACATCCTGTCACTCTCCGGTGAAGGGGAAACAGCGTTAAGTGAGTCGATCCTGTCACTCTCCGACGAAGCAACTCACTTCTTGCACTCCGGTTTAGTGTATCTGAACATTAAGCGATGTCATGGCCTAAATCGTGGGCCGATCACAGCCACTCCGCGCTCTTATCGAATCCTAATCCAATCACTCTCCGGTGAATGGAAAACGACGTTAAGTGAGTCGATCCTGTCGCTCTCCGCGAAGCAACTCACTCCTTGCACTCCGTACCCTGCCTCTCCGGGTAGGGTCATAAAGCGATCATTTTCAAACTGGTTTTCAATATTCATCCTTTAACTCTCTGGTCAAAGGTTTATTTCAGGAAATTCAAGTTTATTTATTAAATTCAAATCCCAGATTGTTCAATCACAAACAACAGGGAAACTAGACATTGCCTGTTCGGACAGAGCGGTCTATTACCATCTCAGAGCATGCCTAGGGATCTCTCCGGTTCCCATACACGAGTAAATGGAATATCCGTTTTATTTTGAAAACAAATCTAAAGAAATTAATCGACCAAAGTACATATCTTGAACTTGGCCCTTGCCATCATAATTAGTTTGATGACGAGTCGTGATCCCGATCCAGGATCAGTTCTATTTGGTGGAGGCGTTAGTTGCTCAAGTCTTACGGCCGTTGTCCTTTCCCTGGTATATTGTGGCAATCTACCAATCCTGGCATGTTATTCCACCTTATCCTTCAGGTGGCGGCATTCATCAGTAGTGTGCCCGTCCAGCTTATGGAATAGGCAATATTTTCCAGTTCTCCGCACTCGCTCTGTGGGATCTCTCCTGTGTGGTTTTCGATAGGGGACTTGCCCTCGAGTTTCAGTGTAAATCCTTTCCAGGCTTGCCGACAAATCTGTGTACCTGAATCCGGGCTCTTGGAATTTCTTCCGTTTATCAAGACCATCGTATCTGTCATCCTGTTTCCTCTTTCCTTTGTCTACTTCAGACTGTTCTCTGGCAGTTCCTTCGCCTTGCACATCGTTTGTTTCTTGGCTCTCGGCTCGTGATTCTTCTAATCGAATGAATCTTTCAGCTTCATGATAGAATTATCCAAGATCTTGCGGTGGATCTCTCGCCAAAGAATCTTTGAATTCGGTGCCTTCCCCAACTCCTGCCACCGCCGCCATCAAAATCATCGATGGATCCGGGCGATCTACAGAAGCCACCGTTACATTGAATCGAAGTAGAAAATCTTTTATAGACTCTCCGGTCCTTTGCTTTATCGAACCCAAAGTCATCACACACTTGGGTCGCGTCACGCGGACCCTAAACTGTCTCATAAAGCATTCTACAAGCTCGCCACATGTTCTGATCGATCCAGTCTCTAGCTGTCTGAACCAAAGCGTAGCCAAACCTGACAAAAATAAAGGGAAACATCGTGCCATCACTTCCTCGGATGCTCCCAGCACTTCCATGTGTCTAATGTGTCTGGTAATATACATGGTCGGACCTGACTTCTCGTCATAAGGATCCAGCATTGGTAGTTTGATCTTCGGAGGGTTCCTCGCATTTCTGATATTCGGAGTGAACGGACTCCGATTGACTTCTTCCAATCCTCCACTCGACAATCCTCCTCTCATGATTCGTCTCACTAGACCAATCAACCTTTCGCCTCAATCCGGGGGTTGCCCCCTTGTCATGTGTCTATCCTGCCCCCAAATCTTGAAGGGAATTCTGGTACATACTCTTCGTGTGGCTCGTTAGCATTAGCATTGGCTCTAGCCTATTGAGCTCCATCTATTGGTCTTCCAGTATCAGATCTTGAGGGTCTGCCCACAAGCCCTTGTTGATTGCCTTTGGTTCCTGCATTCTAGTCTTGAACCTGACCTTCATTGGTTTCCACAATCCTGACTCCTTGTCCTGCACTTGCAGCTGCTGTAGTTGGTCCAAGGTTTTGCACATTCGCCGCCCTCATCTGCTCAAAGAAATTCTACAGCATCTCCTGTTGACTCTTCATTATTCTTTCATGCATCAAATTAGCTATAGCCTCCATCTCATCCCTGGTGATGTAGATCGAGGCTTGTCCTTCTCCAGCTCTAGAGGATGCCTCTTGACTTCCTCCTTATTGACTTCTCTCAGCACTTTGTCTTGTTTGTCGAGTCATGGTCTCTAAATCTGAATTCTTCAAGCTTTTAAATCTGAACTTCAAATCCGATGTAGCGGGTGCTAGTTCTTTTCAGTGAAAGCACCAAAGTGTTTGCACCAAAAATGGTCACAAATCCCAAGTATCATGAAAGCACCAAACTATGAATGTAAATCAGCAATATTCGAAACACAGATCACAGATCTAAGCAAACAACAAACAGCAATCCAAAAATAATGAACAGAAACACACGATTTATAGTGGTTCGGCTATCGCCGGCCTACGTCGACTTCAAGTAGTTATCTATTGATGTTCTTCGCTAATTACAGATGATTGTCGTAGTTACAATGAAAGAATTTCGAATATAACAGCAATGGTGAGATGTAGAGTTGGACCCGGCAGAGTCTGGACGTCGAATCGCCAAAAGGTCCCTTTTCTGTAGGCTTCAAAGGGCTATTTATAGGTGAAGGAGGCTGATATCACGCTCAAACTTCGAGAGACTTTTTCTGGCACGTGAGGAGGACCACGCGACCGATCCCACCAAGCTTCGACTCGATCTGTGATCGATACGAATCGATTTCGTATCGATCAAAATATGATCCAATCGAGCCGAAACTTGGCAGGAATATTCTTTACCTTGTACCTAATCTACTATGAAAATTTCATAGCATTTGGATCAGCGGTTTGTGAGATATGATCGATGTAAGATTATGGTTTCGTGTATGCTCTCTTGTTCGAATACATGCTTCGTATCCACCCCACTCGCATCAATCAGAAGCACGTGCGCACAGTGACATGGAATAACGTGGAGCGAGTTTCCTGGATCGATCCAATTTTTTATAGCGTATTGACCGAGTTATTCATGCCCATTGTTCGCATCGTTATTTCACATTGAAGAAGACCACTGCATATCTGTCGCATGCAGTTATAGGGGGATGTTCGAACCGATCGATTTTGGTTGCGGATCGATACGAACAATAGTTGTAAACATGAACATGGCATGCGATGGACACGATCAGGGGTTCCCCGATAGATACAAACTCGATGGACACAAATAGCACGGCCCGGGATCGATTCGAACCTTACCGGTTCGAACAGAGCTGAGGTGAGGATTGATCGATTCGAAGACGATCGATTCGAAGTCGCTAGCTCCTGATGGATTCGAATAAACTAAGGCGGCATCGCTCCGATGGATACGAAACCTGATGGACTCGAAGTGAGGTGAATTCATTTTGATGGACACGAGTCTGATGGATTCGAATAGACCATCACCTTGAATCTTTGATGGATTCGAATATGATCGATTAGAATCGTCACCTCGGTTTTCTGATGGGTATGGACATCATATTTTATCTAACTTGTATCGATCATATCTCATTCATACGAACTCCGATTAACCTGAAATTTGAAATGCTGCCTTTCATGGCTTTGCTTGTCATGTCTTGTCAATTGTAGCCCAATCTAGACTCGGATAAAATTCATCGATATCCATAGTCGTCCAGTGATGCACAATCGATACTCATGACTAGCAATCATTGATTTTCAGTTAATTATTGGGTATCTCAGCTCTGCCAAAAGGTGGGTTCATTTCTAATATTTTTTGGTCAAAGCGACAAAGCTCCCATTATTCATTCTCCTCTATTTCTATTAATTATAAAATATTATTATATGTATATACTATCAAAGAAGGGCAGAAATAAAAGAGAAGAAGAGATGGATCGAATCAATATTTCAGAAAGATGTAATTTCTATAATTATAAATCTATGATTCCCTTAACCCCAAATCTCTTCTTAGATTTGTAGTTTTAATAGTATATATATACCTTGTTATACATATTCTTTTAGATTGGAAAGGAATATGAAGTTAAGTAAAGGGATAAATCCATATTTAGGAGATTTGAAAAGCTTGAAAGGTGAGTGAAAAATCATATGATTTCTTTATAACAATTAAATTTATATCGTTAAATTTTATTTAATTATTATGCCTACATAAGGACTGATGATTTGTAGGCTTGAAATGAACTTATAGGAATATCATCTAATATTATGTAAGATAGAGAATTGGAATATGATTGGTATTTACACCATAATCTGGAAATTTGGAAATTAGTCCTTGAATTTGTTAAAGTTGAATGTTGATAAAGTTGTAAAGTTTATTCTAGATTTATAGTTGGGTTGTAAAATGTTATTATTAATTTAGAAGCCCTAATTTGATTTGGAATATGAATTTCAATGTTTTAATTTATTGGGAGTGAGTTAAAATTTAATTGTATCTATTTCAAGGTAATTTGTAGGATCAATTTCACCCTAGAGGGAGGGTAAATAGGGTAATGTTATTAATTAAAAATTTTTATTGCGGAAGTATATATAAAATAACTTCAGCATAGATAACAGTTGAATAATAGCAGCACAGATAATAATAGAATACTAAAAGCTGAAAATAGTTTACATAGATTTACCCAGCTTCGGCAAAACCCTGCCTACGTGTTGCCCCCAAGGTTTCTCCTAGAAATTAAGTAGTTAGACGCTTACACACGTAAACTCACGACACCCGCTATCGACCAACCTAACTCTACGCTCAAAACCCTGCCACAACTCAGCCACTGAGTTTTGAATTCTGGAACTACACCACCGTAGTTCGTACACTAGTCACACGACTAGACTTCATAAGAGAAATACAAAATTTAAAAGCAATTTAAAAATAATTTAAAAATAATTAAAAATTTTAAACCCTAATTAAATAAAGCATTTATTAAAATAAAACAAGGCCGGCACTTTTATTTCTTTCCTCTATTTTGCTCTATAAAATGGCGGCCTCGTTCCTTTATTTGCTCGTTCCTCTTTGCTGAAATTAGGGCTTTGGAGAATTTGAAGCCGCCGACTTTAGTTGATCAATCAAATAATATTTCCGCGTTGCTCTGTTGATCTATTGTTTGCTGCTTAGCACATGGCACCTTCTCGAGTTCACTTGAATTTGCACGTGATTTTCCCTTTTTTTTCTTTTTTGGTTTGTTTGCTTTGAACTCGATTATTGATTCGAGTTATTGATAAAAAGTTTGCTCTGTTGTTGCTTGAACTCGAAAGATTTTTTATAGCTGATGATGAATGGGTTAAATAGAAATCAAATTCCTTAAATTCCTTTCGTATATTTCATACGAATTTGTCTGATGATTTTAAGCTCGTCCATTCGATTTAAGTTGAATGTTTGTGATGATTTCTGACTTATCCAAATTCGTATATTTTGTTTACTTGCTTGTCGACTTCCTTGGCCACCATGGTGTTGAATTCTTTGACAATGTTGATTTCCTTTTTTGTTCCCTTTGACTCGGCCACTCTGAAGATTTGTCTGAACTTGCAATGGTTTTTATTTTTGTCTCTTTGACTTCGGCACTATCACTGGTTTGAATTTATCTTCTATCTTGAACACTGCATATATAGTTCACTACTTTATGTACTTTGGGTATGGTCTTTGATGTTGAGGCTGTTGTTCCATGACTTTGACATTTAACTTGACTTTGTTTGAATTCGCATATTTTTGTGTCTGCGTTTCCATAAGTCAATGTTTTGTTTTCACTGATATTTGAGTCTGCACTATGATTCACAGGTTCACTTGATCTTGCTTGGATATGATCTGGTTGCCTCGAGTCTTATTCATGTCATTGGTATCACTGTTTCATTTGTGTTGGGCATTGTTACAGTTTGGTTTTCCTATATTTGCATGCTTGAAGTCACAACTTGTGGTCCAACTGACGATACTGCATGTATATTGTACTCGTGTCCCAGTGATGCATTTGTATCCAAGTGTACGTGCTCTATGTCACTGTATATACGCATGCTTCTTGGTTGTAGTTGAGCTTGTATTGTGTTTCACTTGGATTTATACTTGGTTTTGTTTACATGTGCACGATTTGGTCTTGTAGTCTTCATTGCACTGTCCACTGTTGCATTGACTTTGTACATATCGTGCTTGTATTTGCATTGCAACTTGTATAAGTTCATTTGAATTCTATGCTGTTGAGAACAACTGATTGCATATGAAATTTTGATGTTCGGTGCCATTCACTTGTTTACATTGAATCTGAGTTGCTCCTAAACGTTATTGCATTTGTACATTTGGATTTTTTGGGTCGAGGCTGTGATTTATGTGTCTTGACCATTTTAATGAACTTGTACATTTGGTATTTGAGTTCATTTGCCTTAGTTTACATGTATGTGTGCAGTGGTGGTCTGTTGGCACTTGAATTTGGTCTACACTTGTGTTGAATCAAGCTTATGGCTCGGGTTTGACCTTGTGTTGATATCGTGACTTAATATTTATTTCACGTGAGTTGATGTAACGACCCACTATTTTGGACCATTCAAATCGACAATAATCCACACATGTCAGACTTGAAAATAATAGATTGTAATCAAATTTGGAGCAAATAAAACCAATCACAGAATCACAGATAAAGAAATATCAGAATAACTCGCAACGGAAATAAAATACCATAGTAGTTCATGAAGCTACTATAACAAAGTCTCAAAACAAAATACATAATATCAGTCTGAAAACAAACACAATAGAGATCCCAAATACATAGGAGTCCACTAATAGAAGAGCTGAAATAGAACAACTAAAACTGAAATGGATAGATAACTAGATAAGCAGAATCTCCAGTGATTCCTAGCTCCAGAAAGAGAAATCCAAAGCTGTGAATACTCAGGCTGACCCGAGCGTGAAGTAAAACACAAAACACTCGAGTCAGAACATATATACTTAAACAATGTAAACCGACTCAAGTGAACTATAGTAGTAATGCACAATAATTAAATGGATGCTTGGGATTGCCCATCCTCCAAGGATCAGTTAAACCATCAATCAAATAGTAATAAACAATATCATATAAATGTTTATATTAAAGTAAACTAAGCAAATAACAGTGCTAATGTGATGAGGGTAGCACAGAGCTGCAGTAATCGCTCACCTCTAGTCACACTCTTAAATTGAAGGTGTACATCTTACCCGTGGTTAAATTCCAAAAATGGTTTATAATTTCGAATTAAAATCATTCATTTAAACCATAAAAAGGTGGAGCCATTATACCTTCAAATCAAATATTAAATTCCCAAAATTTTAGCCTTTTCTGAACTCTTTTATTCACTTAAATACATTAAAACAGTGAAATTTTAGCTTCCGCAGCACTTAGAAAATGCAATGGTAAATTACATTTGAAAACAATTCATTTCAGCAAAGACAACATTTAAAAACTGCTGTAATAGTTCAGCTTTCAAATTAAGGTTTAATTCAATTCAGCAAAGACAGCGTTTACAAAACTGCTGTAATGCTTCAATTATATTTAAAAATCTCATTTTAGCCAACTACAACACTTACCAAGTGCTACACTAGCCCTTAGTTAATTTAGCCATTTAGTTTACTTTTGCAACTACAGCACTTACAAAGTGCTGCAGATTAATTTATTTCAAATTTTAGTTGATTTTAGTTCATTTCAGAAATGATAGCATTTCTGAAGTGCTACTAAAAGAATTTCCAGATTTACAATAGAATTTCAGCAACAATTAAATTTCAATTTAAACCATTTTAACTTACAAAATTCATATTTTCCACTTTAAAAATGGTCATTTAAAATACCCTCTAACTTACGATTTTTATATAGTAAATTTCACAAATAAATATCAAATCTCTCAATGTTTTATTTCTAAAAATGAATGTACATTTTTCCAAATTATTGCATTTACTTTACACTTTAATTTAATTTACCATTTCATAAATTAAATTAAATTTCCATTTTATTTTCTTAACTTAACTTTTATTTTTAAAACAAATTTCACATTTCCAAATTAGGTTATATTTCAAATTACACTCTTAAACATTCATTTATTTAACCATTTTAATTAATAGAAAAATCAATAACACTTTATTAATTCATTTTAGATTCAAATTTAAACCAAATTATCATATTTTATTTACCTGACTTAAATCCATTTTTAAACAAATCACAAATTTCAAAATTAATTTATATTTCAAATTACAACTTAACTATTCATTTATTTCACTTATTTAACTTATAGAAAAATCACTAACTCTTTAAAAAATCATTTCTAAATTTAATTTAAACCAAAATATCATAAATTTACATTTATAAAAGACTTAAATTTCTACAAAAAACTTTATAAAATAACCATGGGTCTGTTTATTATTTTCTAACCTAGGTCAAGCGATACGAATAATATATCATTTCAATCCGTAATTTACAAAGAAAATCTTTGTTCTATCATTCCAAACCCGCAATCCCAAGTCAAATAAAAATAAATAAAAATCGCTCAGGCCTATCATTTCAGTCTATAATGATTTTTCCTTATTCTAAAGTTCGTTCGGGTATGTATCATTTCAACCCATAGTGATTCTATTCTACAGGGAACTTGTAGTGTGAGAACATAATAAAATAAACAATATAGCAACATATGGCAGTAACAGATAACGTGACAAGTTTATAAACAGGGCTAACATCATATAATTCATATCACAGGCATGTATAACATGATATAACAATTCTACACATTCACTTGTTGTCAATTCACCATTTATATAAGCATAAATGTCATGAGTGAATACTCACCTTTTTATGCTGGAGATAGAAATTCAAACACATAGAATAAATTCCAGAAAGCACGATATGGCACGACTTGATTTGAGTGGAGAAAGAGCCAAGATATAAATCTTGTATTCAACAACCAAACAAAGCAAAATATAAATTTAAATACAATACCAAAATTTATTGGAACAAATGGAAATAGAGTTTACAAAAGACAACACCAGCTTTTCAATTGATTTTGCTTGACTACAAATCACTTTTGCTCAGCAATGGGGGTACAGAAGCTCCGCCACGATGGTGCATTGGGCTGAAATGGATCTGGTTTGGATTTCAATAGGCATGGCTACAAAGAAGATGAAGAGGTAGGGGTTACAAAACATTGAATACAAAGGGTTAAGGCCAAAAAAGAGTGTTTTGGTGCATCACTTAGGCTCGGCCTTGGCATGTGCAGGTCTGGTGGTGGCTGTAGCTGCGGTAAAAGGTGGTGTAGCAGCTGGTGGTGGTGGCTAAGGGGGTGGCCAAAGCTAAATATGAAGAGTACGGTGATCACAATCTCGGCTATGCATGTTTCTAGGGTTGTTATGCAATTTTTAGTGGTATTTGCGTTATGGAATGGGCGTGGCCGGTCTTGGCCAGAGGAGGAAGGGGTTAGGTCGTGTATGGTGATAGGAAGGAGGTGATGTGGTGGTCGGAGGAGGTGGTGAGGTGTTTAGGCCGAGCAAAGTACATGAACATTCAAGCAAAAACAAATGAAAATCAATAGAAAAGATGAAGAGAAAAAGTAAAATTGGAGGAAGCCATTACCTATTTTCTTTTGTGGCCATGAAAAATGAAGATGGGAAGTAAATTTTTTCACGTGAAAAAGTGATATAGGCGATTAGGGTTAAGGAATGTACGGCAAAATTTATGGAGAAGTTATGGTAGGAAATCAAAGGGGTGGAAAGATATAAAGGCAAGAAATCAAACGTAACGTATGCCTATAATTAAAACAGGCAACGTATCTTAATTGATGCATTTCCTATATATTAAATAAAGATGCATACAAAAATATTCACTAAACAAATAAATAAAATAACGTTTAATAAATACATTTTAAAAGATATGCCCTTTAAGGCAACGTATATCTATTTGAAATTTCTTTCCAAGAAATAAATAAGGAATCTAAACACTTAACCATTTAATTAATAAATGAATGTCTAAATAGAAAATAAGGTAGAGATAGATATTATGAAAAATAAATAAATAGTTTTAGGAAAAGTAGGAAATAAAAAAAGAAAATACTCTATTTAATGGAAACTAGAATTAAAAATTGAAAATAAAATTCAACTGACTTTGGAAAATTTCAATTACACATTTAAAAATGTTTTTAAAACTAAAATATATACAAAACATGTCATGTTACATATGTAAAGATTAATTAGAACATGACATGACAAACAAAAATATTATTTATATAAAATTAAAATAAACAATTTTGTTAAATACAACAAATTACATCAAATAGTGTAAAAAGCACAACTTTCACAATATTAATCAGATTTCAACGAAACGAAAAGCAGTATCCTTAGAATTTTATTTAATTTCATAAAATAAAGATAAAATTAAAAATTTAAAAATTTTAATTCTTTTTGAAATTAAAGTCAAATTTGACCATATTGACCAAAATTCACCTTTTTGGAAAATATTCTATTTAATCGTGTTTGGAATCCTAATTCACATTAAAATCAAAATTTGTATTTAAAATAACAAAATTATCTATTTAGATAAATAAAATAAAGTTTTTAAATCAAAATTCAATTTAAAATAATTAAAATATACAATTAACATAATCACAAAATACAGGGTTGTTACACTCTCCCCCACTCAAAACTTTTCATCCCCGAAAAGGAATGAGGTACGAAAAAACACAGAAAAGATAAATGGAATAATGTTAAGACAAGATGACAAGAAGATTGAAATTATACCTGCTAACTGTGGTTATAGGTAAGTTTATCAAGGTGGAGAATAGGAATGGCTAGAAGGGAAAATAGGAAAATAGGAATATCTAGGAAGGAAAATAGGTTGAAAGACAAGGATGAACCATTATTTTAAAACTATATAATTTTAATTAGAATTTTTAATATTTAAAACAATTTTAACAATCTATAATATGATGAATAGTCATTTTCAAATTTGTTAGTTTGAAGTAAACAATACTTAAAACATTTTAATTTATTTAGAAAGGTAAAATAAATGATCAAAATATCCTTTATATAAAACTTTATCAAAATACTTTTATAACTCGATGTCTTAACAATCCTCGTTCCTGTAGGCTCTGGCTATTCGGTGATCAGGTGGAAAGGTAGAATTCTCCAGATATTTAGTAGACTTGTTTCAATACCCAGTGAAAATACTGGAAAAACTTAAAAAAATAGATATGGAAGGTACAATCCAAACAAAACAACCAAAACCTTTGTCGAACCATGGATCGCAGATACACAATGGTTACGCCTGGATCCCTCAGGAAACAATCCTTATCTGTAAGCTTTCTCAGCCCTGCAGATTACGTCATGATGACTAGTAGACCGCAGATACACAATGGTTACGCCTGGATCCCCCAGGAAACAATCCATATACATAAGCTTTCTCAGCCCTGTGGATTTCGCTACTAATACGACCTACATAGATCGCAGGATACACAATGGTTACGCCTAGATCCCCCAGGAAACAATCCGTACCCTTAGGTCATCTCAGCCAGGCAAATTGCGCTATGTAGTCGCGCTGAAAAGACCACGGGTTACGCCATGGTAGGACACTCCAGAATCACATCCGAAAAATCAAAAGCAGAGAGAATAATATCGATAGAATGAATCCACAATGTGGCCACATAGCGGATATCAAGCAGAAGGCACTTCCCATATCTTTACTTCGAAAATATATATCATGTAGTACCTTTCAAATCAATTTCAAATATCGTACTTATATAAAGTCCATTATATATACGATTTCATTTCAAATCAAGTACTTTCCAAAATCAATATCACACTTATATAGACTTCGATTATATAAGATTTAAATTTTCAAATTGAGTACCTTTCCAAATCAATAGTTTTCGAATCAACCTTATACAAATCAAATTTTTATATAAGTACAATAACTTCCAAATCAAGTATTTAGTAACACAAGGTTCTTAAATTTCAATTTATTTCAATATCAATTCAATTTCAAAATTATATATGATTTCACCAAATCATTTCTTCCAAATTACATATATTCGTTTTCAAAGTTTCTCAAAACAATTGGTTAAGAAAATAATCCTGGTTTCCAAATCGAAAAAATTTAGGTCAAACAAATTCATTTCCAAAACCATCGTATAAATACTGGTTTAAATTTTAATCTATTCTCAAAACCAAATCTTTTCCTCAAGAATCACTTATCTCCAAAATGATCACCAAATTCTATAACCTTTCCTTTAAATTCTTTTTAATTTTTTTTTTATTTTTTTTAATTATTTTTGAAAGATCTTCTTTACCTTTGAAAATTATTATTATTATATATATGGTTTTATAAAAGATGTTACTAATTTAAAACATTTAAACTCAATTTTATTCAAAATATTTTGAAAACTAATTTTTTTGTTCAAAACGTTTCAAAACTAATTTTTTTATTAGTGTAATTAAAAATAGTTTTATTCATTAACTTAACAAAACAGATTCAGACTTATTTAAATCATATTGAAACACACAAAACTAAACTAAATTAAACCTTGATTTGGAAGTGTTCGAACATTCAAAATAGTCGAAGAAATCATACTTAAAATCCAAAAGTTGGAAATCACCAACAAATCAGTAAATCAATTCCAAAGATAGGGTTACATTAATCAATCTGAAACTCAAGGACTGAACACCGGCTCATTTCAAAACCGTGTCATATATATGCATATATCTTTTCGAAAATCAAATTATACTTCGGTATTTGAAATCAAAATTGGTTTCATAAAATCACTCGCATAGCAAAGCTATTAGAGTGGCCTCTCCCCCACTCAGAAACCCGAAAATCAATGTCGATGATGCATGCATTCATCACCGAAATTATTTTCCAGCAACATAAGTGGGTTCAGGACTTTTATTTTCTCGAAAACTTCTTTTGAAATTTCTTCGAAATCATTTGAAACTCATTAAAATCATTTGAAACATTTCTTATTCGGAAAAATACTTTCCAATCGTATTATTATATATTTTCAAAACCTTAAAACAATTTAAAAATGCCGGAGTTCAATCACTCAAATTCACATTCAAAACCTCCAGTTATAAATCATTTTATATGAAACCATTTCTTATATAATTTTTCAAATTTCAAATCCTTTCAAAACTTCAAATTTTCGTTTTAAAATGGTATATAATCCTTATCGAAAACATTTCACCATTATATAAAAATATGGTCATCCTTATCAAAATAATAACTTCGATGTATGCACAACTTGAAAATACAAAGGAACACCAATTTCCAAGGGATTATTCGAGGATGGATTTCAAAACAACTAGAGATTTAAATTTAGAGGAACTCTAATCAAATAGAATTCTGGTTCAAAGATAAGCTAGAATGAAGATGGGATAATTTAATTACCAAATAGAAGATGGATAAGCCTTTATAAACCGTAAGCGACCTTAACTGGTCAACCGTGACTTCAGAAATATAATCAATGTAAAAATCTAAGGCAAATCGACGTTCGAACGTCTGAGACAGAATCCTGGTAGAGCAGGAGATAGATAGCATCGAAATCCAAGGATACAGAAATCTCTGGTGAATCAATGCTAATTGTAAAGGAGTTTCACCCCTTTACAAGTCATTCAAAGATTTGCGGAATCACCGATCTTTATAGAGGTCATTCAAAGTGGAGTTATGTAATGCTCCAAAATCAAAGGGATACAAATTGGGAGACCGAAATGGATTTCAGAACAAGTGGGAGCGTTCCAAAGTTCAAAGGAATCCAAATCGATAAGAGTCCTAACCAAACAGACTACTAACAAGGTGGATACAAAAGGGATGAAGTTTAGAAGATCTTGATTTCAAAATAAGAAATTTATACCAATATAATCTTTGAAAATCCTTTAAAATCATTTGGAAATCATTTTATACTTCGAAAATATGTTCTCTCTCAAAGAAATGATTCTGAGATTGATTTCACTCATTCTAGGGTATTTCTACCCTATCTCTAGTGAGTTTTTGCTCCACAGGCTATGGTTTGCCAAAAACCAAAGCTATGATACCAAATGTAATGACCCAGTATTTTGGACAATTCAAATCGACAATAATCCACACATGTCGAACTTGAATAATTCAAAATAACAGATTGTAATCAAATTTGGAGCAAATAAAACCAATCACAGAATCACAGACACAGAAATATCAGAATAACTCACAGCAGAAATAAAATATCATAGTTGTTCATGAAGCTACTATAACAAAGTCTCAAAACAAAATACATAATATCAGTCTGAAAACAAACACAATAGAGATCCCAAATACATAGGATTTTACTAATACAAGAGCTGAAATAGAACAACTAAAACTGAAATGGACAGATAACTAGATAAGCAGAATCTCCAGCGATTCCTATCTCCAGCGATTCCTAGCTCCAGAAAGAGAAATCCAAAGCAGTGAATACTCAGGCTGACCCGAGCGTAAAGTAAAACACAAAACACTCGAGTCAGGACATATATACTTATACAATGTAAACCAACTCAAGTGAACTGTAGTAGTAATGCACAATATCTTAAAGGATGCTTGGGATCGCCCGTCCTCCAAGGATCGGTTAAACCATCAATTAAACAGTAATAAACACTATGATAGAAATATCTATATTAAAATAAACTAAGAAAATAACAGTGCTAATGTGACGAGGGCAGCGCAGAGCTGCATCAATCGCTCACCAATAGTCACACTCTCAAATTGAAGGTTACATCTTACCCATGGTTAAATTCCAAAAATGGTTTAAAATTTCGAATTAAAATCATTCATTTAAACCATAAAAAGGTGGAGTCATTATACCTTCAAATCAAATATTAAATTCCCAAAATTTTAGCCTTTTCTGAACTCCTTTATTCACTTAAACACATTAAAACAGTGAAATTTCAACTCCCGCAGCACTTAGAAAATGCTATGGTAAGTTACATTTGAAAACAATTCATTTCAGCGAAGATAGCATTTAAAAACGGCTGTAATAGTTCAGGTTTCATATTAAAAGGTTTAATTTAATTTAGCAAAGACAGCGTTTAAAAAACTGCTGTAATTGTTCAATTATATTCAAAAACCTCATTTCAGCCAACTGCAGCACTTACCAAGTACTACACTAGCCCTTAGTTAATTTTAGCCATTTAGCTTACTTCTGCAACTACAGCACTTACAAAGTGCTGCAGATTAATTTATTTTAGAGTTTAGTTGATTCTGGTTCATTTCAGAAATGATAGCATTTCTGAAGTGCTACAAAAAGAATTTCCAGATTTAAAATAGAATTTCAGCAACAATTAAATTTCGATTAATACCATTTTAACTTATAAAATTCATATTTTCCACTTTAAAAATGGTCATTTAAGATACCCTTTAACTTATGATTTTTATAAAGTAAATTTCACAAATAAATATTAAATCTCTCAATGTTTTATTTATAAAAATCAATGTACAATTTTTCCAAATTATTGCATTTACTTTACACTTTAATTTAATTTACCATTTCATAAATTAAATTAAATTTACATTTTATTTACCTAACTTAACTTTTATTTTTAAAACAAATTTCACATTTCCAAGTTAAGTTATATTTCAAATTACACTTTTAAACATTCATTTATTAAACCATTTTAATTCATAGAAAAATCAATAACACTTTATTAAGTCATTTTAGATTCAAATTTAAACCAAATTATCATATTTTATTTACTTGACTTAAACTCCATTTTTAAACAAATCACAAATTTCAAAATTAATTTATATTTCAAATTACAACTTAACTATTCATTTATTTCACTTATTTAACTTATAGAAAAATCACTAACTCTTTTAAAAAATCATTTCTAAATTTGATTTAAACCAAAATATCATAAATATACATTTTTAAAAGACTTAAATTTCTACATAAAAGTGTATAAAATAGCCACGGGTCTGTTTATTATTTTCTAACCTAGGTCAAGCGATACAGATAATATATCATTTTAATCCGTAATTTACAAAGAAAAATCCGGGTTCTATCATTTCAAACCCGCAATCCCAAGTCAATTAAAAATAAATAAAAATCGCTCAGGCCTATCATTTCAGCCTATAACCATTTTTCCTTATTCTAAAGTTCATCCGGGTATGTATCATTTCAACCCATGGTGATTCTATTCTACAGGGAACTTGAAGTGTGCGAACAGAATGAAATAAACAATATAGCAACATATGGCAGTAATAGATAATGTGACAAGTTTGTAAACAAGGTTAACATAATATAATTCATATCACAGGCATGTATAACATCATATAGCAATTCTACACATTCACTTATTGTCAATTCACCATTTATATAAGTATAAATGTCATGAACGAATGCTCACCTTTTTATGCTGGAGATAGTAATTCAAACATATAGAATAAATTCCAAAAAGCATGATATGGCACGACTTGATTTGAGTGGAGAGAGAGCCAAGATATAAATCTTGTATTCAACAAACAAACAAAGAAAAATATAAATATAAATACAATACCAAAATTTATTGGAACAAATGGAAATAGAGTTTACAAAAGACAACACCAGCTTTTCAATTGATTTTGCTTGACTACAAATCACTTTTTCTCAGCCATGGGGGTTCATAAGCTCGGCCACGATGGTGTATTGGGCTGAAATGGATCTGGTTTGGACTCCAATAGGCATGGATACAAAGAAGATGAAGAGGTAGGGGTTACAAAACATGGAATACAAAGGGTTAAGGCCAAAAAGGAGTGTTTTGGTGCATCACTTAGGCTCGGCCTTGCATGGATTGGGCTCGACCTTGGCATGTGCGGGTCTGGTGGTGGCTGGAGCGACGGTCAAAGATGGTGTAGCTGTTGGTGGTGGTGGTTAAGGGGGTGGCCGAAGCTAAATATGAAGGGTATGGTGATCACAAGCTCGGCTATGCCTGTTTCAAGGGTTGTTATGCAATTTTTAGTGGTATTTACATCATGGAATGGCCATGGCCGGTCTTGGTCAGAGGAGGAGGGGGTAAGGCCGTGTATGGTGATGGGAGGAGGTGATGTGGTGGTCGGAGGAGTTGGTGAGGTGTTTTGGCCGAGCAAAGTACATGAAGATTCAAGCAAAAACAAATAAAATTCAATAGAAAAGATGAAGAGAAAAAGTAAAATTGGAGGAAGCCATTACCTATTTTCTTTTATGGCCATGAGAAATGAAGATGGGAAGTAAAATAATTCACGTGAAAAAGTGATATAGGCGGCTAGGGTTAAGGAATGTACGGCAAAATTTGTGGAGAAGTTATGGTAGGAAATCAAAGGGGTGGAAAGATATAAAGGCAATAAATCAAACGTAACGTATGCCTATAATTAAAACAGGTAACGTATATTAATTGATGCGTTTCCTATATTTTAAAGAAAGATGTATACAAAAAGCTTAACTAAACAAATAAATACAATAATGTTTAATAAATACATTTTAAAAGATATGCCCTTTAAGGCAATAACGTATATCTACTTGAAATTTCTTTCCAAGAAATAAATAAGGAATCTAAACACTTAACCATTTAATTAATAAATGAATGTCTAAATAGAAAATAAGGTAGAGATAGGTATTATGAAAAATAAATAAATAGTTTTAGGAAAAGTAGGAAATAAATAAAGAAAATACTCTACTTAATGGAAACTAGAATTAAAAATTGTAAATAAAATTCAACCGACTTTGGAAAATTTCAATTACGCTTTTAAAAATGTTTTTAAAACTAAAATATATACATAACATGTTATGTTACACATGTAAACATTAATTAGAACATGACATGACAAACAAAAATATTATTTATATAAATTAAAATAAACAATTTTGTTAAATACAACAAATTACATCCAATAGTGTAAAAACATAACTTTCACAATATTAATCAGATTTCAACGAAACGAAAAGCAGTATCCTTAGAATTTTATTTACTTTCATAAAATAAAGATAAAATTCAAAATTTCAAAATTTTTTTTTTAAATTAAAATCAAAGTTTGACCATATTGACCAAAATTCACCTTTTGGGAAAATATTCTATTTATTCATGTTTGGAATTCTAATTCACATCAAAATAAAAATTTATATTTAAAATAACAAAATTATCTATTTTAATAAATAAAATAAAGTTTTTAAATCAAAATTCAATTTAAAATATTTAAAATATACAATTAACACAATCACAAAATACAGGGTTGTTAAAGTTGAACCCGGCTTTTAATTGGGTTTGACCTTATGCTCACCTGTCCTTGTAATTTTATCAAGTGTATATCGGTGTGCACGGCCTTGTAGCATGCACAGTGATACACTCTACATGTCACAAGTTGTTTGTGTTTGATGAATTCAGAATTAAATGATGACGAACAACCCAAATAACTAAGGCAAATAATATTTTCAAAATCATTTTATTTTACACTACAAAAATATTTAATTTTCAATTTTACCGTGTCAGTGTATATTTTTACAGATAACTCAGATGTTGGATTCAATCTGGAGTTGATGATAAATACAAGCGAACGAGTGATATGTAGTGAGGTGCAATTGTACATGAAAAATTGTGATATGATTGAAATTGTAATGTAATTGATATTTGTATGTATATAGTGAGAGATCAAATTTGTACTATCCAGAATTGTAATAAATATTTTTTCGAATAAAATATCTGTTTGAATTTCAATTATGTGTTATTTATTTTATTCAGCAAATATTTATTTAATTATGTGATAAATAAAATAGTACATTAACAAATACATTTAAATGAATATATATATGTGTGTGTGTGTGTGTGTGTGTGTGTGTGTGTGTGTGTTTATTATCATCAAATAGAAATCATATACTTGCATATTCAACAATCTCCCCCTTTTGATGATAAAAAACATAGATTTAAGATTTTGAATGTATTAAATGTATTTGATTACTCAATTTTCTCCCCCCATTTGAATGCTCCTTCTCTACGCAAAGCTCCCCCTTCATATATGCATGAAAATAAAAATATGCAATTGAACCCAGATGCAAATAGAAAATACCAAATAAAATATTTGACCTTTATTTATCAAAATCTTAACTTTTATCTCCCCCTTTTGTTATCAGCAAAAGACTAATAGTGTTAGAAAAGTAGAGACAAAGTGATAGACATTAATACAACATTAAAACTCAATCAAATATAAATTTCAATAAAAAATCAAACAAAAATCATAAATACTTTGCTTGATGCATACTCTACTTTAGAATGATAGAGATGATGTCATCATATAAAACCATATAGTTGTGTCTATTTGTGGTATAATTATATCAGGAATTTGAATATCTACTAACCATGCATAACCGTTAGGACTTTTAAATGAGATTAGTAGTATTCCAAATTTTTATTTAAAAAAAATGAATTCAAGTATCTTCTAACCACGCATAACCGTGAGGACTTTCAAATGGGATTAGAATCAACTTGTCCATTTAATCAATCAATTTTGATATGTGTTCCATACATGCATAACCATGAGGACTTTTAAATGAGCATGGAAGCACAAAATCAAAAATTCCAAGTAATTCACCCATGCATAACCGTAAGGACTTTTAAATGAGAGTGAATACTTTGGATGTTTTTATTGCTAAAAATATAATAAAATGAAGAACGAGTAATTTCACGTTTAAAATACCACATATTTACATACTACATTGGATTTTGATGAGTGATGGTTGATAGAAGTATGATAGAAATAGAAATGTTCATGGAATATTTTCCAGCAAAAAGTTTTTATAATTCTTGTTTAAATTTCTGAAGAAATTTACTAAATATACCGTCTCAAGTTATAATATACGATTAATATCAACACTCATTACTTTTTCAATCACTATTTATCTTTTCGATAATAAGTAGGGGTCATATTAGTTAATGTAGTCATTTAAAATCAAATCCAAAAATAATTATAAAATCAAATTTTCAAAAATGACTAATCTGAAACAAGGTCAAAAAAATGATTTCTAGAAGGGGCTTTATAAAAATGTCTGCTATTTGAAAATTATTTTGAGTGAAAAATATGCAGATATTTTCTTTGAAAAATGATCCAGCTGATGAATGTCTCAATATAAATCATGTTGCACTAGTAATTTTTCAATCAACTAGATTACCAGTGTAATCTGCATCTGAGTTTCTCTTAGACACAAGATTGAATGTTATAGACCAGACCATGAAGTTGCAACAAATTTCTTTAAAATGGAATTGAATTGAAGCCGTGCAAATAAAAAAATAGTGACCATAGTGTCAGATCAAGAAGTAATAAGATAAGCAAATATATCCACATGTATCATGAGTAATCATCAATCAATATAATACCATCATTAGTCCAAACAAATCTACTTCAAAGATGATTGGTCAATAATTTTGAATAAGTCAGAATCAAAATCGACATTCATTTCTTTATAACATAACTGGCTGATTTAAATTTAGATTATGGTGCAGGTTATCATAATTAATATATCATTCAAGATGAATATACCTTTACCGGTTTTACCTTTACCAATAATATTTTGTTGTTGCCCACTGTGATTCTGTCACCTTTGTACTAGGCTAAGGAACTTTGATTTGTCGCCCGTTGTGTGTTTGGAACAACCAGAATCCAAATAACACTGATGTTGTTCCTTAGCCTACCACCACACCTACACGATAAAAAAATTTTGTGACCTATTTGTTTTTATAGGTCCATGGCTGTTAGTGGCAACAGATTTTGAAAAATAATTTTATGGAGACCCAAAACTATTTATTTATGTTCCTTTTGGCACCCATATTTGTTTGACTTTAAGTGATTTTATATTCGTGCCTTTTGGAACCCAAATTGGAATAGTTTTCACGTGTTTGGGTCTATACCAACAATTATTTTGATTGTGTCCAAATTTTCTACAAATTGTGCACATGGAATTGACTTGTTTAATTTCACCTCTAATACATTCAGAGGGATTATACCCAAGTCCTTGTCTAACAGGATTGACGGTTTGTTTCCTTAATAGCATATTCAACGATCTTTCAGTTTTGGAAAAATTTTCTAATGTTGTAGACAATTGTTGGACTTGTGTTTTGAGAGATTCATTTTCGTACAATAATTGTATGCACTTTTTAATGGAATTTTCTCTCCTTGTATTTTCACTTTCTTTCAAAATCGGAATTTCATTTTCAAGCAATTTAATTTTGATTTCTGATTTTTTAATGTAACAACTCGCATATTTTACGATTGAATATCTAAATATATTTTTTTAAATATTTTATCGTTAGTCGGATTTTAGTCCGAAAAGTTACTTTTTGCATACGGTCGAATTAGGACTCGGGGCCACTTTCATTGAGTTCAAAATGCCGTTTGCGATTTTTTGAGTATAAACTTTGATATGTTTGGAGTTAGTGGAATTTTGCCACTTTTCACTTTGGGGTTTGGGTTTGGTTCAGCCCATTAGCCTAAACTATTAACTCTAGCTCAACCCCCTCTCCTCTTCATTACTTCACTTTCATTTCCTAACACTCAAGCTTCATCAAATATGGAGAGAGGAATGGGAAATTAAAACTCCAAGCCCTAGTTCGTTTTCAAAATCCAAACTCTAGCTCCAAATTCTATGAGAAGCTATTGATTCAAGCTTCTTGTGTTGAGATTTAAGTGTAGTTGAATCTTCCTTTGTTTTAAGCTTCTCCTTCATTGATTTTCTAAAAAGGTGAGATTTTTATCTCACATCTAAGTCTATGATTATCTTTGATTGATAGGTATGAATTCCTAACACTTATTCATGTGCACTTGCTTTTGGTTTGGATTGAATTGGTGAATATCCCAATTTTTAGTGTTTTGGGTTCAAATCTTTGAAATCCTAACTTTGGGGTTTAAACATGTTTTGGTGATGCATCGAGGAGCCAATAGCCGATGGGCGTAATCACCTAGCGTCCGTGCTCGACCGGTTGCAAATTGAGAGAGTTTTTATACCTCTGTTCCCTAGGTCGTTCGGCCTGCATATAAGTCGCACCATTTAAGTCACTCAGCCTGCTATAGGTCGCAACCACTTAGGTCGCTCGGCCTGCACCAACTTAAGTCTCTCGGTCTGCTTTAATTCGCACCTACTATAGGTCGTACTCCTTAAGCCGCTGGCTCCTTAGGTCGCTTGCACATTAGGTCGCGCCATGATAGGCCGCACGCTACTCCTTAAGCCGCTAGCTCCTTAGGTCGCTTGCACCATAGGTCGTGCCATGTTAGGCCGCATGCTACTCCTTAAGCCACTAGTTCCTTAGTTCGCTTGCACCATGTTAGACCGCATGCTACTCCTTAAGCCGCTAGCTCCTTAGGTCACTTGCACCTTAGGTCGCGCCATGTTAGGCCGCATGCTACTCCTTAAGCCGCTAGCTCCTTAGGTCGGTTGCACCTTAGGTCGCGCCATGATAGGCTGCATGCTACTCCTTAAGCCGCTAGCTCCTTAGGTCGCTTGCATATTATGTTGCCCATTTCTTAAGTCGCTCAGTTAGGCCGCATGCTATGTCGCTGATCCCTTATGTCGTAAGCCGTGGAGTCGCATGAATTGAGCTGCTGATTTCTTGTGTTGTATTGTGTCAAGTCGTAAGTCGTGGTTGTTAGGTCGCAAGGGTATTTCCACTTTGATGGATTTAGAATCGAATTCTTTGGATTCTATTCACGTCTTCGAATGTGAATTTTTATGATTTATTGTTTCTACAATCATTTTTTTGATTCGTCACTTTAAAAATATAACGGTTTCAATACTAGTAGTAAATATCAAAACTCTTTCATCAAAACGATTTCAACCCTAATCGTTTCTTAAACTGTTTTCCAATCTACTAGTATATACAAACCTTTACCTCACACGTATGAGAAATCTTATTAAACTACTTAGTAAAACAAGTGGTATCAAACGCCTGCGTTTAGTTCGTTGGTTAATTCTTGGACTTGTTCGATTGAATCTCTTGTGACAATTTTCTAGTAGAAACTTACAATTTGTTCGTAAATATTTAAGTTAAGCTAGTGGTTATGGGACATGAGGCTAAGCTCATATATTTACTAGCTTACTGTAATTGACACTTCTTAATGATCGTTGATGATCATTTTTGTGATTTAGACTAGCAAATGTGCGATGTCCCTTTGTCTACGAGGGAGACTAAACCCCATTTCCGTGGAGCTTCGGCTCAAATTGATGGGGTAGCGACCCATGGTCTTCAGACCGTTTTGTTGTGCCTCGGCTTAAAAATTAATGGTTATCAACCATGGAATAGCGTTCCATTTTGTGATACACGTGTTGGTGAGTTTTCATTCTCCCGTTTTGTGATAGGGCTCCCCTTTTTTGCGATTTCTGGATTTCCTTTGATGATTTCTAGAACTTGTGTTTCACCAATTTTCGTGATTTACATTGATATGTTTTATCAATATTTGTGCATTGGTGAATTTGTGTGTCATTAACTTTTGTGATTGACATTGATATAATTGTCAATATTTATGGTTTGGTGAATAAAAATAAAGAGTATGACATTCTTTTTTAACTTCGAGAAGATTCTTGCGATATTGATTAATCTCTTGTTGATTTTCAATTACATGCTTATCAAAGTATGGTTTTATGGTTATCATACGTTTTTGTCATGTCTCTTATTCTATATCATTTCATCTCATATTTATAGCTAGACTGATCCGTTTATTATTTTCTTATTAAATAATACTCGGGTCAGACCGAGTTGTTACAGGTGCTTCTACTTGACTCCTCATCTGGGATTATTATCCAGACTTTTGGCTAACTACTTAGATTGGTAGTTTATTTTGTTGTATATCTTTGAGATATAGACTCCTTGATGTATACATATTCTTTTGTCTAGCACTTGTAACTATTCTTTTGTGATATTGTGGATCTTGTTTGACCACTACTCTGATAAACACTTTTATGTGTTATATATTCATATCTATTTCCGCCTTTGTGATATGGATGTATGTGACTGATTTGTGTTATTTTTATTTCTATATTTGTTTCGGAAGAATATATATAGCCACTGGGTAGTAGCTTTGAGTTTTTATCGGAATGTCGGATTTCCTCCTGAAACCATATGCATGTTGTACTATCTGACATATCGGTGCTCGCACAAAGCAATTACGCGGATGATCGCTCCTCAACAGCCTTATTTTCCGCGCTAGTTGACGGCATTACCCCGTAGTGTCCTTGGCTAGAGTGGCTATAGAGGTGGGGTGTCATAGCTTGGTATCGGAGCCAAACTTCGGAACAACGTAGAATAATTTAACAAGGATCATCGTCCTAAGTCCATCTTAGGAGTCGTGCCTTAGGATTTTATTCTGGTCTTCGAACCGTCCTATCCTATTTTCTTTTGTGATTCCTTGTTTTATCAATCATTATTGTTTGATATTCATTTTGTGAATAACCTTTTTCTTCTTCTTCTTTCTTTCTTAATGAAGAGAAATGGTTAGACCTGGGCGTCCCAGCGCTGGTCAATCTAGTGCTACTCCCCAAGATGGAGTATTTATGTCTGCCCAACAGCTTCTTGATCTAGTAAAGAATGCTCAAGCAGCCGGATCTAATCCGGAGTCTACTCACCCTAAGTCTGGATTTGCACGTTTGTGCAAGGATTATACCAATTTAGGTGGGAAGCCATTCAAAGGATCTGAAACTACTATTGAAGTCCCGGCTTGAATGAGAACGTGCGATCGAATCTTTTCTCGCATGAATCTTATTGATCTTCACCGTGTTCAGGTGGCCTCTAGTATGCTCTAAGAAAAAGCATTAGATTGGTATGATCTTCTGATTTCTGAAATAAGTTAAGCGGATCTTACTAGGGAGAAATTCCAGGAACGCTTCGAGTTAAAATTTGTGCCAGAAGCTGAGAAGGTGACTTTGGCTCGTCGTTTCATAGACCTTGTTCAAGGTGAATCTTCCATGGCAGACTATATTGCATCATTCGAGACACTTTCTAAATACGGGGTCGAGTACATAAACACCCCATTGAAGAAAAAACCAAAGATTTGTCTATGGCTTGAATAAAAATCTCAAGAAGCCATTACTTCTAAAATTAGAAGTTTCTTTTGATCAGCTCATTGATATCGCTTTTCGACTTGAAGAGGCTGATAGAGTAAGTGATGATGAGGTTGGGAGTGCTAAACCGAACTTCACCAACAAGAAAAGGCCTAATAAGTTCAAAGGTCCTTATCCCAACAATAAGAAAGGGAAGCAAGCCTCTCCGGTAACCAAGACTTCTGCCTCAAGTGGTGGGCAATACTACAACCGTGGTTCTAAGGACCATTATGCGAATAAGTGTTCAAAGCTCCGTGCTTGTCGCTATTGCAAAAACTCGGACCATTATATATCTTCGTGTCCCAAACTTCAAAACAGGAAGGAGGGAAAGCTTAATGTGGTGCAAACTCCTAGTAACACTTCTCGTGGTCAAGGTATTTCTCATTCTATCCTTGATGGCATTATTTTATTTCGTGATCATCCTATTCAAGTTCTTTTTTATACGGGTGCGTCCCACTCGTTTATTTCAAAAGAACTTGTTGATACTTTTTCTTCGGATGTTTTGTGTTTAATGACTTCTTTGAGAATTGCGAATCCGGTTGGTGGATCCGCAACAATCAGTTTATTGTGTAAAGATGTCGGGATTATTTTGTGTGATTTTTCTTTCCGTGCCGATTTGCATGTTATGCGCTGCTTAGGCTTTGGAATGATTTTGGGAATGGATTAGCTTAACCACTATGAAGCTCAAATCCTTTGTCCTGAGCGGACTATTCATCTTCGACATCCTTAGTCTGTTAACCAGATTACTATTGATCTTAAAGATTCGGATTCCAGCTTGGCTGCATTTTATATTCTTTAAATCCTCATGATGATGATAATGACGATGAGGAAGATGTCATTTCTCTTATTCACGTTGTTCGTGAATTCTCCGACGTATTTGAGCCCGTTTTAGGATTACCACCTAAGCGAGCAATTGAGTTCAGAATTAATCTCATCCCTGGAGCTCAACCTATTACTCGTCCTGCTTATCGTATGTCCAATAAAGAAAACGAGAAGATGCGCAAACAATTATCCGAATTGGAGACGAAGCAATTTATTCGCTCTAGTTCCTCTCCATGGGGAGCTTTGGCTATTTTTGTGAAGAAATCTGACGGTACACCTAGGCTTTTCGTTGACTACCGCAAGCTTAATGATCTTACTATCAAGAATAAATATCGTTTACCTCGGATTGATGATTTATTTGATCAGCTTAGTGGTGCTAGAGTCTTTTCACAATTAGACTTAGCAACCGGTTTTCATCAGCTTCGTATTGCAGAGGATAGCATTCCTTTGACATCTTTTCGTAATCGTTATGGATCTTATGAATGGCTTGTTATGCCATTTGGTTTAACGAATGCTCCGGCTTATTTCGTTGACCTTATGAATAGAATTTTCAAAGACTTCCACGATCGGTTTGTTCTCATCTTTATTGATGATATTCTTGTGTATTTAAAAGTCGAGGAGGAGCATGAAAAGCATCTTCAGATTGTGTTGGAAACTCTTAGGAGCAATCAATTGAAAGCAAAATTTTCTAAATGCCACTTTTGGCAATCTCGTGTGAAGTTTCCCGGTCATATTATTTCCGAATCCGGAATATCAGTGGATCCTTCAAAGATTTAAGTGATTCAAAATTGGAAGAGACCGGAGAGTGTGACAGAAATTCGTAGCTTCCTCGGATTGGCGGGCTATTACCGTCGTTTTATAAAACACTATTCAAAAAATTTCGTGCCTCTTACCAGTTTGACAAGGAAGAGAGTTAAATACATTTGGTCGGTCAAATGTGAAGCTTCTTTTCAGAAATTAAAAGAACTCCTTTCCGATGCTCCTATTCTTGTGATTCCCGAGGGAAACCAAGATTTTATTATTTATACAGATGCTAGTCGCGTTGGTTTGGGTGTCGTTCTTATGCAAAGAGAACGTGTTATTGCTTATGCTTCTAGGCAATTGAAGCCAGCCGAGACTAGATATGCCACTCATGATTTAGAGCTCCTCGTCCTTCGTATTTGGCTTCATTATCATTTAGAAGAAAAATTTATTCTTTACACCGATCATAAATCTTTGAAGTATCTATTTTCTGAAAAGGAACTTAATTTGCGTCAACAACGTTGGCTCGAATTTCTTGCAGCTTATGATCTTGATATTCTTTATACTCCCGGAAAGGGAAATTGTGTTACGGACGCACTTAGTCATAAGCAACAAGCGGTTATTTCTATGATGATATCCGAATGGAGCGAACTCGGGGTTGTATCCACTTGTGAGATTCGAGATCGTGTTTCCGATTTATGTTCATCTCTTGTTTTATGTAGCCTTGAGGCTCATCCTTCTCTTATAGACCGCATTCTTGAAGCTCAAAAGCTAGATCCCGAATTGGCTCTTCTTGGCCAAAATTTTAGGGACTAAATGGATATTGAAGGTTTGAAAGACTTTGATATTGATTCTCGTGGCGGTATTCGAAAATTTGGTAGACTTATCGTACCAAATATTAGTGATCTTCGTAAAGACATTTTAGAAGATTCTCATCGTTCTAAATTTACCATTCATCCCGGTAGTAGTAAAATGTACATGGATATGAAGCAACTTTATTATTGGGAGGGAATGAAATCTGATATTGCTAACTTTGTTAAGTGTTGCATGACTTGCCAACTCATTAAGGCCGAGCATCAAAGGCCCTGTGGGTTATTGCAACCTTTAGAAATTCCCATTTGAAAATGGGACCAGATTTCCATGGATTTTATGGACGGCCTTCCCCGTTCTTGTTCGGGACATGAAAGCTTATTGGTGATAGTCGATAGACTTACTAAATCCGCCCATTTTATTCCCGTTCGGTCCAATCGAACTGTGCCTCTTTTGGCCAAACTCTTTATCAAAGAAATTGTTAAATTTCATGGAGTTCCTACTTCTATTGTTAGTGATCGTGATACATTGTTTACTAGTGGATTTTGGAAGAGTCTTCAAAAAGCTTTGGGAACGAAGCTTAATTTTAGCACTGCTTATCATCCTCAGTCCGATGGACAGACTAAGCGTGTGAATCAAACTCTTGAAGATCTTCTTCGTGCATGTGTTCTTGATTTTGGTGGAAGTTGGGAAGATCATATTTCTCTTGTTGAGTTTTCCTATAATAATAGCTTCCAATCTAGTATTGGTATGGCACCTTTTGAGGCACTATATGGAAGACCATACGGATCTCCTTCTTGTTGGCTTGAGGCCGGTGGGAAGCTGGTTTTAGGTCTAGATTTTATTCGTGATTCCACAGAGAAGATTGACCTTATTCGTCATAGGATGAAAGAAGCCCAGAGTAGACAAAAATCCTATGCTTATAAACGAAGAAGGAAATTAGAATTTTCTGTGGAAGATCTTGTGTTTATTCGTGTTTCACTTATGAAGGGTGTTGTATGTTTCAGTCGATTGGGAAAATTAGCGCCTCGATATATTGGGCCATTTCCTATCACCGAACGTATTGGTTCAGTGGCTTATCGCCTTTTATTATCGGCTCAGTTTTCTGCTATTCATGACGTGTTTCACGTTTCTCAATTATGGAAATGCCTTCGATATTCCGATTCTATTTTTAAGCCCGGTGTTGTGGAAGAAATTGAAGTTTCGCCTAATTTAACTTATGAGCAACATCCTATTCGTATTGTTGCTTCGGAGGTCAAACGCCTTCGAAATAAAGATGTTTCGCTTGTTAAGGTTCAATGGTCCTCAAATCCTAAGGATTGCTCTTGGGAATCTAGAGAGTTGATCGAGCGAACACATCCGGACTTACTTTCCCGTGCCCTTTGAGGTGAATTTCTTATTTCAAATTTCTTTTGTGTTGATATGCTTTCATGGTTGTTACCTTATATTTTCTTCTTAAATATTGCGAGGACGCAATTTCTTTAAGGAGGGGAGCCTGTAACAATCCGCATATTTTACGATTGAATATCTAAATATTTTTGTTTAAATATTTTATCGTTAGTCGGATTTTAGTCCGGAAAGTTACTTTTTGCATACGTCGAATTAGGACTCAGAACCAATTCCATTGAGTTCAAAACGCTGTTTGAGATCTTTTTGAGTATAATCTTTGATATGTTTGGAGTTAGTGGAATTTTGCCACCGTTTCACTTTGGGCTTTGGGTTTGGTTCAGCCCATTAGCCTAAACTATTAACACTAGCTCAACCCCCTCTCCTCTTCATTACTTCACTTTCATATCCTAACACTCAAGCTTCATCAAAAATGGAGAGAGGAATGAGAATTAAAACTCCAAGCCCTAGTTCATTTGCAAAATCCAAACTCTTGCTCCAAATTCTATGAGAAGCCATTGATTCAAGCTTCTTGTGTTTAGATTGAAGTGTGGTTGATTCTTCCTTTGCTTTCAAGCTTCTCCTTCATTGATTTTGTAAAAAGGTGAGATTTTTATCTCACATCTAAGTCTATGATTATCTTTGATTGTTAGGTATGAATTCCTAACACTTATTCATGTGCACTTGCTTTTGGTTTGGATTGAATTGGTGAATATCCCAATTTTTAGTGTTTTGGGTTCAAATCTTTGAAATCCTAACTTTGAGGTTTGAACATGTTTTGGTGATGCATCGAGGAGCCAATAGGACCCGGTAGCCAATGGGCGTAATCCCCTAGCGTCCGTGCTCGACCGGTTGCAAATTGAGAGAGTTTTTGTACTTCTGTTCTCTATGTCGTTCGGCCTGCATATAAGTCACACCATTTAAGTCACTCGGCCTGCTATAGGTTGCGACCACTTAGGTTGCTCGGCCTGCACCAACTTGAGTCTCTCGGTCTGCTTTAAGTCGCACCTGCTATAGGTCGTACTCATTAAGCCGCTAGCTCCATAGGTCGCTTGCACATTAGGTCGCGCCATGATAAGCCGCATGCTACTCCTTAAGCCGCTAGCTCCTTAGGTCGCTTGCACCTTAGGTCACGCCATGTTAGGCCGCATGCTACTCCTTAAGATGCTAGGTCCTTAGGTCGCTTGCACCTTAGGTCGTGCCATGTTAGCTACTCCTTAAGCCGGTAGTTCCTTAGGTCGCTTCCACCTTAGGTCGCGCCATGTTAGGCCGCATGCTACTCCTTAAGCCGTTAGCTCCTTAGGTCGCCTGCACCTTAGGGCGCGCCATCATAGGCCGCATGCTACTCCTTAAGCCTCTAGCTCCTTAGGTCGCTTGCATCTTATGTCGCCCATTTCTTAGGTCGCTCAGTTAGGCCGCATGCTATGTCGCTGATCCCTTATGTCGTATGTCGTGGAGTCACACGAGTTGAGCCGCTGATTTCTTGTGTTGTATTGTGTTAAGTCGTAAGTCGTGGCTGTTAGGACGCAAGGGTATTTCCACTTTGATGGATTTGGAATCGAATTCTTTGGATTCAATTCACATCTTCGAATGTGAATTTTTGTGATTTATTGTTTCTACAATCATTTTTGTGATTCGTCACTTTAAAAATATAAAGGTTTCAATACTAGTAGTAAATATCAAAACTCTTTCATCAAAATGATTTCATCCCTATTTTATTACAAAACTCATTTCTTAAACCGTTTTCCAATCTACTAGTATATTCAAACCTTTACCTCACTCGTATGAGAAATCTAATTAAACTACTTAGTAAAACAAGTGGTATGAAACACTTCCGTTTACTTCGTTGGTTAATTCTTGGACTTGTTCGATTGAATCTCTTGTGACAATTTTCTAGTGGAAACTTACAATTTGTTCGTAAATATTTATGTTAAGCTTGTGGTTATGGGACATGAGGCTAAGCTTATATATTTACTAGCTTACTGTAATTTACACTTCTTGATGATCGTTGATGATCATTTTTGTGATTTAGACAAGCAAATGTGCGATGTCTCTTTGTCTACGAGGGAGACTAAACCCCGTTTCTGTGGAGCTTCGGCTCAATTTGGTGGGGGTAGCGACTCATGGTCTTCGGACCGTTTGGTGGAGCCTCGGCTCAAAAATTAATGGTCAGCAACCATGGAATGGCGTTCCATTTTGTGATACACGTGTTGGTGAGTTTTCATGTTCCCGTTTTGTGATAGGCCTCCCCCTTTTTGTGATTTCTGGATTTCCATTGATGATTTCTAGAACTTGTCACCAATTTTCGTGATTTACATTGATATGTTTTATCAATATTTATGCATTGGTGAATTTGTGTGTCATTAACTTTTGTGATTGACATTGATATATTTGTCAATATTTATGGTTTGGTGAATAAAAATAAAGAGTATGACATTCTTTTTTAACTTCGAGAAGATTCTTGCGATATTGATTAATCTCTTGTTGATTTTCAATTACATGCTTATCAAAGTATGGTTTTATGGTTATCATACGTTTTTGTCATGTCTCTTATTCTATATCATTTCATCTCATATTTATAGCTAGACTGATCCGTTTATTATTTTCTTATTAAATAATACTCGGGTCAGACCGAGTTGTTACAGGTGCTTCTACTTGACTCCTCATCTGGGATTATTATCCAGACTTTTGGCTAACTACTTAGATTGGTAGTTTATTTTGTTGTATATCTTTGAGATATAGACTCCTTGATGTATACATATTCTTTTGTCTAGCACTTGTAACTATTCTTTTGTGATATTGTGGATCTTGTTTGACCACTACTCTGATAAACACTTTTATGTGTTATATATTCATATCTATTTCCGCCTTTGTGATATGGATGTATGTGACTGATTTGTGTTATTTTTATTTCTATATTTGTTTCGGAAGAATATATATAGCCACTGGGTAGTAGCTTTGAGTTTGTATCGGAATGTCGGATTTCCTCCTGAAACCAGATGCATGTTGTACTATCTGACATATCGGTGCCCGCACAAAGCAATTCCGCGGATGGTCGCTCCTCAACAGCCTTATTCTCCGTGCTAGTTGACGGCATTACCCCGTAGTGCCCTTGGCTAGAGTGGGTATAGAGGTGGGGCATCACATTTAATCTCTTCTTCGAATGTTGGACACTTATTACACATAGGGCTCTTAGTTTGATAGTTTTTAACCAATTGATTAAGCTGTTTATTTGATTCTATCAAACTATCTCTTTGTGATTCAATTTTAGTGTATTTCTCCCTAAGTCATTCGAAACACCCATTTGCCTCATGAAAATATATAAGTAATTCCGAATGAGAAAGTTTAGATACCCCACTTGGCTCGTCATCATCACTGTTAGTTGTATCACCTCGAAGGCACAAAATTGCTTTTTCACTCTCACCGCCAGTGCTTTTATCAGCTTCATCAGATTTATCCCAAGTAGCTGCAAAACTTCTCCTTTTCCGTTTCTTTCCTTTGCCGAGTCGATTTTGAGGACAATTGGGTTTAATGTGACCAGGTTTGTTGCACGTGTGACAAATGATTTTTTGCTCTTCTGAGTTGTCTAAAACTTTGACTATTCTGATTTTCAATTTTTGATTTAGAGCTGGATTTTCTTATTTGCGGTTCCGCTTTTTAAATCTCTTCATTAGTAGTGCCAGCTCAGCCGCTCCATCGTCGTCGTCGTCATCAGTTTCCGTTGTGCATTTGAGAGCTATTGATTTCTTTCGAATATCACACCCTTCACGCTCTTTCTTGAATTTCATTTCTATCTCATAAGTGGTGTGATTTCCGATGAGTTCTTCGACTTTAATTTGTTTCAGATCCTTTGATTCTTGAATGGCAGTAACTTTTGCTTCAAAATTTCGTGGAAGGACTCTGAGGATTTTTCGGACCATTTCTAATACTGCGTATGATTTTCCAAGAGCTTTTGATTTGTATATGAGATTGGAAAGTCATCCCTACATATCTTTGATATTTTCATCCTTGGCCATTGTGAAGTTCTCGTATTCGCTACTAAGCATGGCAAGGCGAGATTATTTGACTTGAGTTGTTCCTTCGTGAGTCACTTCAAGTGTGTGCCATAATTCCTATGTAGTTATATAATGTGAGACACGATTAAATTCAATATGATCTAATGAACAAATAATAGAATTCATAGCTTTAGCATTAGCATTCTGTAACTTATTTTCTAGATCTGCCCATTGATCATTTGGTTTTTCAATTTCCTGATTATTTACTACTACAGTTGGTGCTCTATAACCTATCTCAACTATATTATAAGCATCAATGGTTTTTAGAAAAAAATTCATTTTATTTTTCTAGTAAGAATATTCAACACTGAACATTGGTGGTCTAACTATGGACTGACCCTCAGCAAAAGCATTATCGACAGAAGCCATTTTAAAAATTCAAATTTTTAAAACAAAAATTGGTTTTTGAAAAAATCAATTTTTTTAAAAACAAAAATGGCTTTTGTTCCTAGCTCTGATACCACTTGTTGGATCGATTTCTGTAACGACCCAGAATTTTTGTCATTTGAAATTCATATATTTAATTGATTTTAAATATGCACAAGTAAGTTTATAAACTGAATAAATAATATTTTGAATATCTGGATTTAATTGGATAATTTAATTGTTAATTTAATATTCGAAATTGTTAAAATAATTGGAAATTGAATTAAATGTGAATGAAAATGATTTATAAATTTATATTAAATTCTATTTGAATTAGAATGATGTTACAGAACTTTTAAAATTGAATTAAAAGTTGAATTGTAGAAATTGAATATTTTAATATTTAATTGACATGTAAAAATAGCCATTTCTCAAACAGTCTCTGATTTCGACGAAACCAGTTTCATTGGATCCATAATGTTATTTTATTGTAAGATTTCAAATTTTGTGCCAATCGATATACGGTTTGTCCAGGGCAAGCCAAAACGCATAGAAATCTGTTTAAGTGAAATTTTAAATTTAAATAGTCGAATCGAAAACCAATCTTTCAAATACAATCGAATTGGCTCTCGATATATATTCCATTGCGTTCGGAATAGGGGTAAAATCTTATAAACGCCAGGCGGCACATTTCGTTTCGAATTCGAAAATTTTCAAGATGAATAGTGTTTTGGAAATTTTCTATAAAAGGACTAGTTTTCATTCATTTTTCATCAAACCCTAATAAACTAGGTCCAGCTTACTTTTCTATAGACATAAAACATCCTCGTTTCTCCTCTAATATCTCACGATCCATCGACAATTAGCAAAAAGCTTCAACTACAAAGTTGTAGACAACGTCGAGAACTTTCGATCCAACGGTCGAGATTGGATTTGGCGATGCGAATCAACGGCAATTTTCGTTTGAACTACAGGCGTTCATTCATGTTTTCCAAGCAACATAGGCAACCGTGCTCGATCGCATTTGGCTTGGTGATGTGAGTCGTGGTGGCGCATCATTTGGTGGTTGGTGATCATCGTCAAATCAAGCGAATTGGTCGTGATAATTAGGGTTAGAGGCGGCCGATGTGGGTTACTTGGGAGCGTTTGAATACCTGGGGTAAGAAAGGGCGCACGACCATGATTTCATCTTTCGAAAGCAACGGCCAGGGATATGTGAGGTTTAAAAAGAAAATAAAATTGAAAATAAATTATATATTAAATTCGTATAAACTTTGAAAAATCATATCTTTTTCACACTAGGTCCGTTTTTGACGAAACGTTTGCGTTGGGTTCATATTCACGAACACTACGTGACGGAGCAGGTTTGGATTTGATTGGATCTAGTGTGAATTTTGGGTAATATTAAATGCGCATTTAATTTTATAAGGAACAAAACACTACAACTTCTATTGGACGCATTGTGAGTACAATTCACTCTTTCTTACTCACTGATATGTTTATATAAGGGGGAAATAATATTATTTATGATGATTGATGATTGTTTGGATGATATATGATATATTGATTGATATTTGGATATATACCTGCCTAGTGGAGCAGATGACCCTATACGTTCCCGTGTATGAGCGGATGACCCTTTGTACGTGTGTCTGCCTTGAAGCGGACATTGTACACATATTCTATTATGTATATTTGTTGCATGTGACAGGTTGGAGGGATCACAGTGGATACCTCACCCGTATTGATTTATTTACAAATATTGTGATATATGCTGTTATCGTATGATATATGATGTTTTGGTTGATGTGATTGATGTATTTAGTGTTGTTACATCATTGGGCCTATTTTTGTAATTTAAAAATGATAGCGTTGCGATTTCAAATTTAAAAGGATTTTAAAGTGATTTTTGGAAATAGATATTTTATTTGTTTTGAACTATTAAGGAAATTGATTTATTTTGAATAAACAAACATGATAATTTTTATCATTATAAAAATTATGATATTTGTGAAATATAATTGAAATTATGGTTTTTGAGAAATATAGTTGAAAGTGATTTTTGGAAATATGAAGTTGATTTTTTTAAAATAGTTTAAATGGTGGTTTTTGAATTATTTTAAAGGGTTTATATATAAGATTCATAAAAGTGATATTTTTATAAATCAAAATAATGAGATTATAAAAGAGTTTGTTAAATGCTGAAAACGAAGTTATAAATGGATTTTATAAGTGAATAAGATTTATAATTGTGAAGTTATAACAAGAATGAATTTGTAAATAAATGATTTATAAGTAATTTACTTATAAATTGGATTTGGCATATAAATGAGATGTAAATGGTATTTGTTAATAAAGGGAATTTATAAATGAAAGTTTTATAAAATAGAAATGGAAATTATAAACATTGTTTTGTAATTTCGAAATCAATTGAATTTCATAAGTAAATATGAAAGATTATTAAAGGAGATATATCCATGATTTTGGACATTGGATAATCCTTTAATTAAATATGTAGAAGTGTTGAATTTGGTTAGAGAATTATATCGATGATTTTGGACAGTGGATTATCCTTTAATAAATGTGTAGAAACATAGAATTGGATTAAATGAACTATATTCACGATTTTGGATAGTGAATAATATATTGAATAAAATGGATATGTTTTGGAAAGTGAATAACCTTTTGAAAAAAATGTTTTGGAAAATGATATTTAAATGGAGTTAAAATGTTTTAAAGATGTTTATAAATTTATTAAGGATCAAATACATAGATTTCAACATCCATTGTTGAAATAGACATTTTCGAGAAATAAGGAAATGATGGACTATAACACTATTTTCATAGTCAATAATTTTCGAAAGGAAATGTTTTTGTATAGTATTGGGATTTATATATCTATCTAATTTTTGAATCCTTATACTAGTGATTTTGGGTTGTCGTAATGATGTTTTACGCAACATTCGTTTTGATCTAAATAAATGTGTTTAATAAGAATGTTTTCCTTTAAGAATAAAATAGATACTTAATCCCGATTTAAGTATATTGAATATTTTCTAAGTGTTGAAAATAAATAGAATTGTGAATTACTTATTATTCAATAAGTATATGGAAATGTTTTCCAATATTGAAAAGTTGAAATGGTTTGAAATATATCCTTTTTAAAGATAATTTGAAGTGAATATTTGGAAAGTAATTAACTAAAAGGGCCTAATGATTGTTATGGTGCTAAATATTTGTTTGTTTGTTTTGATGGTTAAATAACCGACAATCAAACTTGGCCAAATTTAATTCCTCGACTTGATGTGGGAACTATTTAGTCGTACACTTAGTACGTAGCCTTCTGTGTAGGCTTGATTATCATTTGTGTTGAGGATGTTTATTCGTATAGTGCGGAGTATTACTCCAATCTATCGAGCTTCCTTCTTGGCCCGAAGGACAGCAAGTAGAAAGTTGAAAACATGATAAGTCTATGAGACTTAGTTTCTGTGTGAGGTTGAGAAATGCTTTTGCGTTGTTGGTGCGAAGTGACCGGGATCAGATTTATCTGAAAACCACTTCGGACCAAAGTATATGCGATGATTGTGCAGGTTGCTTGTGATGATATGGATATTCTGGATTTTCATAGTGGGGGACTGCTTGTTGATCGTTTGGGGTTAAAATCCCAATATAAATCTAGTAGCAGTGGTCTCTTCATTATGAAATATCCATTGCGAGGACTATTCGCTACTAATCCTAGGGATTTCCCAACAGGATGTGGTAGGAAAGTACATTCGGTTTGCCCTTTTCCTGGACAACTTGTATAGATGTTTATCTGACAATGCATTTCTAAAGGTTACGTACATTGGTTTTTACAAACGTACATCAGTGGTGGCAGAGAAGGCAACTTCTCTTAGCTTAACACCCACCTTGACACGTATGAGCTTAAGGGTTGTATTTTTGTGGAGGGCAATTAGTAGTCAACGGAAATGGCCGTGCGGCATTCAAAGTGATGTGATATGTGATTGTGAAAGGTAATCGTTACCTCTAGCCTCGTTTACCGAAAATGACCAAAATAGGTTAGATGCAGCATGGCTAACTGGGTCGCTCCCATTAGGATATGATCATCCTCTTCTAGATATATCTTTGCACGCTATGACGTTGTGTATCTGATTATTGTGGTTTGTATGCTAGAGGGCCCTCGGTAAAGGTCGGTAATGACCGGAGGATGATATTTTTGGTACCATCTAGTTATAGAGGTGGGCCGGTCTTGTGTTGGTAGAGGATCCTTAGTAATGGTCCTCGGTACATTTTTCTAGAGATGTACTACTAGAAGGTAGTCCCTTCACCTGGTCATTTTTATGGAAATCCAAACTCCACACGTGCTTATGTGTGGACTTGTCTTATGAGATACTTTTGTTTTGAAAACTAAGGAAAATTTTAGTAATTTAATAAATTCGGTTGAGAGTGTTTCTCATGCTGGTTTAACAGATTGGTCTGGGCGTTCTTCCTTTTCAATGCTCGGGTCAGACCGAGTATATTTACAGGTTATGATTTGGTGCTTTTGGAGCTTCAGCAGGAGAGCTGGAGATTTTCATTTCATATACATGTATCTATTTTAATTATTGATTATCCGCTGTGCTTAGTTGTTGTTTATTATCGGCATTTGTGAGGACAGATTATTAAAACTGTTCAAGTTGATAACTATTGATTGATTTTTAAACTCTGATTGATGTATGTATATATACAGTTTCTGTTTTGTAAAGATCATTGATTTGATATTATATATTTTTCTGCCGCGATGTGAGATTCTATATTGTTTTGTTTTTTTCTATCTTATCTCTTTATTCTCTTCTCTTCTTCTCTCTTCTTCTCTCTTCTTTTCTTTCTCTTGACTTTCCGTTAATCTGTACTTTTTGGGTCATGCATGTGTGGTTTATTGTCAATTCAAAGGGTATCGGATTTGTTTGATTATGTTCGGCACGATAGGGGGCTCTCGCTTTGTGAACGGTGACGAAGCTTAGACTCTTACCCCTATATGTCTCTAGTGTGAAAGGTTGGTTGATAGTCGAGAGGCTTGCCGTAAAAGCAAATCCGAGGTACCACATGTTGAAAAGCAGGAGTGCCCCCATGTTGAAAAGCAGAAGGGTAGCGGGATGGTTGAAAAGCCTACCGGGGCAGGTACGAGAAAACTCGGTCGTCACAACTGGTATCAAAGCTTAGATTTTGTATATTCCTAAGCTTTGATGTGTACTCAGTATAGATAGGGACAGTAGCACCATAGATTGAGTTTGAGTGTATTATATATATGAGCGCGTATTTGTTAGTGATATAAAATGTTTTATATTGTGTTTGCTCATCCGTTGAGCTGTTTGTGAATTCTGGTCGGTATGTGGGACGCCATATTATCGATAGGGATTTCCAAACACTTAAACGAGGCAAGTCGACATAGTATTATTTTAAACTGGGTAAATGAAATAATTTCACCTCTATTATATTTATATATAAAAGAAATAATTTTTCAGAATTATTAAGTGTATATAAATGAATTGTTTGGTTGTTTGAAAATGTAAATATATATAAGTTAATATAAACTGTTTGAATAATCTAAATAAAAACAACAATTGTAAAAGAATGTAATTATATAAGCAAAAGAATTATAAGTATGGAATTATAATTAAAATTATTTGAAATAATCTTATATATATAAGAAATGGGACTATAAGGACATATGTATAAATATAAGTTGTAAATAAAATTGAATTTGAAACAATCATTTGTAAATTTGAATTATGTTGATTTTGAAAGTTATTTTTCAAAGTTAAAGAGATTATATTGTTTTAAATCTAATTCTAAGTAAGGTAAAAGAATTTGAAATGAATTTTTATAAGTAAAGTAAAAAAGTGAAATTATATAAGTAAAAAGATTTATAAATGTGATTTTTAAATATGAAAAAGAAATTTTTGAAAGAATGTAAAGCACAGAATTCACTATCGATACTGGGAAATAATAAGGGTGATGACTGCAGCATCATCTGTATCCTTTTCAAGTCTTTGTGTGATGGATTAGCTACCAATAGCAAATTGAAAATTTAAGTTTTGTTACGATAAACAAATTTGATTTAAAATCCAAGTTAAAATTGATAAATATAAGTTGTTGAAATGAAGTTAAATAATTTGAACTGGATTAGATAAGTTGTTGAAATGAAAACTTAACTTAAGTGATATTAAATGAAGTTGATTTTGGTATCGAAGTAAATTAGTAAAAGTGAATTAGTGAATGAAATATGGATTCAATGCTAATCAATCGAATGAAAATGTAGTAGTTAAATGAATTAGAAATTGAGTAATTGAATTAAAGTCAATTGATTGTTAACAAATTGAAATTAAAAGTGTTGAACCAAAATGAATGTTGAATGTAATTAAGTAAATGGTGATGTTGGACATGCATTGGTTATTAGATGGTTGTTAGTTGATTGTATGGAAATTCATGTGAAATTGAATTAATAAAATTGAAAGCTAAATAATTGAATTCCAATTGAGAGTAAGTGAATTTAAATAGAATTGATTTGATTTGAATTAGAAGTGAACAAACTTGAACGTATGATTAGTGGATGTAAACTAATTGAAAATGAATGAATGAATGTTAGTAAATCCAATGTTAATGAATCAAATGTGATTAAACTAAAAAATCAATTCAATGAATATTAATGAGAAGTGAAAGTATATTGATTTGGTTATGGATTGATTGGATAGTTGTTGGATGTTAGTTGGATGATAGTGTTTTGATGATTGGATTTGTTGTTATTGTTGCCTTTGCTATATCGGCATATATAGTTGTTATAGTGGTATATGTTGTATATTGATATTACTTTCATATATACATGTTTCTCATTTGTTTGTTGAATGTTTAGTAGGTGTATATGGGGCTTGCTTCGCATTTGGAGCTCGCTTTCGTGCTATATAAGCCATATATGCTAGCTTATAATATATAAGGTACATATCTGGGATTACATATCGTACTTTTACGCTTTTTTCCCCACGGGATGCCTCATCCTCGATGATGAGATGTATATTTGTGATATACATATGTTGTGATCCTACTACGATCGAACCGTGCAAAGGAGACGCTGGCGAATTTTTTTGAAAATTTAAAGCGTTAGAAAATTTTTGGGAAAAATTGGGAAAATTTGTGAAAACTGAATTTTTGATATTGAGTTAATGTTAAACGATATTGGTTGGTTTTGAAAAGATAACTATGAATGTATTTGAAAACTTAGTAAAGTTTTTGTAAGAGTTTAACTAATGGATTTTGGGAAAGTTAAACACCTAGAGATTTGGTAAATCCAAATTCAACGAATTGATTTGAAAATTTAATGGATTTTGTGACTTTTTCTTACTTGGTAATTTCGAGGACGAAATTCTTTTAAGTAAGGGAGAATGTAACGACCCAGAATTTCTGTCATTTGAAATTCGTATATTTAATTGATTTTAAATATGCAAAAGTAAAGTTTATCAGCTGAATAAATAATATTTCGAATATCTGAATTTAATTGGATAATTTAATTGTTAATTTAATATTCGAAATTGTTATAATAATTGGAAATTGAATTAAATGTGAATGAAAATGATTTATATAGTTGTATTAAATTCCGTTTGAATTAGAATGATGTTACAGAACTTTTAAAATTATATTAAAACTTGAATTGTAGAAATTGAATATTTTAATATTTAATTGACGTGTAAAAACAAGCATTTTTCAAATTGTCTCGGATTTCAACGAAACCCATTTCATTGGATCCGTAATGTTATTTTACTGTAAGATTTCAAATTTCATGCCAATCGGATATACAGTTTGTCCAGGGTAAGCCAAAACGTGTAGAAATCTGTTTAAGTGAAATTTTAAATTTAAATAGTCGATTCAAAAACCTATCTTTCAAATACGATCGAATAGGCTCTCGATATATATTCCATTGCGTTCGGAATAGGGGTAAAATATTATAAACGCCAGGCGGCACGTTTCGTTTCGAGTTCGAAAATTTTCGAGATGAATAGTGTTTTGGAAATTTTCGATAAAGGGCTTGTTTAAATTCATTTTTCATCAAACCCTAATAAACTAGGTCTAGCCGCCATTTACTTTTCTATGGCCATAAAACATCCTCGTTTCTCCTCTAATATCTCACGATCCATCGACAATTAGCAAAAAGCTTCAGCTACAAAGTTGTAGACAACGTCGAGAACTTTCAATCCAACGGTCGAGATTGTATTTGGCGATGCGAATCAACGGCAATTTTCATTTGAACTACCGGCAGTCATTCACGTTTTTCGAGCGACATAGGCAACCGTGCTCGAATGCATTTGGCTTGGTGATGTGAGTCATGGTGGCGCATCATTTGGTGGTTGGTGATCATCGTCACATCAAGCGAATTGGCCGCGATAATTAGGGTTAGAGGCGGCCGATGTGGGTTACTTGCGTGCATTTAAATACCTGGGGGAAGAAAGGGCGCACGGCCACGATATCATCTTTCAAAAACAACGGCCAGGAATATGTAAGGTTTAAAAAGTAAAAAAAATGAAAATAAATTATATATTAAATTGTATAAACTTTGAAAAATCATATCTTTTCTATACTAGCTCCGTTTTTTATGAAACGATTTGCGTTGGGTTCGTACTTGCGAACACTACGCGATGGAGCTGGTTTACAGTTGATTGGAGCTAGTGTGAATTTTTGATAAAATTAAACGAACGTTTAATTTTATTCGGAATAAAACACTACAACTGCTATTGGACGCAATGTGAGCACAACTCACTCTTTCAGACTCACTAATATGTTTATATAAGTGAAAAATAATATTATTTATGATGATTGATGATTGTTTGGATGATATATGATATATTGATTGATATTTGGGTATATACCAACCTAGTGGAGCAGATGACCCTATACGTTCCCGTGTATGAGCGGATGACCCTTTTTACGCGCGTCTGCCTTGAAGCGGACATTATACACATATTCTAATATGTATATTTGTTGTAGGTGACAGGTTGGAGGGATCCAACCGGATTCCTCATCCGTATTGATTTATTTACAGATATTGTGATATATGTTGTTATCATATGATATATGGTGTTTTGGTTGATGTGATAGATGTATTTGGTGTTATTGCATCATTGGGCCTATTTTTGTAATTTAAAAATGTTAAAGTAGCGATTTCAAATTTAAAAGGATTTTAAAGTGATTTTTGAAAATAGATATTTTATTTATTTTGAACTATTAAGGAAATTGATTTATTTTGAATAAATAAACATGATAATTTTTATTGTTATAAAATTTATGATATTTGTAAAATATAATTGAAATTATGGTTTTTGAGAAATATAGTTGAAATGTGAATTTTGGAAATATGAAGTTGATTTTTTTTAAAATAGTTTAAATTGTGGTTTTTGAATTATTTTAAAGGGTTTATATATAAGATTTATAAAAGTGATATTTTTATAAATCAAAATAATGAGATTATAAAAGAGTTTGGTAAATGCTGAAACAAAGTTATAAGTGGATTTTATAAGTGAATAAGATTTATAATTGTGAAGTTATAAAAAGAATGAATTTGTAAATAAATGATTTATAAGTAATTTACTTATAAATTGAATTTGGCATATAAATGAGATGTAAATAGTATTTGTTAATAAAGGGAATTTATAAATGAAAGTTTTATAAAATAAAAATGGAAATTATAAACATTGCTTTATATTTCGAAATCAATTGAATTTGATAAGTAAATATTAAAGCTTATTAAAGGAGATACATCCACGATCTTGGACAATTGTAATCCTTTAACTAAATATGTAGAAGCGTTGAATTTAGTTAGAGAATTATATTCATGATTTTGGCAGTGGATTATCCTTTAATAAATGTGTAGAAACATTGAATTGGATTAAATGAACTATATTCACTTGACAATAAATAATATATTGAATAAAATGGATATGTTTTGGAAAGTGAACAACCTTTCGAAAAAAAATTGTTTTGGAAAATGATATTTAAATGGAGTTAAAATGTTTTAAAGTTGTTTTAAAATGTATTAAAGATCGAATACATAGATCTCAACATCCATTGTTGAAATAGACATTTTCAAGAAATAAGGAAATGTTGGACTATAACACTATTTTCATAGTAAATAATTTTCGAAAGGAAATGTTTTTGTATAGTATTGGGATTTATATATCTATCTAATTTTCGAATCCTTATACTAGTGATTTTGGGTTGTCGTAACGATGTTTTACGCAACATTCATTTTGACCTAATAAATGTGTCTAATAAGAATGTTTTCCTTAAAGAATAAAATATATACTTAATCCCGATTTAAGTATATTGAATATTTTCTAAGTGTTGAAAATAAATAGAATTGTGAATTACTTATTGTTCAATAAGTATATGGAAATGTTTTCCAATATTGAAAAGTTGAAATGGTTTGAAATATATCCTTTTTAAAAATAATTTGAAGTGAATATTTGCCAAGTAATTTAATTAATAAAAGATTAATTAAAAGGGCCTAATGATTGTTATGGTGCTAAATATTTGTTTGTTTGTTTTGATAGTTAAATAACCGACTATCAAACTTGGCCAAATTTTAGTTCCTCGACTTGATGTAGGAACTATTTAGTTGTACACTTAGTACGTAGCCTTCTGTGTAGGCTTGATTATCATTCGTGTTGAGGATGTTGATTCGTATAGTGCGGAGTATTAATCCAATCTATCGAGCTTCCTTCTTGGCCCGAAGGATAGCAAGTTCAAAGTTGGAGACGTGATAAGTCTATGAGACTTAGTTTCTATGTGAGGTTGAGAAACGATTTTGCATTGTTGGTGCGAAGAGACCGGGATCAAACTTATCTGAAAACCACTACGGACCAACGTATATGCGACGATTGTGCAGGTTGCTTGTGATGATATCGATATTCCGAATTTTGATAGTGGGGGACTGCTTGTTGATCGTTTGGGGTTAAAATCCTAATATACCTCTAGTAGCAGTGGTCTCTTCATTATGAAATATCCAATGCGAGGACTATTCGCTACTAATCCTAGGGATTTCCCGACAGGATGTGGTAGGAAAGTACCTTCGCTTTGTCCTGCTCCTGGACAACTTGTATCGATGTTTGTCTGACATTGCATTTCTAAAGATTACGTACATTGGTTTTTACAAACGTACATCAGTGGTGGCGGAGAAGGCAACTTCTCTTAGCTTAACACCCTCCTTGAGACGTATGAGCTTAATGGTTGTATTTTTGTGGAAGACAATTAGTAGTCAATGGAAATGGCCGTCTGGCATTCAAAGTGATGTGATATGTCATTGTGAAAGGTGATCGTTACCTCTAGCCTCATCAACCGAAAATGACCAAAACAGGGTTAGATGCAGCAGGGCTAAGTGGGTCGCTCCCATTAGGATATGATCATCCTCTTCTAGGTATATCTTTGCACGCTATGACATCGTGTATATGATTATTGTGGTTTGTATGATAGAGGGCCCTCGGTAAAAGTCGGTAACGACCGGAGGATGATATATTCGGTACCATCTAGTAATAGAGGTGGGCCGGTCTTGTGTTGGTAGAGGATCCTTAGTGATGGTCCTCGGTACATTTTTCTGGAGATGTACTACCGAAAGGTAGTCCCTTCACCTAGTCATTTGTATGGAAATCCAAACTCCACTATGTGTTTTCCATTTTGATTGTATTACCCAATTGGGCTATATGCTGGAATTTAATCAATGTAACAATTTCGGCTATGATTAATATTATTTGTATATAGCAGACACTACTATAGTATAAGAGGATTTGATATGATATGTTATAGTTATCGTAAGGTGAAAACATGTCCGTGTTTATATGTGGACTTGTCTTACAAGATACTTTTGTTTTGAAAACTAAGGAAAAGTTTGGTAATTTAATAAATTTAGTTGAGTGTGTTTCTCATGCTGGTTTACCAGAATGATCTGAGCGTTCTACCCTTCCAATGCTTGGGTCAGACCGAGTATATTTACAGGTTATGATTTGGTGCTTTTGGAGCTTCAGCAGGAGAGCTGGAGATCTTCATTTCGCATACACGTATCTGTTTTAATTATTGATTATCCACTGTGCATAGTTGTTGTTTATTATCGGCATTTGTGAGGACAGGTTATTAGAACTGTTCAAGCTGATAACTATTGATTGATTGTTAAACTCTGATTGATTTATGTATATATACAATTTCTGCTTTGTAAAGATCGTTGATATGATATTATATATTTTTCCGCTGCGATGTGAGATTCTGTATTGTTTTGTTTGGTTCTATCTTCTCTCTTTCTTCTCTTCTCTTCTTCTCTCTTCTTTTATTTCTCTTGACATTCCGTCAGTCTGTGCTTTTTGGGTCGTACATGTGTGGTTTATTGTCGATTCAAAGGGTATCGGATTTGTTTGATTATGTTTAGCATGATAGGGGGTTCTTGCTTTGTGAACAGTGACGAAGATTAGATTCTTACCCCTACATGTCCCTAGTGTGAAAGGGTTGGTTGATAGTCGAGAGGCTTGCCGTAAAAGCAGATCTGAGGTACCACATATCGAAAAGCAGGATTGCCCCTTGTTGAAAAGCAGAAGGGTAGCGGGATGGCTGAAAAGCCTACCGGGGCGGGTACGAAAAAACCCGGTCGTCACAACTGGTATCAAAGCTTAGATTTTTAACATTCCTAAGCTTTGATGTGTACTTAGTATAGATAGGGACAGTAGCACCATAGATTGAGTTTGAGTGTATTATATATATGAGCGCGTATTTGTTAGTGATATAAAATGTTTGATATTGTGTTTGCTCATCCGTTGAGCTGTTTGTGAATTCTGGTCGGTATGTGGGACGCCATATTATCGATAGGGATTTCCAAACACTTAAACGAGGCAAGTCGACATAGTATTATTTTAAATTGGGTAAATGAAATAATTTTACCTCTATTATATTTTATATATAAAATAGATAATTTTTCAGAATTATTAAGTGTATATAATGAATTGTTTGGTTGTTTGAAAATGTAAATATACATATAAGTTAATATAAGCTGTTTGAATAATCTAAATAAAAACAACAATTGTAAAAGAATTAAATTATATAAGCAAATGAATTATAAGTATGGAATTGTAATTAAAATGATTTGAAATAATCTTATATATATAAGAAATGGAACTATAAGGACATATGTATAAATATAAGTTGTAAATAAAATTGAATTTGAAATAATCATTTGTAAATTTGTATTCTGTTGATTTTGAAAGTTATTTTTTAAAGTTAAAGAGATTACATAGTTTTAAATCTAATTCTAAGTAAGGTAAAAGAATTTGAAATGAATCTTATATAAGTAAAGTAAAAAAGTGAAATTATATAAGTAAAAAGATTTATAAATGTGATATATAAATATAAAAAGGAAATTTTTAAAAGAATGTAAATCACAGAATTCACAATCGTTACTTGGAAATAATAAGGGTGATAACTGCAGCATCATCAGTATCTTTTTCGAGTCTCTGTATGATGTATTTGCTACCAATTGTAAATTGAAAATTTAAGTTTTGTTATGATAAACGAATTTGATTTAAAATCCAAGTTGAAATTGATAAATATAAGTAAAATGAGTTTGGATTTATAATATGAGATAATAAAATTTTAGCTTTGGTAAAGTTGAAATAAAATCGAGTTAGGAAGTGAATTATATAAATTGATATTTAACTAAAGGAAGGTTAAATAATTTGACCCGGATTAGATAAGTTGTTGAAATGAAAATATAACTTAAGTGATATTAAATGAAGTTGATTTTAGTATCGAAGTAAATTAGTAAAAGTGAATTAGTGAATGAAATATGGATTGAATGTTAATCAATCGAATGAAAATGTAGTAGTTAAATGAATTAGAAATTGAGTAATTGAATGTAAGCCAATTGAATGTTAAAAAAATTGAAATTAAAAGTGTTGAACCAAATTAAATGCTGAATGTAAATTAAGTAAATGGTGATGTTGGATATGCATTGGTTATTAGATGGTTGTTAGTTGATTGTATAGAAATTCATGTGAAACTGAATTAACAAAATTGAAAGCTAAATAATTGAATTCCAATTGAGAGTAAGTGAATTTAAATAGAATTGATTTGATTTGAATAAGAAGTGAACAAACTTAAACGTATGATTAGTGGATGTAAACTAATTGAAAATGAATAAATGAATGTTAGTAAATCCAATGTTAGTGAATCAAATGTGATTAAACTGAAAAATCAATTCAATGAATATTAATGAGAAGTGAAAGTATATTGATTTGGTTATGGATTGATTGGATAGTTGTTGGATGATAGTGGTTTGATGATTGGATTTGCTGTTATTGTTGCATTTTCTATATCGGCATATATAGTTGTTATAGTGTTATAAGTTTTATATTGATATTACTTTCATATATACATGTTTCTCATTTGTTTGTTGAATGTTTAGTAGGTGCGTATGGCGCTTGCTTCGCATTTGGAGCTCGCTTTCGCGCTATATTAGCCGTATATGCTAGCTAATAATATATAAGGTACATATCTCGGATTACATATCATACTTTAACACTTTTTTCCCTACGGGATGCCTCATCCTCGATGATAAGATGTATATTTGTGATATATATATATATATATATATATATGTTGTGTGTAACAACCCTGTATTTTCTGATTGTTTTAATTCTATATTTTAATTATTATAATTGAATTATTGATTTAAAAACTTTATTTTTATCTATTAAAGTGAATAATTTTTTTATTTTAAATATAAATTTTGGTTTTAATGTAAATGGTAATTTCAAACATGTATAAATTGAATATTTTCCAAAAAAGTGAATTTTGGTCAAAATGGTCAAACTTTGACCTTTAAATTTAAAATTTGAAGGTTTGAAAATTTTGTATTTTATCTTTTATTATGAAAATAAATAAAATTTTAAGAACACTGCTTTTTGTTTCGTTGAAATCTGATTTATAGTGTGAAAGTTATGCCTTTTTAACTATTGTGTGAAATTTGCTGCATTTAACAAAATTGTTTATTTTAAATTATACAAATAATATTTTATTTGGTCAAGTAATGTTCTAATTTATGTTTATATGTGTAAAATAACATGTTATGTATATATTTTGGTTTTAAAACATTTTTAAAAGTGTAGTTGACATTTTACAGTGCCAGTTGTACTTTGTTTACCATTTCTAATTCCAGCTTCAATTAATTTTAAAAAAATTCTTTATTTATTTTTCTATTTTCTTAAGATCTTATTTTTTTATCATTCCCACTTTATTTTGTTCCTAGTTTATTTTAATTATTTGACTTTTATTTGTTTTAAAGTGAAATAGAAATTCTCTAAGGCTAAATGGTATTTTATTTGTAATTTTCATGTCATGTTTCCAATTTTTAAACAATTTCTTTAATTATTTTTCTATTTTCTCTAAATTTAATTATTTGTTTCACTTTGAATATGTTTAATAAATTATTTTATTTCAAATTTTTTTTTTATAATGTTTTTAAAATGAATTAAATATTTTTCCAAAGCCAATGATGATTTAATTGTAATTTTTGAACCCTGTTTTGGAATTTTAAGCAATTTCTTTAATTCTTTTTCCATTTTTCTTAAAATTTATTATTTAATTTTATTTTACATTACTTTGTTTCGGTTTTTAAATTTAAATTACAAAAATTTTATTTTGTTTTTATTTAATTAAAAGAAAATGGAAATTTGAAAGGACTTAAGCTTTAAATCTTGTGACTTTTCATTGCCTAGTCTTTTCACTTGCCTTGGCCCTTGGCCTTTCGTTTTCTAGCATAGTCGTACATTTCTTATTGATAATTCACGTGAAAACTTCTCATCCTCCTCAAAACTCACGGCCAAGTTCATTTCTGAAATTATTTGTAAGTTTTTCCAATGGCTTCTTTCCACTTTTTCTCCTCTCTTTCATTGTATTTTGCCTTCCACCTCTTCTAGCTTTGCTTGGCATCTACCACCTTCATCTCCACCAACCACCTCCTCCACCATCTACAGCAGCTACTCCTCCCCTTCCTCTGACTTTAACCAAGCCTTGCCCATCCATGGAGGTTAGCATCGCAAACTTTGCACCAAACCCTTCCAAATTGCCTAACAAAGCTTCATACTTCGTCATTTCCCTTCCTATTCACTTTGGCCACCCCTTAGACACCACCACCAGCTGCTATTTCACCTCTAGACACATCTAACCATCTGCTCCAGATCTGACCTGACCCATTTATGACATGGCCGAGCCTTGTTGTGCCCAAAAAACTCCAACTTTTGCACTTGACCCTTTGTATGCTTCATGTTGTATCTCCTACCATCATCATCTCCATGTTGTTGTGCATATATGATGCATACCCGAGCCTATAACATGGTCATGGCTGAGCCATGTTGACACCTAGGCTGAGCCTAGTGTGGTGTGATCAAACCCATTTGATCAAGTGTCAAGCCATGTTGTCATCGTCAAGCAATTTGTGTTAAAGCTGGGTAATGTTCTTTGTTGATTCAAAATTTCCATTTCGTATCAATTCATATTTTTATTGTATATATATATTTATATTATCTTGTTTATTTGTTGTATACAAGATTAATATCAAGGCTCTCCATCCATTCGAATCAAATCATGCATTTCGTGCCTTTGTAATCGCTCTTGTGTGTGTTGTTTGTCTCTAGATTTGATAAAGGTGAGTCCGTCTCACTCTGACATTTGTACTTATGAAATAGTAAATTGATGGCAAGTGTATAGTAATATAAAATGTTTATGCAAGTTAATGTTGATCATATGATATGCTATGCCATGTAATTACCATATTAAAACTTTTAATTATCACCTGACATCTGATATATGACATTATATTGGGATATTGACATTGTTTATGCATATGTTCACACTGCAAGTTCCCTGTTAGAATAGAATCACTATGGGTGGAAATGATACATACCCGAACAGACTTTAGAATAGGGAAAAATCATTATTGGCTGAAATGATTGGCCTGAGCGATTTTTATTTATTTTTATTTACTTGGGATTGCGGGTTTGAAATGATAGAACCCGGTTTTCTTTTTAAATTGCAGATTGAAATGATACATATCTGTATCACTTGACCTAGGTTAGAAAGTTATATACAGACCCCGCGGTATATTTTTAAATGATTTTTATTAAAATATGTATTTTTAAAAGTATGAAATTTTGATTTTAAAAAATATATTTTATGGTTTTAAGAAAATTAAATATTAAGTCTTGAAATTGTGAATTTAAGTACGTAAATTTGAAGTAATTGTGATTTTTGACTTTAAATTTAATTTTAAAATGTAAATAAACAATGGAAATTAAATTTAAAGTTTTGAAATGATATTTGAAGTAAAATGTCAAGTTTTATTAAATTTATAAGTTAATAAACAGTGAATTTTGACTTAATAAATGAATGGAGTTTTTAAATTGAATATTCGATCTTAATATTTTATTATGTTAAATCATATGTTAAAACGATTTTTAATGTGAAATTTTGAAGTCTAGAAATATGATTTTCAAGTTGTAATAATAAAAATTTGGAGTTTATTATTATTTTTGAAAAGCTAAAAATGAAATCTGAAATTTTATAGCATTTTCAAAATGTTGTAGTCTTTTGACAGCATTTTTTAAATGCTGTTGTTTTGAATCTAACATGGTTTGAAATAACTAAATATCTATTACGGCATTTTATAAATGTTGTTATTCTTGAACTAAACCATTTTGGAAATTATAAGCTACGATAGCACTTTATAAATGCTATCGTTGCTATAATTTGACAATGTTTGAAATGTTATAGATTTTAACACTATTTGAGTTATATTTCAAAGTGTTAAATGATTTAACTTTTGGAAATTTATTAATTGTGAAATTTAAGAAGTTTTGAATATATTTTAATATTTAAATTTGAATTTTCAAGGAATTTAAAGTTGAATTTGAATTTAAATAGGGTTTACTTAGTTATGTGTTAAATGGAATGAAATGTAATGAGGTAAATGAATTTTTGAATGGGATTTTTAATGTAATTTGTAATGATACTTGAAATAATAAATGAACGACTTATTTGATTTAAAAATGATATTTAAATTTGAGTATTTGAATTTGAATTCAAATAATGATCTAATAATGAGGTTTTGAAGGGATCTGATATTTTAATGATTTTGAAATGGTTTGGAAATGATTTGATATTTATTTTAATAAAGAATATGAATGTGGAATAATATTTGATTTTGATTTATTTGATAAAGGAATATTTGAAGTTTATATTTGTATGAAAAGATATTTGGTTTAATTGTAATTTAAGTTTACTTAAATAATGTTGGATTTATGAAATGAATATTTCAAAACTAAATAATAATGAAATTAGGTTTGAGATATGAATATATGGAATTATAAAGTTTAGTTTTGAAAAGTGGGACATTAAAGTTTGGAAATATAATAAAATTGGATTTGAAATTTATAAGATTTGAAATGTTTTTTAGAAAAATAAATTGAATTGAAACTGATGGTTTGAGTTGAATTAAATTGGAAATTTGAAATTTTGGTTTAATGGAATAAATTTGAAAAGTGTAAAGAATTAAAGCATGATTTCAAATGTATGATTTTGAAATGTTATGATTTTCAAAGTGTAATTGTTTCAAGTATTTTTTTGGTTTCAAAAGAGTTATACTTAGAAAGTATTATGATTTTGAAATGAATATGTGTTTTGAAATGTTTTGGTTTCGAAGTATAAACTATTTTGATTGAATAAATAGTTTTGAAATAAAAAAAAGTTTTGGTTTCGAAGTATAAACTATTTTGAAAGGAATATAGTTTGAAATGAAATGATTTGATCTTTTTTCGAAGTATAAACTATTATGAAATGACCACGGCGTTATAATAACGTTTGATTGTTAAAGAGACCGGGATCGGAAGTTGTCATACTCTCTGCCAACTCCGAAAACCACTTTAACAACCGTGTACGTGGTGGAGATTCCAGAATGAAGTAAGATGGTGGCGACGATCTTGAGGTATATTACGTGGACCCAACTCCCGTGAGTTGGCATAAGGTGGCTAAAACAGGAGCGATCTCGGGCCAAGTGATGTCATTCCTCCGATCGGACACATTTCTTCAATACTATACTCTTACTTGTGATTGATTAGATGGCCATCCTCCGATTTTGATATGGGAGTGTGTTCCGAGGTGGGCGTATGTGGCTGCTGTGTTACCACCATCCCGTATGCGTAATTGGTATATCTACCCTGCATTGCCTTGTGTGCCGTTCACCTACCATACCAAGCCTTTACTACGAGTTTGTTTTTCTCCCGTAGCCTGTGGAGTATTTAGGGTAGTCTCCCGATCTAGAGATATGCTGATACTGGATGGACTACTGGGACTATTATGTGTGAAGGGTGATATGGGTAGCCCGGAACGCTATTTAATAGTATGTTTATTTTACTATAGACATTATTATAATAGCGCAATATTACTACATAGTAAATAGATTAACGGATCCTTAAAGGATGGGCGATCCGAAGCATCCTTTATGTTACTGATGCATTTTTGTTACTGTTCACTTGAGTTGATTTACAGTTCATAAGTATTTATGTCCTGACTTGAGTGTATTGTGTTTTTCTTTACGCTCGAGTCAGATTGAGTGAGTTAGCATTCAAGATTCACCTTTGGAGTTGGAGATTTCATTGAAGATCTAGCCATCTATTTTGCTTTCTGTATCCAGTGATTTTAGTGATGTATTCTGGTTTGTACCTGATGTATCCTGTTACTCTTCTGTTGTATCTTATTTAACTTTGATACATCTTATTTTTATTGTGACATCCCGCAAATCCGTACCCCTTGAATCAACATTATGTTATCTCTCTTAACTCAAGTGGCACAGAAAATACAAACCATTTGGGTTTAAGAAGAAGAGATAGAAGAAGAAGAAGCTAAACAATATCAGAATCTCACAGTCGCAGCGAAATAAAATATAATAGTAAATATAGATCTTTACACAAAATGAAAACTATACCAGTTTTATATATCACATCATCAGGGTATCTCATACATCAAATTACCAATCAGACAAATCCATACAATCATAGCAGTGGAATATACGTACAGATAATACGTCTCGGACTCCAGCTCCTCTCCTGCTCCATAGCATCCTGTCCTGAACAAATAATACTCGGTCTGACCCGAGCATTATAATGAAATAACACCCGAGTCAGTCTGGAATACCAGCTGAAAATAATGCATCCAAATTGATTATTAAAGTTTCAAAATTCTTTTGAAAACAAAAGGATCTCATAAGACCACGCCACAAATAAACATGTCGGGTTTTTACCTCACGATAGCTAAAACACTTTTTATAGAAATCCTCTGATATTATAATAGGGTTTATTTACAAGTACTTATAAAATAGCCGAAATTGTTACATCTGTTAAATTCCAGCTACTAGCCACAAAAGTGGGTAATACAAACAAAACTCGTATAAGGCTCGTAGGGAGAATGGATTTCCAACAATGACTAGGCACGGGGGTACCACCTGTCACAGTACGGGGCCTAGATCAATGTACCGAGGACCACGCCTGATCCCCTGCAACACAAGGCCGGACCCATCACTTACTGGACAGTTTCGAATAAGATCACCCCACGGTTGGGATCAGCAACCGCACCACTAAGTCGAAATAAAAAGGGACATCTAGACAGGGATGACCTTACTCTCCAGTGGGGGCTACCCACGAAGCCTTGTTGCATATCCCCTGATTTTCAGTAATTCCCATTTGATGAGGCTTGAGGCTAAGCGTTACCTTTTAGAACGTTTCACTTAGAATGCCCATCGCCCACCTGACGATGTTCTGAAAGCATTCGCCCATACAAGTCCGTCCCGGGTTCGAACGGAACCGAAGGCACTACTCCTACTACATCCATTTTGGAAATATCCTCAGGATTAGTAGCGACTAGCCCTTGCACTTCACTGCTCCATCTTCGACTCCGAACACATTTTTCAAACGAAACGTACAAACCGGATCGAAGTGGTTTTCGAGATAAATCTCGATCCCGGTCTCTTCGAAACGATCAACGCATTTGTCAAATATTGATAGTCGGTGATTTAACTATCAATTCATATTCACAAACATCCATCACACAATAAATAATTCCCACATTATTTATTTGCCTCTAATATCTTACGAGATATATTTCCAAATTTTCAAAGCTCATTCGAACACAATTTCCCAAAATATTTCCTTTATAAGGTAAATCCTTTACCCTTACTTCCCATTGGAAATAACCAAGCTCAAAACATTTAGATTTTAAAGAGTTAAAATACTTTATAGCAAAATATACTTATAAATATATAAATGTACTTCTAGTTATTTACTCAAAAATACAATTTTCAAAATATTTAAAATGACACTATTTATTTCGATATAAACTTGATTTTCAATAAAGGCTAAAATAAACCAAATTTAAAAGTAGAGTTTAAAAGATAATACTAGCCTTTACCAATAACATAAACAAATAAGTTTAAACCCATTTTATTAATTTCTTCTTTAAAGTAACAATTTCTTCAAAATACTCTTTAAACAAATTTAAGCTTTAACCTTTATTTAAATAAAATCTTTTAAAACACTAACTTGGTTTTCCCAAGGAAACACCTTCCCGTTCAAACATATCAAAGAATCCGTCTCACAAATCCAGCCGATTTATTTCAATTCAATTTATTTTTATAACATAAATCCCCAATCTCATGCTTAACTAAATTCCTTCCGAAGTTCAAACAAAATTTCCCATTCCCGGAAATTCATTTTTACAATAAAGGTTTAAAACATTTTTAAATGAAACAATTTGGTGAATTCATCAATGAAAAACCATATTTACAATTTACTTAAATAAAATCCCAATGGAGAAAACGACATTTCAAAATATTCTATTTACATTTAAACTATAAATTTTATATTTGGAAACTTCGTTGCAACATATTTTAATTTCCGGAACATCATCAAATAACCCCATCGTTATTTCAAAACAAATTTACATTTATCGATTGATAAATTTTAGAAATCTATACTTCACATTTATCGATTGATAAATTTTAAACTGTATTTTAAATCCCAATTTTACCAATTTTCATATTTTTTTTCTTTTTCATCCAAACAGATTCCAATTTTTAAATTCCTTTAAATTCTTTATTTATCAATTTCTTGATTTCTTTTTAAAACCAAATTTATTTCCTTTATAGTTAACATTTTGATTTTATAGTTTATCCAACAACATCACAACACAATTTAATTCCAAATTTATCAATCACAATATATAAACATGCATCATTACCAATTATAAAAATAATTACTACATTGTGAGGAATCCAGTTGGATCCCTCCAACCTGTTTTCCCTGCATCGCAAATATTAGCACATCACATATAAAAATATCAATCCAAACTGATATCAACAATTATATTCAACCAATCACACAAATATTTAAATATTAACTATATAAATGAACTAGCATCCAGATGTGTGTGAGAATAACTCACTTTGGGTTTCGGCGAGCGTTCGAAATTTAAATTAAACCGAACGACGTTCGATTTAACACAAATTTCTACTTGCCCGGAATGATTCTCGAACTGCACCATTGCATAGTACGCATCTCTGCGATTCCGGCGCCGCAAATTTTGTCGAAATCTGATTACATATGTAATAGATATGAATTTTATAAGTTTCGATTTGAATTTAAACAAATTTCTTTTTTTTAATTTTATTTTTATAAAACCTTGAATAGATCCTGGTCGCACGATCCACAAGAGGAATCATCGCCGCACCCTAAATCTTCTCCCTCACGCGCATCTACAGGTGAAGTTCGAACCCATTATCAAAGCTAGGGTTTCGAACTGCGACCACCTCGATGAATGCTACGTCGATCGACCTGTGCCTACCTGAAGCTCTCCACCATCTCCACCTTCGACTGGATCCACACGAAACTCGGCCACTTGCTTCGTCATGGAGACGAGCTCGTACGCGCGGCGAACGCGAGTCCCACGTCACTCCAAACCAAATCTTGACCGTTGGATCTGAATCCTGCGTCGATCTCTACGATTTTCATTTAGGAAGTTTTCGCGATTGCTAGATGGATTGATCGCAAATTGGAAGAGAAAGTCGATTATTTTCGGCCATAGAAAAGAAGAAGAACGGCGGCTCTGGAATGAACTAGGGTTTAGTAACGATATATGTATATATTATATTATTTAATATTATTTTAATTAATAAAATTCTCAATTTAACAATTTATGCAAACGATCCCCAAATCACACACACCAATAGGCATTCCTAAGGTTATTTCGCGTTCCGGACATAATGGAACAGGTTTCGTAGGCTAATTCGGTCATATGTGCTAGTTACGGAATTAAACGATAAATTTTAAATTAAAACGATTTCAATGCGTTTCGAGATGCTAGGGTCAAACGACAACTCCGATCGCTACGAAAATTGAAATCCGATAATAACTATCTATTATGGATCCAATGGAACTGGTTTCGTCGAATTCCGAGACTGTGCCCCGGAAGGCTATTTTAACTCGTCTATATAATCGAGCGATTTTCAAAATTGTCAAAAACGCTTAAAATTTCACTTTTAAAACTTTAGTACCTTAATAATAAATCATATAAAATATATAATCACATTACAGATCATTCAGGCTCATTCCGGACCCAAAATCTGATTAATTGCATTTTAATAATATTAAATTCATCTTTAAATTAATATAAAATCCCAAATATTAACTTATCAACTTAAAAATTCATCTAAAATTCCCACCATAATATTTACACTCAAATAACTCAAAATAAATTTTTAAAACCATTCTTATCACTATTTACATCCAGATTTACCCTTTTATCTAAATCCCGAATATTTAATTATATTTTTCCATTATTCAAATTCAACCGGAATTACTATAATTAAAAATTATAGCTTATTTCATTGATTGAACCCGAATCCATCCATTACAAAATCAATTAAGAATAAACATTAACATTTAAAACGAATTAAATGTTCAAATTCAATGTCTTAAAAATCTGGGATGTTACATTCCTCCCCCCTTATAAAAATTTCGTCCTCGAAATTTGCTAAGGTAGAAACTATGCTCAAACTCACTTACTCATCCAATTTGCTTAGTTAAAAGCTTATATTCACTTTCCGAAATCCTTTTGCCCAATCCCACATTCGTTTGTTTTACTTACTCTAAAGCTTTAAATTCTAACGTATTTCAAAATAACTTTCCAAGTTAATAAATTTTTCCAAAAATCCCAAATTTTTTTTAACTCCCAATATTTTCGAAAATATTTGGCAGAGTCTCCCCTGTACGGAGGAGCTTTCACGATATCGCGATACAAACAAATATATATACATCGACCCACAAGGTCGGAAACCAACATATATCACAATATATATATCATTTTCCAATTATATTTGCGTGGGCGTACCTTTTTAACAAATTTTAAAAGCATGCGGCTAATAGTATCGCATATACGCACTTCAACTCTATCGAACGCCTTCCGTACCTGTACTTACTCAACAATCTCATCAGTTTTCAAAGATACGAACATTTTAACAACATTTCCAATATAAATGCAAGCCAAACATATCCATTTCATAATCAAATCAACAATTAGCATGGTTTCATAAGTAAACCATATTTTATAACATGCACAAAGTTTCCTTTTCTAATGCCAAATCCCACTTTATTTCACACAAAGGATTACATACAAGTTTCACTATTTCAATTCATACTCTTTCAAATTGATTCACCAAGCAAATTTCATTTCAATTTGTTACATATGCATTTCTATTATAACTGACTTACATTTATACTCAAATCCATTCATTAATATTTTAGCCCATTCTACTTTCATCCAAACCAACTTCATTTTTATTTCACTTGAATGATTACATATGCCTTACCTGCATTTCTTTATTTTAACTTACATTCCCAATTTGATTTACAATCAAATTTTATCTTAAACTTGAAATATTTGCATTTCTTTTATGATCCGTTTCCATTCATATGCAAAATCACTTAATTAGATTGCATTTATATAATTAATTTAAATCTTTATTTTCTTCTTCAAATCAATTCACTTGCATCCATATACAAACTCTTTGAACTTTATTCCAATCCATTTACAAATTCGAATGCTCTATGTTTACTTATTCAATCCATTTTAAATTTATTTTAGTAACAAAGAGACCATTCAAATTATATCACTCATTTGAATTTATGTATAAATCAAATCATCATTATTATAATCTAATCCCATTATCCATTCACAATTCCAATATTTGTTACCACAAATTTAAATCCCATGCCACTACTGGAGTTTTATTTACTTTCCAAATTTTGACCAACCCATCAAAATTCTATTCATCTCATTACAAATTCCATTAAATTTAATTCAATTTAGTCAATAACCTAATCCATATTAGGTTTTAATTCACTTCCTCAATTCACTCTGAATTCATTTCTAATATGACAATTTTCCAGTTATGTCATTTAGTAAATTTAAATTTTCTACCTTCCTTTTCACTCCTTTAAATAGAATTTAAATTTCTTCCAGCATTATTTATTACACAACTGAAATTTAATTTCAATTTCATTATCAAAACAAATTTCATTTTCCCCATACATAAGTTCAAGACTTATTTGCTGACTTAAGAACATCCACATTTATATTCTCACTTTGCTTCACTACACTTTACATTTCATTTATGGTTAAGTTTTGAATTTGTCACACCATTCAACTCTTTCCATTAATGAATTAAAATTTCACTTCTATCCAAGAATTTAGATTGCTTATTTAAGTCCTTTTCCGTTTTATAATCACAAGTTCAAATTGTAACACTTAATAACTTAAGAATATGAATTTCTTTATGCAATTATAAGCAATTTACCTTTCACCTTTATATCCAATTTTATCCCTCCATAAATAAATTCAAAATTTATTTCCTATTATAAGTTCATTCACATTTTATATTATTCACAACACAACTGAAACTTTGATTTCAATTCATTCCAATAAATTAAATCTGACACAATTCTATTGAATTCCTTTATTTAATTTAAATTTTATTCCAATACTTATTTGCTAACTTAAGTCCATCCACCTTTATTATCTCACATTGCTTCATCACGTTTTACATTTCATTTAGGATTAAGTTTGAATTTACCATACTATTCAACTTTTTCCCATTTGTGATTATAATTCCCTTTTACTTGGGTTTACAATCTGATTTTCTATTCTTAAGTTCACCAACTTATTTATTTGAAAGCACATATTGCTCATTTTAATCCATTTACATTTTATAATCACAATTCCAATTGTCTATATATATGTATCACTTAATTCTTAAAGATACAAATTTTCTTTCACCTTAATCCTTTGCAAATTTTAAATCCACAATTTCAAATTATAAGTATAATACTTAATGCTTGTGGGTATAATTCATTACACCATATCCCACAAATACAAATTCAACTTACATTTTAATTTAATCCAAATCAATTTAATTCTAAGTCCAATTTATTTAACTTATTCCAAGTTAAATTCAAATTTCCTATTCACTTTCATATATTCCATTCACTTCCAATTATTCAAGTTAAATTTTAATTCCAAGATGAAAATTTACATTTCCTTCTTATTAGCATCAACTTTACCAAAATAAGTTCATTAGTTGATGCATTTTACCTTTACACTCCATTTAAATAGAATGTTCCAGAATTTAATTACCCGGTTTTATACCAAAACCATTTTGAAATATATCTAATAATCTACTCATACTTTCCCGGTATATCAAATCAAACTCCCAGATTTCTAAAACAAACAGTTTTCACCAAAGCAATTTCCCTTTTGAAACTTATAAAGTCACTTGTATCGCAAACAAGTCCAGCAAATATCATAATCACTCGCATGGTAGCAATCCATCACTTTAGAAACTCGAAAATGAATTCTAATGATGTGGCCAGCATCATCATGATTATTTTCCAGCGACTGAAGTGAGTTCAATGCTTTCTTACTTTCCCAAATTCTTTTCAAAACAATTTCCATTCAAAAATACTTCCCAAATCAATATTCCAATATTGCCTTCAAAAGCTTTGGAAAACATTTCAACATCCTCACGCTTTCAAATTTCCAAATTCTCTGTTTAAATGCATTTAAAACACCTTTCAAAATTTACGGGGTCAAAATTCTGGTTTAAATCAATTTCAATTTCACTTTTTCTTATTTAAAACATATTTAGTCAATTCTATTTGGTCATAAACCAATTTAATATTTTAAATTCTTATTTGTTATATCATTTCAAATTTTAGATCATATTTCAAGTTCTTATTTGATTATAGTAGGAACAACCAAACAAACAATATATATATAATAATTGAGAAAACCATTTCTTTTATGTAAAAATATAATTTTGGGTAAAATTATTTCATTTACCCATTTTAAACAATACTATGTCGGTTTATCCTGTTTAAGAGTTTAGAAACCCCTATCGATACAGTTGTACTTCCCGTACCGACCAGAATTCATAAACACTCAACCGATAAGTCAACACAGTATAAAAATAATTTTATATGCACTAACAAGTACGCTCTCATATCTATTAATACGCTCAACTCATTATAGAGTACTATTGACTCTGTTTAATGAGTAATTTCCCCCACCAAAGCCTAGGTGGTCGCCAACCTAAGCTCTGATACCAAGTGTGACAGCCCGCAAATCCGTACCCCTTGAATCAACATTATGTTATCTCTGTTAACTCAAGTGGCACAGAAAATACGAACCATTTGGGTTTAAGAAGAAGAGATAGAAGAAGAAGAAGCTAAACAATATCAGAATCTCACAGTCGCAGCGAAATAAAATATAATAATAAATATAGATCTTTACACAAAATGAAAACTATACCAGTTTTATACACCACATCATCAGAGTATCTCATACATCAAATTACCAATCAGACAAATCCATACAATCATAGCAGCGGAATATAGGTACAGATAATACGTCTCGGACTCCAGCTCCTCTCCTGCTCCATAGCATCCTGTTCTGAACAAATAATACTCGGTCTGACCCGAGCATTATAATGAAATAACACCCGAGTCAGTCTGGAATACCAGCTGAAAATAATGCATCCAAATTGATTATTAAATTTTCAAAATCCTTTTGAAAACAAAAGCATCTCATAAGACCACGCCACAAATAAACATGTCGGGTTTTTACCTTACGATAGCTAAAACACTTTTTATAGAAATCCTATGATATTATAATAAGGTCTATTTACAAGTACTTATAAAATAGCCGAAATTGTTACATCTATTAAATTCCAGCTACTAGCCACAAAAGAGGGTAATACAAACAAAACTCGTACAAGCCTCGTAGGGAGAATGGATTTCCAACAATGACTAGGCACTGGGGTACCACCTGTCACAGTAAGGGGCCTAGATCACCGTACCGAGGACCACGCCCGATCCCCTGCAACACAAGGCCGGACCCATCCCTTACTGGACATTTCCGAATAAGATCACCCCGCGGTTGGGATCAGCAACTGCACCACTAAGCCGAAATAAAAAGGGACATCTAGACAGGGATGACCTTACTCTCCAGTGGGGTCTACCCATGAAGCCTTGCTGCATATCCCCTGATTTTCAGTCATTCCCATTTGATGAGGCTTGAGGCTAAGCGTTACCTTTTAGAATGTTTCACTTAGAATGCCCATCGCCCACCTAACGATGTTCCGAAAGCATTCGTCCATACAAGTCCATCCCGGGTTCGAACGGAACCGAAGGCACTACTCCTACTACATCCATTTTGGAAATATCCTCAGGATTAGTAGCGACTAGCCCTTGCACTTCACTGCTCCATCTTCGACTCCGAACACGTTTTTCAAACGAAACGTACAAACCGGATCGAAGTGGTTTTCGAGATAAATCTCGATCCCGGTCTCTTCGAAACGATCAACGCATTTGTCCAATATTGATAGTCGGTGATTTAACTATCAATTCATATTCACAAACATCCATCACACAATAAATAATTCCCACATTATTTATTTGCCTCTAATATCTTACGAGATATATTTGATACCAAGTGTAACAGCCCGCAAATCCGTACCCCTTGAATCAACATTATGTTATCTCTGTTAACTCAAGTGGCACAGAAAATACGAACCATTTGGGTTTAAGAAGAAGAGATAGAAGAAGAAGAAGAAGCTAAACAATATCAGAATCTCACAGTCGCAGCGAAATAAAATATAATAGTAAATATAGATCTTTACATAAAATGAAAACTATACCAGTTTTATACATCACATCATCAGAGTATCTCATACATCAAATTACCAATCAGACAAATCCATACAATCATAGCAGCGGAATATAGGTACAGATAATACATCTCGGACTCCAGCTCCTCTCCTGCTCCATAGCATTCTGTCCTGAACAAATAATACTCGGTCTGACCCGAGCATTATAGTGAAATAACACCCGAGTCAGTCTGGAATACCAGCTGAAAATAATGCATCCAAATTGATTATTAAAGTTTCAAAATCCTTTTGAAAACAAAAGCATCTCGTAAGACCACGCCACAAATAAACATGTCGGGTTTTTACCTTACGATAGCTAAAACACTTTTTATAGAAATCCTCTGATATTATAATAGGGTCTATTTACAAGTACTTATAAAATAACCGAAATTTTTACATCTATTAAATTCCAGCAACTAGCCACAAAAGTGGGTAATACAAAAAAAACTCGTACAAGGCTCGTAGGGAGAATGGATTTCCAACAATGACTAGGCACTGGGGTACCACCTGTCACAGTACAGGGCCTAGATCACCGTACCGAGGACCACGCCCGATCCCCTGCAACACAAGGCCGGACCCATCCCTTACTGGAAAGTTTCGAATAAGATCACCCCGCGGTTGGGATCAGCAACCGCACCACTAAGCCGAAATAAAAAGGGACATCTAGACAAGGATGACCTTACTCTCCAGTGGGGGCTACCCACGAAGCCTTGCTGCATATCCCCTGATTTTCAGTCATTCCCATTTTATGAGGCTTGAGGCTAAGCGTTACCTTTTAGAACGTTTCACTTAGAATGCCCATCGCCCACCTGACGATGTTTCGAAAGCATTCATCCATACAAGTCCGTCCCGGGTTCGAACGGAACCGAAGGCACTACTCCTACTACATCCATTTTGGAAATATCCTCAGGATTAGTAGCGACTAGCCCTTGCACTCCACTGCTCCATCTTCGACTCCGAACACGTTTTTCAAACAAAACGTACAAACCGGATCGAAGTGGTTTTCGAGATAAATCTCGATCCCGGTCTCTTCGAAACGATCAACGCATTTGTCCAATATTGATAGTCGGTGATTTAACTATCAATTCATATTCACAAACATCCATCACACAATAAATAATTCCCACATTATTTATTTGCCTCTAATATCTTACGAGATATATTTCCAAATTTTCAAAGCTCATTTGAACACAATTTCCCAAAATATTTCCTTTATAAGGTAAATCCTTTACCCTTATTTCCCATTGGAAATAACCAAGCTCAAAACATTTAGATTTTTAAAGAGTTAAAATACTTTATAGCAAAATATACTTATAAATATATAAATGTACTTCTAGTTATTTACTCAAAAATACAATTTTCAAAATATTTAAAATGACACTATTTATTTCGATATAAACTTGATTTTCAATAAAGGCTAAAATAAACCAAATATAAAAGTAGAGTTTAAAAGGTAATACTAGCCTTTACCAATAACATAAACAAATAAGTTTAAACCCATTTTATTAATTTCTTATTTAAAGTAACAATTTCTTAAAAATACTCTTGAAACAAATTTAAGCTTTAACCTTTATTTAAATAAAATCTTTTAAAACACTAACTTGGTTTTCCCAGGGAAACACCTTCCCATTCAAACATCTCAAAGAATCCGTCTCACAAATCCAGCTGATTTATTTCAATTCAATTTATTTTTATAACATAAATCCCCAATCTCATGCTTAACTAAATTCCCTCCGAAGTTCAAACACAATTTCCCATTCCTGGAAATTCATTTTTACAATATAGGTTTAAAACATTTTTAAATGAAACAATTTGGAGAATTCTTCAATGAAAAACCATATTTACAATTTACTTAAATAAAATCCCAATAGAGAAAACGACATTTTAAAATATTATATTTACATTTAAAACTGTAAATTTTATATTTGGAAACTTCGTTGCAACATATTTTAATTTCCCGGAACATCATCAAATAACCCCATCGTTATTTCAAAACAAATTTACATTTATCGATTGATAAATTTTAGAAATCTATACTTCACATTTATCGATTGATAAATTTTCCACTGTATTTTAAATCCCAATTTTACCAATTTACATATTTTTTTCTTTTTCATCCAAACAGATTCCAATTTTTATATTCCTTTGAATTCTCTATTTATCAATTTCTTGATTTCTTTTTAAAACCCAATTTATTCCTGTGACGCCCCACCTCTATACCCACGCTAGCCAAGGACACTACGGGGTAATGCCGTCAACTAGCATGGAGAATAAGGCTGTTGAGGAGCGACCATCCGTCTAATTGCTTTGTGCGAGCGCCGATATGTCAGATAGAATAACATGCAATTAATTTCGAGAGGAAACCCGACACACCGATACAAACTCAAAGCTACTACACAGTGGCTATAATATCTTCGGAAACAAATATAGAAATATTGCATAACATAAATCAGTCACAGATAATTCATATCACAAGAGCGGAAGAAGATATGAATACATAACTAACACAAGAAAGTGTACATCAATGTAGTGGTCAAAAAGATCCACAATAATACAAAAGAATAGCAACACGTGCTATTCAAATGAATACAACTATGAGTTTATATCTCAAGTGTATACAACAAAAACTGCTAATCTAAATAGTTAGCCAAAAGTCAGAGTAGCAAATCCCGGGAAGAAATCAAGCAGAAGCACCTGTAACATCTCGGTCTGACCCGAGTATTGTTTAAGAAAATAATAAACTGATCAGTCTAGCTATAAATATCAGATGACATAGTATAAAATAAAAGATATGGCATAAACATAAAATGTCCATACTGACATACTACTATAAGTATGCAAATGATGATCAACGGAAGATCAATCAATAAGAGATAAATCAATATCACAAGAATCTTCTCAAAGATCCAAAGAGGGCATCATACCCTAAACTTGTACTCATAAAAAGTCAATGACATAAATTCCAGAAATCAACACAAGAAATCCACAAATCACAGAAAAAGAGAAAGAGGCCTATCACATGACAGTCCGAAGACCATGGGGAGCTACCCCATATGTGTGAGTCGAAATCACACAGATGAGGTCTAGGCTAACCAAAAAGCAAAAAGGTATGTGTGAGTGGAATCACACAAATGGTGTCTATCCCAACCTCGCAACAAAAAGATATGTGTGAGTCGGAATCACACAGATGAGGTCTAGGCTAACCAAAAAGCAAAAAGGTATGTGTGAGTGGAATCACACAAATGGTGTCTAGCCTAACCTTGCAACAAAAAGGAATGTGTGAGTGGAATCACACAAATGGTGTCTAGACTAACCTTGCGGACAAAGAGATATGTGTGAGTTGGAATCACACCCATGAGGTCTAGTCTAACCTTGCAAACAAAGAGACATCGCACAATTGCTAGTCTAAATCATAAAATTATCATCATGATCAAAGAGAAGTGTCAATTACAGTAAGCTAGTAAATATATGAGCTTAGATTCATGTCCCATAACCACTAGCTTAACTTAAATATTTACGAACAAATTGTTGATCTCCACTAGAAAATTGTCACAAAAAGGTTCAATCGAACAAGTCCAAGAGTTAACCGACGAAGCAAACGCAAGCGTTTCATACCACTTGTTTTACTAAGCCGTTTGATTCAATTTCTCATATGAGTGAGGTAACGGTTTGTATATACTAGTAGATTGGAAAACGGTTTAAGAAAAGAGCTTTGTTACTGAAAATAGAGTTGAAATCATTTTGTTGAAAGAGTTTTGATATTTACTACTAGTATTGAAACCTTCATTTTTAAAGTGACAAATCATAGAAGTGATTGTAGAAACAATCAATCATAAAAATTCACATTCGAAGACGTGAATAAAATCCAAAGAAACCGATAAAGAATCCATCGAAATAGATATTCAAAAATCCATAAAATCGACCGAGAAGCCCAAGATAGTTTGTCTCGAAGAATGGTCAACTCAGCATCTCAACAAAGCAAGTTTTATTGAACGTTTTTCAGATAAAATCCCCAATGGAGGGGGGGTGGCGACCCCCCAAGGTGGGGGTGCGGGGGCAACACCCCCGCTACGGGGTTCGACCTGCCCGGTCAGGTCGCGGGGGTCCAGGGGGCAGCGCCCCCGGCGGGGAGCGGGGCAGCGCCTCGCCCAAAACGGTACGACCTAGCGAAGACCTAAGGGAGGATAGGATCGAGCGACCTAGTCGTTCCGACTTAGGGTACACGCGACCTAAGGGAAACTCGCGACCTAACATGGCCAAGCTAAGGTGCGGTGCGACTCAACCAGGTAAGCGACCTAAGGGAGGCGAGCGACCTAAGGAACTCGCGGGTTAGAAGAGGCGAGCGACCTACGAGTTAAAGACACAGCCGAGAACGTGAACGTGCTACGACCTAACGACCTAGGCCAAGCGACCTAAATGTTGCACGACCGAGTGGTCTTGCGACCTAAAGTGTGAACGGGCTGAGCGACTTAGGGGTCAAGCGACCTAACAGGGTTCGCGACCTAAAGAGTTACGACCTAAAGAGTTACGACCTAAAGGTCGAGCGACTTAAGGGTCAAGCGACCTAAAGGGGTTCGCGACCTAAAGAGTTACGACCTAAAGGTCGAGCGACTTAAGGGGTTAAGACCAAGCAACGTACCAATGCGATAGGGCAAGTGACCTAAGGTCTAAAACAAGATCGTGCGACCTAACTTTGCCACGACCTAACAAAGAACAGGCCGAGCAATTATACAAAGATCAGGGCGAGCGACCTACGACCTAGCGACCCACGACCTACGACCTACGACCTAGCGGCCCACGACCTATGACCTATGACCTAATTCTGAAGTGGCATTTCGTGGCAGTGCGACCTAAGTGCAGGAAATCTCCAAAAACACTAAAAAATTGGAGTTTTTGCCAATCCAATCCAAACCAAATGCAAATGTACATGCTAAAGTGATGTGGAATCATTCCCAACAGTCCAATATAGTTATAAAGTAGAATTGTGAGATAAAAATCTCACCTTTTCACCAAATTTATGAAGAAAGAGCTTGAAGGCAATGGAGAAGCAACCACAAGCTTGAATCAATGTCTTCTTCTTGAATTTGGAGTTGAATGACGAATTGCAATTGAATTTTTTGAGCTTTGGAGTTTTTAATTTCCCATTCCCTCCTCTTATTTTGATAAAGCTTGAATGAAAAAGCAAATAGAATGAAGTTATGAAGAGAAGGGGTGAAGGTTGGGTCTAAATAGGCTAAAAGCCCAAACTAAAGCCCAAAGCGAAAAGTAGCGAAATTCCATTAACTCCAAACATATCAAAGCTTATACTCAAAAAAATTACAAACGTCATTTTGAACAAAATGGAAGTGGTCTCGAGTCCTGATTTGATCGTATGCAAAAAGTAGCTTTTTGGACCAAAATCCGATTAACGATAAAATATTTAAATAAAATATTTAAATATAAAATCGATAAATATGCGGGTTGTTACAATTTCCTTTATAGTTAACATTCTGAGTTTATAGTTTATCCAAAAACATCACAACACAATTTAATTCCAAATTTATCAATCACAATATATAAACAGGCATCATTACCAATTATAAAAATAATTACTACATTGTGAGGAATCTAGTTGGATCCCTCCAACCTGTTTTCCCTGCATCACAAATATTAGCACATCACATATAAAAATATCAATCCAAACTGACATCAACAATTATATTCAACTAATCACACAGATATTTAAATATTAACTATTTAAATGAACTAGCATCCAGATGTGAGTGAGAATAACTCACTTTGGGTTTCGGCGAGCGTTCGAAATTTAAATTAAACCGAACGACGTTCGATTTAACTCAGATTTCTACTTGCCCGGAATGATTCTCAAACTACACCATTGCATAGTACGCATCTCTGCGATACCGGCGCCGTAAATTTCGTCGAAACCTGATTACATATGTAATAGATATGAATTTTATAAGTTTCGATTTGAATTTAAACAAATTTCTTTTTTTTATTTTATTTTTATAAAACCTTGAATAGATCCTGGACGCACGATCCACAAGAGGAATCACGGCCTCACCCTAAATCTTCTCCCTCACGCGCATGTACAGGTGAAGTTCGAACCTATTATCAAAGCTAGGGTTTCGAACTGCGACCACCTCGATGAATGCTACGTCGATCGGCCTGTGCCAACCTGAAGCTCTCCACCATCTCCACCTTCAACTGGATCCACACGAAACTTGGCCACCTCCTTCGTCATGGAGACGAGCTCATACGCGCGGCGAACGCGAGTCCCACGGCACCACCACGTCACTCCAAACCAATTCTTGACCGTTGGATCTGAAGCCTGCGTCGATCTCTACGATTTTCATTTAGGAAGTTTTCGCGATTGCTGGACGGATTGATCGCAAATTGGAAGAGGAAGTCGTTTATTTTCGGCCATAGAAAAGAAGAAGAATGGCGGCTCTGGATTGAACTAGGGTTTAGTAACGATATATGTATATATTATATTATTTAATATTATTTTAATTAATAAATTTCTCAATTTAACAATTTATGCAAACGACCCCCAAAATAACACGCACCAATAGGCATTCCTAAGGTTATTCCGCATTTCGGACACAATGGAACAGGTTTCGGTGGCTAATTCGGTCATATGTGCGAGTTACGGAATTAAACGATAAATTTTAAATTAAACCGATTAAAACGATTTTGATTCGTTTCGAGCTGCCAGGGTCAAATGACAGCTTCGATCGCTAATCTGATAATAACTAACTATTACGGATCCAATGGAACTGGTTTCGTCGAATTCCGAGACTGTGCCCCGGAAGGCTATTTTAACTCGTCTATATAATCGAGCGATTTTCAAAATTGTCAAAAACGCTTAAAATTTCACTTTTAAAATTTTAGTACCTTAATAATAAATCATATAAAATATATAATCATATTACAAATCATTCAAGCTCATTCCGGATCCAAAATCTGATTAATTGCATTTTAATAATATTAAATTCATCTTTAAATTAATATAAAATCCCAAATATTAACTTATCAACTTAAAAATTCATCTAAAATTCCCACCATACTATTTACACTCAAATAACTCAAAATAAATTTTTAAAACCATTCTTATCACTATTTACATCCAGATTTACACTTTTATCTAAATCCCGAATATTTAATTATATTTTTCCATTATTCAAATTCAACCGGAATTACTGTAATTAAAAATTATAGCTTATTTCATTGATTGAACCCGAATCCATCCATTACAAAATCAATTAAGAATCCACATTAACATTTAAAACGAATTAAATGTTCAAATTCAATGGCTTAAAAATCCGGGATGTTACATTTATATAATAGCTTCATGAACTACTATCTCTTTTAATTCCGCTGCATTATTATTTACTCTGTGATCTGTGATTATTATTTACTGTATGTTCTTAGATTTGCCAAATTTTATTTACAATGCGGTATTTTGAGCAATTCATGTCCGACATGTGCGGATGTGAATGGTTGAAAATACATGGTTGTTACAGTTCGTATCAGAGGTTTGGTAGCTCTAGGAAAAACTCATTATATAGGGTAATTGTATTTACAGAATCACTTTCATCCAAACTTGAATCTCTTCCTCTTTGATTCAAATTTCATTTGAACTTTGGAACGTTCCATGTGGTTTCAAAATTCATTCGTGTCCCTCACTATGCATCTCCTTTTGATTCTAGAATATCCCATAACTCCACTTCTAATGATCTTTATAGTGAATTGGCGGTCCTGCCAATCTCAAAGAATTCATTTGTAAAGGGGGAAACTCCTTTACAATTAGCATCGATTCACCATGAGATTTATATCTATCCTTGGTTTAGATGCTAATATCTTTTGTTTTTCCAAACTCTATCTATTGAGATCGAATGTTGATTTACCCTAGAAAATCCACATCGATCTTATTCTTTAAGTCATGGTTGACCCGATTAAGGTTGCCCGCGATTTATTTAAGCTTATCCACCTCCCTATTCTGTTATTCAACCATCTTGTCTTTTGTTTCCAATCTATATTCCAAACATTTTGAATTATACTTGTAAATCAATATTAATGTTTTGTTTTATATTGTGTTGTTTTAGTTGCTGATGCTGATTTGGTTTCCAATTGATTCGTCTGATCAACACTATCGATAGGATTTCTAAAACACTTTGACAGAACAAACTGACACAATATTATTTTAAAAAGTTGGTTAATGAAATATATTTTGATATAAGTAAATTTATGGAGCTTAATAAATTGATTTAAATTAATCATTTAAAATGATAATACTTGATTTATCATTTATTATTCTATAAATGAATTTATAAATAGCTGTTTATAAATTGATTTAGGGAACTGAAATGAGTTTAAAACAAGAAATTTGAGAATTTAATTTCCGATGGTTTCAAACCTTGTGTTTAAAGTTTTAAAATGGGTACATTATTTAAAGTATTTTCTAATAGAAATTTGTTTCCAAGAAATTTTAAAGTTTAAAATTAGTGCTCTTCTCTTGTCGCTGGAAAATAACTTCGGTGATGACCGCGGCATCATCGACGTTCATTTTCGAGTTTTAAAGTGAAGAGACTGTTCTGTAGTCTCGCTACAGTTTTGTTTTGGGAAATATAGTTAATTTGAATTTCTAAAATAAGACTGGATTTATAAAATATGCTGATATATGATTTAAATTTGAATGGATATTTATATATATAGTATATGTGCATTTAGTTATCTCTAAATAGTTTGGAATTTATTGGAAATTTAGTTCCTAAATTTTATCTTGAAGGATAATTTTAAGTATAATTTCAAGATTTGGATAAATATTCAAGTTTGAAATGATTGAATTGGAAAGTTTTATTTGTATAATACACAATTTCATTCCAATATAACTTACCAAAATTTTAGAAGTTGAATATGCAATTGGATAATATACAATATAAAAAGAGTTTGTAAATGAAATTTGAGTAGTTATAATACATGTTATACACTTAAATTTTAGTTATAAAAAGATTAACAGTGGTAAATAAAGAAAAAGGGTAATGGAATAATTTACAATATAAAATGATGTTAAAGGAACTAAGAATAAATTAAAGCAGTTATAATAAGTGTAAGTATATTTAACATAGGTGATAAAATATATTGAGAGGAATAAATTTAATTATAATTAGGGATAAAGAAGAATTATTTTATTGAGTACATTATGAGTATATAAATGATTTTTCAAATCCATAATTTTAGAGATTGTTTATTTAAGATAATTTGATGATAAGATAATGAAATTAGAGATGGTTAAGATTTATTTAACTTATGTAAAAATTTAATTTTCAATTTAAGTTGAAATTTTCGTGGTTCCAAACTTACGATCTTATTTTATTTTTCAAACTATCTTCTGATTGTCCTTATTTTCCTTATCTTGCTACCGAATGGGGAAGCTACTACTTATACCAGTCTGTTTAGAAATCTCTCGTAATCTTTGAAAATATTTGGTACTCATCTTGAATCTGAGCACTGCTTGCCGTCCCCAGACTGTCGGCCAAGCGAAAAGGGTGAATCAGATTCTAGAAGATCTTTTTCGTGCTTGTGTTCTTGATTCTGGAGGATGTTGGGAAGATCATCTCCACCTTGTTAAACTTACCTATAACAACTGTTATCAGGTATAAATTTCAATCTTCTTGCCATCTTGTCTTAATCCTATTTCATTCTATCTTTTTTTTCCCCTACCTCATTCCTTTTCGGGGACGAAAAGTTTTGAGTGGGGGAGAGTGTAACAACCCTGTATTTTCTGATTGTTTTAATTCTTTATTTTAATTATTATAATTGAATTCTTGATTTAAAAACTTTAATTTTATCTATTAAAATGAATAATTTTGTTATTATAAATATAAATTTTGATTTTAATGTAAATTATAATTTCAAACATGTATAAATTGAATATTTTCCAAAAAAGTGAATTTTGGTCAAAATGGTCAAACTTTGACCTTTAAATTTAAAATTTGAAAGTTTGAAAATTTTGAATTTTATCTTTTATTATGAAAATAAATAAAATTTTAAGAGCACTGCTTTTCGTTTCGTTGAAATCTGATTTATAATGTGAAGGTTATGCCTTTTTAACTATTGTGTGAAATTTTGCTGTATTTAACAAAATTGTTTATTTTAAATTATACAAATAATATTTTATTTGGTCAAGTAATGTTCTAATTTATGTTTATATGGATAAAATAACATGTTATGTATATATTTTGGTTTTAAAACATTTTTAAAAGTGTAATTGACATTTTACAGTGTCAGTTGTATTTTGTTTACCATTTCTAATTCCAGCTTCAATTAATTTTAAAAAAAAATTCTTTATTTATTTTTCTATTTTCTTAAGATCTTATTTTTTTATCATTCCCACTTTATTTTTTTCCTCATTTATTTTAATTATTTGACTTTTATTTGTTTTAAAGTGAAATAGAAATTCTCTAAGGCTAAATGGTATTTTATTTGTAATTTTCATGTCGTGTTTCTAATTTTTAAACAATTTCTTTAATTATTTTTCTATTTTATCTAAATTTAATTATTTGTTTCACTTTGAATATGTTTAATAAATTATTTTATTTCAAAATTTGGCTTTAGAATATTTTAAAATGAATTAAATATTTTTCCAAAGCCAATGATGATTTAATTGTAACTTTTGAACCCTGTTTTGGAATTTTAAGCAATTTCTTTAATTCTTTTTCCATTTTCTTTAAAATTTATTATTTATTTTTATTTTATATTACTTTGTTTCGGTTTTTAAAGTTACATTACTGAAATTTTATTTTGTTTTTATTTAATTAAAAGAAAGTGGAAATTTGAAAGGACTTAAGCTTTAAATCTTGTGACTTTTCATTGCCTAGTCTTTTCACTTGCCTTGGCCTTTCATTTTCTAGCATAGCCATACATTTCTTATTGATAATTCACGTGAAAACTTCTCATCCTCCTCACAACTCATGGCCAAGTTCATTTCTGACATTATTTTCAAGTTTTTCCAATGGCTTCTTTCCACTTTTTCTCCTCTCTTTCATTGTATTTTGCCTTCCTCCTCTTCTAGCTTTGCTTGGCATCTACCACCTTCATCTCCACCAACGACCTCCTCCACCATCTACAGCAGCTACTCCTCCCCCTCCTCTGACTTTAACCAAGCCTTGCCCATCCATGAAGGTTAGCATCGCAAACTTTGCACCAAACCCTTCCAAATTGCCTAACCAAGCTTCATACTTCGCCATTTCCCTTCCTATTCACTTTGGCCACCCCTTAGAAACCACCACCAGCTACTACTTCACCTCTGGCCACCTCTAACCATCAGCTCCAGATCTGACCTGACCCATTTATGACATGGCCGAGCCTTGTTATGCCCAAAAAACTCCAACTTTTGCACTTGACCCTTTGTATGCTTCATGTTGTATCTCCTACCATCATCATCTCCATGTTATTGTGCATATATGACGTGTGATGCCCCACCTCTATGCTCACAATAACAAAGAGTATTAAATTAAATATTGTCTGTTATCACGAAGAATAAGGCTGGATAGGAGCGGCCATCCGTAGTTAGGCCTTACACTGGTATTGGTTACCTCGATAGGAGTGGTATATATTTTTAATTTTCATCTCTTATTTACTCCCATTGACAAATCCAATTCTAGTATAAAACGAACTACGATGGTTCATAACAGTTTAGGACAATATATATAATAATAATACACATAATATAAATGCGGAACACAGATAAAACAAAAATGTCTCATATATATAATAACTGATGTCAGTTACAATACATGTGATACAATACATATGATACAACTACAACTGTCGACTCAGGAAGTTATATACACAAGTACATTATCGTGAATAATATACATGAATATACAACATCTTATACAGTGACAACATCTACTCCAAATGATATAAAGAAACTTCATAGCTCTAGCAGCAACCCAAAGCAAGATATCTACAACCTGTAATAACTCGGTCTGACCCGAGTATTACATTCAAAAGAAAATAATACACGGGTCAGTCTAATTCAAACTCCGTTATTAATGAACTGAAGCAATAATAATCAAATATCAAAAAATCCCGTCTATCCAACCCTTTAAGAAGAGGATCGGATAACGGTAGATATAACACGTAATAGTGTTAAACAACAAATCAACAAATTCAAATTATCGACTGAGATAAATGAAAAGATTACCAATGAAGGTAATTTAGAAAAACAACAGAATTGCCTAAACGGCAATTAACGACAAAATCTAATTATTAAATAAACAAATAGAAACTCATAATCTAATTATCAAATAGATAATTAGACAACAACAAAATGTTTAAATTAAAACAAGTCAAAACACCATTCAAATCATTGAAATATCCATTTAAATGCCAACTCGGGTAGGGTTGCAGTACACGCACGCGTGTACTGCCTCGCCACTACAACATGCATTACACAAAAGATCAACACATCAAAAACAAAAGAAATACCAATAAAATCAATACCGTGTGGCTGCAGTTCACGCTTGCGTGCACTGCCTTGCCACTACAGTGATGATGTACACAATAAAAATTCACAAACGAACACAAGGTCAAACCCAAGCGTTTAAGCTGGATTCAACACGAGTGTAGTCAGAAAACAATCCATTTGCATCAATGCAATGCAAAACAACAAGGGCAACTGCAACCAAAAACTGCAGCCACCACAAGGTCACAAGTGTACAACCATTCGAGTCAGGTAGCACAAAGAATGGTCAGAAACAAATATGAAGACCAAAAGTGTACAACCATTCCAGTCAGGTAGCACAAAGAATGGCCAAACTTATATGCAATTAAACAGTGCAGTGATGAAAATGCAGCGATATGCAGCAGTTCAAGTTCCAAAATGTCAAGTGAAATAAACTGCATCAAAGAAATGACAAGAATACTGCATGCTACAGGCTAGCTCGAGTGAAAATGGAGATGCAAAGCAAACTGCATCGGAGAATGATATGAACAATGCATGCTACAGGCTAGCTCGAGTGCAAATGAATGCAACTACCAAATGCAGACTAACTTATATTATACAATGAAACCAGAAGTATACATGAAGGCTACACTGCCATAGGTTGGGGAAGAAAGCATAAGCACCAGCAATGAAGAACCAATTAATGCAAGACATACAAACAACAAAATGCATCAATGAACTCAACAGTGAAGTAAATTGGTCGAAACAAAGGAGCTCGAGCACAAGACAACAAAATGAACAAATATATTTACATATATAGTGATGAACAAATGGGACAACAGTAACTCGAGTACATCATGCAAATGAATTCAACAGTGAATCAAACTAAATCAGGCCAGAAGTTTAAGTCAGAGAACTGGAGTGAATGCAAGACAGTGATCGAGTGAATCAAACCAGTTTTACACATGAATGAACACATGAGCAAGAAACAATAACCAGACCAGAAACAAGCTCAACATGAAGAGCAATGTCGAGTGCACAAGTGAAACAATTTGCTACAGGTCAATGAAAATATCAAATATCAATGCCTGAGCCAAGAAACAAAATTCAAAACAAAGTCAACAGCAGTATAATCAGACATGGAGCCGAGGTGAACAATGTCAGTGTCGAAGTAAACAAGTCAAAGCAGAGTTCGACAATGTCAAGTTAAATGTCAACTCGAAATATTTTCACAAATCAAGTTAAAGCCTTGGCAACCTAGAAATCGACCCAAGTCAGCAAAAATCATGGAACGACAAGTTGAAATCGAACCAGTCAGGTATGCTATAGAGGTACTCAAAGCAGCAGTTTTCAAGCGTCTAAAGTCAACAACGTGCCAGTAAAAATCAAAGTGGTGATGACAAAGAAAAGAAATTCACGGAGCAGCCTTATCAAGCCGCAAGTCAGGAAAAATGAAATCGAACCATTCAAGGCCGAAACAATCTCCATCATCGAAGCCAACAACCAATTGATACCAACAAAGTCAAATAACTTTCGAACTAGGATAAAGGAGATTTTTAAAGTATTTAATAGATGTAACAAATTCGACAGACATCATCAGAAAATTCACGAATCAAACGCCAAAAATCAAACCTTGTCAAGTAAGGGAATCAACCAAATCAGTGAAGTCCGCAATCCAAGTAAACAAAATTGGAACAAATCGGAATTCAACGAGTCTCGAACTAGATGTGAGTGAAGCAATCACTCACCTTAGTCGAATCGAATAGGAGCAACCACGAGCGAGATGAAGGCATCATCGATCCACAGCAAGAAGTCGGCGCCTTCGAATTGAACGATCCCTAATTTCGAACGAACGGGGGGAGAACGAGGCGGCCACCATTTTTATTTTCTTTCGATTGTTTTGATTAGGTTTTTCGAATGAGAAGGGTAAAAGGGGAACAGTTCTTATCTCGAGATAACACGGCAACAAAGAAAAACCATGGGCCGAGATTAAATTTAGAGCCCACAAGCTCTTAACAAAATTTTTGAAAAGAATTTCAACTCAATTTAAAAACTTCAATTAGCACTTAGCAACAATATTAATCGTCTAATGACGATAATAAAATAAATGCGAAATCCTGGGTTGTTACATGATGCATACCCGAGCCTATAACATGGTCATGGCTGAGCCATGTTGACACCTAGGCTGAGCCTAGTGTGGTGTGATCAAGCCCATTTTATCAAGTGTCAAGCCATGTTGTCATCGTCAAGCAATTCGTGTTAAAGCTGGGTAATGTTCTTTATTGATTCAAATTTTCCATTTCGTTTCAATTCATATTTTATTGTATATATATATTTATATTATCTTGCTTATTTGTTGTATACAAGATTAATATCAAGGCTCTCCATCCATTCGAATCAAATCGTACGTGTCGTGCCTTTGGAATCACTCTTGTGTGTGTTGTTTGTCTCTAGATTTGATAAAGGTGAGTCCGTCTCACTCTGACATTTATACTTATGAAATAGTAAATTGATAGCAAGTGTATAGTAATATAAAATGTTTATGCAAGTTAATGTTGATCATATGATATGCTATGCCATGTTATTACCATGTTAAAACTGTTAATTATCACCTGACATCTGATATATGACATTATATTGGGATATTTACATTGTTTATATTGTTTATGCATATGCTCACACTGCAAGTTCCCTGTTAGAATAGAATCACTATGGGTTGAAATGATACATACCCGAACGGACTTTAGAATAAGGAAAAATTGTTATGGGCTGAAATGATAGGCCTGAGCAATTTTTATTTATTTTTATTTACTTTGTATTGCCGGTTTGAAATGATAGAACCCGATTTTCTTTTTAAATTGCAGATTGAAATGATACATATCTGTATCACTTGACCTAGGTTAGAAAATTATATACAGACCCCGTGGTATATTTTTAAATAATTTTTATTAAAATATGTATTTTTAAAAGTATGAAATTTATATTTAAAAATATATATTTAATGGTTTTAAGAAAATTAAATATTAAGTCTTGAAATTGTGAATTTAAGTACGCAAATTTGAAGTAATTATGATTTTTGACTTTAAATTTTATTTTAAAATGTAAATAAATAATGGAAATTGAATTTAAAGTTTTGAAATGATATTTGAAGTAAAATGTTAAGTTTTATTAAATTTATAATTTAATAAACAGTGAATTTTGACTTAATAAATGAATGGAGTTTTTAAATTGAATATTTGATCATAAAATTTTATTGTGTTAAATCATATGTTAAAACTATTTTAAATGTGAAATTTTAAAGTCTAGAAATATGATTTTCAAGTTATAATAATAAAAATTTGGAGTTTTATTATTATTTTTGGAAAGCTAAAAATGAAATCTGGAATTTTATAGGATTTTCAAAATGTTGTAGTCTTTTGACAGCATTTTTAAATGCTGTTGTTTTGAATCTAACAAGGTTTGAAATAACTGAATATCTATTACGGCATTTTGTAAATGCTGTTATTCTTGAACTAAACCATTTTGGAAACTATAAGCTACGATAGCACTTTATAAATGCTGTCATTGCTATAATTTGACAATGTTTGAAATGTTATAAATTTTAACACTATTTGAGTTATATTTTAAAGTGTTAAATGATTTAACTTTTGGACATTTATTATGTTACAACCCGCATATTTAACGATTTTATATTTAAATGTTTTATTTAAATATAGCGTCGTTAGTCGGATTTTGGGTCCGAAATGTTACTTTTTGCAAATGGCCGAATTGGGACTCGAAACCATTTCCATTGATTCCAAAATGGCGTTTGCGATCTTTTTGAGTGTAAGCTTTGATATGTTTGGAGTAAGTCGAATTTTTCTATTTGCTAAGTGGGCTTTGGGTTTGGGTTTCACCCAAACTGTTCTATTAACCTCAACTCAGCCCTTCTCTCCTTCCATTCACTTATTCATTTCATAAAAGCTTAAGCAAAAACTAAAATGGGGGAAGAGAAAGGAAATTAGAAACTCCTAGCCCTAAATCCATTTGCAAACTACAAATTCTTGCTCCAAAAATCAAAGAGAAGCCATTGGTGAGCTCCTCTTTATCTTCTCCAACTCTTTCTCCTTCAATTTCATAAAGTTTTCCTAAACCTAACTTAGGAAATACTTGTTTGTTCTTAGATTGAAGCTCGTTGGGTTGATGTAGTGTTTGGTTGGTCTTCTCCTTGCAAATTGAACTCCTTCTTCTTTGTTTTGGGTTAAAGGTGAGTTTTGAACTCACATCTACTTCTTTTGATATCATTGATGTTAGGAATGAATTCCTAACACTTGTTCATATGCTTTTGCTTTCGATTTGGATTGTTTTGGTGAAATTGCCAAATTATGATTTTCGAAGCCAAATCTATGTAAAACCCTATATGGTTGATGTTTATGTTGTTAGGAGTGTTTGGGTGTGCCGTTAAGGTTGGGTAGTCGTTTGACGTAAGCCCATAATCAACATGCATCCGATTGCTTTCGATTTGTTTGGCCATAGTTGGCCCAGTTTCAGGAAATGCCTGAACATTAAGTTTCAGACGTCTGAAATGCCTATTTCAGACGTCTGAATATTGTTCAAGGGGAATTTTCAACCCCAGATTCAGACGTCTGAAATTATATTTCCAGACGTCTGAATTGCCAAAATTTCAACCAGAAAGGAAATAGGCAAAATATTGCCTATTTCAGACGTCTGAAAATTTGGGTTCAGACGTCTGAATCCTCTTTTGAAAAAGAAATTGGTCTCCAGATTCAAACGTCTGAATCCCTTCTTTCAGACGTCTGAACCTGCTGTTTTTTTGTCAACTTACCTTGTTCGTTTAGTTTTCCAAATTTAATCAACGCTTGTTAATTCCAACTAGTTGCTTATGCGTATTTGACCTTGATAATTCCTTTTTGAATTCATTCACGGGTTCTTATAAATTATTTCTTCAAATCGTATTAAAAGTTCGCTTCTCCGATTTATAAATTCTATTTAAACCACACGTACAATTTCGCACTTCGAGCGAAGTGGAAGGGTGATTAAATGGTTGGGTAAAACATGGACCATGAATCTGTGCGTTAATCCTTACGATTAATTCCCGACCTATTCAATTGATCGTTTTAACCTTCGGGTTTGGTTTACCGATGATATGAGGTGAACTTTATACTGCTTTGAGTGTGAAAGTGGCTGACGGTTAGTAAACCGTTTAGTACGAACGAGTGGTTATGGGACATACGTTAACACTTTTCGGATTACTTTTCGAGAGTTGTGACACATTCCGCCAGTTAGGGGTGTCCAGTACGGGGTCTCTGACCTTCACCACTACGGTTTGTTGCCTTCGGGTATGTGCCTTCGGGTATGTGCCTTCGGGTTTGTGCCTTCGGGTTTGTTGCCCTTTAGTATCGCTTCCGATGTTGGTCGTTATGAGCCGCAAGGGTGATATTGGGTTGCCCTTTAGTATCGCTTCCGATGTTGGTCGTTATGAGCCGCACGGGTGATATTGGGTTTGGAGTCTTCGGGCTCATGGATCCTTGTTTATACAGTACTGAGCACGAGCAATATTCTGATGTTTCATTCATATGTATATTCCCTTGGTATCGCCCTTCGGTGTTGGTCATTATGAGCCGCATGATACGTAGCGTTTACCTTGTGGAACTTGTATACCTTATTGGTATTTGTTATTGCCTTTTGGCTTGTTTTGGGATATTCGTGTCCTTTGCTTATATATGTTGCCGATGATATGAGGCTTGTTATCATATGATTCATCTTTTGTTAGATGATTATGTTATCTCTTTTAGAGATATTTGCTATACCTTGTAACCTTGCAGGTGTATTGTTGTTCAGTTTATCTAACTGATTTGTTTAGCTAGACTGACCCGTGTATCTTATACTCTGGTCAGACCGAGATGTTTCAGGTTAGGTGCTTTTGGACTTAGCCTATTTTGCTTCCGCATGGACTATTCAGCTTGTTTCTTTTTGTCATAGCTTTTTGTGTAGTCCCATTTTGTAGTAACTCTGATATGTATTCTTTTGACTCGTTTGTATATGGTGGTTTGCTATACCACTTGATATGTATTATTGTGTAACTCTGTTATGAATCTGTATATGTGTATATGATGATTTACTGTTCTGTGATGTATATAATATTTGAGTTATTATATTCTGTTCTGATAGATCCAACCACCTATGGTTTTGTTTTAAGTATTCATTGGGTATGTCGACCTGGTTGGTATGTTTATTGTCGACGTATTCAATAGATAGTTAGAGCAAGGCTATAGATGGTCGCTCCTAACCAGCCTTATTCTCCGTGTTAGTTGACGACATTACTTTGTAGTGTCCTCGGCTAGCGTGGGTATAGAGGTGGGGCGTCACAGCGTGGTATCAAAGCTGAGTTCAGAACAAAGTATGATGAACACATAACAGATGCACATAATATGGTACATCAAAGTGTATAAGTGATACAAATCTTTGAATCATCGTGTCTCTTTATTCCATCAAGGTTAGATAGAGTTCTTGTGACTTCTAGTTTATTACAAGAGCGTTCCCTTGATTGGCATGAGCTTTTTGTAGCCGAGATTGATGAGTCTACTCTTTCTTGGACTCAGTTTCGGAAGCGATTTGAACTCAAGTTCGTTCCTGAATCTGAAAAAGTTTTATTGACCCGTCGCTTCCTTGAGTTGAAGCAAGGGAAATCTTATGTTTCTGAGTATGTCGCATCGTTCGAGGCTTTATCTCAGTATGGTCTTGAATTTGTCAGTACTTCTTATAAGAAGAATTTGAAGTTTGTTTCTGGTCTTAAGAAATATCTTAAGAAGTCTTTGTTGCTCCAGCTTAAACTTTCTTTTGAGGAGTTGGTTGATTCGGCACTTCATCTCGAGACCGTCGAGAAGGAGTGTGATAGTGATGTTGATGTTGAGGTTTCCAAAAACCCCAACAAGAGGCCGTTTTCAATTCATAAGAAGCCTTTTCCTTCTAAGAAGAAGAAGAACGGTGGTCCTAGCTCTCGGCCTCAGTCTTCCGGAACACCTTTCGTTCGAAAGTGTTTTAATTGTGGTTCTCCGGATCATATTATTCGAGCTTGTCCTAAGCTTCTCTTCTGCCGTTATTGCAAGAAGGAGGGTCATCATGTTTCAGCTTGCCCTACTGTTCCGGCTAGTGCCAAGTCTAGCGGGTTTTATGCTGCTAAGGCTTCTGAAGGTCCTTCTCAGTCCAAAGGTATATCTTCATCTATTTTGGAAGGTTCTATTTTATTTTATGACCATAGTATACGAGTTCTTTTCGATACAGGTGCATCGCATTCTTTCGTATCGAAAAAGCTCGTTGATGATTTATCTTTGGATGTTTCTTGTTTGATTACTTCTTTAAGGATTGCGAATCCAATTGGGGGATCCGCGACCCTTAGTTTGCTTTGTGATGATGTTGAGATTGTTTTATGTGACTTTTCTTTCCGTGCGAATCTGCACGTTATTTCTTGTCTGGGATTCGATATGATTTTGGGTATGGACTGGCTAGTGAGATATGATGCCAAGATTATTTGTTCGGAAAGAATTTTGTATCTTCGACATCCGGATTCACCTACTCAACTATCTCTTATTCTTCAGGATGTGGATAATTCCAAGATGGCTTTGTATTCCTTGACTCGCGAGATGATGATGATATATCTCGTATTCCGGTTGCTTGTGACTTTTCTGATGTTTTTGAGCCTGTATCGGGTTTGCCACCTAAGCGGGAAATTGAGTTCCGCATTGATCTCATTCCAGGCGTGCAGCCAGTTAGTCGTCCTCCCACGAGGATGTCTACAAAGGAAAATGAGGAACTCAAGAAGCAGCTTTTGGAGCTTGAGTCCATGCAGTTGATTCAGTCCAGTTTTTCTCTGTGGGGATCCGCGGTCGTCTTCGTGAAGAAGTCTGATGGAACTCTTAGGCTTTGCATTGACTATCGCAAGCTTAACGAGTTAACCATCAGAAATTGGTATCCATTGCCTAGGATCGATGACATATTCGATCTATTGAGTGGTGCTAAGGTCTTTTCTCAGCTTGACCTTGCCACAGGTTTTCATCAGTTACGAGTCGCGGAGGATAGCATACCTCTTACAGCTTTCCGCACTCGATATGGTTCTTTTGAGTGGCTCGTTATACCGTTCAGTTTGACGAACGCTCCTGCTTTCTTTGTCGATCTCATGAATCGAGTATTCCAGGAATATCTCGATAAGTTCGTCCTTGTGTTCATTGATGATATCCTTATTTATTCTAAGTCTGAAGCTGAGCATGCTAATCACTTGAGAATTGTCTTGAGTACCCTCCGTCGTCATCAGCTTAGAGCCAAATTCTCCAAGTGCCACTTTTGGGAGAATAAGGTTAAGTTCTTAGGCCATGTTGTATCTTCCGATGTCATTTCTGTCGATCCCTCAAAGATCGAAGCCATCCAGAATTGGAAGAGGCCTGAAAATGTTCATGAGATTCGTAGTTTCCTTGGATTGGCGGGTTATTACCGTCGGTTCATTAAGAACTTTTCCCGTGTTGTGCTCCCTCTCACTTGCCTTACTCGTAAAGGCATTCATTTTATTTGGTCCGACAAGTGTGAAGCTTCCTTTTTGACATTGAAGGAACTTCTCACTAATGCTCCTCTTCTTGTGGTTCCCGAAGGGAATCATGATCTCGTTATCTACACCGATGCTTGTGGTAGTGGTCTCGGTGCTATTCTTATGCAGAAGGATCGGGTAGTTGCTTATGCTTCTACGCAACTGCGTCCGAATGAAGTTCGCTATGCCACTCATGATCTTGAGCTTGCCGCCATTGTCTTTGCCTTGAAGATTTGGCGACATTATTTATTAGGCGAGCGCTTCATTCTCTGTACCGATCATAAATCTTTGAAGTATTTGTTCACTCAGAAGGAACTCATTGTGAGACAACAGCGTTGTCTCGATTTTCTTGCTTCTTATGACTTTGATATCCAGTATACCCCTGGTAAGGGTAATCGTGTTGCAGATGCGCTTAGTCGCAAACATTCGGCTGTTATTTCTATGATGTTTGCCGAATGGGATGTTCTTGAGACTCTATCTTTTTGTGAAATTCATGATCGAGGTTCATCTTCTGATTCTCCTATTCTATTATTTAGTTTGGGAGCTCGACCTATTTTATTGGATCGTATTGCCGATGGTAAGCGGCGTGATCCTGAGTTGTTGCATCTTATTCAGCTTTGTGAGTCTGGATCTTGCGATGAGGCGTTGCAAGATTTCAGCATTGGTTCTCATGGGTGTCTTCGTAAGAAGAACCGTCTTTTTGTGCCTTCTGATCTTGCACTTAGGCATGACATTCTTGATGACTGTCACCGTTCTAAGTATACCATTCATCCCGGTAGTAGCAAGATGTATGCCGATATGCGTCATCTTTATTATTGGGAAGGTATGAAGCGCGATGTGGCGAGTTATGTGAGCAATTGCATAACTTGTCAGCGTTTTAAAGCCGAGCATCAGCGTCCTTCGGGTCTTCTTCAACCTCTTGAGATTCCATTGTGGAAATGGGATCAGATTTCTATGGATTTCATAGACGGCCTACCTCATTCAAGATCTGGCCATTCTAGCATTTGGGTTATTGTTGATCGCCTCACCAAGTCTGCCCATTTTGTCCCTATTAAGTCTAATAGGACTGCTTCGCTTTTGGCTGAGTTATATGTCAAGGAAATCGTGAGACTTCACGGTGTTCCTAGTTCTATTATGAGTGATCGTGATCCTTTATTCACGAGTCATTTTTGGAAGAGTCTTCAGCAAGCTTTGGGAACAAAGCTTAATTTTTCTACATCTTATCATCCGCAGTCTGACGGACAGACTGAACGGGTGAACCGTATCTTGGAAGATCTTCCCCGTATTTGTACTTTTGAATTCGGTGGTAGTTGGGAGGATCACCTACCTCTTGTAGAGTTCTCCTACAACAATAGTTTTCAGTCTAGTATCAGTATGGCTCCTTTCGAAGCCTTATACGGAAGGCCATGTCGATCACCTTCATGTTGGTTGGAATCTGGGGAGAAGCTTATTCTTGGCCCGGACTTTGTTCGTCATTCTTCTGAAGAAATTGATCTTATTCGATTGAGAATGACAAAGGCACAGAGTCGTCAGAAACCCTATGCGGACAACCGTAGGAAGCCTCTCGAGTTCTCGATCGGCGATCTTGTTTTTATTCGTGTTTGTCCTTTGAAGGGGGTTATGAGTTTCAGTACGACTGGGAAATTGGCTCCTCGCTTTATAGGACCATTTTCTATTACTGAACGTATTGGCCCTGTGGCTTATAGAGTTTCACTTCCAGCTCATTTATCTGGCATTCATGACGTGTTTCACGTCTCGCAACTACGGAAGTGTCTTCGAGAGTCGGATTTTGTTATTACTTCTCCTGATTTGCAAGAACTTGAGATCTCACCAGACTTATCTATTGTACAGCAACCTATTCGCGTGCTTGACAGGGAGGTGCGACACCTTCGAAACAAGGACGTGCCGCTCGTTAAAGTTCAATGGTCCGCTAATCCCAATGACTGTACTTGGTAAACCAGAGAGTATATCGAGCGATCTTATCTGGGTTTTCTATCTTTGCTTGTCGATGGTGAGATTATCCTTTCGTTTCTAACTTGTTTCCTTCTCTTTTGAAGGTTTTATGTATGTAGTTGTTACAAATATCGTCTCTAGGAATTGCGGGGACGCAATTTTGTAAGGAGGGGAGATCTGTAACAACCCACATATTTAACGATTTTATATTTAAATGTTTTATTTAAATATAGCGTCGTTAGTCGAATTTTGGGTCCGAAATGTTACTTTTTGCAAATGGCCGAATTGGGACTCGAAACCATTTCCATTGATTCCAAAATGGCGTTTGCGATCTTTTTGAGTGTAAGCTTTGATATGTTTGGAGTAAGTCGAATTTTTCTATTTGCTAAGTGGGCTTTGGGTTTGGGTTTCACCCAAACTGTTCTATTAACCTCAACTCAGCCCTTCTCTCCTTCCATTCACTTATTCATTTCATAAAAGCTTAAGCAAAAACTGAAATGGTGGAAAAGAATGGAAATTCGAAACTCCTAGCCCTAAATCCATTTGCAAACTACAAATTCTTGCTCCAAAAATCAAAGAGAAGCCATTGGTAAGCTCTTCTTCATCTTCTCCAACTCTTTCTCCTTCAATTTCAGAAAGTTTTCCTAAACCTAACTTAGGAAATACTTGTTTGTTCTTAGATTGAAGCTTGTTGGGTTGAAGTAGTGTTTGGTTGGTCTTCTCCTTGCAAATTGAACTCCTTCTTCTTTGTTTTGGGTTAAAGGTGAGTTTTGAACTCACATCTACTTCTTTTGATATCATTGATGTTAGGAATGAATTCCTAACACTTGTTCATATGCTTTTGCTTTCGATTTGGATTGTTTTGGTGAAATTGCCAAATTATGATTTTTGAAGCCAAATCTACGTAAAACCCTATATGGTTGATGTTTATGTTGTTCGGAGTGTTTGGGTGTGTCGTTAAGGTTGGGTAGTCGTTTGACGTAAGCCCATAATCAACACGCATCCGATTGCTTTCGATTTGTTTGGCCATAGTTGGCCCAGGTTCAGGAAATGCCTGAACATTAAGTTTCAGACGTCTGAAATGCCTATTTCAGACGTCTGAATATTGTTCAAGGGGAATTTTCATCCTCAGATTCAGACGTCTGAAATTATATTTCCAGACGTCTGAATTGCCAAAATTTCAACCAGAAAGGAAATAGGCAAAATATTGCCTATTTCAGACGTCTGAAAATTTGGGTTCAGACGTTTGAATCCTCTTTTGAAAAAGAAATTGGTCTCCAGATTCAGACGTCTGAATCCCTTCTTTTAGACGTCTGAACCTGCTGCTTTTTTGTCAACTTGCCTTGTTCGTTTAGTTTTCCAAATTTAATCAACGCTTGTTAATTCCAACTAGTTGCTTATGCGTATTTGACCTTGATAATTCCTTTTTGAATTCATTCACGGGTTCTTATAAATTATTTCTTCAAATCGTATTAAAAGTTCGCTTCTCCGATTTATAAATTCTATTTCAACCACACGTACAATTTCGCACTTCGAGCGAAGTGGAAGGGTGATTAAATGGTTGGGCAAAACACGGACCATGAATCTGTGCGTTAATCCTTCCGATTAATTCCCGACCTATTCAATTGATCGTTTTAACCTTCGGGTTTGGTTTACCGATGATATGAGGTGAACTTTATACTGCTTTGAGTGTGAAAGTGGCTGACGGTTAGTAAACCGTTTAGTACGAACGAGTGGTTATGGGACATACGTTAACACTTTTCGGATTACTTTTCGAGAGTTGTGACACATTCCGCCAGTTAGGGGTGGAGATTACAGAATGAAGTAGGATGGTGGCGACGATCTTGAGGTATATTACGTGGATCCAACTCCCGTGAGTTGGCATAAGGTGGCTAAAACAGGAGCGATCTCGGGCCAAGTGAGGTTATTCCTCCGTTTGGACACATTCCTTCAATACTATACTCTTACTTGTGATTGATTAGATGGCTATCCTCCGATTTTGATATGGGAGTGTGTTCCGAGGTAGGCGTATGTGCCTGCTGCGTTACCACTAGCCCGTGTACGTAATTGGTCTATCTACCCTGGCATTGCCTTGTGTCCCGTGTCACCTACCATACCGAGCCTTTACTACGAGTTTGTTTTTCTCCCGTAACCCATGGAGTATTTAGGGTAGTCTCCCAATCTGGAGATATGATGATACTGGATGGACTACTGGGACTATTATGTGTGAAGGGTAATATGGGTAGCCCGGAACGCTATTTAAAAGTATGTTTATTTTACTGTAGACATTATTATAATAGCGCAATATTACTACATAGTAAATAGATTAACGGATCCTTAAAGGATGAACGATCCCAAGCATCCTTTAAGTTATTGATGCATTTTTGTTACTGTTCACTTGAGTTGATTTACAGTTCATAAGTATTAATGTCCTGACTCGAGTGTTTTGTGTTTTGCTTTACGCTCGAGTCAGATTGAGTGAGTTAGTATTCAAGATTCACCTTTGGAGTTGGAGCTTTCTTTGAAGATCCAGCCATTTATTTTGCTTTCTGTATCCAGTGATTTCAGTGATGTATTCTGGTTTGTACCTGATGTATCTTGTTACTCTTCTGTTGTATCTTATTTAACTCTGATGTATCTTAATTTTATATAATAGCTTCATGAACTACTATCTCTTTTAATTCCGCTGCATTATTATTTACTCTGTGTCTGTGATCTGTGATTCTTATTTACTGTATGTTCTGAGATTTGCCAAATTTTATTTACAACGCGGTATTTTGAGCAATTCAAGCCCGACATGTGCGGATGTGAATAGTTGAAAATACTTGGTTGTTACATTGTGATCCAACTACGATCGAACCACGTAAAGGAGACGCTGGCGAATTTTTTGAAAATTTAAAGAGTTAGAAAATTTATAGGAAAAATTTGAAAAATTTGTGAAAACTAAATTTTTGGTATTGAGTTAAAGTTAAATGATATTGGTTGGTTTTGAAAAGATAACTATGAATGTATATGAAAACTTAGTAAAGTTTTTGTAAGAGTTAACCTAATGGATTTTGGGAAAGTTAAACACATAGAGATTTGGTTAATCTAAATTGAACGAATTGATTTGAAAATTTAATGGATTTTGTGACTTTTTCTGACTTGGTAATTTCTAGGACGAAATTCTTTTAAGTAGAGGAGAATGTAACGACCCAGAATTTCTGTCATTCGAAATTCGTATATTTAATTGATTTTAAATATGCACAAGTAAAGTTTATAAGCTGAATAAATAATATTTCAAATATCTGGATTAATTGGATAATTTAGTTGTTAATTTAATATTTGAAATTGTTAAAATAACTGGAAATTGAATTAAATGTGAATGAAAATGATTTATAAAGTTGTATTAAATTCTATTTGAATAAGAATGATGGTACAGAACTTTTAAAATTGAACTAAAAGTTGAATTGTAGAAATTGAATATTTTAATATTTAATTAACGTGTAAAAATAGCCATTTTTCAAATAGTCTCGGATTTCGAGGAAACTAGTTTCATTGGATCCGTAATGTTATTTTATTGTAAGATTTCAAATTTCGTGCCAATCGGATATATGGTTTGTCCGGGACAAACCAAAACGCATAGAAATCTATTTAAGTGAAATTTTAAATTTATATAATCGATTCGAAAACCTATCTTTCAAATACGATCGAATTGGCTCCCAATATATATTCCATTGCATTCGGAATAGGGGTAAAACATTATAAACGCCAGGTGGCACGTTTCGTTTCGAGTTCGAAAATTTTCGAGATGAATAGTTTTTTGGAAATTTTCTATAAAAGTACTTGTCATTCATTATTCATCAAACCCAAATAAACGAGGTCTAGCTGCCATTTACTTTTCTATGGCCAGAAAACAGCCTCGTTTCTCCTCTAATATCTCACGATCCATCAACAATTAGCAAAAAGCTTCAACTACAAAGTTGTAGACAACGTCGAGAACTTTCAATCCAACGGTCGAGATTGGATTTGGCGATGTGAATCAACGGCAATTTTCGTTTGAACTACCGACAGTCATTCACATTTTTCCAGCGACATAGGCAACCGTACTCGACCGCATTTGGCTTGGTGATGTGAGTCGTGGTGGTGCGTCATTTGGTGGTTGGTGATCATCGTCAAATCAAGCGAATTGGCCGCGATAATTAGGGTTAGAGGTGGTCGATGTGGGTTACTTGTGTGCGTTTGAATACTTAGGGGAAGAAAGGGCGCACGACCACGATATCATCTTTCGAAAACAATGGCCAGGGATATGTGAGGTTTAAAAAGAAAATAAAATTGAAAATAAATTATATATTAAATTTTATAAACTTTGAAAAATCATATCTTTTTCATACTTGGTCCGTTTTTTACGAGACGATATGCATTGGGTTCATATTCGTGAACACTACGCGATAAATCTAGTGTGAATTTTGGATAAAATTAAATGCGCGTTTAATTTTATTCGGAACAAAACACTACAACTGCTATTGGACGCAATATGAGTACAACCCACTATTTCAGACTCACTGATATGTTTATATAAGTGAGAAATAATATTATTTATGATGATTGATGATTGTTTGGATAATATATGATATATTGATTGATATTTGGATATATACCTACCTAGTGGAGCAGATGACCTTATATGTTTCCGTGTATGAGCGGATGACCCTTTGTATGCACGTCTGCCTTGAAGCGGACATTGTACATATATTCTAATATGTATATTTGTTGCAGGTGACAGGTTGGAGGGATCCAACTGGATTCCTCACCCATATTGATTTATTTACAGATATTGTGATATATGCTGTTGTCATATGATATATGATGTTTTGGTTGATGTGATTGATGTATTTGGTGCTGTTGCATCATTGGGCCTATTTTTGTAATTTAAAAATGTTAAAGTAGCGATTTCAAATTTAAAATGATTTTAAAGTGATTTTTAAAAATAGATATTTTATTTATTTTGAACTATTAAGGAAATTGATTTATTTTGAATAAATAAACATAATAATTTTTATCGTTATAAAATTTATGATATTTGTGAAGTATAATTGAAATTATGGTTTTTAAGAAATATAGTTGAAATGTGATTTTTAGAAATATGAAGTTGATTTTTTTTAAAATAGTTTAAATGGTGGTTTTTGAATTATTTTAAAGGGTTTATATATAAGATTTATAAAAGTGATATTTTTACAAATCAAAATAATGAGATTATAAAAGAGTTTGGTAAATGCTGAAACGAAGTTATAAATGGATTTTATAAGTGAATAAGATTTATAATTGTGAAGTTATAAAAAGAATGAATTTGTCAATAAATGATTTCTAAGTAATTTACTTATAAATTGGATTTGGCATATAAATGAGATGCAAATGGTATTTGTTAATAAAGGGAACTTATAAATGAAAGTTTTATAAAATAAAAATGGAAATTATAAACATTGTTTTATAATTTCGAAATCAATTTAATTTGATAAGTAAATATGAAAGCTTATTAAAGGAGATATATCCACGATTTTGGATAGTGGATAAACCTTTAACTAAATATGTAGAACTGTTGAATTTGGTTAGAGAATTATATCCATGGTTTTGGACAGTGGATTATCCTTTAATAAATGTGTAGAAACATTGAATTGGATTAAATGAACTATATTCACGATTTTGGATAGTGAATAATATATTGAATAAAATGGATATTTTTTGGAAAGTGAACAACCTTTTGGAAAAAAATTGTTTTGGAAAATGATATTTAAATGGAGTTAAAATGTTTTAAAAATGTTTTAAAATGTATTGAGGATCGAATACATAGATTTCAACATCCATTGTTGAAATAGAAGTTTTCGAGAAATACGGAAATGATGGACTATAATACTATTTACATAGTAAATAATTTTCGAAAGAAAATGTTTTTGTATAGTATTGAGATTTATATATCTATCTAATTTTCGAATCCTTATACTAGTGATTTTGGGTTGTCGTAACGATGTTTTACGCAACATTCATTTTGACCTAAATAAATGTGTTTAATAAGAATGTTTTCCTTAAAGAATAAAATATATACTTAATCCTGATTTAAGTATATTGAATATTTTCTAAGTGTTGAAAATAAATAGAATTGTGAATTACTTATTATTCAATAAGTATATGGAAATGTTTTCTAATATTGAAAAGTTGAAATGGTTTGAAATATATCCTTTATAAAAATAATTTAAAGTGAATATTTGTCAAGTAATTTAATTAATAAAATATTAATTAAAAAGGCCTAATGATTGTTATGGTGCTAAATATTTGTTTATTTATTTTAATAGTTAAATAATCGACTATCAAACTTGGCCAAATTTTAGTTCCTCGACTTGATGTGGGAACTATTTAGTCGTACACGTAGTATGTAGCCTTCTATGTAGGCTTGATTATCATTTGTGTTGAGGACCCGAAGGATAGCAAGTTGAAAGTTGGAGACGTGATAAGTCTATGAGACTTAGTTTCTGTGTGAGGTTGAGAAACACTTTTGCGTTGTTGGTGCGAAGAGACCGGGTTCAAATTTATCTGAAAACCACTTCGTACCTACGTATGTGCGACGATTGTGCAGGTTAATTGTGATGATATTAATATTTCGGATTTTCATAGTGGGGGACTGCTTGTTGATCGTTTGGGGTTAAAATCCCAATAAACATCCAGTAGCAGTGGTCTCTTCATTATGAAATATCCAATGCGAGGACTATTCGCTATTAATCCTAGGGATTTTCCAACAGAATGTGGTAGGAAAGTACCTTTGGTTTGTCCTATTCCTGAACAACTTGTATGGATGTTTGTCTGACATTGCATTTCTAAAGATTACGCACATTGGTTTATATGAACGTACATCAGTGGTGGCGGAGAAGGCAACTTCTCTTAGCTTAACACCCTCCTTGAGATGTATGAGCTTAAGGTTTGTATTTTTGCGGAAGGCAATTAGTAGTCAACGGAAATGGCATGTGGCATTCAAAGTGATGTGATATGTGATTGTGAAAGGTAATCATTACCTCTAGCCTCATCAACCGGAAATGACCAAAATAGGGTTAGATGCAGCAGGGTTAAGTGGGACGCTCCCATTAGGATATGATCATCCTCTTCTAGATATATCTTTGCATGCTATGATGTCGTGTATCTGATTATTGTGGTTTGTATGCTAGAGGGCCCTCGGTAAAGGTCGGTAATGACCGAGGAATGATATATACAGTACCATCTAGTTATAGAGGTGGGTCGGTCTTGTGTTGGTAGAGGATCCTTAGTGATGGTCCTCGGTAAATTTTTCTAGAGATGTAGTGCTGGAAGGTAGTCACTTCACCTGGTCATTTGTATGGAAATCCAAACTCCACTACGTTTTTGCCATTTTGATTGTATTACCCAATTGGGCTATATATTGGAATTTAATCAATGTAACAATTTCGGCTATGATTAATATTATTTGTATATAGTAGACACTACTATAATATAGGAGGATTTGATATGATATGTTTTGGTTATCGTAAGGTAAAAACATGTCTGTGTTTATGTGTGGACTTGTCTTACGAGATACTTTTGTTTTGAAAACTAAGGAAAAGTTTGGTAATTTAATAAATTCAGTTGAATGTGTTTCTCACGCTGGTTTACTAGACTGATCCGGGCGTTCTTCCCTTTCAATGCTCGGGTCAGACCGAGTATATTTACAGGTTATGATATGGTGCTTTTGGAGCTTTAGCAAGAGAGCTGGAGATCTTCATTTCGTACACACGTATCTTTTTTAATTATTGATTATCCGCTGTGCTTAGTTGTTGTTTATTATCGGCATTTGTGAGGACTATTTATTATAACTGTTCAAGCTGATAACTATTGATTGATTGTTAAACTCTGATTGATGTATGTATATATACATTTTTTGTTTTGTAAAGATCATTAATATGATATTATATATTTTTCCGCTGTGATGTGAGATTCTGTATTGTTTTGTTTGGTTCTATCTTCTCTCTTTCTTCTCTTCTCTCTTCTTTTCTTTCTCTTGACTTTGCGTCAGTCTGTGCTCTTTGGGTCGTACATGTGTGGTTTATTGTCGTTTCAAAAGGTATGAATTTTCGGGTTGTCATAATTTCACCCTAGAGGGGGTGAATAGGGTGATGTTATTAATTATAAAAATTTATTGCGGAAGTATATATAAAATAATTTCAGCACAGAGAACAGTCGAATAATAGCAGCACAAATAATAACAGAATAATAAAAGCATAAAACGGAACAAACAGATTTACCCAGCTTCGGTAATACCATACCTATGTGCTGCCCCTAAGGTTTCTACTAGAAATTAAGTAATTGGACGCTTAAACATGTAAACTCGTGACACCCGCTATCGACTAACCTAACTCTACGCTCAAAACTCTGCCATAACTCAGCCACTGAGTTGCGAATTCTCGAACTACACCACAGTAGTTCGTACCCTAGTCACATGACTAAACTTTACAAGAGAAATACAAAATTTAAAAGGAATTTAAAAACAATTAAAAATTTAAAACCCTAATTTACTAAAGCCTTTATTAAAATAAAACAAGGCCAGCTCCTTTATTTCTTTGCTCTATTTTTCTCTGTAAAAATGGTGGCCTCGTTCCTTTATTTGCTTGTTCCTCTTTGCTGAAATTAGGGCTTTAGAGAATTTGACGCTGCCGACTTTAGTTGATCAACAAAATGATATTTCCGCATTGCTCTGTTAATCGATTGTTCGTTGCTTAGAAAACAGCACATTCTCGAGTTCACTTGAATTGTACGTGATTTTCGCTTTATTCTTTTCTGGTTGATTTGCTTTGAGCTCGATTAATGATTCGAGTTATTGATATAAAGTTTGCTCTATTGTTGGTTGAACTCGAATGATTTTTTGTAGCCGATGATTAATGGGTTAAATAGGAATCGAATTCCTTAATTTTCATTCGTATATTTCATACGAATTCATCTGATGATTTTAAGCTCGACCATTCGATTTAAGTTGAATGTTTGTGATGATTTCTGACTTATTCAAATTCGTATATTTTGTTTGCTTACTTGTCACGACTTTGGTTTCGACTTCCTCGGCCACCACGGTGTTGAATTCTTTAACGATGTCGATTTTGTTTTTATTCCCTTTGACTCGGCCATTTTGAAGACTTGTTTGAACTTGCCATTGTTTTGAATTTTGTCTCTGTGACTTCGGCACTGTCACTGCTTTGATTTTGTCTTCTGTTTTGAACACTGCATATATAGTTCACTGCTTTATGTACTTTGGGTCTGGTCTTTGATTTTGAGGCTGTTGTTCCATGACTTCGGCATTTAACTTGACTTTGCTTGGATTCGTATATTATTGTGTTTGCATTTCCATGAGTCACTGTTTCGTTTTCACTGATATTTGAGTCTGCACTGTGATTCACTGGTTTGCTTATTCTTGCTTGGATATAATCTGGTTGCCTCGAGTCTTGTTAATGTCACCGGTATATATGTTTCATTTGTGTTGGGCATTGTTGCAGTTTGGTTTTCCTGTATTCGCGTGCTTGAAGTCCTAGCATGTGGTCCAGTTGACGATACTGCATGTATATTGTACTCGTGTCTCAGTGATGCATTTGTATCCAAGTGTACGTGCTCTGTGTGTCACTGCATATATGCATGCTTCTTTGTTGTAGTTGAGCTTGTACTGTGTTTCACTTGGATTTGTAATTGGTTTTGTTTACATGTGCACGGCTTGGTCTTGTAGTCTTCATTGCACTTTCCACTGTTGCATTGACTTTGTACATATCGTGCTTGTATTTGCAGTGCACCTTGTATAAGTTTATTGGAATTCTATGTTGTTGAGAACAGCTGATTGCATATGAAATTTTGATGTTCGGTGCCATTCACTTGTTTACAATGAGTCTGAGTTGCTCCCGACCGTTATTGCATTTGTACATTTGGATTTTTTTGGTCGAGGCTGTGATTTATGCGTCTTGACCATTTTAATGAACTTATACATTTAGTATTTGAGTTCGTTTGCCTTGGTTTTCATGTATGTGTACAGTGGTGGTCTGTTGGCACTTGAATTTGGTCTGCACTTGTGCTGAATCCATCTTATAGCTCGGGTTTGACCTCGTGCTGATATCGTGACTTAATATTTATTTCACTTGAGTTGAACCCGGCTTTTAATTGGGTTTGACCTCGTGCTCACCTGTCCCTGTAATTTTATCAAGTATATATCGGTGTGCACGGCCTTGTCGCATGTACAGTGATACACTATGCATGTCATAAGTTGTTCGTGTTTGATGAATTCAGAATTAAATGATGATGAACAACCCAAATAACTGAGGCAAATAATATTTTCAAAATCATTTTATTTTACACTGCAAATATTTTATTTTCAATTTTATTGCGTGAGTGTATATTTTTACAGATAACTCAGATGCTGGATTCAATCTAGAGTTGAAGATTAATACAAGTGAATGGGTGATATGTAGTGAGGTGCAATTGTACATGAAAAATTATGATGTGATTGAAATTTTAATGTAATTGAAATTTTAATGTAATTGAAATTTTTATATATAGTGCGAGCTCAAATTTGTACTATCCAAAATTGTAATAAATATTTGTTTGAATAAAATATCTATTTGAATTTAAATTCTGTGTTATTTATTTTATTCAGCAAATATTTATTTAATTATGTGAAAATAAAGTAGTACATTAACAAATACATTTAAATGAATATATATATATATATGTTTATTATCATCAAACAAAAATCGTATACTTGCATATTCAACATAATTTTTGTAATTTATCCAATTTCTACAAATGTATAAAAAGTGTGTCGTTTCAAGTAATAAGGAATATACCAAAAATGAAAGAGATGTGCAAAGTATGGATGTTCTCCTTCGTAGTTTGCATTGTCTATTCCAATAAAAGAAAAGAAATAATTCAGTATAATTTCAAATGAAGTAATGTCTTACTTTTGGTTAATTCCTTTGATATTCGTATTAGTTATAATTAGGAGTCTAGTTATTATTAGTGCATTAAATTATAGGGTTAGGAGGTGTAGACAAGAAGCGATAGTAACTCCAAAATTAATAGGGTAATAAATGGGCATTTAATTGAGAGTTACAGTAATAAGGACACAAATGCATTTAATAGGGACTAGTTCTATTATTTAATATGATATTTATGAAAAAACAAAATTGACATAATGGGTTGAATTAGAATGAATGAATGAATGTCATTAGAGACTGTCCAATTAGAATAACAATGACCATTTATGATGGATAATTGACATTTGTGGAATACACGTAACTAGCGTATAAGATAGGAATTAAATACTAGGTAAAAGTATAATTTTCATAGTAGAAAATTATATAGCTTTAATAACACATTTAGGATGATCGTGAATTAGTGGGCATAACTCAATATTAAGCCTAGCATGACAGGTTGTTTTAGTATGGGTTGAGATGCGACGTCAGTAGAGTTACATAATAGAAGTCTGCCCTTCATCTAGGGGCAACCAACAGATATGTACACTTACTACTGATTTGGGCCATCTCGAACAATAGAACCCGTGGGGTAGGGATATGTTTTTGCTTATATGAAGGAGAAAATACACGGAGGGATCACCTCAGATTTAAAGTATTAAATGACCCGGTACTTTTAAAGAAATGAGACCTTTTTAATTTATAATAAGAGGTATTAAGTAACTAAAATGGGCATTTTCCTTTATTGAATTAAGTTATCTAATGGCATTTTAGCCGTGGAAGGTCAATGGGCTATGTCAGTATTATTATTGGAGTGGTATTTTGTAGTAGGGATGGCGTACAGGCTAAAACCATTAGTGGTGAGCGGTCAATAGCAAAGGCTCGGGTTATGCCCAAACGGATTTTTCTTCCTACTAGTATAGAATCCATATGAGATACACATAGACCTTAAATTTTAATTAGTTAGTTGTTTGGTTGTCCGAGGTGGGCTAGTTAACCCATAGATAAGTCTTTGAGAAGCACAAGCAGTACAATAATTAAATTATAAATTAAATGGCAACATATATGGGTCATCGATCTCTATAGCTAGGACCAATTGACTAATGTTAACATTGCGGAGGGACTGCTTCGGAGTTGAGATATTAAATGGTCATTGGGTTTTCCTCCTCCCTATTTTAGAAGTATTAAGTGGCTGGGGTATTTGGGTAGTACAACATTTAGACATATATAAGTATAAGTATATGTGTTTGCGTGTATAGTTGTACCTTGGAGGAGGTTAGGCATATCGTACGTGCATATACAATTAAATGGATTAGCCATAAATAATATATATAACACTTAAATAGAAATCAATGGGGATAAATTATTGTTATGGATAAAGTATGTAATTTTTAAATCACCGGAACGTGGTTCTGACCCTCTCCTCTTTACAACCCACATGATATATTTAGAAGGACAGACTACTGGTGCAAGATAGGAACGGTATGCTACTGGTGCAAGATGGAAACTATAGATGGTGAAATCTTCTCTTTTATGTAGACACTGACAAGGCAACTAGATATCTAAGTAAACATTGATTCCAAGGTATTAGTCTTAGTTGGTATATATGTTATATTACATTTTTCTATTCTAGTATGAGTTTATACTAACCGCTCTCCAATATGCTTATGTTTATTATAGTTTATTGAAACCAACGATCTATGCCCTAATGGACTTGGATTTTGATTTACTCAAAATTCGGGCCCATTAAGTTATCGATTGTTACATTAACCGAACAACTCTAGCTGAGGATTTTGACTTTCATTTGATTACATTTGAATGCGATACTAACCCTATGTAACCAAGGAGATGAATTCTCTATTAAAAAGTGTTTCATTTCTAACGCTTCAACTCGAACCCAACTATAGAAATTCAATAGACGTGTAAGATTCCCTATTTGACCATATTAGACCTTTTGTAATATCTCTTTCTTGCCAACTCAAACCCAATTGTAGAAATTCAATGGACATGCGAGATTCTTTACTAAAAAGTGATTCTCTTTCTTGCCAACTCAAACCCAACTGTTACATCTCTCTAGCATGCGAGATTCCCTATTAGACCTTCTAATAGGTTGTTTATTTTTGTATACTAGTGAATTTGGTTCTCCCACTAGTTAAGTCCTCATGTTAGTCTCTGGGGTCTCATTCAAATCTTCAACTTTGCTATTAATTTCCTTTGGAAAAAATCCTATTTACAAAATTATTGTCTCTTAGGAAACAATGACCTTTTGTTCCTTAGTATTCTAGAAAATATATCTCATAGAATTTTTGGGATATCCCAAGAGTTTACACAAGACCGATCTTGCCTCAAGTTTATAGGGCCAAAGTTCTTAACGTAGGCTAGACTAACTCCACCCCTTCAAATGTTTGAAGTGGGGGAGCCATTCCACATCTTATATGGAGTCTTAGGCATAGATTTTTTGGCTATCAAATTCAATATATGTGTTGCAATTTCTTTCGCATATCTCCAATAGGAAAGTTGCAACTCAACTTTACTCATCATGGAACGAAGCATATCAAATAAGGTTTGCTTCCTTTGCTCCAAAGCACTGTTGTGTTGTGGAGTATAGGGCGGAGTAAGTTGAGTGATAATCCAATTGTCTTTTAAGTATTGTTGGTGCTCTTATCAAATATAATCACCTTCTAGACCAGATCGAAGTATTTTAATCGTATGGTTCGTTGGATTTTTGACCTTATTTTTATATTCTATAAATTTCTCACAGACATCAGATTTTTTCTTTATAAGTTACACATATCCTAGCATTGAGCCATCGTTGATAAAGGTTACAAAATAAGAAGAATTATATTTGGTAACAACTGGCATTAGGCTACATACATATGTATGTAAGAAACATAGGAGTTCGTTAACTTTTTTATTGCTCCAACTAAAAGGGTGCTTTGTCATTTCTTTTAAGACACAACTCGCATGTATAAATTGATTCAGAATTAATTTATGGGAAAAAACCTTTAGTTTTCAAATTATGTAGTCGTTTCTTGTTTATAACCTAGCCTAAAATTCCATACATAATTATTGTTAATGTCAACATTAGAATAACTATTCATAACACATACATAATGAGTATTAACAACGTAAATGCCATGCATTTTCCAAAACACCATTGCATATTCTATTTCCATTCAACATAATGTTCATAACATTATCCATATAATGAAAAACTATCCAGTCATAGACAATCTAGATACTGAAATTACTCCATAAATAAAAAAATTCATATATATCAATTATTTAATATTAAAACAATCCACTTGGCGAGGCAAAATGATAATCTCTAACTGTAGTTGCATCTACCAGAGATCCTTCAGTAACATAAACTCTCATCTCTCCCTTTGCCATATAACATCTATTCTTAAATCTATGTAACGAATTACAGATATGAGTTTCAAACTTAGTATCTAAAATCTAAGATAATTTGTTGATTGCAAAACAATTTGAGCCATACACACACACACACACCTGTAGGAGCAACAAAACTATTTTATTTCTTCTCTTTGATTCATTAAGTACTCCGGACAGTTCCAATTCCAGTGACACTTCTTGTGACAGTGATGACACCCACCCTTGTTAGCTGGAGCAGTCTTCTTATTCTTCATATTTGTTTATTTCTGCTTCTTCAAACTATTCGAAGATGATGTTTTACCCTTAACTTCTAGCACTACCCCTTGATCCTAGGATAAAGACTCGGCCGACCACAACATATTGAGTAGCTCTACGAGGCTTACGTTCAATTGGTTTATATTATAGTTTAATATAAATAGCTCAACTTATAGAGTAAGACAACCTATGGTTAAATCTACTTACATTTCGTTGCCTATTGTAACATCTAACTTGGAAAGTTGATTAATATAGTCATTCATCATTAAAATATAATCATCCACATTCATGCTATTCGACATCCTCATGTAGAATAGTTTCTTCGTATCCCCATACCTTGTCAAATGAGACTACTTCCCAAACAAAGCTTCGAGGTTATCGAAGATTTAATGGAAATTCATGTTTTCATGCTATCTTGGTTTGTCTAACATAGATAGAACATAAACTGGGTGAGTTTTTAGTCTTAAACCGATTAGTTATAGGCTAATATTAGTTCTGGGTCCATGTTATCAATGGTTTTTTTTTCCATTGGAAGTTCAATTATCGACGACCACAAACGTTCATAGATAAGTGCTATGTGAATTGCTTATAACCGGTCTATGTTGTTACATTTGGTGAGTTTGTCATTTTCAAAAAGCAAATTTGTTGTAGACATTTTCTACAAATTTAATTTAGTGGATTAGGATATTAACTCATAGTGGATGTTCTTAGAATATTACTAAGGTTAAACATTACATTTTGTAACGACCCACTATTCTGTACCATTCAAATTCGACAATAAATTAGAACTTGTCAAACTTGAATAGTTCAAAACAATAGATTGTAAATAAATTTGGAGCAAATGAAATCAAATCACAAACACAGAAATCAGAATACTCACAGCGGAATTTAAAAATACTTAGTGGATCATGAAGCCACTATCTATAGTCTCAAAATAAATATAAAGTACATAGTCTTAAAACAAATATAGTTTGAAATCTCCACTAACTCTCGATGTTGAATTGTCTTGATTACAAAGGCTAAAAGCAAGAACTGAATAGAAACTTGAGGGCGGCTAGAAAAGAGATGATCTGCTGAAATCCTAGCTCTGGAGGTGAAGTCTGAACTGCAACTCAGGCTGAGCCGAGCCTAAAATAACATAAACACTCAAGTCAGGACATACATACTTATACAATGTAAGCTAATTCAAGTGTACTGTAATATAAAGAAAGTAGCTTAAAGGATGCTTGGGACCGCCCATCCTCTAAGGATCCGTTAAACTATTTACTATGTAGTAATACTTCGCAATTATAATAGCGTCTATTAGTAAAATAAACTTACTTTAAAATAGCGTTAAAGAGTGACCCAATATTCCCCTTAACACATAATATATTCCCATAGTCTATAAAGTACCATAATCTCCCCCGTACTGGGCGTCGTCAGAGGGCACTCCATAGGTATGGTACAAAATCTAAATCGTATAAGGCTCGCTAGGGTTGGTGACACGGCACAACTAGGCAATGCCAGGGTAGATATACCAATTACGCTTCCGGACCAGTGGTAGCGCATAGCCGCAGCTATCACCCACCTCAAACAGACTCCCCCAAAATCAAAAGTAAAGGTGGCCACCAAATAAATCCAAAATCAGAGTATAGTATCGAAGAGGAGTGTCCGATAAAGGGCGCTAATCCCCTTAGTCCGTCGATCGCTCCTGTTTTAGCCGCCTTATGCCAACTCACGGGAGTTGGGTCCACTTATTTACCTCAAAGGAACGCCGCCACCAACCTACTTCATTCTGGAATCTCCACCGCGTACGCGATTGTCAAAGTGGTTTTCGGTATCGACAGAAAGTATGCCCATGTCCGATCCCTGTCTCTTTGCCAACCAATCGTTATATTTTTACCCGTGGTTATATATTTCAAAATAGTTTATATTTAAATCACAATACTTTGTTTTAAACTTTCAAAAGAGAAGTTATAAAAATTTCAAACCAATATTCAAAAATCTCATTTCAGCCAACAGCAACACTTAACAAGTGCTGGTGTAGCCCTTATATTTATTCGGGTTTAGTTTAAATTTCGCAACCACAGCACTTAACAAGTACTGCAACAGCTTTTAATTAATTTTAGCCTTAAGCTCATTTGCATCAACTATGGCACTTACGAAGTGCTGTAATATCCTTTACAACATATTTTTAAGTAAATTAAATTTCCAGATTTAAATATAAATTTATAAATAATTAGACTTCGATTTAATCCATTTAACTTATAAAACCATATTTCCACTTTTAAAAATAGTCATTTAAATTTCTAAAATAAATGATTTATATGAGGTAAATTTCATAAATGCACATCAACTTCTTAAGGTTTCACTTATTAAAGTCAATCAAAATTTTCTATTCTTCGCATTCAAAATTTTACATGGTGATTAAGTTTAATTATTATTCCAAATATAACTATTTCTAAATTATTGGTACTTACTTTATTAACCATTTAATTTACAGGAAAAATTACTGTAACGACCCGTGAATTTTAATAATTAAGTTGGTTATTTTAATTAAAATTTAGTAATTAAATTTAGATGAAAAAGAAAAAAAAGAAAAAAAACACTTTATAAGTTAATATTAATATGAACGCTGAAATAAAATATATTGAATAGTAGTTGAATGAAAATGTATGTGAAAAGGTTAATGCAAGTTGATAAGTAACGATATTTGTGCAATACCTATTAATTGGGAAACATTTGTAAAGTTATATGTGAGTGAAATTTTAAATTTGAAGTTAAGAAATAATGGACATAGTAAAGATGGCAATCAAATCAAATATTGGGTAATCAAATTTCATTTAATTTCGAAGATCAATGATTTATGACTTAAATGGTAAGTAATTAGAATTAAATTCTATATTAATTGAAACTGAATGTAGATTTAATGTAATAACGATAAGGCTAACTAAATTTGCGAATTCCAAATTATGAAAACCAATTACAACAAATGTTAGAAAAGCAATTTTAAATGGTCATTGTCGAAATTATACGTTATGTGACGCCCCACCTCTATACCCACGCTAGCCAAGAACACTATGGTGTAGTGCTGTCAACTAGCACGGAGAATAAGGCTGTTGAGGAGCGACCATCCATGTGATTGCATATCACACGGTGGCTATAAATAATCTTCGGAAACAAACATAGAAATAAGCATAACACAAATCAGTCACATACATCCATATCACAAAGGCGGAAGAAGATATGAATATATAACTAACACATGAAAGTGTACATCAGAGTAATGGTCAAAAAGATCCACAATAATACAAAAGAATAGCAACACGTGCTATACAAAAGAATACAACTATGAGTCTATATCTCAAGTATATACAACAAAAACTGCTAATCTAAATAGTTAGCCAAAAGTCAGAGTAGCAAATCCCGGGAAGAAGTCAAGCAGAAGCACCGTAACATCTCGGTCTGACCCGAGTATTATTAAAGAAAATAATAAACGGATCAGTCTAGCTATAAATATCAGATGACGTGGTATAAGATAAAAGGTATGGCATAAACATAAAATATCCATACTGAAATACTACTTTAAGTATGCAAATGATGATCAACAGAAGATCAATCAATAAGAAATAAATCAATATCACAAGAATCTTCTCAAAGATCCAAAGAGGGCATCATACCCTAAACTTGTACTCATAACAAGTCAATGATATAAATTCCAGAAATCAACACAAGAAATCCAGAAATCACAGAAAAAGGGAAAGAGGCCTATCACATGACGGTCCGAAGACCATGGGGAGCTACCCCATATGGGTGAGTCGGAATCGCCCAGATGAGGTCTAGGCTAACCAAAAGGCAAAAAGGTATGTGTGAGTGGAATCACACAAAAGGTGTCTGCCTAACCTCGCAACAAAAAGGTATGTGTGGGTGGAATCACACAAATGGTGTCCAGACTAAACTTGCGGACAAAGAGATATGTGTGAGTCGGAATCACACCCATGAGATCTAGTCTAACCTTGCAAACAAAGAGACATTGCACAATTGCTAGTCTAAATCATAAAATGATCGTCATGATGAATGAGAAGTGTCAATTACACTAAGCTAGTAAATATAATAGTTTATCTTCGTGTCCCATAACCACTTGCTTAACTTAAATATTTACGAACAAACTGTAAATCTTCACTAGAAAATTGTCACAGGAGGTTCAATCGAACAAGTCCAAGAATTAACCGACGAAGTGAACGCAAGCGTTTCATACCACTTGTTTTACTAAGCCGTTTAATTAGATTTCTCATCCGAGTGAGGTAAAGGTTTGTATATACTAGTAGATTGGAAAACGGTTTAAGAAAAGAGCTTTGTTATTGAAAATGGAGTTGAAATCATTTTGTTGAAAGAGTTTTTGATATTTACTACTAGTATTAAAACCTTCATATTTCTAAAGTTGTTATCCCACCTTTTTAGCAAGGTCGTGATACCATAAAATCGACCGAGAAGCCAAAAATAGTTTGTCTCAAAGAATGGTCAACTCAGCGTCTCAACAAACCAAGTTCTGCTGAATGATTTTCAGATAAGATCCCCTACGGAGGGGGGGTCCAGGGGGGTGACAACCACCCAAGGTGGGGGTGCGGGGGAAACGCCCCCGCTATGGGGTTCGACCTGCCCGGTCAGGTCGCGGGGGTCTAGGGGGTAGCGCCCCGTCCAAAACGGTGTGACCTTGTGAAGACCAAATGGAGGATAGGATCGAGCGACCTACGAGTATTAGGGGTCGAGCGACCTAGAGGTGTTCGCGACCTAACGACCTAAACAAGGTCGAGCGAGTTAAGGTGATGCGCGACCTAACGTGTCTCGCGACTTAACGAAGGCAAGGCCGAGCGAGTTAGGGAGTTCTAAGACCTAACGGGTTAACGGTCTAACGACCCAAGGAAACAAGGTCCAACGACCTAAGGAAGATAGGGGTCATGCGACCTAAAGGCTTGCGACCTAACGGTGTTCGCGAGTTAAGCAAGGCAAACGACCTAGTGGTTGCCGACCTAAGAGGGAATAAGGTCCAACGACCTAAGAGTTCACGCGACCTAAAGGGTAAACGACCTAAGGTCCAACGACCTAACTCATTCGAGCGACTTAATGGTTTAAAGGCCTAACCCATGTGAACAACTTAAGGCCATACGACCTACAGGGGAACGACCTAAGGTCACGCGACCTAACGAGGTAGGCAAGGCCGAGCGACCTAAAGGGGCACGACCTAAAGGCGAGCGACCTACGACTTACGACCTAACTCCGAGGCGAATTTTCCACCAGAATGACCTAATTCCGAGGCATTGCGACCTAAATGCAGGTTTTCACCAAAATCACTACAAGTTGGAGTTTTTGGCCAATCCAATCCAAACCAAATGCAAATGTACATGCTAAAGTGATGGGGAATCATTCCCAACAGTCCAATATAGTTATAGACTAGAATTGTGAGATAAAAGTCTCACCTTTGCACCAAAAATCACTGAAAATGAAGACCAAAGCAAAGTAAGAATCAATCCACTTCAATCTCAATACAAGAAGCTTGAATCCAATGTCTTCACTTTGATTTTGGAGTTGGATGTTGAATTTGCTAATGAATTTGGGCTTGGAATTTTAATTTCCCTTTCCACTCACCATTAATGCTAAAACTAGAGTTAGGTAGCAATTTATGAAGAGATGAGGAGACGGGGTTGGAACATAGGTTTAATAGGCTAAACCAGCCCAAAGTCCAAAGCGGGAAAAGTTAGTGAAATTCCACTAACCCCAAACATATCAAAGTTTATACTTAAAAAGATTGTAAACGGCATTTCGAACTCAATGTAAGTGGTCTCGAGTCCTAATTTGACTGTTTGCAAAAAGTAGCTTTTCGGACCAATATCCGATTAACGACAAAATATTTAAATAAAATATTTAAATATAAAATCGATAAATATGCGGGTTGTTACAGACTCCCCTCCTTAAAGAAATTGCGTCCTCGCAATATATAAGATGGAAATTAAAAAGTAACAACCATAAAAGCATAATAACACAAAAGAAATTTGAAATAGGAAGTTCACCTCAAAGAGCAGTAGTAAGCAAGTCCGGATGTGTTCGCTCGATGAATTCTCTGGATTCCCAAGAGCAATCCTTAGTATTTGAGGACCATTGAACCTTCACTAGCGGAACATCTTTATTTCGAAGTCGTTTGACCTCTGAAGCAATAATTCGAATAGGATGCTGCTCGTAAGTTAAATTAGGCGAAACTTCAATTTCTTCCACAACACCAGGCTCAAGAATAGAATCGGAATCTCATAGGCATTTCCATAATTGAGAAACATGAAACACGTCATGCATAGCAGAAAACTGAGCCGGTAATGTAAGGCGATAAGCCACAGAACCAATACGTTCAGTGATAGGAAATGGCCCAATATATCGGGGTGCTAACTTTCCCGATCGACTGAATTGTACAACACCTTTCATAGGTGAAGCACGAATAAAAACAGAATCTCCCACAGAAAATTCTAACTTCCTTCTTCGATTATCGGCATAGGATTCTTGTCTACTCTGGGCTTCTTTCATCCTATGTCGAATAAGTTCAATCTTCTTTGTGGAATCACGAATAAAGTCTGGACCTAAAACTAGCTTCTCACCAGCCTCAAGCGAACAAGGAGATCGGCATGGCCTTCCATAGAGTGCCACGAAAGGTGTCATACCAATACTAGATTGGAAGCTATTATTATAGGAAAATTCAACAAGTGAAATATGATCTTTCCAACTTCCACCAAAATCGAGCACACAAGCACGAAGAAGATCTTCAAGAGTTTGATTCACATGCTCGGTTTGTCCATCGGACTGGGGGTGATAAGCAGTGCTAAAATTAAGCTTCGTTCCTAAAGCTTTTTGAAGAGTCTTCCAAAATCCACTAGTAAACAATGGATCTCGATCGTTGACAATAGAAGTAGGAACTCCATGCAATTTAACAATTTCTTTGATAAAGAGTTTGGCCGAAAGAGGAACGGTTCGGTTAGACCGTACGGGAATAAAATGGGCGGATTTAGTAAGTCTATCAACGATCACCCATAAGCTATCATGACCCGAACGAGAACGGGGAAGGCCATCTATAAAATCCATGGAAATTTGGTCCCACTTCCAAATTAGAATTTCTAAAGGTTGCAATAACCCACCAGGCCTTTGATGTTCGGCCTTGACAAGTTGGCAAGTCATGCAACAGTTAACAAAGTTAGCAATATCAGATTTCATTCCCTCCTAATAATAAAGTCGCTTCATACCAGCGTACATTTTACTACTACCGGGATGAATGGTGAATTTAGAATGATGGGAATCTTTTAAAATATCTTTACGAAGATCACCAATATTTGGTACGATAAGTCTACCAAATTTTCGAATGCCGCCACGAGAATCAATATCAAAGTCTTTCAAACCTTCAATATCAATTTTATCCTTAACATTTTGGCCAAGAAGAGCCAATTCAGGATCTAGCCCTTGAGCTTCAAGAATGCGGTCTAAAAGAGAAGGATGAGCCTCAAGGCTACATAAAAAAAGTGATGAGCATAAATCGGATACGCGCTCTCGAATCTCAGAAGTGGATAAAATCTCGAGATCGTTACATTCAGATATCATCATAGAAACAACTGCTTGTTGTTTACAGCTAAGAGCATCGGCGACACGATTACCCTTACCGGGGGTATAAAGAATATCAAGATCATAAACTGCAAGGAACTCGAGCCAACGCTGTTGACGCAAATTAAGTTCCTTTTGAGAAAATAAATATTTCAAAGACTTATGATCCGTGTAAAGAATAAATTTCTCTCCCAATAGATAATGACGCCAAATTCGAAGGGCGAAAACAATAGCCGCGAGTTCTAAATCATGTGTGGCATATCTAGCCTCGGCCGGCTTCAATTTCCTAGAAGCATAAGCAATAACACGTTCCTTTTGCATAAGAACGACACCCAAACCAACTCGACTAGCATTGGTATAAACAACAAAATCTTGATTCCCTTCGGGAATAACGAGAATAGGAGCATCGGAAAGGAGTTCTTTCAATTTCTGAAAAGAGGCTTCACATTTGTCTGACCAAATGTATTTAACTCCCTTCTTAGTCAAGCCAGTGAGAGGCACGACAATCTTAGAAAAGTTTTTAATAAAACGACGGTAATAGCCCGCTAATCTGAGAAAGCTATGGATTTCAGTCACACTCTCAGGTCTTTTCCAATCTTGAATCGCTTCAATCTTTGAAGGATCCACGGAAATTCCGGATTCGGAAATAATATTACCGAGAAACTTCACACTAGATCGCTAAAAGTGGCGTTTAGAAAATTTCGCCTTTAATTGATTACTCCTAAGAGTTTCCAATACAATCTGAGGATGTTTCTCATGTTCCTCCTCGGTTTTTGAATACACAAGAATATCATCAATGAATATGAGAACAAACTGATCGAGGAAATCTTTGAAAACTCGATTCATGAGGTCAACGAAATAAGCTGGAGCATTCGTTAACCCAAATGGCATAACAAGCCATTCATAAGATCCATATCGAGTACGGAATGATGTCAAAGGAATGCTATCCTCTGCGATACGAAGCTGATGGAAACCGGTAGCCAAGTCCAATTGTGAAAAGACCTTAGCACCACTAAGCTGATCGAATAGATCATCAATCCGAGGTAATATTTATTTTTAATAGTAAGATCGTTAAGCTTGCGATAATCAACGCAGAGCCTAAGAGTACCATCAGATTTCTTTACGAAAATAGCCGAAGCTCCCCAAGGCGAGGAGCTAGAGCGAATAAATTGCTTCGTCTCCAATTCAGATAATTGTTTGCGCATCTCCTCATTTTCCTTATTAGACATGCGATAAGGAGGACGAGTAATAGGTTGAGCTTCAGAGGTAAGATTAATTCTGAACTCAACTGCTCGCTTAGGTGGTAAACCTAAAACGGGCTCGAATATGTCGGAAAATTCACGGACAACGTGAATTCGAGAAATGACGTCTTCCTCATCATCATCATCATCGTCTCGAGGATTTAAAGAATATAAAGATGCAGTCAAAGAAGAATCCGAGTCTTTAAGAATAATAGAAATCTGATTTACAGATTGCGGATGTCGGGGATAAATTGTCCGCTCAGGACATAGGATATGAGCTTCATAACGGTTAAGCCAGTCCATACCCAATATCATTCCAAAGCCTAAGTAACGCATAACATGCAAATCGGCTAGGAAAGAAAAATCGCATAAATTAATCTCCACATCTTTACAAAGTAAACTAAGAGTTGCGGATCCACCAATAGGATTCACAATTTTTAAATAAGTCATTAATGCAGTAACACTTAAGGAAAAAGTGTTTACCAGTTCCTTTGATATAAAAGAATGGGATGCACCCGTATCAAAGAGAACTCTAATAGGTTGATCATGAAATAAAATAATACCATCAAGAATGGAGTGAGAAATACCTTGGCCCCGAGATGTGTTGCCAGGGGCTTGAGCCACATTCAAGTTTCCTTCCTTCTTGCCTTCACGTTTGAGGCATTGATCTATGTAATGATCTGGGCTCTTACAATAGCGACAAGATTTGGGCTTAGAGCACTTATTCGCAAAATGATCCCCAGATCCACAGTTGAAGCATCTCGCACCACTAGGAGAAGGAGACTTTGCCGCAGGGGTTGCTTGCTTACCCTTTTTGTTGGGATAAGGGCCTTTGAATTTATTGGGCCTCTTTTTGTTGTTGAAGTTGGGTTTGGAAGCTACTACTTCAACATCACTTTCTTTATCAGCCTCATCCAGACGAAGAGCGATATCGACGAGTTGATCAAATGTAACTTCAAGTTTCAGGAGTAGTGGCTTCTTAAGATTCTTATTTAAGCCATAAACGAACCTCTGGTTCTTCTTCAGTGGATTATTTATATATTCGACCGCATATTTGGAAAGGGATTCGAATGATGCAACGTAGTCCGCCACAGAAGACTGACCTTGAACAAGGTCAATAAATCTCCGAGCCAAAGTTACTTTTTCAGCCTCGGGCATGAATTTTGATTCGATGCGTTCCCGAAAGTGCTCCCAGGAGAGATCCGCTTCATCAATTTCTGGGATTAACAGCTCATACCAATCCAACGCTCTTTCTTGGAGCATACTGGAAGCCACCTGGACTCGATGGAGGTCAGTGAGGTTCATGCGAGAGAAGATTCTATCGGACGTTCTAAGCCAAGCTTGGAACTCGATGATAGTTTCAGTGCCTTTAAATTGCTTCCCACCCAAGTTGGTGTAATCATTGCACAAATATGCAAACCCAGATTTAGGGTGAGTAGGTTCCGGATTAGAACCAGCTGCTTGAGCATTTGTGACAAGGTCAAGAAGTTGCTGGGTAGTCATAAAAACTCCATCTTAGGGAGTTGCAGTAGATTGACCGCCATGGGGACGTCCAGGTCTAACCATTTTTCTTCTTTAGGAAAGAAGGAGAAGAAAAAGGTTATTCACTAAAAGATATATCAAGCAATCTTGATAAGTGAAACAAGGAATCATAATAAAAATAGGATGAATCGGTACGAAGACTCGAATTAATCCTAAGGTACGACTCCTAAGCTGGACTTAGGACGATGATCCTTGTTAAGTTATTCTACATTGTTCCGAAGTTGGGCTCTGATACCAAGCTGTGACGCCCCACCTCTATACCCACGCTAGCCAAGAACACTACGGTGTAGTGCTGTCAACTAGTACGGAGAATAAGGCTGTTGAGGAGCGACCATCCATGTGATTACTTATCACACGGTGGCTATAAATAATCTTCGGAAACAAACATAGAAATAAGCATAACACAAATCAGTCACAGACATCCATATCACAAAGGCGGAAGAAGATATGAATATATAACTAACACATGAAAATGTACATCAGAGTAGTGGTCAAAAAGATCCACAATAATACAAAAGAATAGCAACACGTGCTATACAAAAGAATACAACTATGAGTCTATATGTCAAGTGTATACAACAAAAACTGATAATCTAAATAGTTAGCCAAAAGTCAGAGTAGCAAATCCCGGGAAGAAGTCAAGCAGAAGCACCTGTAACATCTCGGTCTGACCCGAGTATTATTTAGGAAAATAATAAACGGATCAGTCTAGCTATAAGTATCAGATGACATGGTATAAAATAAAAGGTATGGCATAAACATAAAATATCCATACTGAAATACTACTATAAGTATGCAAATGATGATCAACAGAAGATCAATCAATAAGAGATAAATCAATATCACAAGAATCTTCTCAAAGATCCAAAGAGGGCATCATACCCTAAACTTGTACTCATAACAAGTCAATGACATAAATTCCAGAAATCAACACAAGAAATCCAGAAATCACAGAAAAAGGGAAAGAGGCCTATCACATGACGGTCCGAAGACCATGGGGAGCTACCCCATATGGGTGAGTCGGAATCGCCCAGATGAGGTCTAGGCTAACCAAAAGGCAAAAAGGTATGTGTGAGTGGAATCACACAAAAGGTGTCTGCCTAACCTCGCAACAAAAAGGTATGTGTGGGTGGAATCACACAAATGGTGTCTAGACTAACCTTGCGGACAAAGAGATATGTGTGAGTCGGAATCACACCCATGAGGTCTAGTTTAACCTTGCAAACAAAGAGACATCGCACGATTGCTAGTCTAAATCGTAAAATGATCGTCATGATCAACGAGAAGTGTCAATTACACTAAGCTAGTAAATATAAAAAAATTATCTTCGTGTCCCATAACCACTTGCTTAACTTAAATATTTACGAACAAACTGTAAATCTTCACTAGAAAATTATCACAAGAGGTTCAATCGAACAAGTCCAAGAATTAACCGACGAAGTGAACGCAAGCATTTCATACCACTTTTTTACTAAGCCGTTTAATTAGATTTCTCATCCGATTGAGGTAAAGGTTTGTATATACTAGTAGATTGGAAAACGGTTTAAGAAAAGAGCCTTGTTATTGAAAATAGAGTTGAAATCATTTTGTTGAAAGAGTTTTGATATTTACTACTAGTATTAAAACCTTCATATTTCTAAAGTTGTTATCCCGCCTTTTTAGCAAGGCCGTGATACCATAAAATCGACCGAGCAGCCAAAGATAGTTTGTCTCGAAGAATGGTCTACTCAGCATCTCAGCAAAGGTAGTTCTGTTGAAAGTTTTCAGATAAGATCCCCTACGGAGGGGGGGTCTAGGGGGGTGACAACCCCCGAAGGTGGGGGTGCGGGGGCAACGCCCTCGCTACGGGGTTCGACCTGCCCGGTCAGGTCATGGGGGTCCAAGGGGCAGTGCCCCTGGCGGGGTGTGGGGCAGCACCCCGTCCAAAGCGGTACGACCTATTGAAGACCTAAGGGAGGATAGGATCGAGCGACCTACGAGTATAAGAGGTCGAGCGACCTAGATGTGTTCGCGACCTAACGACCTAAACAAGGTCGAGCGAGTTAAGGTGATGCACGACCTCACGTGTCTCGCGACTTAACGAAGGCAAGGCCGAGCGAGTTAGGGAGTTCTACGACCTAACGGGTTAACGGTCTAACGACCCAAGGAAACAAGGTCCAACGACCAAAGGAAGATAGGGGTCATGCGATCTAAAGGCTTGCGACCTAATGGTGTTCGCGCGTTAAGCAAGGAAAACGACCTAGTGGTTGCCGACCTAAGAGGGAATAAGGTCCAACGACCTAAGAGTTCACGCGACCTAGTGGAACACGCGACCTAAAGGGTAAACGACCTAAGGTCCAACGACCTAACTCATTCGAGCGACCTAATGGTTTAAAGGCCTAACCCATGTGAACAACTTAAGGTCATACGACCTAAAGGGGAACGACCTAAGGTCACGCGATCTAACGAGGTAGGCAAGGCCGAGCGACCTAAAGGCGAGCGACCTACGACTTACGACCTTGCGACCTACCTCTGACGCGAATTTTCCACCAGAACGACCTAATTCCGAGGTAGTGCGACCAAAATGTAGGTTTTCACCAAAATCACTAAAAGTTGGAGTTTTTCGCCAATCCAATCCAAACCAAATGCAAATGTACATGCTAAAGTGATGGGGAATCATTCCCAGCAGTCCAATATAGTTATAGACTAGAATTGTGAGATAAAAATCTCACCTTTGCACCAAAAATCAATGAAAATGAAGACCAAACAAAGCAAGAATCAATCCACTTCAATCTCAACACAAGAAGCTTGATCCAATGTCTTCACTTTGATTTTGGAGTTGGATGTTGAATTTGCTAATGAACTTGGGCTTGGAATTTTAATTTCCCTTTCCACTCACCATTAATGCTAAAACTAGAGTTAGGTAGGAATTTATGAAGAGATGAGGAGAAGGGGTTGAAACTTAGGTTTAATAGGCTAAACTGTAACAACCCGCATATTTATCGATTTTTATATTTAAATATTTTATTTAAATGTTTTATCGTTAATCGGATTTTGGTCCGAAGCTACTTTTTGCAAACGGTCAAATTAGGACTCGAGACCACTTCCATTGAGTTCGAAACGTCGTTTGCAATCTTCTAAGTATAAACATTGATATGTTTGGGGTTAGTGGAATTTCACCACTTTTTCACTCGAGCCTTTGGTTTGGACTTTTAGCCCATTAGGCCCAAGTTCCACCCCCCTTCTTCTTCATTGCTTCATTTCATTTCCTAACACTAAAGCTTTAACAAAAATGGTGAATGGAATGAGAAATTAAAACTCCAAAGTCGTTGTTTTATTGCAACTCCAACATTCAACTCCAAATTCAAGAAGAAGACATCGGATTCAAGCTTGTGGTTGCTTCTCCATTTGCCTTCAAGCTTTGTTCTTCATTTTCATTGGGTTTTGGAGCAAAGGTGAGATTTTTATCTCACAAATCTAGTTTATATCTATCTTGGATTGTTGGGAATGATTCCCTATCACTTTAGCATTCATATTTGCTTTTGGTTTGGATTGGATTGGCGAAAAACTCCGATTTTTGGTGTTTTGGTGAAATTTCTGCATTTAGGTCGTTCTGGCCATTTTCGTGTTTTCGGAGTTAGGTCGCTCAGGACCTTAGGTCGTAGGTCGCTCAGGACCTTAGGTCGTAGGTCGTATGGTCGTTAGGTCACTCTGCTTTGACTCTGGCCATTTTTGCTCACTCGCAGTTAGGTCGCTCACGACCTAGGACTTAGGTCGCTCGCGAGTTAGTGGCTTAGGTCGTTGGGTCATATAACCCATTAAGTCGCGCTCCTTTAGGTCGCGCCTCTTTTAGGTCGCGCCTCTTTTAGGTCGCGCCTCTTTTAAGTCGCCCTTCTCTGGACCTTGTTAGGTCGCTCAACATTGACCTCGTTAGGTCGCTCAACACACCGTGTCGCTAGGTCGCTCGACTCTGGACTTCATTAGCTCGCTCAACCATCTACCTTTATAAGTCGTAGGTCGTCTCCGACCTTAAACCACTCGGCCGCATTAGGTCGCGTACCTTTTAGGTCGCGTGTTGCACTAGGTCGTATGACCTTAGGTCGTTAGTTCGTATGGCTTTAGGTCGCTAGGTCGTATGACCTTAGGTCGTTAGGTCGTTTGGCTTTTAGGCCGCTTCCACGCTAGGTCGTTCGACTCTTAGGCCGTAACACTTAGGTCGCTCGCCTCTTAAGTCGCTAGGTCGCGTGCCTTTAGGTCGCGTTTCTTCTTAGGTCGCTGCTTCTTATAGGTCGCTCGACTCCTTTATTTCTTTAGGTCGTTTGAGTGTTAGGTCGCGAACCCATTTTAGGTCGCGTGACCTTTACCCTTTAGGTCGTTGGACCACTAGGTCGTGCCCCTTAGACCCCTAGGTCGCAACCATTAGGTCGCTCGACCCTATCCCTCTTAGGTCGTTAGACCTCATTTTGTCTTCACTAGGGGATCTTATCTGAAAAATATTCAACAGAACTTGCTGAGCTGATTTCCTTGGATTTTTATCACATCTTCGAATGTGACCTTTGTGATTGATTGTTTCTACAATCGCTTCTGTGATTTGTCACTTTAAAATATAAAGGTTTCAAAACTAGTAGTAAATATCAAAACTCTTTCAACAAAATGATTTCAACTCTATTTTCAATAACAAAGCTCTTTTCTTAAACCGTTTTCCAATCTACTAGTATATACAAACCTTTACCTCACTCGGATGAGAAATCTAATTAAACTACTTAATAAAACAAGTGGTATGAAACGCTTGCGTTCACTTCGTCGGTTAATTCTTGGACTTGTTCGATTGAACCTCTTGTGACAATTTTATTAGTGAAGATTTACAGTTTGTTCGTAAATATTTAAGTTAAGCAAGTGGTTATGGGACATGAAGCTAAACTTTTATATTTACTAGCTTAGTGTAATTGACACTTCTCGTTGATCATGACGATCATTCTTATGATTTAGACTAGCAATTGTGCGATGTCTCTTGTTTGCGAGGTCAGACTAGACACCACTTGTGTGATTTCACTCACACATACCTTTTTTGATTTTTGGTTAGTCTAGACCTCATCTGTGTGATTTCGACTCACACATGTGGGGTAGCTCCCCATGGTCTTCGGACCGTCATGTGATAGGCCTCTTTCCCTTTTTCTGTGATTTCTGGATTTCTTGTGTTGATTTCTGGAATTTATGTCATTGACTTGTTATGAGTACAAGTTTAGGGTATGATGCCCTCTTTGGATCTTTGAGAAGATTCTTGTGATATCGATTTATCTCTTTTTAATTGATCTTCTATTGATCATCATTTGCATACTTATAGTAGTATGTCAGTATGGATATTTTATGTTTATGCCATATCATTTAATTTATATCATGTCATCTGATATTTATAGCTAGACTGATCCGTTTATTATTTTCTTAAATAATACTCGGGTCAGACCGAGATGTTACAGGTGCTTCTGCTTGACTTCTTCCCAGGGATTCATCACTCTGACTTTTGGCTAACTGTTTAGATTAGCAGTTTTTGTTGTATACATTTGAGATATAGACTCATAGTTGTATTCTTTTGTATAGCACGTGTTGCTATTCTTTTGTATTATTGTGGATCTTTTTGACCACTACTCTGATGTACACTTTCATGTGTTAGTTTTTTATTCATATCTTCTTCCGCCTTTGTGATATGGATGTCTATTACTGATTTATGTTATGCTTATTTCTATGTTTGTTTCCGAAGCTTATTTATAGCCACCGTGTGATAAGAAATTACATGGATGGTCGCTCCTCAACAGCCTTATTCTCCGTGCTAGTTGACAACACTACACCGTAGTGTTCTTGGCTAGCGTGGGTATAGAGGTGGGGCGTCACATAAACCAACCCAAAGTCCAAAGCGGGAAAAGTTAGTGAAATTCCACTAACCCCAAACATATCAAAGTTTATACTTAAAAAGATTGTAAACGGCATTTCAAACTCAATGGAAGTGGTCTCTAGTCCTAATTTGACCGTTTGCAAAAAGTAGCTTTTCAGACCAATATCCGATTAATGACAAAATATTTAAATATAAAATCGATAAATATGCGGGTTGTTACACGTTACCTCAATGATTATTAAAAGGGTAACGGAGGTGAATGAAAATTAAATAGAAACAATGCAAATTTAAGGTTAATGATTTATGAACTTGCATAAAATTCCAATTATACAAAATAATCTAAATGTATGTTTGGCTATAAATTGTTCACAAGAAAATAAATGGATTAAGAATATAAATAGTAAATAGTGTACATACTTGGCAAATATAACTAAATAGTATGGAATGAAGCATGCATTAATGAAATAACTACGAACCAATGAATGTATTTGAGTTGTAAAAGTCATAATTGATTGCATTAAATAAATTGGGTATTAAATTCAAAGGTTATGTAAATTGAGAAATAGTACGTAATAAATTGTAATGTCATTGAATCAAGGCTAGGTAAGTAATTTTAATAAATTGTAGTTGATATTTAAGTATGAATCTGAGTAAATTTGGCATTTAGTGATAATCGTTAAAATTTACCCATTCATCTAAGTTGCTTAATTAGAGCTAAGTCAATGACAACATTTGTGTTAATAATAGCTTGTAAGTGGAAGTAAATGTTAAATGGTAATAATTATTTAGGTTAACCATTTATTTAGTGTATTAAAGTATAACGGGTAATCGATTGCAATAAATATTAATAAATTATAGCTTGAAAATATTGTCAATTTCATTTATAATATGACAAATTAGGATTTTAATTTTTATTAATATGTAAAACTGACAAAATTCAATATAAATTGAAATATAGTAATTAATATAAATAAAAGACTAAAATTGGATAGTATTAATGTAGTGAAAGATAAACAAATATTAACTATGTTATTTGTGTAATTAATGGATAGGAATACCAAAGGCTAATTGGAATAAGGGATATAATTGAGGAATATAAGTGGTAGAATAATAAAAAATTATGATTTTATTTTGTTAACATATGTTAAGAGATATGTTTATGATCTTAATTTGAACTTCTACTAATAACATGTATTACAGTAAGAAAAAAAATGATAACATACGTCAGGTGTATTTAATGACATTGTTTGAATGAAATTAATAACGGTGATTATAAAAATAAGTGTTAATAAAGAATAAGAATGAATAAGTTTAGTAAAAGAGTAAACATTCATTTAGTAAAAATGTTTGGCAACTGAAAGATTGATTGTAGAGATGAGAAACTATTATTTAGTAAGAAATATATAACTACTGTTTGTATCCAATTGCGTATCAATATTACTATTAGATAGGAAATAATTGTTATAATTCTCATTACATTCATTTAGTCCATTTTGAAATTTAATCAACTAAAATTAATGTAATTGAAATTTCCAATTAATAGGAGAGAGAATACAAATTGTAAATTAATAGGTGTAAATAAAAACCGCATATGCTTTGTGAAAATATAGGGAAAGTTTGATTTAATAAAAAGAAAATTTACATCAAATAAAATGAATGTTTCATTTGTGAATGTAGGTTTAATTTCATTAAAATAAAGAATAGAAAGATTGATTTTAAAGAAAGAAATATATGTTTATTTGAACTGTGTTTTAGCTTACAGACTGATTACAAGAATAGGAAAATAACATAGTTAATATTAGTCTGAGTCTCTTCTGAACTTCAACAGCGAGAGCATCACCACGGGACTCACTATTAGCAAGATACATTGAGCAATGTTTGCTAAGCATCTCATACTCTAATTCACTAAATATTTTACTAATGATTCGGAACAACTGAGTATATACATAACATGCTATAGATATATTAATATAAACTTGGAAATTTTATTTAAAACTAAATTCTTTCCTCCTTGCTTTCAGATCTATTTAACACTAAGTAAACCACTTCTCATCGGATAACAACTATAAAGAGACAATGATAGATGTTTAAGTGTATAAGGTATTAAGTGTGTTTGAGGTTTAGAAATCAAGCCCGACCAGTATCCAAGCTTAAGCCAATTTCTGATATGAAAAGTAATGAAACTAATTTAACATCGGGTAACATCAGATCTATTGCAATTATTTAAATAATACATTGAAGTATAGTTTCAATAAAATTCTGATATAAGCTTGGGAGATCATAACAGTAATCTTATTTTTATTTTTACTTTATAAGAGCGAGTCTCAAAATATCAACTTATGATTTAAATATTGACAGAAACCATGCAATTCAACATGCTAGCATGCTACCACATTTACCGATGAGTACAGACCTTAAGCAAAATATTATCAAACTGGTCTTCTTTCGTCTACAATAAGGGAATTGTTAATATTTAGAATATTAAAACAATTGTTCAGACTTCAACATTATTGGCCAGAAAGAGTTGTTCTATACCAAAGGACTGGCTACCTGACCATGTCCTATGTACTGCTTATAGGATTTTCTATAATATATAAAATGCACGTTAATTTCGTGATTGGAAACAAAGAGTTTTTTTCACGGGTTGAATAAATTATAAACCTTCCATGTACAAGGAGAGTGATTGAATTGAATAGGTTTGATCAATTCAATGAGTTGTATGTGAAGTTGTAAACGTTTAAAGGTACCGCACTAGCTATACTTGTCTTTGAAACTTTTAGATTTCACCAGTTAGAATTAAAAATTTCTTTTCTATTTCTTTCAAGATGACAGAAGTCATAAATAATTAAATACAAACGAGGGATAGTTGAGTGACAATACTAAAACTACACGCTAATATAAACGACTTCAATTCTGAGCAGGGAACGAGGCAGAATTTCTTGCCTCTACCTGCATCTAATCAAAATTTAACAGGCAATTCAAAATTAATGCTAGAGGTTAACCTGTTGCAGCAAACCAGCTAATGAATGGCAGAGTAGAAATACCTAAATATGCTAGAAAAATAAATTCAGGTTTAGAAGAAATACCTAAATATGCTGAATAAGTCTAAATTTTTTCTAAAACTATTAAATACTATATATTTTACCTGCAGGTTCATATAAGAATGCACTGAGACAAGAAAGCCTGAGAACAATTTCAAGCATTTAAATGTTGTTAGATATGCAACTTAATTTCCATAAAATAATACAAGAGCAATACTATTGCTGCAGGAAAATGATAGTCAATGCATACATTGAAAGTTGAAAGGTTACCTTTGTTCTCTGTTACATTTCCAATTTGCATTTGTTTTGTTTGTTTACATTGCTCTTTTCTCTGTTCAAAAAGCTAACTGCACTGTTACACTTCACCACCTCCTCACCAATCCCCTTCCACAGTCACACCTCAAACTTCACTCACCTATCCCTGCCATCCTCACCACTTCCACACACTGCCATTACACCCCAACATACAACATCCATCACCACTGCCTCCTTCCTTCCAAACATCATCATAGCCTCAACAATATCACTTCTGCCTTTATACTAGCAACCTCCTATCACTTCTATGCACATACAAACTACATATAAACTTCGGCCTACATACCACTGCCATCCCTCAACAAACAAGCCATTGCTACTGTAAAAATATAAATACTAACATGCACACTAATTCATAAAAATCAATAGCACTAACACCTTTTTTTTTTGTGCAAAATATGAGCTCAGTTGCTAATTCAAAATAGCCTTTGTAATTGTCTATATTTATCTATTGGAACCAAATAGGGTAGTCTCCAAGAGGGAATATTGCATCAGTGTCTAATAATTTGGAGATATTGCTACTTATTTCTCTTTATATTGTGTAATAATTCGCATACTTATTTAAAAAAATTCCATGCATTTTTTCTGTCTTTGCATTCATTTCACATTGGGAAACCATAGCGAGTAAATCAAAATAAGCTTACCAATGATTATATTCATAGGCAATGTTGAAACCCAAGAGCCACCAATATTTGAACATCAAATCCTTCGATCAGAATTAAAAATGCAACCCAAAGATGTCTAATGCACACCTATAGTTCAAGTAATCAATCAACAAAGAGCAATTTGAAATGCATAGAACAATAAGAAACATAAGGATTTCCCAAAGATAGATAAATGATTATGATTTAAACTATAATTCAATTTTGTAGGCTTAGTATCATTAATACCCTTACGCGGCTTCTTTGTCCCAAATTAATCAGACCACTATAAGTTGACTCGACAATCAATTTATCATCATAAGTTGGAATTTGCAAATCTAGTTTCAAAAATGAGTCGCGATTTGCAACACATTTTGAGATTGGTAGTGTTGTCTCCATATATCATCTGTTGAGTCTCCATCGTCAATTAATTTTAATAGTTCATCACATTTTGACTGAAGAGTGTTGATGTGGTCTTCTTGTTTAGGTCTGTTTTTATTCCATTCCTTTAGTTGAAGCTTGGCTGCTTCAAGAATTTTCACGAGTTTGTAACATTCAGTACCTTCCTCCCTTGGTATATCATTAATGTGTATTGCTGTTGTGTGTCCAAGGCAAAATTTTATATTCTTGTTAATATATATTTTTATATAAAAGTATATGTTGTCATATCCAAGGCAAATTTTTGGGTTCTACCTATAGATAATAATTATTCTGGAACAATGAAATTGATTTTATGTCAACGTGACATGGCTGCATTGATTATGAATCGAGTTATTATCAACAATGAAGCTACGTATTTATGTTTGACCCATGGATAAACCATAAATCTCTGGTTGACAAAATAGGCTGGAACAATATCTATTTACGTAACACAGCCAGTAGTACAGTTAGTCATATTATATGAGATAAGCAGTTTCAACCTCAACTTTTATCTGAAACAAGGGAGGTAGCAACACGAATTAAACATGATACAATTTCTATTGATCATGCTACTAATTTCTAGACAATTTGCAATAAAAGGAAATATGTGTTTTCCACGGTCTGGAATGGAGTATGACTCCATACAGCTAGTGATGATAACCTTAAATTGATATGGCATAACAAAACGGTCAATTTTTTTTCTTTCGCTAGTTATATGGCCTATCTACAGTGTTTACCAACTGCAGACAGATTGTTAAACTGGGGGATTATAACTAATTTGACAAGTGTGCTATGTAATGACCATAATGAAAATCATCATCACTTATTTTTGAATTGCGCTATAGTACTTACCTGTGGGATTCTCTGCTGCTTAAGCTCGCCATACAACCATCTTCATCCAGCTCGTTGTGAGATCGCTTTTCCAATTTTCGACTCCATTTTCCAATAGTATCACCGCTCAAAGATCTGGCCTTTGTGGCGGCATCAGCATTGATCCATCACCTCTGGCTTGAGCGCACACGGCGACGTTTCGAAGGAAAGTCGTGTTTGAAGGAAGCTAGGTTAAAATTACTGGAAATTGATGTTCACCTGCAGTTGTCTCGCAGAATGAAATCGAAGAATGAAAATGAAGATGGAAGGAAACGAAGTTAAAAGAAAATGCAGGATGAGTGGAGGGAAAGCGAAAAAAATTAAGAAGAGAGGCGGCAATTGTTTTTTTTAGTACACAGTCATTCACAGCGTTCTAAAAAACATTTAGGCTTAATTAAAATTCAAACGTTAAAAATAATCCAAATAAGATAACTTTTAACCGCATTCAGGGTATAAACGCTGAGAATAATTGCTGTTAAAAATGAATTTTGGTGTAGTGACTCTTGTGTATAAATAATAAATTTTAAACATTTTTAAATAAACAATTGTTCTATTTTTTTATCCATTTTAGTTGTCTGTTTTAAAATTTAACTTTGTAAGAAACTGCAATTAATGTAATTCAAATATTTCAATTAAAAGGAAAGGAAACATTGATTGCAATTAATAGATTCAATAAAAGAAACACACGTTTTGTGTTAAACAAAAAGGGTGTTTTAATGGAAATAAAAGATCATTTTGGGAAATCAAAATTGAACGTTTTCATTTTTAAGGTAAGTATAAATATATTATTACGCGTAGATAAAAACCTAAATGCGTACAAATTTGAATATTATTTGAGTTAATGAAGTTAATTTGGTTACGTTGCAAAAAAATTAAATTTCAAAAGGTTGTGCGAGGTACATGGTCCCTTCGTATTTTTTACTAATTGTTGCATGAACGTTTTAAAATAGTTACATTATTATTAATAGTTGATCCGTTATTTTTTCTCCTTCTGTTTAATACTTGAGCATAGACTTTTAGATTATATTTATTTCTTGCCACCTCATTTTCACATATACAAAATTTAACTTTCGTTTGCAAACTTTTCCATTCCTACGTACATTTCCTTATGCATTATTAATGCCTGAAGCTTTAAAAATAAAACGTGACATTTATTTTTGTCCGTCCACATTCATTTCCTAATTATAAATAACCTACATCTTATTCTTCTTTTACATTTTGTTTCTCCTAACACCTCATATTCAAAAGCTCTTATTCTTGCAAATCCAAAAGAATTCTTTTACAAAAAAGATTCTTTTTCATTTTTCATACACTTCCTGTCCTCCTCTTAGTTGTTCTTCAATCATTTCCTGAAGCCTCATCTTGAGAAAACGTAAGTATTAGAATTTTTTTATTTATATATATTTTTAACGCATACTAATTTTTACTTTTATTTTAATAATACTTCTTGTAACATGAATATCTTTTGCATATAAACTTTGATTCACGCGTGATGTCTTCTGTTGGATTCAGATTTATATTCTGGACTACATGACATTGTTGAGTTTTGCGCTTCTGTTGGATTTTTATGGGCTAAATTCAAAAGGTGAGTGTTTTAGCCCACTCACAATTTCTAAAATTTCTTATGATTGTTAAATTGATTTGTGATGTGTTTAGAATTTATTTATGACTGTTTGGCATGTTTAATCATCATCTGGGTAAATTTCATTTATTTAAATTAAACTGCTATTCAATTTTATTATTGCATATAAATTGACAGTAAAATTTTATTTATTTTGCATTGAAACTGCTAGTTAAACAGTTATTAATTTATTTTTGAATATAAACTGTTTGTTGATACTAGTTATATTTTATATGCTCTATATTGATGTTTGTTTAAATTGATGATGATTGCAGTAAATTGGTTGATGATTGATATTGGGTGAATGGATGATGTGTTCTATATTGTATAAACTGCAAGTCATTATGCATTCTTATCTTATCGGGATTACGGTTTGAAATGATATATAACTGAATTTTTATTTTAAATTACGGATTGAAATGATAAATATCCGTATCACTTGACCATAGGATAGAAAATTTTATACAGGCACCGCGGTTTATATATATATAAAAATATTTTTGAAATGATTCTTATGGTTTTGTAAAGAAACTTATGGGTTGTATAAATATTGATTTTTGATGTTATGAAAACAGCAAATTTATTTTTGGTTTTAACTATAAATAAATATGCTTTGAAATATATAGTAAGCCTGATAATTAAGTTTGAATATCTTATATATATGATTTAATGAATATTGTTTTTGATATTTCATAAATATTACTTTATTATATAGATAAACGCTTGAAATTAAGCTATGTATAAATTTGGGTTAAAAGATAAAAAGAAGTTTAAGAATAAAAGTTTAATTTTATAATTCGGTTAAGTATTTATTTAAATTTATTATTAGGGTTAAAATGTCTTAATTAAAATAAATGTTGGAAGATAAATATGAATTTGCTTTGAATTAAAGTATTTAAGGATTATCCTCGAATAAAATTTATTTAAATTCAAATGAATTTGGGATTGTAAAGGGTATGATCTTTATAACTTGATTTTGGTTTGGAGGGCTTAAATGAATATCAAGTCGACTTAAATGAATATATCAAGTTAAAATAATTTAAAGAATATCCAGTTTGTTTGAAGTTAAAGGTTTTACCTAAAATTTATTGGATTTATTAAGTGAACTTTTCAAATCTAAATAATAGTAATTGAATTTGATATATATGAAATTATCAAAGAATTAGTTTTAAAATGGGGAAATGGTTAAAGCTTTGAAATATATGAATTGAAATGGTTTATTTGGAATTTATTGTGAAATTAAAGAAGCTATTTTTTTATATAAAGTAAAATAATGTTTAAACCATTAAGTGTAAAAATTTATGTTTCAAAGCTATAGATTTCAAGGTATATTGATTTGGGAAGTACTATGATTTCTTGAAAAGGATATATTTGAAATAAAAAGGGATATCATATTTGATTTGGGTTTTAAAATAGAAATGATATCGTATTTATGGTTTTGAAAGAGATATTATATTCTGATTTTAAAGTATAAATTATTTTGAAATAACCGCGGTGTTATAATAACGTTGGGTTGTTGAAGAGACCGGGATCGGAAGTTGTCATACCCTCTGCCAACTACGAAAAACACTTTAACAACCGTGTACGCGGTGGAGATTCCATAGTGATGTAGGATGGTGGTGGCATTTCCTATAAGGTAAATACGTGGACCCAACTCCTGTGAGTTGGCATAAGGTGGCTAAAACAGGAGCGATTCTCGGGCCAAGGGGGTTAGCGCCCTTTATCGGATACTCCTCTTCGATATTATACTCTGACTTTGGATTTATTCGGTGGCCACTTTTGATTTCTTTGATTTTAGGGGGGAGTTTGTCCGTGGTGGGCGGTAGCTGCGGCTACGCGTTACCACCAGCCTGGATGCGTATTTGGTATATCTACTCTGGCATTGCCTAGTTGTGCCGTGTCACCTAACCTATCGCGCCTTGTACGAGTTTGGATTTCTCCCGTAGCCCGTGTGGTATCCTCTGGTTGCTTCCCGATCAGGAGGGACTATGATATTAGATGGACTACTGGGACTATTACGTGTTAATGTGGAAAATGTAAAGCCTTAACGCTATTTAAAAGTATGTTTATTTTACTATAGACACTATTATAATAGCGAAATATACTACATAGTAAATAGTTTAACGGATACTTAAGAGATGTGAATCCCAAGCATCCTTTTAGTTACCGTACTCATATTTATTCATGTTGATTTAACTTACATAAGATCTTTTAGTTCTGACTCGAGTGTTTTGTCTTTTCAATTCGCTCGGGTCAGTCCGAGCGTTTCAGGATCGAAGACTTTAGCTCTGGAGGACGAAGATGGAGATTTCTATTGTTATTATTTATTATATTCCACTACACTCATATTTTTCCGCTGCATTGTTATATGGTATGTGTAACTCTGATGTATGTTGTATAAGTATAATCGAATATTTTAAACAACTTTATAAACTGTATATTTGATTATTATATTTTATCCTTCCGCTGCGAGTTAAAATTTAAATTATTAAATTTCCAAAATTTTCAACTTCCAAAGTTCATTTATTCACTTACGTTTATCAAAACAGTGAAATTTCACTTTTCGCAGCATTTAGAAAAAGCTAAGGAAAGTTACATTCAAAACAGTTCAATTTAACAAAAGACAACATTTTAAAATGTTGTAATAGGGTTTACTTAAATTCCAAATTAACTTAGTAAATTCAAAAATTATAGCACTTACAAAATTGCTATAATAGTTTTTAGTTCAATTTAGCTTTTTAGTTCATTATCATCAACTACAACATTTACAAATACTGTAATATCATTTACAATGTAATTAATAGCATTTCAAAAATGCAGTCAATTAACTCCAAATATTCAATATAATTTCTCAACCAATTATATTTTTATTTAAAACATTTTTAACTCATAAAATCATACATTTTCACATTTATAAACATCATTTAATTTTCCTCCAGTTCATGATTTTATAAAGTTAAATTTCCATTCAAAAATCAAGATTTCATAATAATTCACTTATTAAATTGCAATGTTCAATTTTAAATTCCTTGCATTGAATTTCAACTTAACACTTAAGTTCAAATTCTCAAATATAACTTAGTTTTATTTGTATTTGCTTAACAAAAAGTTCACTTTTAAGTCAATTTCATAAATTTCCAATTTTAGTTATATTTCAAAATTTCAACTTAAATATTCATTCATTTCACATTCAACTTTATCAAAAATCATTAATATGATATAAAATCACTTTAAATTAATTTAAATTCAAAATATCATAAATTTATCATATTTTCAATGTTAATTTAAATTCCATAAAAAATTAAATCAAAATTTCCAAAATAACTTACATTCATATTTTCTAACTTTTCCATAATTTATTTAACTTATAGATTTCCAGAAAATAAATAATACTTTACAAAAGTTATATTTTTATTAAATTTCAAATCAAATATTATAATAATTAAATTTCTAAAATATTTTAAATTTTTTAGAAAAACATATTTTAACTACGGGCCTGTATATAATTTTCTACGCTAAGTAAAGTGATACGGGTAATATATCATTTCAACCCGTAATTTACAAAGAAAATCCGGGTTTTATCATTTCAAACCGGCAATCCCAAGTTAAAATAAATTAAATAAAAACCGTTCAAGCGTATCATTTCAGCCCATATCGATTTTTCCCTATTCTAAAGTCCGTTCGGGTATGTATCATTTCAACCCATAGTGATTCTAATTTACAGGGAACTTGCAGTGTGATAAACTGATAAAATATACAGAATAGCATGAAATAACAGTAACATATGATATAACAGGTGTTTAACAGTTGTGAACATCATATGATAATAATATAATCAGTTATAACATGTTAATATAGTTCTACAGATTCGCAGGGTGTCAATTTACTACTTATACAAGTACATAATGTCTGGTGAGAAATACTCACATTTTTATGCTGGAGATATTAATTTGAATGACACAACGGATCCAAAAGGCACGACCTTTGATTTTGAGTGGAGAGAAATAGCCAAGATATCATCTTGTAAACAACCCCAAAACAAGACAATATAACTTATGAATATTCAACCAAAATATATTGAAACAAGTTGAAATTGAAAGGCAACAAAGGCAAGATAACTTGACCTTGCTACAACCATTCAAAAGCTCGACTAAGGGGTTCGTTTTCTTAGCCATGATGATGATATGAGTGTGGGAGAGACAAGGCTAATAGCCTTGCAAACATTCAAACAAAACAAACAAATAACATAAGTTTTCAAACCTAAATTCAATAAAACAATGTTAGAATTAAATGCATAAAACAAAGCCAATTTTTTTGCACTTGCTTTCTACCGCCTATGATTCAGCTATAGATCTGAAATACATGTCTAAGGAGTGGGTTAGGATCAGGTCTTGGGCTCATATGGGTCGGCCATAGCTTGGAAGTAATGGTGCAAAGGTGGATGGACATAGGTGCAACAAAACAACAACTACAAGGCAAATTCATCACTTCTATGCTATAAATGGGTTTGGCCATAGGCTCTAGAGGCATGGCCAGTGGGTCCAGGTGGTGGTGGGTGATGTCGCAGAGGGTGGAGGTCTGGTCAGAGGTGGTGGTGGTGGTGTAAGTGGCGGCAAAAGGTGGATGAAGGTGATGGTACCAAAACTTGGTCAGCTTGAGTGCATAGGTGATGGATTTGTGGATTTTGGTGGTGGTGTTTGCCTTGGGGTTGCTTGGTCTGCCATGGTGGTGATCTAGGGTGGATGATGATCAGAGAATAAAGTGGTGGAGGTTGGCCTAGATCTGGTTGAGGAGGAGTGGAGCCATGAAGTAGAGAACAAGTTGCAAAATCACATAGAAAAACTAGAAAACAAGAGAAGAGAAGAAGATTTTACCAAATTTTTGCAAGATGGAGGCCATGATTTTTTTTTTAGGGTTGAGAAGCTTTGAAAATACGTGAAAAGGATGAGATAATGCAGCTGAAAAGAATAGACAAAGGTACGGCCAAATAAATTGTGTATTGATTGGAAAAGAAACGGTGAAACGACTTTACGTTTCTTAGCTTTTAAAACCTTCCATACTTCCTTTTCTTTTAAATCAGTTAAAACAAAATAAAATTCAGAAAGTACATCTAAAACTGAAACAAAGTAAAAAAAAATAAAAATATATAATTAAATTTAAAGAAAATATAAAAAGAATTAAGGAAATTGCTTAAAAATTGAAAACAAGGTTCAAAAATTACAATTAAAACGTCAATGGCTTTGGAAAAATATCTACTTCTTTTTAAAAATATTCTAAAGCAAAATTTCGAAATAAAATAATTTATTTATCATTTTTAAAATAAAATAAATAATTAAATTGGAGAAAAATAGAAAAGAACTAAAGAAAATGTTTAAAAATTGAAAACAGGGCATGGAAATTACAAGAAAAATACTACTAGCTCTAGAAAAATTCCTACCTCATTTCAAAAATATTAAAAGACAAAAACATATATAAAATAACATATCAATACATATTACAATAAAATACGAAAAATTTATACTATTTAAAATAACGAAATTGCGGAATAAACAAATTGCACTCAATATTGAAATATACATAACTTTCACAATTTACATCCGTTTCCAACGAAACAAAAAGCAGTGTTCCTAAAATTTTATGTACTTTCAAAATAAAAGAAAAAATTTAAATTTGCAAACTTTTAAAATTTTAAAATAAAAGTCAAAGTTTGACTATTTTGACCAAAAATTCACTTTTTGAAAAATATTCTTTTTAGTCATGCTTTGGAATGATAATTCATATCAAAACTAAAGTTTATCATTCAAAATAAATAAAATAAGTTTTTAAATCAAAAATTCAATAAAAAAAATTAAAATATACAAAAAAAAATCACAAAATATAGGGTTGTTACACTCTCCCCACTCAAAACTTTTCGTCCCCGAAAAGGAATGAGGCACAGGAAAGCACAGAAAAAGATAGAGTGAAACAAGATTAGGACAAGATGACAAGGAGAAGGAAATTATACATGATAACTATTGTGATAGGTAAGTTTAACAAGGTGGAGATGATCTTTCCAAGATCCTCCGGAATCAAGAACACAAGCACGAAAAGGTGGATTCAAAATGAGTACCAAAGATTATCAAAGATTATAGAAGATTTCTAAATAGAAAGATTATAGAAAGATGCCTATACTAGGCTATAGCAAGATGAGGATGATAAGGACAACCAAAAGATAGTTTGAAAAACAAAATAAGGAAATAAATTTGAAAGCATGGAAATTTCAACTTAAATAGAGAATAAATCTTTTACACAAGTTAAATAAATCTTAACTATCTCAAATTTCATTATCTTATTATCCAATCATCTAAAATTAACAATTTTTAAAACCATGGGTTTGAAAAATAATCATTTATTACACTCACAATGTACTTAATAAATTTTATTCTTCTTTATTCCTAATTAAAATTAAAATTATTCCTCCCAATATATTTATCACTTATGTTAAACATACTTACACTTATTATAACTGCTTTATTTTATTCTTAGTTCTTCTAACATTAATTTATTGTAAGTTATTCAATTACCCTTTATTATATTTACCTCTGTTAATCGTTTTAAAATTTAAGTGTATAACATTTATTATAACCACTCAAATTTTATTTATAAAATCTTTTTATATTGTATATTATCCAATTACATTGTTAACTTCTAAAATTAAGGTAAGTTATATTGGAATGCAATTGAGTATTATACAAATAAAACTTTCCAATTCAATCATTTCAAGCTGAAATCATTTATTCAAAAAAAATTGATTTTCTTTTTATAATTGAAATTATTCTTTAAAATAAAATTTAAGAATTAAATTTTCGATTTCTTAAAACCATTTAGAGATAACTAAATGTATGTACATAGTTTATCAAATAAAATTTCAATCATATGTCTATATATATTATAAATCAAGTCATATTTTAGAAATTCAAATCAATTAAATTTCCCACAACAAAGTTGTAGCAAGACTACAGGGCGGTCTCTTCACTTTGAAACTCGAAAATGAACGTCGATGATGTCGCGATCATCACCGAAGTTATTTTCCAGCGACAAAGAGAAGAGCACTAAAAAATTCTTTGGAAACAAATTCTATTTGAAAATACTTTAAATAGTATATCCCTTTTTTTTAAAAAACTTTAAACCAAAGTTCGAAATAATCAGAATTTAAATTCTCAGATTCTTGTTTTAAATTCATTTCAGTTCCCAAATAAATTTATAGACAACTATTTATAGATTCATTTATAGAACAATAAATGATAAATAAAGTATTATCACTTCAAATGATCAATTTAAATCAGTTTATTAAGTTTCATAAATTTACTTATATATCAGAATTTATTTCAATAACCAAAATTTTAAAATAATATTGTGTCAGTTTGTTCTGTCAAAGTGTTTTAGAAATCCTAACGATAGCGTTGATCAGACGAATCGATCGGAAACCCAAATCAACATCAAGAACTCAAACAACATAATATATAAAACAGAACATAGATATACAAGTACAATTCAAAATGTTTGGAAGAATAGATTGGAAACAAAAGACAAAATGTTTAAATAACAGAGTAGAGAGGTGGATAAGCTTAAATAAATCACGGGCAACTTTTACCGGGTCAACCGTGACTTAAAGAATAAGATCAATGTGGATTTTTCTGGGGTACATCTACATTCGATCTCAAGAGTTAGAGTTTGGGACAACAAAAGATATTAGCATCTAAACCAAGGATAGATACAAATCTCTAGTGAATCCATGCTAATTGTAAAGGAGTTTTCCCCCTTTTTTCCAATTTAATTTGAAATTGGCGTGACCGTCGACTCACTAAAAAGATCATTCGAAGCGGAGTTATGGAATACTCCAGAGTCAAAAGAAGATGAATGGTGAGGGATACGATTGGATTTTGGAACCGTAGGGAATGTTCCAAAATTCAAAGGAATCGAGTCAAAAGGAAGAGATTCAAACTCGAATGAAAGTGGTTCTGTAAATACATTCACTCCATATGCTGAGTTTTGCCTAGAGCTACCAAAGCTCTGATACCAACTGTAACGGGCCGCACCAGTGGGGTAACGCCCACCGTAGCATACATTGGTACCTGTGTTCTGCCTTTACGGCCAGCCTCTCGACTGCACCACCAACCCCCGCGGGGACATGCAGGGGTAAGAGTCAACCGTTCGCTACCAAACAAGGAAGCTAGAACCCCCTATCATGTCCCCGCAGGGGTTGGTGGTGCAGTCGAGAGGCTGGCCGTAAAGGCAGAACAAAGGTACCAATGTATGCTACGGTGGGCGTTACCCCACTGGCGCGGCCCGTTACAGTTGGTATCAGAGCTTTGGTAGCTCTAGGCAAAACTCAGCATATGGAGTGAATGTATTTACTGAACCACTTTCATTCGATTTTGAATCTCTTCCTTTTGGCTCGATTCCTTTGAATTTTGGAACATTCCCTACGGTTCCAACATCCATTCGTATCCCTTACTATTCATCTTCTTTTGACTCTGGAGTATTCCATAAATCTGCTTCGAATGATCTTTTTAGTGAGTCGGCGGTCACGCCAATTTCAAATTAAATTGGAAAAAAGGGGGAAAACTCCTTTACAATTAGCATGGATTCACCAGAGATTTATATCTATCCTTGGTTTAGATGCTAATATCTTTTGTTGTCCCAAACTCTAACTCTTGAGATCGAATGTAGATTTACCCAAGAAAAATCCACATTGATCTTATTCTTTAAGTCACGGTTGACCCGGTAAAAGATGCATGTGATTTATTTAAGCTTATCGACCTCTCTACTCTGTTATTTAATCATCTTGTCTTTTGTTTCCAATCTATTTTTCCAAACATTTTGAATTGTACTTGTATATCTATGTTTTGTTTTATAAATTGTGTTGTTTGAGTTGTTGATGTTGATTTGGGTGTCCGATCGATTCGTCTGATCAACACTATCGATAGGATTTCTAAAACACTTTTACGGAACAAACTAACACAATATTATTTTAAAATTTTGGTTAATGAAATAAATTTTGATATATAAGTAAATTTATGAAACTTAATAAACTGATCTAAATTGATTATTTGAAGTGATAATACTTGACTTATCATTTATTGTTCTATAAATGAATCTATAAATAGTTGTCTATAAATTTATTTGGGAACTGAAATGAATTTAAAACAAGAATTTGAGAATTTAAATTCCGATTATTTCGGACTTTGGTTTAAAGTTTTTTAAAAAAAAGGGATATACTATTTAAAGTATTTTCAAATAGAATTTGTTTCCAAAGAATTTTAAAGTGCTCTTCTCTTTGTCGCTGGAAAATAACTTCGGTGATGATCGCGACATCATCGACGTTCATTTTCGAGTTTCAAAGTGAAGAGACCGCCCTGTAGTCTTGCTACAGCTTTGTTTTGGGAAATTTAATTGACTTGAATTTCTAAAATATGACTTGATTTATAATATATATAGACATATGATTGAAATTTTATTTGATAAACTATGTACATACATTTAGTTATCTCTAAATGGTTTTAAGAAATCGGAAATTTAATTCTTAAATTTTGTTTTAAAGAATAATTTCAATTATAAAAAGAAAATCAAATTTTTTTGAATAAATGATTTAAGCTTGAAATGATTGAATTCGAAAGTTTTATTTGTATAATACTCAATTGCGTTCCAATATAACTTACCATAATTTTAGAAGTTAACAATGTAATTGAATAATATACAATATAAAAAGATTTTATAAATAAAATTTGAGTGGTTATAATAAATGTTGTACACTTAAATTTTAAAACGATTAACAGAGGTAAATATAATAAAGGGTAATTGAATAACTTACAATAAATTAATGTTAGAAGAACTAAGAATAAAATAAAGCAGTTATAATAAGTGTAAGTATGTTTAACATAAGTGATAAATATATTGGGAGGAATAAATTTAATTTTAATTAGGAATAAAGAAGAATAAAATTTATTAAGTACATTGTGAGTGTAATAAATGATAGTTTTTCAAACCCGTGGTTTTAAAAACTGTTAATTTTAGATGATTGTATAATAAGATAATGAAATTTGAGATAGTTAAGATTTACTTAACTTGTGTAAAAGATTTATTCTCTATTTAAGTTGAAATTTCCATGCTTTCAAATTTATTTCCTTATTTTGTTTTTCAAACTATCTTTTGGTTGTCCTTATCATCCTCATCTTGCTATAGACTGGTATAGGCATCTTTCTATAATCTTTCTGTTTAGAAATCTTTGATAATCTTTGGTACTCATTTTGATTCCACCTTTTCGTGCTTGTGTTCTTGATTCCGGAGGATCTTGGAAAGATCATCTCCACATTGTTAAACTTACCTATCACAATAGTTATCATGTATAATTTCCTTCTCCTTGTCATCTTGTCCTAATCTTGTTTCACTCTATCTTTTTCTGTGCTTTCCCGTACCTCATTCTTTTTCGGGGACAAAAAGTTTTGAGTGGGGAGAGTGTAACAACCCTGTATTTTGTGATTTATTTTTTTGTATATTTTAATTTTTTTTATTGAATTTTTGATTTAAAAACTTATTTTATTTATTTTGAATGATAAACTTTAGTTTTGATATGAATTATCATTCCAAAGCATGACTAAAAAGAATATTTTCCAAAAAGTGAATTTTTGGTCAAAATAGTCAAACTTTGACTTTTATTTTAAAATTTAAAAGTTTTAAAATTTAAATTTTTTCTTTTATTTTGAAAGTACATAAAATTTTAGGAACACTGCTTTTTGTTTCGTTGGAAACGGATGTAAATTGTGAAAGTTATGTATATTTCAATATTGAGTGCAATTTGTTTATTCCGCAATTTTGTTATTTTAAATAGTATAAATTTTTCGTATTTTATTGTAATATGTGTTGATATGTTATTTTATGTATGTGTTTGTATTTTAATATTTTTGAAATGAGGTAGGAATTTTTCTATAGCTAGTAGTATTTTTCTTGTAATTTCCATGCCTTGTTTTCAATTTTTAAACATTTTCTTTAGTTCTTTTCTATTTTTCTCCAATTTAATTATTTATTTTATTTTGGAAATGATAAATAAATTATTTTATTTCAAAATTTTTCTTTAGAATATTTTTAAAATGAAGTAGATATTTTTCCAAAGCCATTGATGTTTTAATTGTAATTTTTGAACCCTGTTTTCAAATTTTTAAGCAATTTCCTTAATTCTTTTTATATTTTCTTTAAATTTAATTATATATTTTTTATTTTTTTTCATTTTGTTTCGGTTTTAGATGTACTTGCTGAAGTTTATTTTGTTTTAATTGATTTAAAAGAAAAGGAAGTATGGAAGGTTTTAAAAGCTAAGAAACGTAAAGTCGTTTCACCGTTTCTTTTACCGTTTCTTTTCCAATCAATACACAGTTTATTTGGCCGTACCTTTCTCTATTCTTTTCAGCTGCATTCTCTCACCCTTTTCACGTGTTTTCAAAGCTTCTCAATCCTAAAAAAAAATCATGGCCTCCATCTTGCAAAAATTTGGTAAAATCTTCTTCTCTTCTCTTGTTTTCTAGTTTTTCTATGTGATTTTGCAACTTGTTCTCTACTTCATGGCTCCACTCCTCCTCAACCAGATCTAGGCCAACCTCCACCACTTTATTCTCTAATCATAATCCACCCTAGATCACCACCATGGCAGGCCAAGCAACCCCAAGGCAAACACCACCACCAAAATCCACAAATCCATCACCTATGCACTTAAGTTGACCTAGTTTTGGTGCCATCACCTTCATCCACCTTTTGCCGCCACTTACACCACCACCACCACCTCTGACCTGACCTCGACCCTCTGCGACATCACCCACCACCACATGGACCCACTGGCCATGCCCCTAGAGCCTATGGCCGAACCCATTTATAGCATAGAAGTGATGAATTTGCCTTGTAGTTGTTGTTTTGTTGCACCTATGTCCATCCACCTTTGCACCATTACTTCCAAGCTTTTGCCGACCCATATGAGCCCAAGACCTGATCCTAACCCACTCCTTAGACATGTATTTCAGATCTATAGATGAAGCATAGGCGGTAGAAAGCAAGTGCAAAAAATTTGGCTTGGTTTTATGCATTTAATTCTAACATTGTTTTATTGAATTTGGGTTTGAAAACTTATGTTATTTGTTTGTTTTGTTTGAATGTTTGCAAGCCTATTAGCCTTGTCTCTCCCACACTCATATCATCATCATGGCTAAGAAAACGAACCCCTTAGTCGAGCTTTTGAATGGTTGTAGCAAGGTCGAGTTATCTTGTCTTTGTTGCCTTTCAATTTCAATTTATTTCAATATATTTTGGTTGAATATTCATAAGTTATATTGTCTTGTTTTGGGGTTGTTTACAAGATGATATCTTGGCTATTTCTCTCCACTCAAAATCAAAGGTCGTGCCTTTTGGATCCGTTATGTCATTCAAATTAATGTCTCCAGCATAAAAATGTGAGTATTTCTCACCAGACATTATGTACTTATATAAGTAGTAAATTGACACCCTGCGAATCTGTAGAACTATATTAACATGTTATAACTGATTATACTACAGTTTCGAAGTAGGAAGGCCACTGTAGTAGTTTTACTACAGATTTATTTTTGATAAACAGAAGTAAATTTTTAATTTGTTTTAAATATACTTGGATATAGATAAGTTGTAAGTATATTTATCTTTTTTTTTAAAATAATTTGAAATTAAACCCGGTATTTAATTCTTAAGTTTCCATTTATTAATAGTTTAATTAATGTAGTGAAATGGAATTTAACTAATAATTGAAAACCTAAATGAAATAAGAGATTTAATGCTAGGTTATTAATGAAGTTAAAAGAAATTGAAATGTGTAACATATAAAACAAGGATATTATGGTTGGACATTAAATTAATTAAAGAAAATGGAAGAAACTTGTATAATTTACAATTACATTCTTAAAAAGCATATATATGACTTACCAAATATTAAAAGTTGAAATGTTAATAAGAGAATGTAATAGATATTATACAAGAAATAAACTTGAGGTAATGAAAGTAATTTATGAAATTCTTTAATAAACAAGGATTTGATGTGTAATTGTTGTAAACTTAAGTTACAATTGGAATTTTACTATATTTAAATATAATTAAAGGTAAGTATCATAAATATATGATTATAAACTTAAGTAAATAAAATGAAATGCTACTATAATAAAATAGGATGCAATAAAGAAGAAATTTACATGACATTAAAATGAAAAATGAATATTGTAAGTAATAAATAAAAATAAATAAAGGAATCACTGAATGAATGAAAGAATGGAAATCAAACAACTAATGTATGAAATAAAATTGATAACAAGTAAATTTGATTTGAATTGGTGTTGTTTGGATTATGGTTGTTGGGGTAAGGATACTTTAAATTGTTTGGATGAGTGAATAACCTTTTTAAGTTTCATCTATGACTGTTGAGTAAATGGCGCACTTGATAGTTTATTTTTCATTTCATACAATTCAAAGTTTGACCCGAACAACTATTTGTTTGTTTGCTTGAATGGTTGATTTGTATTATATATGTATAGTGTTATATTTGATATTATATTTTCTCCCGAGCCTCTCCGTACAAAGGAGACTCTGCCAAAAAAATTCGAAAATTATGGACTTAGAAATTATTTTGAAAATGTTTTTCAAATTTTATTAATTTGAGTACAAAAGGTTTAATGGTTATATATTGTATATTTTATTTAAAATAATAAAAATTTAATATTTTTAAATAAAATATATTGATTTCTTAATTCTTCTTTTTCCTTCTTTTCCTTTTCGGGGACGAAAAGATTTGAGTGGGGGAGAGTGTAACGACCCGCGAATTTTAATAATCAAGTTCGTTGTTTTAATTAAAATTTAGTAATGAAATTTAGACAAAAAAGCAAAAAAAGAAAAGAAAAAAAGCATTTTAAGTAAATATTAAAATGAACGCTGAAATAAAATATATTGAATAGTAGTTGAATAAAATGTATGTGAAAAGGTTATTGCAAGTTGATAAGTAACGATATTTGTGCAATACCTATCAATTGGGAAAAATTTGTAATGTTATATGTGAGTGAAATTTTAAATTTGAAGTTAAGAAATAATGGACATAGTAAAGATAGCAATCAAATCAAATATTGGGAAATCAAATTTCATTTAATTTCGAAGATCAATGATTTATGACTTAAATGGTAAGTAATTAGAATTAAATTCGATATTAATTGAAACTGAATGTAGATTTAATGTAATAACGATAGGGCTAACTAAATTAGCGAATTCCAAATTATGAACACCAATTACAACAAATGTTAGAAAAGTAATTTTAAATGGCCATTGTTGAAATTATACGTTACCTCAATGATTATTAAAAGGGTGACGGAGGTGAATGAAAATTAAATAGAAACAATGCAAATTTAAGGTTAATGATTTATGAACTTGCATAAAATTCCAATTATAGAAAATAATCTAAATGTATGTTTGGCTATAAATTGTTCACAAGAAAATAAATGGATTAAGAATATAAATAGTAATTAGTGTACATACTTGGAAAATATAACTAAATAGTATGGAATAAAGCATGCATTAATGAAATAACTACGAACCAATGAATGAATTTAAGTTGTAAAAGTCATAATTGATTGCATTAAATAAATTGGGTATTAAATTCAAAGGTTATGTAAATTGAGAAATAGTACGTAATAAATTGCAATATCATTGAATCAAGGCTAGGTAAGTAAATTTAATAAATTGTAGTTGATATTTAAGTATGAATGTGAGTAAATTTGGCATTTAGTGATAATTGCTAAAATTTACCCATTCATCTAAGTTGCTTAATTAAAGCTAACTCAATGACAACATTTGTGTTAATAATAGCTTGTAAGTGGAAGTAAATGTTAAATGGTAACAATTATTTAGGTTAACCATTTATTTAGTGTATTAAAGTATAAGTGGTAATCGATTGCAATAAATATTAATAAATTATGACGTTAACGTTAATATAAAGTAATATTTGAAAATATTGTCAATTTCATTTATAATATGACAAATTGGGATTTTAATTTTTATTAATAAGTAAAACTGAATTTTTTTAATATAAATTGAAATATAGTAATTAATATAAATAAAAGACTAAAATTGGATAGTATTAATGTAGTGAAAGATAAACAAATATTAACTATGTTATTTGTGTAATTAATGGATAGGAATACCAAAGGCTAATTGGAATAAGGGATATAATTCAGGAATATAAGTGGTAGAATAATAAAAATTTATGATTTTATTTTGTTAACATATGTTAAGAGATATGTTTATGATCTTAATTTGAACTTCTACTAATAACATGTATTACAGTAAGAAAAAAAATGATAACATACGTCAGATGTATTTAATGGCATTGTTTGAATGTAATTAATAACGGTGATTATAAAAATAAGTGTTAGTAAAGATTAAGAATGAATAAGCTTAGTAAAAGAGTAAACATTCATTTAGTAAAAATGTTTGGCAACTGAAAGATTGATTGTAGAGATGAGAAACTATTATTTAGTAAGATATATATAACTACTGTTTGTATCCAATAGTGTATTAATATTACTATTAGATAGGAAATAATTGTTATACTTCTCATTACATTCATTTAGTCCATTTTGAAACTTAATCTACCGAAATTAATGTAATTGAAATTTCCAATTAATAGGAGAGAGAATACTAATTGTAAATTAATAGGTGTAAATAAAAACAGCATATGTTTTGTGAAAATATAGGGAAAGTTTGATTTAATAAAAAGAAAATTTACATCAAATAAAATGAATGTTTCGTTTGTGAATGTAGGTTTAATTTCATTAAAATAAAGAATAGAAAGATAGATTTTAAAGAAAGAAATATATGTTTATTTGAACTGTGTTTTAGCTTACAGACTGATTAAAAGAATAGGAAAATAATATATTTATTACTCTTGTGTATAAACAATAAATTTATAAACGTGTTTAAACAAACAATTGTTCTTTTTTTATCCATTTAAGTTGTCTGTTTTAAAATTTAACTTTGCAATTAACCGCAATTAATGTAATTCAAATATTTCAATTAAAAGGAAAGGAAACGTTGATTGCAATTAATAGATTTAATAAAAGAAACGCATGTTTTGTGTTTAAAAAAAGGGTGTTTTAATAGAAATAAAAGATCATTTTGAGAAATCAAAATTGAACGTTTTCATTTTTAAGGTAAGTATAAATATTTTATTATGCGCAGATAAAAACTTAAATGCGTACAAATTTGAATATTGTTTGAGTTAATGAAGTTAATTTGGTTACGTTACAAAAAAAATTAAATTTCAAAAGGTTGTGCGAGGTACATGATCCCTTCATTTTTTTTATTAATTGTTGCATGAACGTTTTAAATTAGTTACGTTATTATTAATAGTTGATCAGTTTTTTTTCTCCTTCTGTTTAATACATGAGTTAAACTTTTAGATTATATTTATTTCTTGCAACCTCATTTTCACGTATACAAAATTTAACTTTCGTTTGCAAACTTTTCCATTCCTACGTACATTTCCTTATGCATTATTAATGCCTGAAGCTTTAAAAATAAAACGTGACATTTATTTTTGTCCCTCCACATTCATTTCCTAATTATAAATAACCTACATCTTATTCTTCTTTTACATTTTGTTTCTTCTAACACCTCATATCCAAAAGCTCTTATTCTTGCAAATCCAAAAGCACTCTTTTACAAAAAAGATTCTTTTTCATTTTTCATACACTTCCTGTCCTCCTCTTAGTTGTTCTTCAATCTTTTCCTGAAGCCTCATCTTGAGAAAACGTAAGTATTAAAATTTATTTATTTATATATATTTTTAACGCGTACTAATTTTTACTTTTATTTTAATAATACTTCTTGTAACATGAATATCTTTTGCATATAAACTTTGATTCATGCGCGATTTCTTCTGTTGGATTCAAATTTATATTCCAGACTACATGAAATTGATTTAGTCGAATTTGGAGATTGTTGAGTTTTGCACTTCTGTTGGATTTTTATGGGCTAAATTCAAAAGGTGAGTGTTTTAACCCACTCACAATTTCTAAAATTTCTTATGATTGTTAAATTGATTTGTGATGTATTTAGAATTTATTTATGACTATCAGGCATGTTTTAATCATTATCTCAGTAAATTTCATTTATTTAAATTAAACTGTTATTTAATTTTATTATTGGATATAAATTGACAGTAAAATTTTATTTCTTTTTCATATAAACTGCTACTTAAACAGTTATTAATTTATTTTTGAATATAAACTGTTCGTTGATACTTGTTATATTTTATATGCTCTATATTGATGTTTGTTTAAATTGATGATGATTGCAATAAATTAGTTGATGATTGATATTGGATGAATGGATGATGTGTTCTATATTGTATAAACTGCAAGTCATTATGCATTCTTATCTTATCGGGATTACGGTTTGAAATGATATATAACCGTAATTTTTATTTTAAATTACGGATTGAAATGATAAATATCCGTATCACTTGACCATAGGATAGAAAATTTTGTACAGGCACCGCGGTTTATATATATATAAAAATATTTTTGAAATGATTCTTATGGTTTTGTAAAGAAATATACGGGTTGTATAAATATTGATTTTTGATGTTATAATAACAGCAAATTTATTTTTGGCTTTAACTATAAATAAATATGCTTTGAAATATAAAGTAAGCCTAATAATTAAGTTTGAATATCTTATATATATGATTTAATGAATATTGATTTTGACATTTCATAAATATTACTTTATAATATAGATAAACGCTTGAAATTAAGCTATGTATAAATTTGGGTTAAAAGATAAAAAGAAGTTTAAGAATAAAAGTTTAATTTTATAATTCGGTTAAGTATTTATTTAAATTTATTGTTAGGGTTAAAATGTCTTAATTAAAATAAATGTTGGAAGATAAATATGAATTTGCTTTGAATTAAAGTATTTAAGGATTTCCTCGAATAAAATTTATTTAAAATTTAAATGAATTTGGGATTGTAAAGGGTATTATCTTTATAACTTGATTTTGGTTTGGAGGGCTTAAATGAATATCAAGTCGACTTAAATGAATATATCAAGTTAAAATAATTTAAAGATATCCAGTTTGTTTGAAGTTAAAGGTTTTACCTAAAATTTATTGGATTTATTAAGTGAACTTTTCAAATCTAAATAATAGTAATTGAATTTGATATTTATGAAATTATCAAAGAATTAGTTTTGAAATGGTGAAATGGTTAAAGCTTTGAAATATATGAATTGAAATGGTTTATTTGGAATTTATTGTGAAGTTAAAGAAGCTATTTTTTTATATAAAGTAAAATAATGTTTAAACCATTAAGTATAAAAATTTATGTTTCAAAGCTATAGATTTCAAGGTATATAGGTTTGGGAAATACTATGATTTCTTGAAAAGGATATATTTGAAATAAAAAGGGATATCATATTGATTTGGGTTTTAAAATAGAAATGATATCGTATTTATGGTTTTGAAAGAGATATTATATTCTAGTTTTAAAGTATAAATTATTTTGAAATAACCGCGGTGTTATAATAACGTTGGGTTGTTGAAGAGACCGGGATCGGAAGTTGTCATACTCTCTGCCAACTACGAAAAACACTTTAATAACCGTGTACGCGGTGGAGATTCCAGAATGAAGTAGGATGGTGGCGGCGTTTCCTATAAGGTAAATACGCGGACCCAACTCCTATGAGTTGGCATAAGGTTGCTAAGACAGGAGCGATTCTCGGGCCAAGGGGGTTAGCGCCCTTTATCGGATACTCCTCTTCGATATTATACTCTGACTTTGGATTGATTCGGTGGCCACTTTTGATTTCTTTGATTTTAAGGGGGAGTTTGTCCGAGGTGGGCGGTAGCTGCGGCTACGCGTTACCACCAGCCCGGATGCGTAATTGGTATATCTACCCTGGCATTGCCTAGTTGTGCCGTGTCACCTACCCTATCGGGCCTTGTACGAGTTTGGATTTCTCCCGTAGCCCGTGTTGTATCCTCTGGTGGCTTCCCGATCAGGAGGGACTATGATATTGGATGGACTACTGGGACTATTACGTGTTAAGGTGGAAAACGTAAAGCCTTAACGCTATTTAAAAGCATGTTTGTTTTACTATAGACACTATTATAATAGCGAAATATACTACATAGTAAATAGTTTAACGGATCCTTAAGAGATGTGAATCCCGAGCATCTTTTGAGTTACTGTACTCATATTTATTCCTGTTGATTTAACTTAGATAAGATCTTTTTGTTCTGACTCGAGTGTTTTGTCTTTTCAATTCGCTCGGGTCAGTCCGAGCGTTTCAGGATCGAAGACTTTAGCTCTGGAGGACGAAGAGGGAGATTTCTATTGGTATTATTTATTATATTCCACTACTCTCATATTTTTCCACTGCATTGTTATATGGTATGTGTAACTCTGATGTATGTTGTATAAGTATAATCAAATATTTTAAACAACTTTATAAACAGTATATTTGATTAATCTATTTTATCCTTCCGCTGCGAGATTCTGTTTTATTTTATTTCCTTCTCGTTTTTCTTATTTACCCATAACAATCTACCCTTTCGTATGGTTTGAATTGGCACGTGTGTCGATTTAAAGCATGCGAAAAGACGGGTCATTACATTTGGTATCAAAGCTTTGGTTTAGCGATAAACCTTAGCTTGGTGGGGTTTGACTCTTTACTAATAGGGTAGTAATACCCTATGGGAGTCGCTGAGTGTATATATGAGAGAGCGTACTTGTTAGTTTTATAAAAAGGTTTTAATATTGTGTTAATCTGTTCCGTTTTGTATTTAAAAATTCTGGTTGATGCATGCGACGCTATGACATCAACAGGGATTTCTAAACACTTAATAGGACAGACCGATACAATATTTGTTTATAATATAGGTAAATGAAATAATTTTGCCTATTATACTTTTATATATATAAACTAAAATTTTATAAATATGATATATATTTTGTTGCTATATATTGGTTGTTAGGTAATGAAAATATAAATAATAGTTGAAAGAAGATTGAAAATAAAATAAATAAAATTTGGGAATTTAGAACTTAAGTTCCGGGGTTTTGCAAATATCTTTCAAATGATTTTGAAATATAATAATAATATTATTAAAAGAAGTATTTTCTGAGATAAGTAACTCAAGATAATTCGAAAGAAATGTTTTAAAAGAAATTTTGGAAAGATAAAATTGTATTTACCTCTCTGTCGTTGGAAAATAATTTCGGTGATGAGTGCACGCATCATCGACTTTCATTTTCGAGTTTCGAAGTAGGAAGGCCACTGCAGTAGTTTTACTACAGATTTATTTTTGATAAACAGAAGTAAATTTTTAATTTGTTTTAAATATACTTGGATATAGATAAGTTGTAAGTATATTTATCTTTTATTTTAAAATAATTTGAAATTACACCCGGTATTTAATTCTTAAGTTTCCATTTATTAATAGTTTAATTAATGTAGTGAAACAGAATTTAACTAATAATTGAAACCCTAAATGAAATAAGAGATTTAATGCTAGGTTATTAATGAAATTAAAAGAAATTGAAATGTGTAACATATAAAACAAGGATATTATGGTTGAACATTAAATTAATTTTAGAAAATGGAAGAAACTTGTATAATTTTCAATTACATTCTTAAAAAGCATATATATGACTTACCAAATATTGAAAGTTGAAATGTTAATAAGAGAATGTAATAGATATTATACAAGAAATAAACTTGAGGTAATGAAAGTAATTTATGAAATTCTTTAATAAACAAGGATTTGATGTGTAATTGTTGTGAACTTAAGTTACAATTGGAATTTTACTATATTTAAATATAATTAAAGGTAAGTATCATAAATAGATGATTATAAACTTAAGTAAATAAAATGAAATGCTACTATAATAAAATAGGATGCAATAAAGAAGAAATTTACATGACATTAAAATGAAAATGAATATTGTAAGTAATAAATAAAAATAAATAAAGGAATCACTGAATGAATGAAAGAATGAAAATCAAACAACTAATGTATGAAATAATAAAATTGATAATAAGTAAATTTGATTTGAATTGTTGTTGTTTGGATTATGGTTGTTGGGGTAAGGATACTCTAAATTCTTTGTATGAGTGAATAACCTATTTAAGTTTCATCTAAGACTGTTGAGTAAATGACGCACTTGATAGTTTATTTTTCATTCCATACAATTCAAAGTTTGACCCGAAAAACTATTTGTTTGTTTGCTTGAATGGTTGATTTGTATTATATGTGCATAGTGTTATATTTGATATTATATTTTCTCCCGAGCCTCTCCGTACAAAGGAGACTCTGCCAAAATTTTCCGAAAATTGTGGACTTAGAAATTATTTTGAAAATGTTTTTCAAATTTTATTAATTTGAGTATAAAAGGTTTAATGGTTATATATTGTATATTTTATTTAAAATAATAAAAAAGTTAATATTTTTAAATAAAATATATTGATTTCTTAATTCTTCTTTTCCTTTCTTTTCCTTTTCGGGGACGAAAAGATTTGAGTGGGGGAGGGTGTAATGACCCGTGAATTTTAATAATTAAGTTGGTTATTTTAATTAAAATTTAGTAATTAAATTTAGATGAAAAAGAAAAAAAGAAAAGAAAAAAAAACTTTATAAGTTAATATTAAAATGAACGCTGAAATAAAATATATTGAATAGTAGTTGAATGAAAATGTATGTGAAAAGGTTAATGCAAGTTGATAAGTAACGATATTTGTGCAATACCTATTAATTGGGAAAAATTTGTAAAGTTATATGTGAGTGAAATTTTAAATTTGAAGTTAAGAAATAATGGACATAGTAAAGATGGCAATCAAATCAAATATTGGAAAATCAAATTTCATTTAATTTTGAAGATCAATGATTTATGACTTAAATGGTAAGTAATTAGAATTAAATTCTATATAAATTGAAAATGAATATAGATTTAATGTAATAACGATAAGGCTAACTAAATTAGCGAATTCCAAATTAAGAAAACCAATTACAACAAATGTTAGAAAAGTAATTTTAAATGGTCATTGTTGAAATTATACGTTACCTCAATGATTGTTAAAAAGGTAACGGAGGTGAATGAAAATTAAATAGAAACAATGCAAATTTAAGGTTAATGATTTATGAACTTGCATAAAATTTCAATTATAGAAAATAATCTAAATGTATGTTTGGTTTAAATTGTTCACAAGAAAATAAATGGATTAAGAATATAAATAGTAATTTGTGTACATACTTGGCAAATATAACAAAATAGTATGGAATGAAGCATGCATTAATGAAATAACTACGAACCAATGAATGTATTTAAGTTGTAAAAGTCATAATTGATTGCACTAAATAAATTGGGTATTAAATTCAAAGGTTATGTAAATTGAGAAATAGTACGTAATAAATTGCAATGTCATTGAATCAAGGCTAGGTAAGTAATTTTAATAAATTGTAGTTGATATTTAAGTATGAATGTGAGTAAATTTGGCATTTAGTGATAATTGTTAAAATTTACCCCTTCATCTAAGTTTCTTAATTAGAGCTAAGTCAATGACAACATTTGTGTTGATAATAGCTTGTAAGTGGAAGTAAATGTTAAATGGTAACAATTATTTAGGTTAACCATTTATTTAGTGTATTAAAGTATAACTGGTAATCGATTGTAATAAATATTAATAAATTATGACGTTAAGGTTAATATAAAGTAATATTTGAAAATATTGTCAATTTCATTTATAATATGACAAATTGGGATTTTAATTTTTATTAATATGTAAAACTAACAAAATTCAATATAAATTGAAATATAGTAATTAATATAAATAAAAGACTAAAATTGGATAGTATTAATGTAGTGAAAGATAAACAAATATTAACTATGTTATTTGTGTAATTAATGGATAGGAATACCAAAGGCTAATTGGAATAAGGGATATAATTGAGGAATATAAGTGGTGGAATAATAAAAATTTATGATTTTATTTTGTTAACATATGTTAAGAGATATGTTTATGATCTTAATTTGAACTTCTACTAATAACATGTATTACAGTAAGAAAAAAAATGATAACATACGTCAGATGTATTTAATGACATTGTTTGAATGTAATTAATAACGGTGATTATAAAAATAAGTGTTAGTAAAGAATAAGAATGAATAAGCTTAGTAAAAGAGTAAACATTCATTTAGTAAAAATGTTTGGCAACTGAAAGATTGATTGTAGAGATGAGAAACTATTATTTAGTAAGATATATATAACTACTGTTTGTATCCAATAGTGTATTAATATTACTATTAGATAGGAAATAATTGTTATACTTCTCATTACATTCATTTAGTCCATTTTGAAACTTAATCTACCGAAATTAATGTAATTGAAATTTCCAATTAATAGGAGAGAGAATACTAATTGTAAATTAATAGGTGTAAATAAAAACAGCATATGTTTTGTGAAAATATAGGGAAAGTTTGATTTAATAAAAAGAAAATTTACATCAAATAAAATGAATGTTTCGTTTGTGAATGTAGTTTAATTTCATTAAAATAAAGAATAGAAAGATTGATTTTAAAGAAAGAAATATATGTTTATTTGAACTGTGTTTTAGCTTACAGACTGATTACAAGAATAGGAAAATAATATATTTATTACTCTTGTGTATAAACAATAAATTTATAAACGTGTTTAAACAAACAATTGTTCTTTTTTTTATCCATTTAAGTTGTCTGTTTTAAAATTTAACTTTGTAATTAACTGTAATTAATGTAATTCAAATATTTCAATTAAAAGGAAAGGAAACGTTGATTGTAATTAATAGATTTAATAAAAGAAACGCACGTTTTGTGTTAAACAAAAAGGGTGTTTTAATGGAAATAAAAGATCATTTTGAGAAATCAAAATTGAACGTTTTCATTTTTAAAGTAAGTATAAATATTTTATTATGCGTAGATAAAAACCTAAATGCGTACAAATTTGAATATTATTTGAGTTAATGAAGTTAATTTGGTTACGTTAAAAAAAAATTAAATTTCAAAAGGTTGTGCGAGGTACATGCCCCCTACATTTTTTTTTAATAATTGTTGCATGAACGTTTAAAATAGTTACGTTATTATTAATAGTTGATCCGGTTTTTTTTTCTCCTTCTGTTTAATACCTGAGCATAGGCTTTTACATTATATTTATTTCTTGCCACCTCATTTTCACATATACAAAATTTAACTTTCGTTTGCAAACTTTTCCATTCCTACGTACATTTCCTTATGCATTATTAATGCGTGAAGCTTTAAAAATAAAATGTGACATTTATTTTTGTCCCTCCACATTCATTTCCTAATTATAAATAACCTACATCTTATTCTTCTTTTACATTTTGTTTCTTCTAACACCTCATATTCAAAATCTCTTATTCTTGCAAATCCAAAAGCATTCTTTTACAAAAAAGATTCTTTTCCATTTTTCATACACTTTCTGTCCTCCTCTTAGTTATTCTTCTGTGACGACCGCCCATGACTCCTACACCAAACAAGTAAATAGTGTGCTGAAAGGTGTGCCAGGCCGCCTTGGACGATCATCAAGGTAAAGGTAAAACAGTATAGTCTATCGTATTACTCACAGCGCATGGATAAAATACAATAGAAAAGTATACATAGTGAAGCTCTATAGAACAGAATCCATCATATAACTCATAATAGTTTGGTACAACAATCCGAAAAGTCAATACAGCAAGCCTCACTACATAACACTCAGGGAATCATACAAACATTGGAACATCCAGTACATATAGTAAGAAAACAATATGCAAAAGCCTCCAGCTCGTCTTCGTCATCAACAGCATTAGTCACTAAGAACAGCACCTATCACCTGTTACCTAGTCCGCCCATCCCAACATAGATGAACAACCCAAGGTAATAAGAATTAAACATAAAACCTTGAGTCAGACAAAAGTCTTAGTGAGCGGTAAATCAACTATCAAACATACCAAAAGAGCATAAAGGGTAAAAAGGAATAGGAACCCAACCATCCCACTCCACCTCTTTCTACAGTGATAGCCCCCAGACACACTAAGCAGAAACAAACATAGCAAAGCAGACAATTAAAGTAAAGAAATTATCACTCGAGTCAAGGTCGATGTTTTCCAAGTACAAACCCCCAAGGCCTAAACCAAGATCAGATAAGCACCCAGAAAGCATCGCTCTTGAGACCGAACGATGGTTCAACCAACATCCAAACATCCATGACTCTGGCAATCACTGTTATCATTGCCTTGATTTCACCGTTAATTGAATGACCGGCCCATTATTTCATCCGTCCGCCAAAGGCTAATGGTAACCCCGGTTCTAGACATAACTCCGCACGTCGTCGTGACCCGTGCCTAGGACTATCGAATCTGCCCAGAGTACTAACACGTCCGTGCCTGGGACATCGTCGTGACCCGTCCCAACGTACTCTTGCTTTGAGCATGCTAGAACCTTCAATAACGATGAAATCTCAGCCTTCTAGTCATCCTCCTCGACGACTGTTCACATACTAGCTCAAGCGCTTCTCGAGCCAACCATTATCAACAAACTCGGACGACATCACCGAGTTATCAACATGCTTAGAATGATCCCATCTGGATTAAACCAAAGCTTTCTCATATCATACTTTGCTTCATCGCATCATAGAAAAGTCCCATCTCAACATCATGATCAAATCTATCCATATGAGCTTTATCATCCGCTTCATATGCCACAGCAGCTTTCCTTATTCAAGAGCCTTTCCATTTAGCTTTTGAATCATCTTCGACTAACTTGTCCAAATTCAATCACTAATCAATCAAATCAATCAAATCAATCATTCATCCAAGTAATCAATCATTCAAATAAGATCTAAATAAACAGTTATAACAATAATGGCAATTTCGTAAATAAAAGGGTCCAAATCTAACAAGCATGAATTCTAAGTAATATCTTGATGAATGAACTAGCATAGGTTATCATGTAGTAAAATGGATATCAAAGCTTTATGAACAATGGATCTACATGCAGACTTAAGGAAAATGTATGAAATCACTATCTTTAACACACAAACAAACCACCGATCCAATATACTCCTTTGGGTCCGTGTGAGAGATAACTACCACTCACCGAATCACCTAAATACCTCAAAAGCAACTAACTCCAGATATGGACAGCAAACGATCTAGCTTGATCCGACAAGGTTTCCCTTCAAATGATGAAATCTCTCTTCGATGGATGAAGATCTTCAACTTTGGCTCTTGGATCTTCGATTTGATCTTCAATCTTGGATGGAAGGAAGCACTAGATTAGAGTGGAGAAAAGAAGTGAAGAAGTGTTGTAGTTGAGCTCTCAAAATAGCAGCACTTCGTCGCTTCAAAATCCGGATCCCAAAAAGTGAGGCGAACCCCTTCTATTTATAGGCTGGAAATCCCTTAACTCGTATGCCCTCCCACTTTAAGTCGTCTACGACTTAACAATGCCACGACCTACGACTCACGACTCAAGCCACTGAACATAGGGGACGACCTAACCCTATGCACGACTCAACAGATGCAGTGCCCCGACCTAACGACTTAAGCCCTTAAGTCGTTTGGACGACTTAACGACTTAGCAGCCTACCGACTCAACGACTCACGACAGTACGCGACTTAACACAGGAGACGACTCACGACTCACCGACCCACGACTCAACCTCCTAAGTCGCTATCCCTTATACCATTAGCTCCTAAGTCGTTGCCGCTAGTTCTAGGCCGCTAACTCCTAAGTCACTAGCTACTAGGCCGTTACCCTTCTTAAGTCGTAACCCTCTTAAGTCGTCCCAATCCTTAAGTCGGCAACACCTTAAGCCGATAACTGCTATAAGTCGGCCACTTCCTTAAGTCGGCCAAACCCTATAAGCCGTTAATTTCTTAAGTCCTAAACCTCTTAAGTCGTTGACCCTTAAGTCAGCCACGACTTAAGCTTCCACACGACTCAACTTCTACACGACTTATCTTAAGGCGATCCAACTTTGAATGACTTAAGCTCCGAACGACTTAAATTCTGAACGTCTTAATGGCACTAACAATCTAATGACAACAGTTCTACGATCTTTCGATCCGTAAAAATACGGGTCGTTACATTCTCTCCCCCTTAAGAATTTTTCCTCCGAAATTCCAAACAAACAAGAGCAATCAAAACTATTCTGCATGCCTACCATCCATAGCATCCAACAAACCTTGCATCCATTTACTATCCTAGCATGCAAAATTCTAAGACTAGAACAAGTTACAAATTCATGAGATGCCACGACACCTTAGGGCCATACCTCGAAGAGTTCAGGATGTGCTGCCTTCATCCTCTCTTTCTCCTCCCATGTACAGTCGTTAACATCATCACTCCATTGTACCTTGAGCAACCTGACTACCTTCCTCCTAAGCTATTTCGTGTCAGTTCCCACAACACGAAGTGGCTTACGAGGTCTTCTAACAACTGGATCAACTTCCAAATCTTCATAACTATCATAGAAACCACTGTACTTGGGTCGTGCACATACCTCCGTAGATACGGTACATGAAAAACATTGTGCACACCCGACATCTTTTCTGGTAATTCCAATTTATAAGCGAGCTTTCCAATTCGCTCGACGATCGGGAATGGTCCAACAAATCTCGGAGTCAATTTTCCTTTCTTCCCGAATCAAATAACATTCTTTAGTGGAGAAATCTTCACAAAAACCATATCTCCTACGTCGAATTCCAAATCCTTATGACGCTTATCGGCATAACTTTTCTGACGGTCATGGGCTGCCTTCATTCGTCGCCGAATGATCTCTATACAATCCGAAGTTTGTCCAATCATTTCTGGCCCAAGTATCAACTTTTCTCCAGTTTCCAACCAACATGTTGGTGAGTTACATGGTCTTCCATACAATGCCTCATATGGTGCCATACCAATACTTGACTGATAACTGTTATTATATGAAAATTCCACTAAACGAAGATGATCTTCCCATGATCCTCCGAAATCCAAAACACATGCTCTGAGGAGATATTCCAAAACTCTGTTGACTCTCTCTGTATGACCATCTGTTTGAGGGTGATAAGCTGTACTCAAACACAGCTCGGTTCCCAAAACTTCCTGGAAACTCTTCCAAAATCCACTAGTGAACAATGGGTCTCGATCGCTCACTATACTCTTCGAAATACCATGGAATCGAACTATCCACTTAACATACAACTCTGCCAATTTCGATGCAGTCCTAGTTGATCGAACAGGAATGAATCTTGCACTTTTAGTCAATCGATCTACGATGACCCAAATCCCTTCATTTCCTGCCCTGGTTCTAGGTAGACCATCGATAAAATCCATCGATATTTGTTCCCACTTCCATGTAGGAACTTCTAATGACTGAAGCAATCCACTTGGCTTCTTTTGTTCGGCCTTAACCAACTGGTAGTTCATACATTTGGAAATAAAACTTCCAACATCCTTCTTCATACCTTCCCAATAATAGGTTCTCTTCATATCCCGATACATCTTATTTCCACCTGGATGAATTGTCAACTTCGAGTGATGACTTTCCATAAGAACTTCATCTCTCAATCCATCTATATCGGGAACAACTAGTCGTCCTTGTTTCCGAAGCCAACCCTCTCGATCGACTTCGAATCCTTTATCCTTCTCTGGGTCTGATCCAGATTCCAAATCTTGGATAATCCTGACTAGCTTATCGTCTCGCTTTTGGCTCTCGCCAATTCTTTCCACTAGAGTAGGTCTTATCGATAAGTTTGCCAACATCTCAGGTTCCAATTCACATCTAGGCCTGTAGTCAAATCCAGCTAAATACTCGAGACTCTTCCATTCCGAAAACATGGCTCCCAATCCTGCATGTCTTCGACTTAACGCATCTGCCACTGCGTTACCTTTTCCCGGAGTATAGGCTATGCCAAAATCATATGATGCTAAAAACTCTAGCCATCGTTGTTGTCGAAGATTCAAATCCTTTTGGGAGAACAGATACTTCAACGACTTATGATCTGTAAATAACTCGAATCAAACTCCCAATAGGTAATGTCTCCACATCTTCAGAGCAAATACAATCGCCACTAACTCCAAATCATGAGTCGGATAATTCCTTTCATGCGGCTTCATTTGTCGACTTGCATATGCAACAACTTTATCCTTCGGCATTAGCACTGCTCCAAGTCCAGTGCCACATGCATCGGTGTAAACCACCATCTTATCATTTCCACTTGGAATAGTCAAAACAGGAGCACTTGTTAGTCGCTCTTTCAGGATTCCGAAAGCTTGCTCACACTCAGCATCCCATCTGAATACTTGGTTCTTTTTCGTCAATCCTGTTAATGGTGCAGCTATCTTGGAAAAGTCTTTGATAAACCGACGATAATATCCTGCTAATCCAAGAAAACTTCTCACATCAGATGCATTCTTAAGTTTAACCCAATCCTGGATCGCTGCCACCTTGGCGGGATCAACCGCTTTTCCATTTCCAGAGATAACATGGCCTAAGAACCTCACTTCACTCTTCCAGAAGTGACACTTCGAAAACTTAGCCCTCAGCTGATGTTTTCGCAAGATTTCCAAAACAATCCGCAAGTGCGTCTTATGCTCTTCTTCAGTTCTGGAATAAATTAGAATATCATCCACGAACACAAGTACGAACTTGTTCAACTTATCTCTGAACAATCTATTCATAAGATCCAAAAAATATGCTGGTGCATTGGTTAATCCAAACGGCATTACCAGCCACTCATAGAAACCAGATGGTGTCCTAAAAGAAGTCTTCGGAACACTATCCTTAGCCACTCTTAACTGGTGAAATCCCGTTGTCAAATCCATCTGAGAAAACACCTTAGCTTCGTGAAGCTGATCAAACAAGTCATCTATTCTTTGCAATGGATATTTGTTCTTCTTAGTCACTTTATTCAGCTCACGATAATCCACACACAACCTCAACAATCCATCCGCTTTGGTTGCAAACACAACTGGTGCACCACATTCGGACACACTACGCCGAATGAATCCTTTCTGAAAAAGGTCATCAACTTGCACCTTCAACTCTTGCTGTTCCCTAGGTGCCATCCGCCTAAGAGGCATCACAACAGGTCTGGCTCCTTCAACTAGATCGATACGAAACTCGATCTTCCTATGCGTTGGTAACCCTTTGACCTCGTCAAAGACATCCTCAAATCCATTCACAATAGGCACCGATGACAGTCCATCCCGTGGAACAACCAGCGAATACATGAAGCTCATGAAGACGCCTTCTTCATGCTTACATCGTATCACAACCTTTCGCCCCTCCACATTCTCGACTGTCACCTCCAGCCTCTTACAATCAACCCTTGCCGCATACTTCCTAAGCCAGTCCATACCCAAAATAATTCCAAACCCCGCAAAGTTCAGAACAAAACAATCACAAACAAAAGAGCAATCATGACTTGATACAACTAGACCACGACATACCATACTCAAACAGGACGAACCCCCAACTGGATTAGTCACAACCAATGGCCTATCAACGATATCCGGTTCCAAACCCAACCAGCCTACAAGTTCACTACAAACAAAGGAATGCGACGCTCCAATATCAAACAACACTCTAACTGAAACACCACAAATGGAAAGAGTACCTTGAACTACCGCACTCTTTCCTTTCTAATCAGCAGTAGGAGCTTTCAAAGATGATGGAACAGCCCCCAAAGCATAAGCTTGCACAATCTGCTTGTCCTTCCCCGGTTCTGGACAATTCCTCTTGATATGCCTCGGTTTGTCACAGTTGTGGCACTTCACCGGCACTCTCGGATTCTTGCAATCTCTGGAGAGATGACCCTTCTGCCGACAGTTGTAGCAGGTCACTTCACCCTTCGGCTTCTTCTGGCCATCCTTACCCTTCTACTGCTGCTTTCTCTTCTTGTTTCCACTTGGCTCCTTGGTCACAGCAACAACAGATCCTTCTTTAGGAAACAAATTTTCATGCCTGAGAGCTTTCTCCACAAGCTTCTCAAATGGGTCATCCAAATGATCCACCAACTGCATCCCAAGATAACTGTCCAAGCCTGTTACAAACTTCTCATTCTTCTGATAGGGAGATTCAATATATGACCGAGCATACTTAAAAAAAGCTTCAAACTCAGAAACATACTCAAGAACTGGTCTTCCACCTTGCTTGAGTTCCACAAACTTCTTGAACAGAATAGATTTTTGAGCTGTAGAAATAAACTTAGCTTCAAATCTAGCTTGGAATTGCTCCCAAGTGATCTCTTCCTCTGGAGTATCAATGGTGACAGAGTTCCACCAATCAGAAGCTCTTCCTTGAAGCTGTCTTGATGCAAGCTTCCTCTTAGTTGCATCCTCGATTCCCAAATCACCGAAGATCCTTCTACAAGCATCAATCCACCTTTGAACTTCAATGGTTGATTCTATCCCCAAGAAAACCTTTCCTCCAAGAGTAGTATAGTCCTTACACAACTTAGCAAAATCCACTGGTCTTGGGGCTTGAACTTGGACTCCAACATCTACTGATGGCCCCGGAGCTGGCATCCTTCTCATGATTGAAGTCATCATAGCCTCGAACATAGAAGCATAATCAGCAGCCCCCTCAACAACACGGCCTCCTCTAGCAGCTGATCTCCCTCTTCGACTCATTCCTAAAATATAAAACAAATGATTAATATACCCCGGGGAAACAACTGCATAATAAGTTCAAATCCTTCTAAGCTACTATATCATATATAGTAATCATCCATTAAAATTACAATTACGTTTCTCATACGTAGTTACGTCAGCGAGCGTTGGCTAAAATCGATTAACCAATGCTCTGATACCAAATGCAACGACCGCCCATGACTCCTGCACCAAACAAGTAAATAGTGCGCTGAAAGGTGCGCCAGACCGCCATGGACGATCATCAAGGTAAAGGTAAAACAGTATAGTATATCGTATTACTCACAGCGCATGGATAAAATACAATAGAAAAGTATACATAGTGAAGCTCCATAGAAAAGAATCCATTATATAAACTCATAATAGTTTGGTACAACAATCCGAAAAGTCAATACAGCAAGCCTCACTACATAACACTCAGGGAATCATACAAACAGCGGAACATCCAGTACATATAGTAAGAAAACAATATGCAAAAGCCTCCAGCTCGTCTTCGTCATCAACAACCTTAGTCACTAAGAACAGCACCTGTCACCTGTTACCTAGTCTGCCCATCCCAACATAGATGAACAACCCAAGGTAATAAGAGTTAAACATAAAACCTTGAGTCAGACAAAAGTCTTAGTGAGCGGTAAATCAACTATCAAACATACCAAAAGAGCATAAAGGATAAAAAGGAATAGGAACCCAACCATCCCACTCCACCTCTTTCTACAGTGATAGCCCCCAGACACACTAAGCAGAAACAAACATAGCAAAGCAGACAATTAAAGTAAAGCAATTATCACTCGAGTCAAGGTCGATGTTTTCCAAGTACAAACCCCCAAGGTCTAAACCAAGATGAGATAAGCACCTAGAAAGCATAGCTCTTGAGACCGAACGATGGTTCAACCAACATCCAAACATCCATGACTCTGGCTATCACTATTATCATTGCCTTGATTTCACCGTTAATTGAATGACCGGCCCATTATTTCATCCGTCCGCCAAGGGCTAATGGTAACCCCGGTTCTAGACATAACCCGCACGTCGTCGTGACCCGTGCCTAGGACTATCGAATCTGCCCAGAGTACTAACACGTCATCGTGACCCGTGCCTAGGACGTCGTCGTGACCTGTCCCAACGTACTCTTGCTTTGAGCATGCTAGAACCTTCAATAACGATGAAATCTCAGCCTTCTAGTCATCCTCCTCGACGACTATTCACATACTAGCTCAAGCGCCTCTCGAGCCAACCATTATCAACAAACTCGGACCACATCACCGAGTTATCAACATGCTTAGAATGATCCCGTCTGGATTAAACCAAGGCTTTCTCATATCATACTTTGCTTCATCGCATCATAGCAAAGTTCCATCTCAACATCATGATCAAATCTATCCATATGAGCTTTATCATCCGCTTCATATGCCACAGCAGCTTTCCTTATTCAAGAGCCTTTCCACTTAGCTTTTGAATCATCTTCGACTAACTTGTCCAAATTCAATCACTAATCAATTAATCAATCAAATCAATCATTCATCCAAGTAATCAATCATTCAAATAAGATCTAAATAAACAGTTATAATAATAATGGCAATTTCGTAAATAAAAGGGTCCAAATCTAACAAGCATGAATTCTAAGTAATATCTTGATGAATTAACTAGCATAGGTTATCATATAGTAAAATGGATATCAAAGCTTTATGAACAATGGATCTACATGCAGACTTAAGGAAAATGTATGAAATCACTATCTTTAACACACAAACAAACCACCGATCCAATATACTCCTTTGGGTCCGTGTGAGAGATAACTACCACTCACCGAATCAACTAAACACCTCAAAAGCAACTAACTCCAGATATGGACAGCAAAGGATCTAGCTTGATCCGACAAGGTTTCCCTTCAAATGATGAAATCTCTCTTCGATGGATGAAGATCTTCAACTTTGGCTCTTGGATCTTCGATTTGATCTTCAATCTTGGATGGAAGGAAGCACTAGATTAGAGTGGAGAAAAGAAGTGAAGAAGTTTTGTAGTTGAGCTCTCAAAATAGCAGCACTTCGTCGCTTCAAAATCCGGATCCCAAAAAGTGAGGCGAATCCCTTCTATTTATAGGCTGGAAATCCCTTAACTCGTATGCCCTCCCCCTTTAAGTCGTCTATGACTTAACAATGCCACGACCTACGACTCATGACTCAAAGCCACTGAACATAGGGGACGACCTAACCCTATGCACGACTCAACACATGCAGTGCCCCGACCTAACGACCTAAGCCTTTAAGTCGTTTGGACGACTTAATGACTTAGCAGCCTACCGACTCAACGACTCACGACACTACGTGACTTAACACAGGAGACGACTCACGACTCACCGACCCACGACTTAACCTCCTAAGTCGCTATCCCTTATACCATTAGCTCCTAAGTCGTTGCCGCTAGTTCTAGGCCGCTAACTCCTAAGTCGCTAGCTACTAGGCCGTTACCCTCCTTAAGCCGTAACCCTCTTAAGTCGTCCCAATCCTTAAGTCGGCAACACCTTTAGCCGATGACTCCTATAAGTCGGCCACTTCCTTAAGTCGGCCAAACCCTATAAGCCGTTAATTTCTTAAGTCCTAAACCTCTTAAGTCGTTGACCCTTAAGTCGGCCACGACTTAAGCTTTCACACGACTCAACTTCTACACGACTTATCTTAATGCGATCCAACTCTAAATGACTTAAGCTCCGAACGACTTAAATTATGAACGTCTTAATGGCACTAACAATCTAATGACAACAGTTCTACGATCTTTTGATCCATAAAAATACGGGTCGTTACATCTTCAATCTTTTCCTGAAGCCTAATCTTGAGAAAACGTAAGTATTAAAATTTGTTTATTTATATATTTTTTTAACGCGTACTAATTTTTACTTTTATTTTAATAATACTTCTTGTAACATGAATATCTTTTGCATATAAACTTTGATTCACGCGCGATTTCTTCTGTTGGGTTCAAATTTATATTTCGGACTACATGAAATTGATTTAGTCGAATTTGGAGATTGTTGAGTTTTGCGCTTCTGTTGGATTTTTATGGGCTAAATTCAAAAGGTGCGTGTTTTAACCCACTCACAATTTCTAAAATTTCTTATGATTGTTAAATTGATTTGTGATGTATGTAGAATTTATTTATGACTGTTTGGCATGTTTTAATCATCATCTTAGTAAATTTCATTTATTTAAATTAAACTATTATTTAATTTTATTATTGCATATAAATTGAGAGTAAAATATTATTTATTTTGCATATAAACTGCTAGTTAAATAGTTATTAATTTATTTTTGAATATAAATTGTTCGTTGATACCTGTTATATTTTATATGCTCTATATTGATGTTTGTTTAAATTGATGATGATTGCAATAAATTGGTTGATGATTGATATTGGGTGAATGTATGATGTGTTCTATATTGTATAAACTGCAAATCATTATGCATTCTTATCTTATCGGGATTACGGTTTGAAATGATATATAATCGTAATTTTTATTTTAAATTATGGATTGAAATGATAAATATCCGTATCACTTGACCATAGGATAGAAAATTTTATACAGGCACCGCGGTTAATATATATATATATATATATATAGTTTTGAAATGATTCTTATGGTTTTGTAAAGAAATATACGGGTTGTATAAATATTGATTTTTGATGTTATAAAAACAAAAAATTTATTTTTGGTTTTAACTATAAATAAATATGCTTTGAAATATAAAGTAAGCCTGATAATTAAGTTTGAATATCTTATATATATGATTTAATGAATATTGATTTTGACATTTCATAAATATTACTTTATAATATAGATAAACGCTTGAAATTAAGCTATGTATAAATTTGGGTTAAAAGATAAAAAGAAGTTTAAGAATAAAAGTTTAATTTTATAATTCGGTTAAGTATTTATTTAAATTTATTGTTAGGGTTAAAATGTCTTAATTAAAATAAATGTTGGAAGATAAATATGAATTTGCTTTGAATTAAAGTATTTAAGGATTATCCTCGAATAAAATTTATTTAAAATTCAAATGAATTTGGGATTGTAAAGGGTATGATCTTTATAACTTGATTTTTGTTTGGAGGGATTAAATGAATTCAAGTCGACTTCAATGAATATATCAAGTTAAAATAATTTAAAGAATATCCAGTTTGTTTGAAGTTAAAGGTTTTACCTAAAATTTATTGGATTTATTAAGTGAACTTTTCAAATCTAAATAATAGTAATTGATTTTGGTATATATGAATTATCAAAGAATTAGTTTTGAAATGGCGAAATGGTTAAAGCTTTGAAATATATGAATTGAAATGGTCTATTTGGAATTTATTGTGAAATTAAAGAAGCTATTTTTTATATAAAGTAAAATAATGTTTAAACCATTAAGTATAAAAATTTATGTTTCAAAGCTATAGAATTCAAGGTATATAGATTTGGGAAGTACTATATTTCTTGAAAAGGATATATTTGAAATAAAAAGGGATATCATATTGATTTGGGTTTTAAAATAGAAATGATATCGTATTTATGGTTTTGAAAGAGGTATTATATTCTGGTTTTAAAGTATAAATTATTTTGAAATAACCGCGGTGTTATAATAACGTTGGGTTGTTGAAGAGACCGGGATTGGAAGTTGTCATACTCTCTGCCAAGTACGAAACCACTTTAATAACTGTGTACGCGGTGGAGATTCCAGAATGAAGTAGGATGGTGGCGGCGTTTCCTATAAGGTAAGTACGTGGACCCAACTCCCATGAGTTGGCATAAGGTGGCTAAAACAAGAGCGATTCTCGGGCCAAGGGGGTTAGCGCCCTTTATTGGATACTCCTCTTCGATATTATACTCTGACTTTGGATTGATTCGGTGGCCACTTTTGATTTCTTTGATTTTAGGAGGGAGTTTGTCCGAGGTGGGCGGTAGCTGCGGCTACGCGTTACCACCAGCCTGGATGCGTAATTGGTATATCTACCTTGGCATTGCCTAGTTGTGCCGTGTCACCAACCCTATCGCGTCTTGTACAAGTTTGGATTTCTCCCGTAGCCCGTGTGGTATCCTCTGGTGGCTTCCCCATCAGGAGGGACTCTGATATTGGATGGACTACTGGGACTATTACGTGTTAAGGTGGAAAATGTAAAGCCTTAACGCTATTTAAAAGTATGTTTATTTTACTATAGACACCATTATAATAGCGAAATATACTACATAGTGAATAGTTTAATGGATCCTTAAGAGATGTGAATGCCGAGCATCTTTTGAGTTACTGCACTCATATTTATTCATGTTGATTTAACTTACATAAGATCTTTTAGTTCTGACTCGAGTGTTTTGTCTTTTCAATTCGCTCGGGTCAGTCCGACCGTTTCAGGATCGAAGACTTTAGCTCTGGAGGACGAAGACGTAGATTTCTATTGTTATTATTTATTATATTCCACTACACTCATATTTTTCCACTGCATTGGTATATGGTATGTGTAACTCTGATGTATATTGTATAAGTATAATCGAATATTTTAAACAACTTTACAAACTGTATATTTGATTATTATATTTTATCCTTCCACTGCGAGATTCTGTTTTATTTTATTTCCTTCTCGTTTTTCTTATTTACCCATAACAATCTGCCCTTTCTTGTGGTTTGAATTGGCACGTGTGTCGATTTAAAGTGTGCGAAAAGGTAAGTCGTTACTATTACATACCACCTTATTTAATTTCAATATCAAATATATGGTATTTTATTTTCTTAACTTAAATTTCATTTCTTTACAAAATTAATTTCCAAAATAAATTTATATTCAAATACCGACCTAATCCTTTATTTATATATATATTTAGTTGTATAAAATCACTAAAAATCATTTTTATTCAATTCAAATCAACAATGGTATAATATACAAATTTTAAAAATACTTAATTTTTCCAGAAAACTATATATATAACCACGGGTCTGTAAAATGTTTCTACATAGGTCAAGTGGTACGGATAATATATCATTTCAATCCGTAATTTACAAAGAATATCTGGGTTCTATCATTTCAAACCCGCAATCCCAAGTTAAATAAATAACTAAATAAATAAATACATAAATATCATCCAGGCCTATCATTTCAGCCCGAAACGATTTCTATTCTACAGGGAACTTGTAGTGTGATTAGACAGTGAATAAATAAATAGCATAATTGCATAAATATAATAGTAGATAATGCAACTGATGATGTGTCAATTTAATAATGGGGTTTTAACATCATAAATTTATATCACAAGCAGATAAAATTTAAATATAATTATTTTACAATTACACTTGTTATTAAATTTACAGATATATAAGTACGTTTGTCAGGTGAGAATACTCACTTTTCGCTGCTGAAAATTCAAATCAAACAACGATATCTACCCCAAAAAAAAGAACAGAAGGCATGATCAATTTCCAGCAGATGTGACACCCCGATTTCGATCTTGAAAAATAAACGAATAATAAATTACGCGAATATAAACGATCAAAACAAAATTTAATAACAACCTGAACGAGATTTTAAAATAAAGAATTTTTTATTTTTATTTTTTATTTTTTTTGACACCCGCGGCTCGACCACTCCACCACACAACTTGATCAACATCTCCAAGTCTCGTCCCTGCCCACATGTAACGTATCCAAACGCTCAAGTCAACAGTGGTTACTTGTAAAATAGGTTAAGTCTTCATCTCTCTCTCCCTTTGCAAATTTTTATTTAAATGCTTTGAAAAGAAAAAATGCTTTGTTATTAAAATAGGCCGAGTCTTGTAAAACAGTGGTTACAAATGTTATTAGATTTACAGGCTTAAAATACTTTGTAAAAATCGAATGCATGCACTTACGCATGTCCTGGCCGTGCGATTGTTTGTCAAGCAACTGATATATCACACACTAATTTACAGGTTTGGCTCAAGTACACAAATGCTCGTTAGTTTAAGCTTTCAAAGGTGATTCACGCATGAAATTCACGTGGCCACAAAAAGTACAGGGGCTCATATTTCGACTTCTATAGAAATACAAAAGAAACATTGCAACTAAACCTCCAATTGGACACATAACACTAAGCATGACTCCTATATCTATTTGACATGCACCGTAATATAAATCAGGTGGAGGAGATGCATACTTGTCACGGACGTCAACAACTGGAGTGAGAGGCAGTTCAGTGACAAGATGGTGGAGAGTGGAGGTCATGCTCGGCTGTCCATAAAGAGGAGTAGCCGAGCATTTGTTTTGAATGGCCGATAGGAGGGGAGCAAAGCATGAAACCTGAAAAGCATGTAAAGTAAAAAAATAAAAGACAGATGTCATACCTTCAACACACGCAGGCAAGAAGAGAAAGTGAAGCTCCAGGTGATGTAAAAAAAAATTTGGACTTGTGTAGTATATTTATAAGGTGGGGTCTCGTGCGCAATTTCAGGCAATTAGGCCAAAATTTATGCATGAAACAAAAGGCAGGAAATCTTTTGTTCGTTCCAAAAAAAATCAAATGCAGAGAAAATGGTAAGCAAATTTTGAAATTCACAACGTTAAAGGAAATGATCTCTTTGCATTATCTAAGGGTGCGTGGGTTAATAGTTTGATCAGAGAGGTAGCGTGATTTAAGGAGGAGAAAGAATGACAAGTAATCACTTGCTTTGAAACGGAAAGGAAATTAACAAAAAGGTCGAACATGTTTAGGAATAAAACTTGCGTTGATTTAGATAAGTGGTTAAAGGCAAGAAACTGTAAACATTGATATTTGAAAAGGACCACGAGTTGATTGAGCACGGATTTATAACTTGTTATACATGGCCACTTGATTCTATTCCTATTATAAGCAATAGGTAGGATATCTTGTTGCGTGATGGGTTTCATAATTAAAGCGGAAGTAATCTGCGTTGATTAGTGGAAGAAATGGTCAGCGAAATTAAGTTTTGGAATTAGATTTTTAAACAATTTTGAACACATTTACAATTAAAGCTCGCGTTGATGGCAAGAAATTAAAAATGTGAATGGTTATAAATTTGTGAATAACGTCCTATTAAATCAGGAGAGTAAAAGGGAAAGTGAAAATATTTAGTAATGCGTACAACAGACGCAATGATTTTTGCCGAAAATAATGGATTTTAATTTTTATACGTTATTTATTCCATCAAATAACGCCCCTTTTTAAACGCGTAATTAAACAGTTTATCTATACATAAATTTTGAAATTTATTACTTAAATAAAAATATGATATGTTTACATTGGGGTTTTATTCATTTACCATTTACAAAGAAATCTGTTACAAAATGTATATGAGTAACAATATAAATTATTAAATTTTAAAAGTATATAATCCATTTTTTTAAAGAACAATAGTGCAATAAAACATTGTTATGGGTTTATTCAATTAAATTAAAAGGTTTGAATATTAGAAATTTAAAGATTTATAACTTCAATAAATGTTAATTTTTCCAAAATAAGAATTTTAGAATTTACATATTTTAAATAAAATCTTGGATGATTACCTATAATTAAATTTAGAAGTTCATCTTCCGTAAAATAAAACCCCAGAGTTATAAATAAAGAATAAAATATTGCTAAAATTTTGGGCTGTTACATTCTCCCCCACACAGAACTTTTCGTCCTCGAAAAGGAACGTAGGAAGGAAACAAAAGAAAGATAAAATAAAAGAGCAAAGTATGTTAAACGAATAATTCTGGATTTGAAGCACGAATGCTCTCCTCCGTCTCCCAGGTGGAATCCCGTTCATCAGTGCTCCATTGCACTTTGACCAGGCAGACAAATTTTCTTCTTAGCTTTTTCGTACCTCGATCAACGATACGAAGCGACTTCCTTCAAATAGTTAGGTCAGGCTCGATGTCCAAACTATCAAGAGTAGAAGGCTTGATAATAAGAGAAGGATCATGCAAACAGCGACGAAGGTGGGATACATGGAATACATTGTGTATTCCAGCAAATTTCTTGGGCAACTCCAGTCGATAAGCAAGACACCCAATCCTTTCCAAGATGCAGAATGGACCGATGAACCTAGGAGCAAGATTCCCTCTACGCCCAAAACGAACTACATTTCTTAAAGGAGAGACCTTAAGAAAAACCAAATCACCAACTGCAAACTCCAAACTTCTTCTACGACGATCAGCGTACTTCTTCTGCCTATCTTGAGCAATCCTTAACCTTCTCTAAATCTCCTCGACTTTCTCCGAAGCTTCCAAAATCATATCGGGCTCAAGAACTAAGCGATTACCAGATTCAATCAAGCAGGACGGAGATCGACAGGGTCGTCCGTAAAGAGCAGCAAAAGGGGACATCTCAAGACTAGCCTGAAAAGACAGAGTGAGATAGATAGGGGATTAAGATAAGACAAGAACAGAGGATTGGAATTTATACCTGATAACTATTGTTATAGGTGAATTCCACAAGATAAAGATGATCTTCCCAAGATCCTCCATAATCTAAAATGCAAGCACGGAGAAGATCCTCTAGAATCTGATTCACCCTTTCTGTTTGACCGTCAGTCTGTGGGTGGTAAGCAGTGCTCAGATTCAGCCGAGTACCCAAGGATTCTTGGAAAGCTTTCCAAAATTGGCTGGTGAAGATAGGGTCTCAATCACAAACTATGCTAAGGGGAACCCCGTCGAGGCAAACAATCTCCCTCATATAAATCATAGATAAGCTCGAAGCTGTACGGGTAGACATGACCATTATAAAATGAGCGGACTTGGTCAGTCTATCCATGATAACCTAGACGCTCTCACTACCCCTCCTAGATCTCGCTAAACCATCGATGAAATCCATAGAAACTTGCTCCCACTTCCAATCCGAAATCTCCAGAGGCTGCAATAAACCCAGAGTCTTCTGATGATCCGCCTTGACTTGCTGACAAGTCGCACACCTACTTACAAAGATAGAGACGTCGCGCTTCATACCCCTCCCCCAATAAAGCTTCTTCAAATCCTGATACATCTTTGCTACACCAGGATGAATGGAAAGTCGGGATTGATGGTGTTACCGAAGTAACTCCTGCCTCAGACCGTCAACATTCGGGACACTAATTCTTTTATTAATTCTCAAAATCCCTTCATCATCAATCTGAGCTCCACTACCATCAGAATTACTACCACCTCTGCTACGAACATTATCCGTCATACTTCTCAGCCTCCCATCCTCATCCTGTCTTGCCTTGATACGGTCCAAAAGAGGATAAGAAACAATAAGCTGGCACAACAAAGTTTTCTTCCTACTCAACGCATCCGCTACTAATGTAACAACCCTACTTTTGGAGATTACCTGTAAATATTAAATTATAACGGTAGTTATAATTTAATATTGTGAATTAAAATAAAATTGGAGAAATTAAATTGTTATTTGAAATAAACAATGAATTTCGAAACTAAAATGAGAAAATAAAGTTTGAAACTTTATTTTATTTGTTTGGGTTAACAATAAATGGAAAATAGTTTTTATTTAGAGAAAATGCAATAACTTTATTCATTATTGTCAATTACTTCTTTCATTAATTTTTTTAAAAGGAAGTATTTGATTTTTTAAAGGTTGTTTATTTAAATAAAAATGTGGAAATTGGTTTTAAAATATGTTTTGGTTATAAATACGGTTCGAAATATTTTTCTCAGTAAGAAAGGTATTTTTGGTTGAATTTTAGAAGTTAAAAGTGTGAACTTTTGCAATTGTTTGTCAAAATAGTGTATTTTTGCAAATTAAGCTTTTTAATAATAATAATAATGTTTTAAAAAATAAAAATTGATCTTTTCATAGAGTAAAATAATTTATTTCATGTGTATGTAAATTTACATATTTTGTTTGGTTGAAAATTGGAAAGAAACCGACTTTGTTTTATTTTATAGTGTAATATATGTGCATTTGATTTAAGTGTTGATTTTATAACTTAGGCCATTTAGTTTTCTTCTTATTGGGTCCTAAAAGCCCAGTAGCCTAATCTAAGAAATAAGAAAATGAGAAAAACATCTCCTGTACGTACATGAAATTATTATCATCTCCTTCCTCAAGTCAGAAAAAAAAGAACCCATTTCCTTTTTACAAACCCTAGCTAAAAATCATCAAATTAGACTCAAATTTTGTGTTTTAAAAATCAGTTTGAAGCTAAATCTACAGGTAATCAAAATCTAAAACCTAATATTTCATCAAAAGTCCAAATTTGTGAATGATTGTTTGTTGATTGATTTCTTCTTTCTTGCATGCACTTGTTTCATAGTTTTACAGGTTGTAGAACCTAAAATTCCATCCAAGCTTCAATCTTTCTCCACTAATCCGAGTATTTAGGCAAATCAGCAAGGTGAGAACAATATCTCACAATTACTAGCTAAATTGCTTGTGAAATTGCTTGAATTTGCTGCATATGTAAAAGTTTATTCAATATATTGTCTATTTTCGTTTCTGACCTAAAGTGTCATCTTTGGCTATCCATAACTTTCATCTCCGGCAACGAAATACTGCCGGATCTTTTTTTGAGTCAAGTTTATATGCTAAAATTCATTTCTGCAAATTTTGGTTGAATAATATGGTCATTTGAGTGTTCAAATCGTCACTGCAAAATCAACGCACAGCCTGCAAATATCCTGTGCACATTTTGTTTTCAGAGTTGTTGCAAACATGGCCTGAGTCCATGTTTGAGACATCATAGCTCTTTCATTTCTTTATCAAATTGCATGATTCTTTTTTCGTTTGAAAGATGAAGCTCTCTATTTTATGAATACAAAACTTCAGGTCATTGTGACGTAGGTACGTTATATAAATCTGCTGTCAAACTTGGATCTGGACCATGTTTTTGCCCAGAATTCAACAGTGAAACACTCTGGGTTCAACTTTGAGAGATCATAGCTTTCTCGTATTTTATCAGAATTGCATCATTCTTATTTTTTTTGAGAAATGAAGTTTTCTACTACAGGATTACCAATTTTGAGCTCAATATGATGCAATTTGATCCCCTGTTTTATACCTGAAAGTTGAGTCCGGGGGGTTTTAGGCCTGCACATTTATTTGGGTTTTGAACTGTTGCAAACATGGCCTGAGTCCATGTTTGAAGCAGCATAACTCATTCGTTTCAAATCCGATTTGAGTGTTTCTTTTTGCAGATTGAAGTAGGAGTTTTGATTTACGTTCCCTAAAATTTCATGAAAATCTGGGTTGGTTTGCTATTTCTAAACTACTGTCGAACTTGTACTCCCAGCTTGCTATAATTCAGTGTTTTAAACCTTGTTTTGGTCCGACTTTAAAACGACGCAGATTCTTCGTTTCAAATCGGATTTGAATTATTCTTTTTGCAAATTGAAGTAGGAATGTTGAAATGCATTCCTACCAAATGTCATGTCATTTGGACTCTGTTTGCAGGTCCAAACCTGCCGTCGAATTTGGATTCGCACCATGTTTTCACCCTTTTTTATACTTAGAATAATTTCCGGGTTTTTCTGATATTTTCCGCTTTCTTTGAAATTTTTCTCTAAATTCCGTATACGGGTTTTATAAAGCATTAAAAAGTGTTTTTCAAGCAAATTGACTTTTGAAATTATTATTTAATATTATTTTCAAGTATTAAATTAATTACTCCATAATAGAAGAATTTCGAATGCAATTTCTAAAACGATTTTGAAGCGTTCCTAAAACTTGTTTTCTTCAACTTAATTTGTATATAAAACACACAATTTTGCACTTCGAGCGAAGAGGGAGGATAATTAAATGATTGGATAAAACGCGTGCTATGAATACGTGCGTTTATCTTTTCAGTTAATTCCTAATCTGTTCGTTTGATCGTTTTGACCTTTGGGTCTGGTTTACCGATGAGATGAGGTAAACAATGTACTGCTTTGAGTGTGGAATTGACTAAAGGTTAGTAAACCATTTAGTGAGAATGTGTGGTATGGGACACATGTTAACACTTTGTGGGTTCCTTTCCGAGAGTTTGTGACACATATTGCCAGTTAGTGGTGTCCAGTACTGGGCCTCCGGACCTTCGCCACTACGGTTTGTTGCCTTTGGGTTTGTGCCTACGGGTTTGTTGCCTTCGGGTTTGTTTCCTATAGTATCGCTTTTGGAGTTGGTCCATCGTCACCGCTCGAGAGATACTTGGATTTATTGCCTTCGGGTTTGTTGCCATATAGTATCGCTTTTGGAGTTGGTCCTTCGTCACCGCTCAAGAGATACTTGGGTTTGTCGCCTTCGGGCTTGTAGATCCTTGTTTATACAGTACTGAGCACATGCATCTTTTGTTTCATTGATATTTATATTTCCCTAGAGTATCGCCTTTCGGAGTAGGTCTTTTGAACCACTCGATACATAGCGATTACCTTGTGGAAACTTGTGTTACCTTTGTTGGTATATGTTATTTGCCTTTTTGGCTTGATTTGGGATATTCATATCCTTTGTTTATTTGAGATGCCGATGATATGAGGCTTGTTATGATTCATCTTTTTCTAGATTATCGAGTATTCTCTTTTAGAGATATTTGTGGTACTTTATGATCTTGCATGTTCATTATCATGTAGCTTATCTAACTGATTTGTTTAGCTAGACTGACCCGTGTATTTTATACTCGGGTCAGACCGAGGTGTTTCAGGTTAGGTACATTCATACTTAGCCTATTCAGCTTCTGCATGGACTATTCTGCTATCTCCTTTTGTTATAGCTTTTTTGTGTAGTCATTTTTGGTTGTAACTCTGATATGTATATTCTTTTGACTCGCTTGTATATTGTGGTTGCTATACCACTTGACATATATCATTTTGTATACTCTGTGATGTATTTGTATATGTGTATATGTATGTGATGATCTACTGTTCTGTGATGTGGTTTACATTTGAGTTATTATATTTTGTTCTGTTAGATCCTATAGCCATTATAGTTTTGTATTAAGTATCTATTGGATATGTCGATCCACATGAAAAAATGCTACATTTATCGACGTATCCAGTAGATAGTTAAGACAAGGCTATAGATGGCCGCTCCTATCCAGCTCTATTCTCCGTATTAGCAGACAGTATTACCTTGTAATACTCTTTGCTAATGTGGGTCTCGGAGTGGGGCGTTACAGCTTGGTATCAGAGCAGAGCTCGGAACAAAATATGATAAACACAGAACATAAACACATATTATAGTACATCCAAGTATAATACAAGTGAGAACATATTTTTCCACTATCGTATTCCTCGATCGTGCCTTTAGTCTTTTCATTTCCTTTAAATGGATAATAAGTTTGAAAACATTATAAGGGTTTTACATATCACTATTTTTAAAAAAATAGTAGAAATTAGACCTAAAATGGCTTAGTTTTAAATTATGTGTTTTGAACCTTAGTGATTAGAGTTGCGCAGCGGAAATGGTGTGACCGTTTTCGCTGGGCACATTTAATGCTTTGTTTTTAGTAAATGTTTGTTTGGTTAATAATTGCATGAATGTGTGTTAGCATAGTAATTGTTGAAATAATATTGAGTAGGTGATATAATTGAGAGTTAGAAACCTACTCAATGCAAATGATAAGAACTTGCGGTGTCTTCAAGTTATAGCTACCGCAAGAATTATTAGAAAGATTAAATTTTGAAAATGAAATTTAATTCATAAGTGGTATTTAACCAAAGGTTAAAATGAAATAAAAATTTAATGTCTAAGAATTTCATGGATGCAGTTTAAAGAAGTAAAATTACTAAAAGAATTTTTGTGAAAGAAAGCATCCATGTGAATGGAAAATCTTTCTAACAAGAGATATACTTATGTATATAAGTTGATTGTTTATGAATTGATTGCATGGTTGTATAATTAGAAAATGTCTTATATTTTGAAAATAAACATTGTTACAACCAAGTTTAAGATTTATTAAGAAAAAAAAAAGTTCTATAATTTCTTGTGTCAATTGGCTAATAAGTATTTTAAGAATTCTGGTCGATGCGTCTGATCAGCGTTATCGATAGAGATTCCTAAACGCTTACGAGGCAATGTGATACATGCTTTTGAAATGGCAATAAACAATATTTACTAATATGGATGTTGAATGCAAAAATATATAAAGATATTGCAAAGCTTTTGAAAATTCAAAATTGTCATTTGAGATAAGTATTTTATATACATACATAAGGACTTATGGAAATAGCGTGACATAGAGGGCAATGGAGAGGCAATCTTGATCTTGGTCAACTTTGCAGTCCTTCATAACGTCATTCACTATGAATTTATTAGTTAGATGTTATCATTTTATAAATTGATAATTGGAAAATTTGAATATGATTTCATTTAAATAAATTTTATTCACTATTGGTTATATTACATGTTTGTGAAAGTTTACATACATGGAAAATTTAAAATGCTTAAGTAAACTTTTGGGTAAAGTATTTTTGGAAAATATTACCTGATGGTAATTTATTTATATGGCAAATAATTTTAATTAAGGAAATACCTTAATTGGATGAAACTATCATGTGATAATGATTAATAAAACAAAGTATTCAAATTAAGAAAATGAATTGTTTAGAAATCTAAAATATAGATTGGAATGAGGTTTAGAAAAAAGTAAAACGATAGTTATGAAGATTAGTTTAAACATTTAATCATTTGATTAATAACAAGTGGAAAAAAAAGTATGCCTTTGGGAAAATTTAAGAAAATGCTAATTTGGTGCTTTTGAATTAGCATGAAATTTATTAAGGAGCAAAACCATTAGAGTAAGTTTGGTTATGAATTTAAATAGTATTAAAAACTTGTTAATTATGTATTTGTGAAGTTCGATTGAAAACAAGTTTGAATTAAGTATCAACCTTGGCAAGTTCTTAATGATAATAAAATAAATGTTTAGCTTTGTGGATTAAGAGAAAATTGAATATAAAAGATTCGTTTATTATAAAATGCAAATTTTTGTGAAAACCTAGAAATAATAATAAATAGAGCAGCAAGATATGATTTTTTTATTGTGAAAGCAATTTAAAAAAAAATCAATATGTAATTCCAAGGTCTAGTTTGGATAGATAATTGTTTCTTAATGACATAAGAAAGTAATTATCTCAATTAAAATATGAATCTTCTTTTAAAAGACTTGTTTGTTAATTGGGAAAAAGTTTTCTTTGTAAACCATTTTGAAAGTTTGTTGCATGTATTATAGTGTAATTCTAGATGTCTTAGCTTTCCGGAGAAAAGGATCACGTAATAAACGTTTTAGAGAAAAGATTTTTGATCTAAAATTATTTGGTTGGATTTAATTATGTTTAGAAAATTTAACAATAAAAGGTCTTGTATCGGAAAATTTTGATTGAAAAGTGCTGTTTAAAACAGCGATAACTTATGATTTACAAATCCAAATGAGTCCATTCTTTTTGAAAAAGAGAGTGCTTTCAGTAAGCTAGAAATCATCTTTGTATCATTTTCGAAAATTTTGCAGTTTGGTTATTCAAGAATTAGTTTGAAAACTGATGGACATCTCTGTCCTCTTTTACAATTTCTGAGTTTAAAGCTGAAAGTAAATTGAGAATAACTTTCAAAGCGTAAATCCAACTTTCATGGTCTTTATATCGCTGGAAAGCAAGGACTAAGTAGAATAACTTTTATTTTATGAGTATTTTCAGATTATGAGTTTTACTGTGCCAAAAGTCTGAGTCTTTCTAGCAGCCTGAATTTGAAAATTTTAAAGGTTTGAGTTGTTGTCTTGTGTAAAATTTGATTTTAATGCTTCATATGTTTATAAGTGCATGCTAATATGTTTCAATAAGTTAAGTGCAGGTGAAAGAAGATATTTGAATGATTAATTAGCAAAATAGTAAGTATAAAAGTAGGCATGCTCGCATTTTAAACGTTAAAAATGAAAGGTATGAATTGCGAGGTGTTTATGTGTTAAATATATATATTATGTTCCGACCTTTTGGTCGATGTATATCTATAATTCATACTTATGTAATTGTAAAAGGCTCTTCATGCAAAGGAGACCCTGCCAATTTTTCGAAAAATTAAAGACTTAGAAAATTTTTGAGAAAATTTAATTAGTGAATATTTAAAGCCATCAATGAAGGGTCTAATAAGTGTCCTTTTAAATCATAAAGTAAAATGGTTTAAAACTTGATATATTCAGTGGAGAAAAAATAAATTGCTTATTGTAGTATATTTATTTTTGGAATTGGAGTATGGAACAACTCCAATTTAATTTACTTTAAATTTAATGTAAAGATGATCGTATTGAAAATTTAAGTAAGAGACTTTAAAAATTTTCAAGTATTGAAGTTTGAGTTTTGTGTATTAATGAAAATGGATTTGAGTGAAAACTCTTATAACAAATTTTTGAGAAAATTTCTTGTAATCCATTATTGTGTGTCTTGCCTTAATGCGATTCTTGTGATGACTTGCATTTTTGCAGTCATGTGTTATGGTGGTAGCTTGAAATACCACCTATCTTTTGTTGAATCCTCTTTTTTATGATTGTGCTTATTTGTGTTACCCCTTTAAAGGAGTTAAGTGCATTTCAGTATATTCGGAAAGTTGGCTCCTAGTTATATAGGACCATCTACTATTACTGAACGTCTTGGTTCGATTGCTTTCATACATCGTTTTCTGTTCAGTTATGGGTATTCATGATATGTTCCAGGTAACCCAATTTCATTGTATCTTTGAGATTTAATCTCGATTGTTAATTCTCTTGTGTTGCATGATCACGAGTCTCACCGACTTGTGTATTATGCCGAATTCTATTCGTGTAGTTATTTCGAAGATTAAACACCTTCGAAATAAGAATGTTCCGCTTATCAAATTCTATGGTCCGTTAACCCTAAGTATTGTACTTGAGAAACCATAGGATTTGCCGAGCAAACTTGTCCTGATCCTTTCATCCTTTGTTGAGGGTGAATATTTATAATCCTATCTTTTGATTTGAATCTTGTTGTGATGAAATAGATGTTATAGATAACTTCCATTATAGAAATTGCGTGGACGCAATTTTGTTAAGGGAGGGAGTCTGTAACAACCCTGCTTTTGGAGATTACCTGTAAATATTAAATTATAACGGTAGTTATAATTTAATATTGTGAATTAAAATAAAATTGGAGAAATTAAATTGTTATTTGGAATAAACAATGAATTTTGAAACTAAAATGAGAAAATAAAGTTTGAAACTTTATTTTATTTGTTTGGGTTAATAATAAATGGAAAATAGTTTTTATTTAGAGAAAATGCAATAATTTTATTCATTATTGTCAATTACTTCTTTTACTAATTTTTTAAACAGGTAAATAGGCACAAGGAAGAAGTTGAAAAAAAATTTAGTCTTAAGGACAGCAAGTTTGCTTTTTAGTCTGAAGGACACTTTTTAGTGTAAGCTGAAAATGATAGTTACAACTATCATTCTGTGATATACACTAAAAAGTGTCCTTCAGCCTAAAAAACAAACTTCTTGTCCCTGAAACTAAAATTTTTTCTAACTTTTCCCTTGAGGCTAAAATCCTCTTTTTTAAAAAGGAAGTATATGATTTTTTAAAGGTTGTTTATTCAAATAAAAATGTGGAAATTGGTTTTAAAATATGTTTTGGTTAAAAATAAGGTTCGAAATATTTTTCTCAGTAAGAAAGGTATTTTTGGTTGAATTTTAGAAGTTAAAAGTTTGAATTTTTGCATTTGTTTGTCAAAATAGTGTATTTTTACAAATTAAGCTTTTTAATAATAATAATAATGTTTTAAAAAATAAAAATTGATCTTTTCATAGAGTAAAATAATTTATTTCATGTGTATGTAAATTTACATATTTTGTTTGGTTGAAAATTGGAAAGAAACTGACTTTGCTTTATTTTATAGTGTAATATATGTGCATTTGATTTAAGTGTTGATTTTATAACTTAGGTCATTTAGTTTTCTTCTTATTGGGTCCTAAAAGCCCATTAGCCTAATCTAAGAAATAAGGAAATGAGAAAAACATCTCTTGTACGTACAGGAAATTATTATCATCTACTTCCTCAAGTCAGAAAAAAAAAGAACCCATTTCCTTTTTACAAACCCTAGCTAAAAATCATCAAATTAGACTCAAATTTGGTGTTTTAAAAATCAGTTTGAAGCTAAATCTATAGGTAATCAAAATCTAAAACCTAATATTTCATCAAAAGTCCAAATTTGTGAATGATTGTTTGTTGATTGATTTCTTCTTTCTTGCATGCACTTGTTTCATAGTTTTACAGGTTGTAGAACCTAAAATTTCACCCAAGCTTCAATCTTTCTCCACTAATCCGAGTATTTAGGCAAATAAGCAAGGTGAGAACAATATCTCACAATTACTAGCTAAATTGCTTGTGAAATTGCTTGAATTTGCTGCATATGTAAAAGTTTATTCAATGTATTGTCTATTTTCGTTTCTGACCTAAAGTGTCATCTTTGGCTATCCATAACTTTCATATCCGGCAACGAAATACTGCCGGATCTTTTTTTGAGTCAAGTTTATATGTTAAACTTCATTTCTGCAAATTTTGGTTGAATAATATGGCCATATGAGTGTTCAAATCGTCACTACAAAATCAACGCGCAGGTTGCAAATATCCTGTGCACATATTGTTTTCTGAGTTGTTGCAAGCATGGCCTGACTCCATGTTTGAGACATCATAGCTCTTTCATTTGTTTATCAAATTGCACGATTCTTTTTTCGTTTGAAAGATGAAGTTCACTATTTTATGCATACAAAACTTCAGGGCATTGTGACGTAGGTACCTTATATAAATCTACTGTCAAACTTGTATCTGGACCATGTTTTTGCCCAGAATTCAACAGTGAAACACTATCTGGGTTCAACTTTGAGAGATCATAGCTTTCTCGTATTTTATCAGAATTGCATCATTCTTATTTTTTTGAGAGATTAAGTTTTCTACTACATGATTACTGATTTTGAGCTCAATATGATGCAATTTGATCCCCTGTTTTATGCCTGAAAGTTGAGTCCAGGAGGGTTTTAGGCCTGCACATTTATTTGGGTTTTGAACTATTGCAAACATGGCCTGAGTCCATGTTTGAAGCAGCATAACTCATTCTTTTCAAATCCGATTTGAGTGTTTCTTTTTGCAGATAGAAGTAGGAGTTTTGATTTACGTTCCATAAAATTTCATGAAAATCTGGGTTGGTTTGCTATTTCTAAACTACTGTCGAACTTGTACTCGCAGCTTGCTATAATTCAGTGTTTTAAACCTTGTTTTGGTCCGACTTTGAAACGACGCAGATTGTTCGTTTCATATCGGATTTGAATGATTCATTTTGCAAATTGAAGTAGGAATGTTGAAATACATTCCTACCAAATTTCATGTCATTTGGACTCTGTTTGCAGGTCCAAACCTGCCGTCGAATTTGGATTCGCACCATGTTTTCACCGTTTTTTTATACTTAGAATTTTCCGGGTTTTTCTGATATTTTCCTCTTTCTTTGAGATTTTTCTCTAAATTCCGTACACGGGTTTTATAAAGCATTACAAAGTGCTTTTCAAGCAAATTGACTTTTGAAATTATTATTTAATATTATTTTCAAGTATTAGATTAATTACTCCATAAAAGGAGAATTTCGAATGCAATTTCTAAAACGATTTTGAAGCGTTCCTAAAACTTGTTTTCTTCAACTTAATTTGCATATAAAACACACAATTTTGCACTTCGAGCGAAGAGGGAGGAGAAATAAACGATTGGATAAAACGCGTGCTTTGAACACGTGCGTTTATCTTTTCAGTTAATTCCTAATCTATTCGTTTGATCGTTTTGACCTTTGGGACTGGTTTACCGATGAGATGAGGTAAACATTGTACTGCTTTGAGTGTGGAATTGACTAACAGTTAGTAAACCATTTAGTGAGAATGTGTGGTATGGGACACATGTTAACACTTTTCGGGTTCCTTTCCGAGAGTTTGTGACACATATTGCCAGTTAGTGGTGTCCAGTACTGGGCCTCCGGACCTTCGCCACTACGGTTTGTTGCCTTCGGGTTTATTTCCCTATAGTATCGCTTTTGGAGTTGGTCCATCGTCACCGCTTGAGAGATACTTGGATTTGTTGCCTTCGGGTTTGTTGCCATATAGTATCGCTTTTGGAGTTGGTCCTTCGTCACCGCTCGAGAGATACTTGGGTTTGTCTCCTTTGGGCTTGTGGATCCTTGTTTATACAGTACTGAGCACGTGCATCTTTTGTTTCATTGATATTTATATTTCCCTTGAGTATCGCCTTTCGGAGTAGGTCTTTTGAACCACTCGATACATAGCGATTACCTTGTGGAAACTTGTGTTACCTTTGTTGGTATCTGTTATTTGCCTTTTTGGCTTGATTTGGGATATTCATATCCTTTGTTTATTTGAGATGCCGATGATATGAGGCTTGTTATGATTCATCTTTTTCTTGATGATCGAGTATTCTCTTTTAGAGATATTTGTGGTATTTTATGATCTTGCATGTTCATTATCATTTAGCTTATCTAACTGATTTGTTTAGCTAGAATGACCCGTGTATTTTATACTCGGGTCAGACCGAGGTGTTTCAGGTTAGGTACATTCATACTTAGCCTATTCAGCTTCTGCATGGACTATTCTGCTATCTTCTTTTGTTATAGCTTTTTTGTGTAGTCATTTTTGGTTGTAACTTTGATATGTATATTCTTTTGACTCGCTTGTATATTGTGGTTTCTATACCACTTGACATATATCATTTTGTATACTCTGTGATGTATCTGTATATGTGTATATGTATGTGATGATCTACTGTTCTGTGATGTGGTTTACATTTGAGTTATTATATTTTGTTCTGTTAGATCTTATAGCCATTATAGTTTTGTATTAAGTATCTATTGGATATGTCGATCCACATGAAAAAATGCTACATTTATCGACGTATCCAGTAAATAGTTAAGACAAGGCTATAGATGGCCGCTCCTATCCAGCTCTATTCTCCGTATTAGCAGACAGTATTACCTTCTAATACTCTTTGCTAATGTGGGTCTCGGAGTGGAGTGTTACAACTACATTCGCTTTCCCAGGAGTATAGTTAATGTCGAGATCGTACGAAGCAAGGAACTCGAACCACCGAACTTGTCTCTGATTTAAATCCTTCTGGGTGAAGATATATTTCAAAGACTGATGATCGGTGAAGAGGTCAAACTTAGCCCCCAAGAGATGATGTCTCCAAAGCTTCAAAGCAAAGACAACAGCCAGCAATTCTTAATCACGGGCAGCATAATTAGCCTCATGGTTCTTCAACAGACGACTAGCATAGGCAATCACCTTCCCATCCTGCATTAATATCGCTCCCAAACCCTCACGACAAGCATCGGTGAATACCGTTAATCTCTCATTTCCAATTGGAACAGTAAGCACCGGCGCGGAAATAAGCTTGTCCTTCAACTCTTGGAATGCCTCTTTACACTTATCGCTCAAAATAAACTTCGCATTCTTCCTAGTTAGAGCAGTGAGAGGGGCAGAAATCCGAGCAAATTTCTCATTTAACCTCCGATAGTAACCGGCAAGGCCCAAAAAACTGCGAATATTTGTTGGCGCCTTAGGTTCCTCCCAATCTTTGATCGCAGCGATCTGGACTGGATCAACAGAAACTCCTTCACTAGAGACAATATGTCAGAGGAACCAGGCTTCCTTTTCCCAGAAATGGCATTTAGAGAATTTGGCTTTTAACTGGTGACTTCTAAGGGTCCCCAAAACAAAGCTTAAGTGGGATTTATGTTCTTCCTCGGACTTAGAGAACACAAGGATATCATCAATAGACTAGAACAAATTTATTGAGCACATCGTGGAAAACACGATTCATCAAGTCGACGAAGAAAGCAGGGGTGTTAGTCAGCCCAAAAGGCATAACTAGCCATTCTCAATACGGAAAGTAGTTTTGGGAATGCTCTCCTCAGCAACTCTAAGCTGGTGGAAACCTGTGGCTAAATCAAGCTGAGAGAAAAAAGTCACTCCATAGAGTTGATCGAACATATCATTGATGCGGGGCGTAGGATATCTGTTTTTCATAATGAGCTTGTTCAGCTCCCTATAATCAACACATATTTGGAGAGAACCATCCGATTTGGTGACGAAAACCACGGTTGCTCCCCATTCTGAAAAGCTAGGTCTGATAAGACCTTTAGAGTACAAATCTTCAATTTGATTCCTCAATTCGATCTTCTCCCGGGGTGCCATTCTTCTGGGTTGAAGAACTATAGGTCGTGCTCCAGGAATGAGATCGATACGGAAATCAATTTCCCGCTTTGGAGGCAGAGAGAAGACTTCACCAAATACGTCGGGATATAGTCTAACTACAGGAGTGGACTCAATATCACCATGGAAAGTGTCGAGAGAATAAACGAAGCTACCAGCGAATTCCTGAGGCAAGCTACACTGGATTACTGAAGATCCACCCTTATCACCTACGAGTGAGACAGTTCGGGAACTACAAGAAATATGGGCATCATGCTTATCCAACCAGTCACTTCCAAGCAGTAGATCGAAAGCGTCAAACCCCAGAACATAGAAGTCACTAGTGAAGCGATAATTATCGAGGAAGAGTTTCAAATTCTACAAAGCTTGCTTAGGTTTGCAGGGCCACCGATGGGGTTTGAAACAAATAAAGGCGCAGAAGAAAACTAGGGAGAAAGGAGATGCTTAAATTTATTACAGAGATCCGACAAGATGAAGCTATGGGAGGCCCCGGTATCGAATAAAACACGAACCGGAGATTCAAACAAAGTAAAAGAACCCGGAAGTGTACCTTAAGAATCGCTAGGAGCGGGAGCAGGTGCAGGTGCTGGCGGAGGAGTTGGAGAAGATGCCGATGCCACAGCAAAAATCCCTAATGCCTTGCCCTTCTTCTGAGTAGGGCAGTCTCTCTTGAAGTGTCCTGGCTGAAGGTAGATGTGGCAAAGGTCTCGTCTATCCAACTGAGAAGGTGGTGGAATAGCAGCACCCAACGTCGGACATCTATTTGCATAGTCTCCCTTCTGGTGGCATCTATGGCAAGTGATGGCAGAAAGGTCTACAGGCGGCCTCTGAGATGCAGAAGACGACGATCCTAGCCCTAGAGTCCTATTTCTATTCTTCTGGCATTGCTGAAAATGGGGCTTCCTCTTCTTTGAATTTCCAAAATATTGAGATGGGGCAGACTGGGCAGCAGGAGGAGCTCTAGAGGTAGGGTTCTCATACCGGAGAGCCATGTCCATCAGAGCTGTAAACGTACCATGCACGTGGGTAGTGAGGCGATCGTAATACTCGGGGCGAGCATCAACGATAAATTTCTCGTTCTTCTTAAGCAGGGTGTCTATCAGATTAAGGCCATACTGCGTGAGCTCATTGAATTTCCTCTCGTATTCGGTAAAGGACATATCGCCCTACTTCAGATCCATAAAGTCTCGGTATAGCTGAGACTTGCCCGCTTTGGGCATCCATTTTACCAGAAAGGCCTCCCTAAAGCACGATAAGAGATATAAGACAGGTTTCACAAAAGGAGGAATTTGAACCCAAATTTGGACAACCGAAGAAGATACCTAAATTGCTTCCAGGTGATGTCAGCCTCATTGGTGTGAGCTGTAACTGACAACCGCCAATTTAAAGCGGCTCCTTTCATCTGCCAGGCCGCCAATTGCCTTTGTTGGGCATTAGTGATTTCGAGGGAGGAGAAGATTCTCTCCAGGTCTCTCAACCACTATTGAGCTTCTATTATGGTTTCAGATCCTATGAACTTGGTGCCACCAAGCTCGGTATAATCTTTACATAGCTTAGTAAATCTAACTAGGGCAGCGGGTGGAGGAGCTGGGGCATCAGCTCGTCCCCTACCTCTAGTATTTCCTCGATTCATCCTTAGAAATCAACAATGAATTTAAGGACAGAGGAAAAATATAGAGGAACATATAGATTAGATAAGATAAAGTTCACTAGAAAGGTCTTCAACGAAGGACCTAATTATATAAGATGGAGAAAAGGGAAAGTAGTTGGAAAAATTAAATCTTCAAAACAAGAAAGTTTTTATATCAAAATACCTTTTAAAAAATCTTTCTGAAAATCATTTTATACTTTAAAATACGTTCTCTCACAAGGAAAGGATTCTAAGATTTGACTTTACTCATTCTAGGGTATTGCTACCCTATCTCTAATGAGTTTTTTTTGCTCCTTAGGCTATGGTTTAACCAAAGCTCTAATACCAAATGTAACGGCCCGCTATTTTGTACCATTCAAATTCGACAATAAATTAGAACTTATCAAACTTGAATAGTTCAAAACAATAGATTGTAAATAAATTTGGAGCAAATGAAATCAAATCACAGAATCACAGACAGAGAAATCAGAATACTCGCAGCGGAATTTAAAAATACTTAGTGGATCATGAAGCCACTATCTATAGTCTCAAAATAAATATAAAGTACATAGTCTTAAAACAAATATAGTTTGAAATCTCCACAAACTCTCGATGTTAAATTGTCTTGATTACAAAGGCTAAAAGCAAGAACTGAATAGAAACTTAGGGAGGCTAGAAAAGAGATGATCTGCTGAAATCCTAGCTCAGGAGGTGAAATTTGAACTACAACTCAGGCTGAACCGAGCGTAAAATAACATAAACACTCGAGTCAGGACATGCATACTTATACAGTGTAAGCTAATTCATGTGTACTGTAATATAAAGTAAGTAACTTAAAGGATGCTTGGGACCGCCCATCCTCTAAGGATCCGTTAAACTATTTACTATGTAGTAATAATTCGCTATTATAATAGTGTCTATTAGTAAAATAAACTTACTTTAAAATAGCGTTAAGGAGTGACCCAATATTCCCCTTAGCACATAACATATTCCCATAGTCTATACAGTACCGTAATCTCCCCCGTACTGGGCGTCGTCAGAGGGCACTCCTTAGGTATGGTACAAAATCAAAATCGTATAAGGCTCTCTAGGATAGGTGACACGACACAACTAGGCAATGCCAGGGTAGATATACCAATTACGTTTCCGGACTGGTGGTAGCGCATAACCGCAGCTATCGCCCACCTTGAATAGACTCCTCCAAAATCAAAAGTAAAGGTGGCCACCGAATAAATCAAAAGTCAGCGTATAGTATCGAAGAGGAGTGTCCGATAAAGGGCGCTAACCCACTTAGCCCGTCGATCGCTCCTGTTTTAGCCACCTTATGCCAACTCACGGGAGTTGGGTCCACGTATTTACCTCAAAGGAACGCCGCCACAACCTACTTCATTCTGGAATCTCCACCGCGTACGCGGTAGTCAAAGTGGTTTTCAGTATCGACAGAGAGTATGCCAATATCCGATCCCGGTCTCTTTGCCAACCAATCGTTATATTTTTACCTGTGGTTATATATTTCAAAATAGTTTATATTTAAATCACAATACCTTGTTTTAAACTTTCAAAAGTGAAGTTACTAAAATTTCAAATCAATATTCAAAAATCTCATCTCAGCCAATAGCAACACTTAACAAGTGCTGCTGTAGCCCTTTTATTTATTCGGGTTTAGTTTAAATTTCTCAACCACGGCACTTACCAAGTACTGCAACATCTTTTAATTAATTTTAGCCTTAAGTTCATTTGCATCAACTACGGCACTTACGAAGTGCGGTAATATGCTTTACAACAGATTATTAAGTAAATTAAATTTCCAGACTTAAATATAAATTTATAAATAATTAAACTTTGATTTAATCCATTTAACTTGTAAAACCATATTTCCACTTTTAAAAATAGTATTTTAAATTTCTAAAATAAATGATTTATATGAGGTAAATTTCATAAATGCACATCATCTTCTTAAGGTTTCACTTATTAAAGTCAATCAAAATTTTCTATTCTTTGCATTAAAAATTTTACATGGTGATTAAGTTTAATTATTATTCCAAATATAACTATTTCCAAATTATTGGTACTTTCTTTATTAACCATTTAATTCATAGGAAAAATTACATACCACCTTATTTAATTTCAATTTTTATCAAATATATGGTATTTTATTTTCCTAACTTAAATTTCATTTCTTTACAAAATTAATTTCCAAAATAAATTTATATTCAAATACCAACCTAATCCTTTATTTATATATGTATTTAACTGTATAAAATCACTAAAAATCATTTTTATTCAATTCAAATCAACAATGGTATAATATAATTTTTTTAAAAGTACTTAAATTTTTCCAGAAAACTATATATATAACCACGGGTCTGTAAAATGTTTCTACCTAGGTCAAGTGGTACCGATAATATATCATTTCAATCCGTAATTTACAAAGAATATCCGGGTTCGAACATTTCAAACCCGCAATCCCAAGTTAAATAAATAACTAAATAAATAAATATATAAATATCGTCCAGGCTTATCATTTCAGCCCGAAACAATTTCTATTCAACAGGGAACTTGCAGTGTGATTAGACAGTAACTAAATAAATAGTATAACTGCATAAATATAATAATAGATAATACAACTGATGATGTGTCAATTTAATAATTGGGTTTTAACATCATAAATTTATATCACAGGCAAATAAAATTTAAATATAATTATTTTACAATTACACTTGTTGTTAAATTTACAGATATATAAGTACGTTTGTCAGGTGAGAATACTCACTTTTCACTGCTGAAGATTCAAATCAAACAACGATATCTACCCTGGAAAAAAAGAACAGAAGGCACGATCAATTTCCAACAGATGTGACACCCCGATTTCGATCTTGAAAAATAAACGAATAACAAATTACGCGAATATGAACGATCAAAACAAAATTTAATAACAATCGAAACGAGATTTAAAAATAATTTTTTTTTATTTTTTTATTTTTTTTTTTACACCCGCGGCTCGACCACTCCACCACCCAACTTGATCAACATCTCCAAGTCTCGTCCCTGCCCACATGTAACGTATCCAAACACTCAAGTCAACAGTGGTTACTTGTAAAATTGGTTATGTCTTCATCTCTCTCTCTCCCTTTCCAAATTTTTATTTAAATTCTTTGAAAAGAAAAAAATGCTTTGTTATTAAAATAGGCTGAGTCTTGTAAAACAGTGGTTACAAATGTTATTAGATTTACAGGCTTAAAATACTTTGTAAAAATCGAATGCATGCACTTACGCATGTCCTGGCCGTGGGATTGTTTGTCAAGCAACTGATATATCACACACTAATTTCCAGGTTTGGCTCAAGTACACAAATGCTCGTTAGTTTAAGCTTTCAAAGGTGATTCACGCATGCAATTCACGTGGCCACAAAAACTACAGGGGCTCATATTTCGACTTCTACAGAAATACAATAGAAACATTGCAACTAAACCTCCAGTTGGACACATAACACTAAGCTTGGTTCCTACATCTATTTGACATGCATGGCAATATAAATCAGGCGGAGGAGATGCATACTTGTCAGGGACGTCAACAACTGGAGTGAAAGGCGGTTCAGTGCCAAGATGGTGGAGAGTGGAGGTCATGCTCGGCTGTGCATAAAGAGGAGTAGCCGAGCATTTGTTTTGAATGGCCGATAGGAGGGGCGCAAAGCATGAAACGTGAAAAGCATGTAAAGTAAAAAAATAAAAGACAGATGCCATACCTTCAACACAAGCAAGCAAGAAGAGAAAGTGAAGCTCCAGGTTATGTAAAAAAAATTTGGACGTGTGTAGTATATTTATAAGGTGAGGTCTCGTGCACAATTTCAGGCAATTAGGCCAAATTTTATGCGTGAAACAAAAGGCAGGAAATCTTTTGTTCGTTCCAAAAAAAATCAAATGCAGAGAAAATGGTAAGCAAATTTTGAAATTCACAACGTTAAAGGAAATGATCTCTTTGCATTATTTAAGGGTGCGTGGGTTAATAGTTTGATCAGAGAGGTAGCGTGATTTAAGGAGGAGAAAGAATGGCAAGTAATCACTTGCTTTGAAACGGAAAGGAAATTAACAAAAAGGTCGAACATGTTTAGGAATAAAACTTGCGTTGATTTAGATAAGCGGTTAAAGGCAAGAAACTATAAACATTGATATTTTAAAAGGATCACGAGTTGATTATGCATAGATTTATTACTTGTTATACACGACCACTTGATTTATTCCTATTATAAGCAATAGGTAGGAAATCTTGTTGCGTGATGGGTTTCGTAATTAAAGCGGAAGTAATCTGCGTTGATTAGTGGAAGAAACGGTCAGCGAAATTAGATTTTGGAATTAGATTTTTAAACAATTTTGAACGCGTTTACAATTAAAGCTGCGTTGATGGCAAGAAATTAAAAATGTGAATGGTTATAAATTTGTGAATTACGTCCTGTTAAATCAGGAGAGTAAAAGGGAAAGCGAAAATATTTAGTAATGCGTACAACAGACGCAATGATTTTTGCCGAAAATAATGGATTTCAATTTTTATACGTTATTTATTCCATCAAATAACGCGCCTTTTTAAACGCGTAATTAAACAGTTTATTTATACATAAATTTTGAAATTTATTACTTAAATAAAAATATGATATGTTTACATTGGGGTTTTATTCATTTACCATTTACAAAGAAATCTATTACAAAATGTATTGAGTAACAATATAAATTATTAAATTTTAAAAGTATATAATCCATTTTTTTAAAAGAACAATAGTGCAATAAAACAATTTTATGGGTATATTGTAACGACCCGCTATTTTGGACCATTCAAATCGACATTTAAACCGTACATGTTCGATTTGGATAATTCAAAATATCGAATTGTAAATAAAATTTTGGCAAAACTTAAAATATACAGTAAATAAATCAAACACAGATCACAGATCACAGACACAGAGTAATATAATGCAGCGGAATAGAAAATATAGTAGTTCATGAAGCTACTATATACATCAGAGTTTAAAATAAAATACATCAGAAACTCTTGAATACAGAAAGTCTTCAGTACGAGCCGATGACTTCTCTGAACCAGTCAACTAGAAAACTGAAAGCTGAAACGATAGTTGGATCTCCAATGAAGCTCCAATCTCCAAAGGTGAGTCTCTAATACTGTATTACTCGGTCTGACCCGAGCGTAAAGCAAAACACAAAACACTCGAGTCAGGATTAACATTCTTATATCAATAAATTCAACTCAAATGAAATATCAACTGAAATACAATATAACTTAAAGGATGTTTGGGATGTCCATCCTCTAAGGGTCCATAGAACTATCTACAGGGTAGAAATATACACTATTACACCGTAGTCATTCACTTAATTTGTACTTCAAACCCAACAGTCAATTTTACTTCGAATAATCATATTTCCCAAACTAGTATCTATATATTGAGTAAAGTATACATAAGAGTACTTTCAATTTCCTTAACTTAACAAATTGTTCACATAAACCTGACCTTCCCATTTAAATTGAATTCAATCTCAAATTTATCAATTTAAATTTCCCTAGAATAACCACTTCAATTTTATCAATCTCAAATCTGGATTTGATATCCCAATTACCCCTTTTATTTAAATATGTTTCCATACTTTAAGTATTTAATATTTCAACTAAATTTTTCCCAATCTAGTTTTCTAAATACGAATTTCCAATTTTAGTTCAAACTCAAATTTCACTTAACTCAATTAGTTATCTACATAACAAATTCAACTATCTTGGTTCTAAATACATATCCAAATCTCTAACCACTTAATTACAATATAGTTCATAGCTTAAATATAACAATTTAAATTTAACAGTTTCATATAGATTCTCGATTTTTGCATCGTTATTATTTAGTCTTGAACACTCCCTTATTTGATTCAATATCATTTAGTGACCTTAAATTACATTTTACTCAATACTTCTTAAATTTTATTAAACGTGAAATATCCCATTCGATGAATCTCAAATTTGATTTAAATAAATAAATCGTTATCTAAGAACCATTTTAAAATAAACCAAATTTGTCTCCAAATCTTAATTGTTCAATATTATTGCAAAACTGTTCGAGATAAAATTACATAAATATTTATCATAATTTATGTCTTTAATCAAATCTTGACTAAACTAGATATAATTAACTCTATATTTATTATTACCCTTTATATATGTATTTAAGAATTTATATTTAATAAGACCATATATTTCTTATCATATGGTCAATTGTTACGGATATTATCATTCAATCCGTATACTAAATGTATACGGGTGGATAGCATTCAACCCGTAATCCCAAATTTAATTAAATGGAAACCGCTTGGGTCTATCATTTCAACCCATTTTAATTCAAAACAAACATAACAAAGGGAACTTGCAGTGTGATGACAGGGATGGTGTCAAAGTAAATAAACAAGCAATAACAACAATCAATCACAATACAACCAATAAATCAAATAACCCCGAAATAATCGTATTAGTTTGCATTGTTACTCGTATAATTATTTCTAGAATCTACCCTATCATTTCATGTAGATTAAAGATTATTGCATTACAGTTTTTCACTTGTCGTTCCTTTTTAAATTTCAGTTTAAAACTACACAATTAATCCAAACTACGTTCAAAGATTTAAAGTATAATTTATCAATTTCTACGACAATTAATGGGTCAAATTTAACTAATCAAATTTACATATGGCGGGGTCAGGTTTTAATAGATCATGTTCTGTCATATATAATCCGTTTTAATCTGTAAACTATACTACCCCAAATTAAACTAGCAAACTAGTTATTACTTAACAATAATAATTAACATCCAATTTAAACAGCAATAAATCAAACAATCAATTATCAACCAATCTGTATTATTATCACATAAATAATTTAACCGAAAATGGTGTCAGGTGTCATAGGTGAACAGATACAGATAATAGCAGTCATAACAGTAAAACAACTAACAACAGCATATTTCAGTTGTCGTTTCAATTGAAATCAAATTTAATAAATAAAAGAACGTTAATCGTGAGTGATTGCTCACCTTTCGAGGTTAGAGATGAACGGGACTGAGATGAGTTACGAAGTCCAAGCACGCATTTCGGAACACAGCACGATGGACATGAGTTTGACAATCAAAGCTTCTTTGGCTAGAGACGATGGTTCAACAAAGCAAGAAAACTCCGAAAAGGCACGATTAACACGGAACAACTCAAGTGGAAGGAGATTTCAAACCCGAATCTTAGAAAAACAAAATAAACGTATGTAAATAATTTGTTCAACCCAAAATAAAATAAAATATACAAAATAAAATTTTTGAAAGAAACATAAATAAACATACGTAAACAACTTTCCTCAACACAAATAAAACAGATTACCCAAATAAATAGAGTATGTAAAAGTAAAATTCTGAAAGAACATCAAAAACATATGTAAATAAAATAATTTACACCAGACAGACCAAAATATTTATAAACCCATGGAAGTTTTTTTTTTTTTTTTTTAAACTCAATACAAAGTAAATATACTCAAAGTACGATTTATAAAACACAAGAATCTTTAACTCACGCCAGGATAAATTAAAACAGAAAATATAATTTATACAACTCAAAAAGGGTTTAGCCTGAAGGCTAAAGTGTTCGGCCACTAAGCAGAATGCTCGGCTATCAGAAAAATATATAGGCTCAGCAAAATGAAATTGGTCTAGGCTAGGCTCGGCTACCTTGGCTATGGGTTCGGCCATTGGTGTTTGGTGAGGCAGAAATGGTGGTGATACGGCAAGTCAAGTGGTGGTGGAGGGCAACAGGGTTCAGGTATGTGGAGTTTTTGTTATTATTTTTCCAGGCAAGGACAGGTGGGGCGCCAAGAAGCTTCGGCCATGATGTGTTTTACAGGGGAGAGTTCGGCTAGACTTGATCAAGGAGGAGGGACACGGCACTGGCAAGGCAATGGGTTCGGCCAAGGTGATGAGGAGTGAAGTGGTTTTGGCCTTGATGGTGGTGGTGATAGTGTGGCGGTGGTCACGGTAGCAGTGAACAGGGAAAAGCCAAAGTTTTTTTTTTTTTTTTGTTGATGGCCGAGCATATGTGAAAGAAGAGAAAGAACTAGAGGGAGAAGACAATTTTTAGGACTTACTGTATATAACTTTTTGCTACAGAGAAATGACGAGGAAGAGAGAAATTGAGGAAGAGGAGAAGTTAAAAGAGGAAAGGAGGCGAATGAATTACTGGCTCGGCATGGGAAATGAAAGAGGAAAAAGCAATAGTCTCGAGTGATACGGCTGGCGCCATTTAAAGTAATTTATTATTGAAGCAACGGTTCAAAATGAAAAACGTACAGGAAAAACAAAATAAAGGAACAATGAAACGTACAGCATTTCATACGATTCAAATTTTTTGAAATGGCACCGGATGGCAACAGCTGTCCGCTGATTTGAGAAGTTATTAAAACAATTTATTTTATTGTTTGGGGTTTATGTTGAAGTTTGAAAAGCAAAGCAAAGCTAATCGGTCAACATTTAAGGTACCGTTACAACGAATATTTTATTGGTTCTGTCACATATCGGACCTCAGAATGCAGAAATAATTATACTACTGAGATCGACACAACAAGACGATCACAACGATACACAGATATTAGTGGTATGATTGAATTATAAAAATTCGAATTTTCTACTAGGGGAAAAATGCAGCAACAACAGAGAAAATAAGAACGATGGAGCTATAGAAGTCCGAATTTGGAAAAACGAAAGATGGCGTCTCACTCAGAAGAGGATTTAGGAATTTCCTATAGAAAAATATTCAGGCTTGGAAATAAATTTATTACCAGCAATTATTGGCTAGCTTGAATTAAATTGAATTCACACTGAAATAAACTTCCATAAATTTAATTGAAAATTTACAGTCTGCTATATTTAAATATACGTATTCTAAATATATAAACATTTTAAATTTAAAAATCCAATTATTGTAAAATTTCATAATTATTCAATTAAATGCGTTATAAAAATCAATTTATAATCTTTAAAATTTTCCGGGTCGTTACACCCTCCCCCACTCAAAACTTTTCGTCCCCGAAAAGGAAGGAGGTAGGAGAAAAGAAACAACTGGAAGGAAAGGTAGATTGAAAGTTAAGGGTAGATAATTTATTTAAAACTAAATAAATTTTACTTGAAATATTCATTTGAAACTTCATTTGCAATTTAATTTTTCTTTAATATTTAATACTTTTCAAACTCCTTTTGAAACAATTATTTACATTATTATTTATATTTACAAAGACTATTGAAAATATTAAATCCAAAATTTATGGGATTTTTAATTTAACTCAAGATACCTTTCAAATATTATCAATAAATTAATAATCATTCTCTTTAAAGAGTTTCATTTAATTAATAACTTCGAAAATATTTACAATATTTAAAATCTTCTATTAAACTAAGTAGTATCTAAATAATCAGTATTTTAAAGATTATGTTCAAAAGGAAAGAAAAGGTAGATTCAGGAAACAGAATATAGGTGAATAAATAAGCTGAGCAGATAAGATAGATTCAAGGAATAGTATCGGGCACGAATAATTAATTTCAAACCAAAAGAATTTCAATTTCAACTATTAAACCAAATCCTTTGTTGAAAAAAATACTTTTAAAATAAAATACTTTTATAACTCGATGTTTCAACAAGTTTATCTTCATTCTTGTAGACTCTGGCAATGCGTTGATCAGGCGCAAAGCTAGAATTCTTCAAGTACTTAGTAGACCCGTTTCAACACCCAGTGAAAATACTTGAAAAACCTTTTAAAAATAGATATGGAAAGTACGATCCAACAAAACAATCAAAACAAAACCTTTGTCCGATCATGGTTCGCAGATACACAATGGTTACGCCTGGGTCCCCCAGGAAACAATCCATATCCGTAAGCTTTCTCAGCTCTGCGAGTTACGCCATGATGACTAGTAGGGTGCAGGATACACAATGGTTACGCCTGGATCCCCCAGGAAACAATCCGTACCCCTAGGCAAGACTCAGCCAGGCACTTGCGCTACTATTCGCGACCTACACAGATTGCAGGATACACAATGGTTACGCCTGGGTCCCCCAGGAAACAATCCGTACCCCTAGGCAAGACTCAGCCAGGCAATTTCGCTGTGCATTCACGAGAGAAAAAGAAACCGTGGGTTACGCCACGGTGGGAATACTCGAGTATTACATCCGGAAAACCAAAATCAGAGAGAATAATATCGATAGAATGAATCCACGCTGTGGCCACAAAGCGGATATCAAGCAGAAGGCACTTTCCATATCTTTACTTGGAAAATATATATATCATATAGTACCTTTTCAAATCACTTTCAAATATTGTACTTATATAAGGTCCATATATATAGGACTCTATTTTCAAATCGAATACTTTCCAAATCAATAGTATATCAAATCATACTTATATAGACTTTGATTATATACAATTCTCTTTCCAAATTGAGTACCTTTCAAATCAATAGATTTTAAATCAATTTCATACTTATACAAATCCATTTTATCTAAGTCCGACCACTCCCAAATCAAGTGCTTAGTAAGGTTCTCAATTTCAAATCATTTCAATATCAATTCTGTTCCAAAATCATATATGATTTCACCAAATTTTCTTTCAGATCAAATATCTAAATCTCAAAGTTCCCAGTCTCCGAATTAAAATAATTCAAGTTGAACAAATTCATTTCGAAATCACCATATAAGTACTGGTTTTTTTTTTTTTTTTCAATTTAATTTCAAAACCGAATATTCTCTCAAAATCAATTATACTCAAAAATGGTTTCCAAATTTATAATTATCCCTTTATAACTTTTAAACTTTTTATTTCTATTTGAAAGATCCAAATTACCTTTCTGAACCATTATTCAAAACTATTTTTTTCAAAACATTTCAAAACTAAATTTATATTCTTTATCAACATTTTATGCTCTTCGAAATTTCTTAGCTTTGAAAATTTAATCTCGATTTGGAAGTGTTCGAACATTCAAAATAGTTAGGGAAATCAAAATTTTAATTCAAGAGTTGAAAATCAACAATAAATCAATAAATCAATTATTAAATCTGAAACTCGAGGACTAAACGCCGGTCTCACTTTAAATTGTTTGAAATATATACATATATCTTTCGAAAATATCAAATTATATTTCGGAATTTGAAATCAAAAACCGCTTTACAAATCACTCGCATAGCGAAGCTATTAAAGTGGCCTCTCCCCCACTCTGAAACTCGAAAATCAATGTCGATGATGCGTGCACTCATCACCGAAACTATTCTCCAGCGACATAAGTGAGTTCTGGATTTCTATTTTTCTTGAAAACTTCTTTGAAATTTCTTCAAATTACTGGAATTCATTTGAACTCATTTGAAACATTTCTTATTTGGAAAAATACTTTTGAATCGTATTATTTTTATATATTTTCCAAAATCTTAAAACCAATTTCAAAACACTGGAATTCAATTCTCGAATTTCAAATTTAACACTTCAGTTATAAATCATTTTTATATAAATCAAGTTCTTATATTTTTTTCAAATTTCAATTCTTTCAAAACCCTTTTATATAGAATAACATTTCTTATTTGTTTTATATATAGGTATATAATCTTTATCGAAAACAATTTCTTTTTATATATAGAATAAAATCATAGTTATCAGGATGATAATTTTGATATATAAAACAATTTCAAAATGCAAATATACCCGATTTTACAAGGGGTGATTCAAGAGATGGATTTCAAAACAAGGGTAGAGATTTAAATTAAAGGAACTCTAATCAATAGAATCCTGATACGAAGATAGGCTCAACAAAGTTGAGAAAATCAAATTACAAAATAGAAGATGGATATACTTCTATAAATCTCGGGCGACCTTAACCGGGTCAACCGTGACTTCAGGGATATAACTGATGCGGAATTTTAAAGCAAATCGACATTCGATTGCCAGAGATAGAATTCAGCATACCAAGATACAGCAGCATCGTAAACCGAGGATACAGCGATCTTCGGTGAATCAATGCCAATGGAAAAAGGAGTTTCATCCCTTTTAACTAATTATTTAGTGGAGCTATGGGATACTCCAGAGTCAAACTAGTATAAGTAGGAAGAGACAAGAATGAATTTCAGAACCGAGGGACATTCCAAAATTCAAAGGAAACCGAGTCAAAGGAAGAGATTTAACTCGCGCGAAAGTGATTCTGTTAATAAATTTACCATATATGTTAAGATTTGCCTAGAGCCAAAGCTCTGATACCAACTGTAACGACCCGCTATTTTGGACCATTCAAATCGACATTTAAACCGTACATGTTCGATTTGGATAATTCAAAATATCGAATTGTAAATAAAATTTTGGCAAAACTTAAAATATACAGTAAATAAATCAAACACAGATCACAGATCACAGACACAGAGTAATATAATGCAGCGGAATAGAAAATATAGTAGTTCATGAAGCTACTATATACATCAGAGTTTAAAATAAAATACATCAGAAACTCTTGAATACAGAAAGTCTTCAGTACGAGCCGATGACTTCTCTGAACCAGTCAACTAGAAAACTGAAAGCTGAAACGATAGTTGGATCTCCAATGAAGCTCCAATCTCCAAAGGTGAGTCTCTAATACTGTATTACTCGGTCTGACCCGAGCGTAAAGCAAAACACAAAACACTCGAGTCAGGATTAACATTCTTATATCAATAAATTCAACTCAAATGAAATATCAACTGAAATACAATATAACTTAAAGGATGTTTGGGATGTCCATCCTCTAAGGGTCCATAGAACTATCTACAGGGTAGAAATATACACTATTACACCGTAGTCATTCACTTAATTTGTACTTCAAACCCAACAGTCAATTTTACTTCGAATAATCATATTTCCCAAACTAGTATCTATATATTAAGTAAAGTATACATAAGAGTACTTTCAATTTCCTTAACTTAACAAATTGTTCACATAAACCTGACCTTCCCATTTAAATTGAATTCAATCTCAAATTTATCAATTTAAATTTCCCTAGAATAACCACTTCAATTTTATCAATCTCAAATCTGGATTTGATATCCCAATTACCCCTTTTATTTAAATATGTTTCCATACTTTAAGTATTTAATATTTCAACTAAATTTTTCCCAATCTAGTTTTCTAAATACGAATTTCCAATTTTAGTTCAAACTCAAATTTCACTTAACTCAATTAGTTATCTACATAACAAATTCAACTATCTTGGTTCTAAATACATATCCAAATCTCTAACCACTTAATTACAATATAGTTCATAGCTTAAATATAACAATTTAAATTTAACAGTTTCATATAGATTCTCGATTTTTGCATCGTTATTATTTAGTCTTGAACACTCCCTTATTTGATTCAATATCATTTAGTGACCTTAAATTACATTTTACTCAATACTTCTTAAATTTTATTAAACGTGAAATATCCCATTCGATGAATCTCAAATTTGATTTAAATAAATAAATCGTTATCTAAGAACCATTTTAAAATAAACCAAATTTGTCTCCAAATCTTAATTGTTCAATATTATTGCAAAACTGTTCGAGATAAAATTACATAAATATTTATCATAATTTATGTCTTTAATCAAATCTTGACTAAACTAGATATAATTAACTCTATATTTATTATTACCCTTTATATATGTATTTAAGAATTTATATTTAATAAGACCATATATTTCTTATCATATGGTCAATTGTTACGGATATTATCATTCAATCCGTATACTAAATGTATACGGGTGGATAGCATTCAACCCGTAATCCCAAATTTAATTAAATGGAAACCGCTTGGGTCTATCATTTCAACCCATTTTAATTCAAAACAAACATAACAAAGGGAACTTGCAGTGTGATGACAGGGATGGTGTCAAAGTAAATAAACAAGCAATAACAACAATCAATCACAATACAACCAATAAATCAAATAACCCCGAAATAATCGTATTAGTTTGCATTGTTACTCGTATAATTATTTCTAGAATCTACCCTATCATTTCATGTAGATTAAAGATTATTGCATTACAGTTTTTCACTTGTCGTTCCTTTTTAAATTTCAGTTTAAAACTACACAATTAATCCAAACTACGTTCAAAGATTTAAAGTATAATTTATCAATTTCTACGACAATTAATGGGTCAAATTTAACTAATCAAATTTACATATGGCGGGGTCAGGTTTTAATAGATCATGTTCCGTCATATATAATCCGTTTTAATCTGTAAACTATACTACCCCAAATTAAACTAGCAAACTAGTTATTACTTAACAATAATAATTAACATCCAATTTAAACAGCAATAAATCAAACAATCAATTATCAACCAATCTGTATTATTATCACATAAATAATTTAACCGAAAATGGTGTCAGGTGTCATAGGTGAACAGATACAGATAATAGCAGTCATAACAGTAAAACAACTAACAACAGCATATTTCAGTTGTCGTTTCAATTGAAATCAAATTTAATAAATAAAAGAACGTTAATCGTGAGTGATTGCTCACCTTTCGAGGTTAGAGATGAACGGGACTGAGATGAGTTACTAAGTCCAAGCACGCATTTCGGAACACAGCACGATGGACATGAGTTTGACAATCAAAGCTTCTTTGGCTAGAGATGATGGTTCAACAAAGCAAGAAAACTCCGAAAAGGCACGATTAACACGGAACAACTCAAGTGGAAGGAGATTTCAAACCCGAATCTTAGAAAAACAAAATAAACGTATGTAAATAATTTGTTCAACCCAAAATAAAATAAAATATACAAAATAAAATTTTTGAAAGAAACATAAATAAACATACGTAAACAACTTTCCTCAACACAAATAAAACAGATTACCCAAATAAATAGAGTATGTAAAAGTAAAATTCTGAAAGAACATCAAAAACATATGTAAATAAAATAATTTACACCAGACAGACCAAAATATTTATAAACCCATGGAAGTTTTTTTTTTTTTTTTTAAACTCAATACAAAGTAAATATACTCAAAGTACGATTTATAAAACACAAGAATCTTTAACTCACGCCAGGATAAATTAAAACAGAAAATATAATTTATACAACTAAAAAAGGGTTTAGCCTGAAGGCTAAAGTGTTCGGCCACTAAGCAGAATGCTCGGCTATCAGAAAAATATATAGGCTCAGCAAAATGAAATTGGTCTAGGCTAGGCTCGGCTACCTTGGCTATGGGTTCGGCCATTGGTGTTTGGTGAGGCAGAAATGGTGGTGATACGGCAAGTCAAGTGGTGGTGGAGGGCAACAGGGTTCAGGTATGTGGAGTTTTTGTTATTATTTTTCCAGGCAAGGACAGGTGGGGCGCCAAGAAGCTTCGGCCATGATGTGTTTTACAGGGGAGAGTTCGGCTAGACTTGATCAAGGAGGAGGGTCACGGCACTGGCAAGGCAATGGGTTCGGCCAAGGTGATGAGGAGTGAAGTGGTTTTGGCCTTGATGGTGGTGGTGATAGTGTGGCGGTGGTCACGGTAGCAGTGAACAGGGAAAAGCCAAAGTTTTTTTTTTTTTTGTTGATGGCCGAGCATATGTGAAAGAAGAGAAAGAACTAGAGGGAGAAGACAATTTTTAGGACTTACTGTATATAACTTTTTGCTACAGAGAAATGACGAGGAAGAGAGAAATTGAGGAAGAGGAGAAGTTAAAAGAGGAAAGGAGGCGAATGAATTACTGGCTCGACATGGGAAATGAAAGAGGAAAAAGCAATAGTCTCGAGTGATACGGCTGGCGCCATTTAAAGTAATTTATTATTGAAGCAACGGTTCAAAATGAAAAACGTACAGGAAAAACAAAATAAAGGAACAATGAAACGTACAGCATTTCATACGATTCAAATTTTTTGAAATGGCACCGGATGGCAACAGCTGTCCGCTGATTTGAGAAGTTATTAAAACAATTTATTTTATTGTTTGGGGTTTATGTTGAAGTTTGAAAAGCAAAGCAAAGCTAATCGGTCAACATTTAAGGTACCGTTACAACGAATATTTTATTGGTTCTGTCACATATCGGACCTCAGAATGCAGAAATAATTATACTACTGAGATCGACACAACAAGACGATCACAACGATACACAGATATTAGTGGTATGATTGAATTATAAAAATTCGAATTTTCTACTAGGGGAAAAATGCAGCAACAACAGAGAAAATAAGAACGATGGAGCTATAGAAGTCCGAATTTGGAAAAACGAAAGATGGCGTCTCACTCAGAAGAGGATTTAGGAATTTCCTATAGAAAAATATTCAGGCTTGGAAATAAATTTATTACCAGCAATTATTGGCTAGCTTGAATTAAATTGAATTCACACTGAAATAAACTTCCATAAATTTAATTGAAAATTTACAGTCTGCTATATTTAAATATACGTATTCTAAATATATAAACATTTTAAATTTAAAAATCCAATTATTGTAAAATTTCATAATTATTCAATTAAATGCGTTATAAAAATCAATTTATAATCTTTAAAATTTTCCGGGTCGTTACATATATTCAATTAAATTAAAAGGTTTGAAAATTAGAAATTTAAAGATTTATAACTTCAGTAAATGTTAATTTTTACTAAGAATTTTAGAATTTACATATTTTAAATAAAATCTTGGGTGATTACTTATAATTAAATTTAGAAGTTCATCTTCCGTAAAATAAAACCCCAGAGTAATAAATAAAGAATAAAATATTGCTAAAATTTTTGGGCTGTTACACATTTCATTTTAATAACAAGCTCCCACTAGACTTTTATGTTTCTCAAAACCCTAAGATGAAACATAAAAGTCTTTCCACTTCTCTTGTGTGTGTTAAGACTCACTTGGCCTGGAATTACAACCTTGAGGAATTTAATAAATCATAGGCTTGCATATAATGGATAACGTTCAGTCAGTTGTATCATATTCAACTCCTAATCCATGGTCTTTGTCCTAATCTCATTTCGACTTTAAGGAATATTACCAAATCAAAAGAGATTATTCACTTGTACCTACCATTTCATGACAGTCTAAGTATAGATGCATGTACCTTGAGGAATATAAATAGCTATGTGCCTATATCTTGCCTCATCTATTCAATATATTAATAGTAGTACATATAACATCTTTAGGTTAAGGAAAATCAACAACTAAAGAGTATGCATGCAACCCAATGATATATAAATGGTAGAGGACAACATTTATATTAAAGATTCATAATCTTTAATATATATATATATATATATATATAATCCAGTGATACCAACTTTTGAAATAATGTATTTCTTATGAAATACCCACAAGATTCAAGTGTCTAACACATACGAAATCATGGTATACGTTCTATATATATGTTGTGACGACCCAGAATTTTACCGCCTGGATTTGCAAGGATTTAATGAATTTTAGATATTCAAATAATAGGTTATATAACTAAAGTATAACTCTTTTAAATAATAACAAATGGTGGATAAATAGATTTGTAACGTCCTAGGATTTTGCCACATTGAAATAGGCTATTTAAATATATTTAATATAATCAATAAATGGATTTTTATCAATAAATAAACCTGTTTTAATTATTTAATAATGTTGATAAAATATTTTTCAAAATTTGTTTTCCAATATAGATGGTTCATAGAAAAATAGAAAATGTGACCGAAGAACATTTTCCGAAATTTTGACTTTTCGACACCCGAAAGTCGTTGGGAACGTCGTGCACACTTGGTGCAACATGCACACATTTATATATGTTAGGATTGGTAATAATTAAGCATATTTATGTATATTAACTTATATATATATTTACACCTAAGCATGGATGTGACAAATTATGTTATAAAAGGGTTATATATACATATAAACACACTTGTATAAACACAAATCATCTCCATATCGTACACACACATGGAAGCTCTAGCATGATTCAAGGAATGGAAGGTGTAATGATCATCCTTTCTTACACTGAAAGGTGAGCCATTATAGGTAGAAGAAAAAGAAAGAAAAATGACCTCAACAATCACAGAATCTCACCACGAATCAAAACAATATATAATAGATAACATAGGATATTACATAGTCACTACCATAATATACCATCCGAGTCATAATAGTACAAGTTCCAAAACTAGGACATTTATAACAACCTGTCTTTGCATCACTACTGCAAAATACAAACATGTATACATAGCTGAACAAGATAGTATCTGGCTAACGTTGAAGCCATCTGCTCCAGCTCCTTCAAAATGCAACCGAGATAAACCTGGATCACTTTGCTACTTATAAATTTTTTGAATACCCTAGATTTTTAGGGAAAGAAAATAAAAATCTAGGTCAGGCATGGGTCTGGTGTGACTAAATTCAAACAACTGAATTATTACTTTTAAAACACTTTTTAAAATCAGAGGTATCTTGTAAGACCACATCGCTCATAAACACGGGTAAGTTTTTACCTTATGATAACCAAAATGCTTGATATAGAAATCCAATGATATTATCATATTGTCTAAGGTTATCAAGTAAAATAGAACATAGATGAAATGCTTACATCTCACATTTCAATAATTTTATGTACAACTAAAAACGTACGTCACTTATTGGAGAATGGATTCCACACAATGTCTATGTAACGACCCATAATTTTTAGTAATTAAATTTGTTAATTAAATAAGTTTTGCAATTTGATGTTGTGGAAAAAAATTCAAGAGTTAATAATGAGAATAATAACTAAAATGTAATCTAATAATGTGAATTAAGGTAAGTGATAACTATTTAGTGTAACTCCATGTAATTTTAATTGATTGTAAAATTAAATTTGGTTATATAGTGTAAATAAGGAAATAAACCATATATTGTATTAAACGGTGAAATTGTATGTAATTAATTGAAGTTGGTTAATATAGAACAATTAATCAGCATGCGAATTTATTTATTTTGTTTGTTAACAATAAACATAGAAATGCATTCGAGATTGTAAGTTGTAACAATGGTTAATTTTCAATTTACTATTTAATTCGTTGAAAATCAATTGCAATTACTCTACTTAAATATTGCAATTAATGTGAATTAAAATGATAACTATAGAATATTGATGTAATAAATGGTAAACCAATGTTAATTATATCCATAAAGTAATAATGGATTGAACAATAAGACGAAAAATCAAATAAATGAATTTATTGGAATTTAAAATCAATGAATTTATTCAATTGAAATTGAACGTTGTAATTAATGCAATATCTAACATTGGATTTGACGTGGAAATTTATTTTAAAAGATTATAAATTACTAGGTAATCAAAAATGATAAAAATTTGTTATGTATAAAATTTGAATTTAAAAAGTGATTTAATTAATTTAATAATAATTTACTTAATTAATGTGAAAATAGCCTTTGTGGTCACTGTCTCAGATTTTGATGAAACCAGTTTCATCGGATCCGTAATAGTGAATAACTGTAGGATTTCAAGTTTCGCAGTGATCGGACTTGTCGTTTGGTCGTACGGCTCGAAACGCGTAGAAATCAATTTAATGAATTCAATTTGAAATAAGCTGATTTTAAAAGCTAACTTCTTCATACAATGGAATTAAGACTTGAAACCTATTCCATTGAATTTAAAAATATCGAAAACAACTATTTGGATATATTGGATGACACACTTTCGTTTCGGAAGCGAAATGGGCTTTTCTAGTCGTTATTGTCAATTCAAATCCATTCGGATGCTATTCATTCTTATCGGGCTTTGTTCGTATAAATAGATTCCTTTAAACCCTAGCAGTCTTTCTATTCCTGATTTCAGGACGTACAATTCTATCCGACTATCTCCTTCTTCTAACGGCAGAAACCAATTCAAATTCAAACCCTAAATCCAATTTCAAAATCAATTTCTAAAATTCAAACTCTCCAAACCCAATCATATTATATATCATTGAAAAGTTCTCAACGAGCATAATCTACTAAAATGATCTGTTTTTCAATTCAGATCATGGTTTGGCCAGAAATTGGCGATGCATTCTCGCCCATTCATTTGGGGTTTGATCAACGTCAGTAGATCGTTGATTTGTGGGTATGGATGCGTGGAGATGGTCGAGCGGAGTTCGTTACTGTCTTTTGTTTGTTCACTTGATGGGCAGATCATCGCTAAAAATTTGACTAGGGTATCAATAATAAGGAGGCGGGTACAAAATTTTGAGGTGCGTGCGGTCGATGATGCTTAGGGGAGGTTGGCGGCTTCGCTGGAGTTGGTAGTCGTGGTCGCGACTGGCCTACGTGGCGGTGACACTTAGGGTTCTCTTGGGGCAGTTCGAAGTCGAGAGGGTTTTGCGAGCGTGCATTACTGTGCGATGCCGGTTCGAACGTGAGCAAAGAGATGGTGACGTGGTAATTATACATTATTATTTATTTGTTTTATAATTTGAATTTCAAATTGTTCTAATTTACATAAATTTTGCATACGAGGTCGGATTTACACCCCGTTTGTTCCTTGCGATTGTATCAAAATTTCGGACATTTTGAGATTTGTTTGGACGAATTCCGAGACCATTGAATTTTGGACCATATTTTGGATTTCAAATCAATTTGAAATCAAAGATGAATGGTTTAACCCCCTCACAACTACTGAATTGTCTTATGTTAGTTAATTTAAATTATGATGTGATTAGAAATTGATTGGTTGATGTTTGGTATATTTAAATTGTCATTCCTGTTAAATATGACTTTTATTGCATTTAATCATCATTTAATTTAATATTGAATTTAATTTTCAATTGAATACCTGTTAATGATAATCAATTAATTGATGTTATTTATTGGATTGGTTGAATGGTGATTGTGACAGATGTTTGATTGTTGATATTGGATGGCTGGATGTTATATGTTTATATTGTTATAACACTGCAAGTTCCCTATGGATTGAAATGATACATACACGAACGATCTGATAGATTAGGGAGAAATCGTTATGGGTTGAAATGATAGACTCGAGAGATTTCATGGTTTTGAGGGTAAATTTAGGATTGCAAGTTGAAGTGTTATATACCCGTAAATTTAAATTATTACGGATTGAAATGACATATGTCTGTATCACTCGACCATAGGGTAGAAAATTATGTACGGACACCGGATTGGTTAAATTAAACGATTTTAAGCCCTTAAATCTTGAATTTGGTTAAATGATATTTTGAAGGAAATTGATTTACATAAACTAATTTATTTTTGAAAATCCAAGTTTTAAATGTTGAAATTGGAAAATTGTTTAAATTGAAATTTTAAAGTCAGATTTGAAGCATAAATGAAATTTATCGAAATTGAGTTATTGAAAATGTTTGAATATTTAAACATTGAAATCTATTGGAATTGGAGTAGCTTAAATTTTATTTCAAACATGGGTTTGGAATCGATATAGATTTTAATGATTTATTGTGAATCTGAATTAAAAGATATGAAATTAGGTTTTGTTGATTTGGAAACTGAATATGGACCAGATGTGTTGAAATGAAAGAAACGGTTTACATTTTGTATTAATCTCAAATTAATTATTTCAATACAAACCGTTTAAAGATATATTATTTTAAAAATCCTGATTATTAAGATTCTCAAACTACTAAACTAATTTTATCTATTTTCAACTATTTTAAATAATTTAATCAATTTAAAACTATTTTAATTTATTTTAACCTACTTTAATCTAAATCTAATTTAATTTATTTTAACCCTTTTAAAACTAATCAACCCATTATAATTTGTTTTAAATCTATTTAATCTATTTTAAATCTATTTAATCTATTTTCAATCTATCTAATCTATTTTATATCTATATAATCTATTTTAAATCTATTTTATCTGTTTTAAATCTATTTAAACTATGCTAAACAATTTGAACTGTTTATAACCATATAAACTATTTTCTAAATTTCAGACTATGTAAAGTGGAAGTGTTTATATTAAAATCCTTGATTTAAAAGTGGATATGGAAAAATGATGTTATAACTTAAGTTGGAATTTGAAATGATATTTTCCAGTGAAATGACCTATTTGAGTAAATATGATGATTTGAAATAAGAGTTTAACATATTTGAAAATATGATTTCAAAGGCGATATGATTTCGAAAGTGAATATGATTTCGAAAGTGAATATGATTTCGAAAGTAATATGGTTTGAATTGAATATGATATTTTGATATCAATTATGAAACGGTTTTAGAAATTTAAAAGAACCATCCAGTGTGAAATAAGCGATTGGCTGTTAAAGAGACCGGGATCAGATATTGTCATATAATTTGCCAATATCGAAAATCACTTTAACGACTGTGTATGTAGTGGAGATTCCAGAATAAAGTAGGATGGTTTGACGAACGATTTCGTATGAGATATTAAAGTAGCCCTGGCACCCACGAGTCACCATGATGTTACTAAACAGGAGCCACACCGGGCCAAGTGAGGACGCACCTCAGATCGGACATGCTTCTTCGATTCCATATTATGACTTTTTGATTAATTTGGTGGCCATCCCTCGATTTTGATTATAGGAGTGTGTTTCGAGGTGGGCGGTAGTAGCTGTTATGCATACCACTAGTCCGGATCCGCAAAACGGTAGCATCCTACCTTGGGCATTACCTCACTTGCCTTGTCACTTGCCTTATCGCACCTTCTACGAGTTTGGTTTATACCGTACCTATGGAGTGCCCTTTGATAGCCCTCCAGTTTACGGAGGAATTACGGTATTGTATAGACTACAGGAATATATAAAATGTGTTAAGGGGGATATGAGTAATGCCTTAACGCTATTAATACTTTAATTTACTGTAGAAACTATTATAATAGCGTATTATACTATGTATGTAGATAGATTAATGGATCTTTAAGAGATGGAATCCTGAACATCTCTTAAATTATTGCATGCACGTTAGACATTGGATAGGAAATTCAAACCCCGTAAACATCTCTGACGCCGTTACACTCATATTTATTTACTATTGATTTAACTTACATAATATATTTTTGTTCTGACTCGAGTGTTTTATATTCTCAATTTGCTCGGGTTAATCTAAGCTTTACCGTGTATCAAAGACTGCCTTTGGAGGACGAAGACGAAGATTTAGTTCTATTATTATTTATTATATTTATCCTACTGCATCATGTTATTACGCTGCATTTATTTATTTATTCTTGTTGAATGTAACTCTAATCTGTATTGTAAAAGTGTAATCAAATGTTATTTGTAAAACAGTTTCATGAACTGTTTATTTGATTATTATATTTTGTCATTCCGCTGCGAGATTCTGTGTTTGTTTTCTTTCTTCCTCTGCCTTTTATTATTTACCACATAACAATCCTCCCTTTTGAATGGTTTGAGTCTGATTTATGTGGTTTATCGCCGATTTAAACCATCTAAAAAAGTGGGTCATTACATTTTGTATCAGAGCTTTGGTTTATCGATAACCTTAGCTTTGTGGGGTCTAACTCATTAGAGAATATGGTAGTAATACCGTAGAATAAGACGTTGGGTGTATATATATGAGGGAGCATATTTGTTAGTGTTATAAAATGTTTTATATTATGTTAATTTGTTCTGTTTAGTATTTATAAATTCTGGTCGGTACATAGGATGTTATGGCATCGATAGGGATTTCTAAACACTTAATAGGGCATACCGACACAATATTGTTTTGAGATATAAGTAAATGAGATAATTTTACCAAGTATTATATTTTGTATATAAAAGATAATTTTTATAAATGACATAGTTGAATGTGATATGTTGTTGTTAGGAAGTGAAATTTAAAAATATTACTTGCAAAAATCAGATTGTAAATAAAATGAATATAAATTGAAAATTTAAGAACTTAAGTTCTGGGATTTTGATTTTCAAAAGATTTTGGAATGTAGTATTAGTATTATTTGAAAGTATTTTTAGATTTAAATATTTTCAATGTGATTTGGAAGAAAGTTTTAAAGGAATTTTTGAAAGGGAATAAGTTCTGTACTCCTTCTCTATCGCTGGAAAATAATTTCGTCGATGAGTACGCGCATCATCGACGTTCATTTTCGAGTTTCCAAGTGAGAAGACTGTTGTAGTAGTTTTACTACACATCTGTTTCGATGAATAAATCTTAATTTTAAATTCCTAAATATGATTTGATCTATAAAGGATATAAATATATATTATTTTCTAAATGACTGAAATGAGTCCAGAATTTAGTTCTTAAACTCTCTGATAATTAGTAGTTTTCAGTTATTGTAATAAAATGAAATCTTAACTATTTTAATAATTGGAAACTTCTAAATTGTGTAATTAGAAACTAGATGCTAAGTAATTAATGAAATATATAAGAATTTGGAAATTTGTAAATTGTAAATCAAAATGATATGAAAAATAAGAAAATGTACTTATTGAGCAATTGTTAATTAAAATGAATAAGATAAACTTGTGTAACATTCAATTACACTCTAAAAGACTTATATATAACTTACCAAAATATTTAAAGGTTGTAATATTAGTAGGAATATGTAATAGAATATTATACAAGTAAAACTTAAGTAATGAAAGTGTTCAATAGAATTATTTATATAAATAAGAATTCAGGTGTTAACAAAATGTTATGAACTTAAGTTATTAATTTGAAGTGCTACTAATTATAATCAATAAGATGAGTCGTTACATTTGGTAGTTTATAATCCTTTACTTACAGTATTCACCTTTTTATTAATTATAATTAAGGTAAATAGTAAAGGTGAATACTATGTATGAAAGGAATAAATGTGGAAAGAAAAAGAGTTAAAACTTTAAGCATGTGTTAATTCACAAATGAATAAGGACATAAAAAGAAAATCAACGTAAATAATAGTTGTGAATTAAATTTGCAAAGAAACTTACATAATATTTCAAGAATTAATTATGGATGATCTAAATAATTGAATAAAAATAATTTATGTAAGTAAATGAATGTAAATTTAATGGAAATTGGCATTGTATGAAGGAAGAAATGATTTTGTAAGTAATGAATGTAAATTAATAAGCATTGTATGAATGGATGGAACTTAAGAACAATAAATAATATGAAAGGGGATTAATAAGAATAAACTTAAACGATATTTGAAATTATTGTTTCTTTTGGCTTATGGGATTCCGGGAAAGAATACTTCTAACTGTATAAAGATGTATGAATAATCTAATAAGTTTTATCTAAGACCATTGAGTGTATAGTATACTTGGTAGTTTATTTATCATTTCATATGATTAAAATTCTGAAACCAAACAAACCATTTGTTTTGGTTGCTATGGATGAATGATTGATTACTTTGATTGAATATGATGGTTGTATGGTTTTGTTTGCATGTGATTATTGTATGTTGTGTTGATTTGTTTGTTATTGATTGAAACAACTTAAATATTTCTCTTTCTACATAATTATTAACTTCTTTGGATTTTATAAGTGGAATATAGGTTTATGGAAGTTTTAACTATTGATTTTGGTTTCATAAATAAGCGTTGTTTGCTCGATAAATAGGTACGTTTTCGGATTATGATCTTATAGGGATATTATATTGTTTTCCCATTGTTTGAGATATTTTATTTTGAAATATGACATATGTATATGGTTATTATTGATGTTTTAATTTCTTCTGGACCTCTCCGTACAAAGGAGACTCTGCTAAAATTTTCCATGAATTTTGGACTTAGAAATTTTTTGTGAAAATGGAAATGTTTTTCGAACTTTTATTGAAATTGAATATGAAAGGATTTAATTGTTTATGAACTTATATATTTCATTTAAATTATCTAATTATGTAAATTAATTTTTTATAAATTTAATACTTTGAATAAGATATATTAATTCCTTAATTCCTTCTTTTTCTTTTAGAGGACGAAAAGTTTTGAGTGGGGGAGAGTGTAACGACCCGTAATTTTTGGTAAATAAATAAGTTTTGCAATTTGATTTGTGGAAAAAAAAATTAAGAGTTAATAATGAGAAAAATAACTAAAATGTTATCTAATAATGTGAATTAAGGTAAGTGATAACTATTTAGTGTAACTCCATGTAATTTTAATTGATTGTAAATTTGAATTTGGTTATAGAGTGTAAAAAAGGAAATAAACCAAATGTTGTATTAAACGGTGAAATTATATGTGATTAATTGAAATTAGTTAATATATAACAACAAATCAACATGCGAATTTATTGGTTTTGTTTATTAACAATATACATAGAAATGCGTTCGAAATTGTAAGTTGTAACAATTGTTAATTTTCAATTGACTATTTAATTCGTTGAAAATCAATTGGAAATCAATTGCAATTAATCTACCTTAGTATTGCAGTTAATGTGGATTAAAATGATAACTGTAGAATATTGATGCAATAAATGGTAAACCAATGTTAATTATATCCATAAAGTAATAATGGATTGAACAATAAGATTAAAAATCAAATAAATGGATTTATTGGAATTTAAAATCAATGAATTTATTCATTGAAATTGAACGCTGTAATTAGTGCAATATCTAAAATTGGATTTGACAGGAAATTTATTTTAAAAGGTTATAAATTACAAGGTAATCAGAAATGATAAAAATTTGTTATTTATAAATTTTGAATTTAAAAAGTGATTTAGTTAATTTAATAATAATTTAATTAATGTGAAAATAGCCATTTTGGCCATTATCTCGGAATTCGACGAAAACAGTTTCATCGGATCAGTAACAGTGAATAATTGTTGGATTTCAAGTTTCGTAGCGATCAGACATGCCTTTTTGTCGTACGTGCTTGAAATGCGTAGAAATCAATTTAATGGATTCAATCTGAAATAAGCTGATTTTAAAAGCAAACTTCTTCATACAATGGACTTAGGACTTGAAACCTGTTCCGTTGAATTTAAAAATATCGAAAACATCTATTTTGATATTTTGGATGGCCCATTTTCGTTCCGGAAGCGAAACTGGCTTTTCGGGTCATTATTGTCAATTCAAATCCATTGTGGTGTTATAAATTCTCATCGGGCTTTGTTCGTACAAATAGATTCTTTTAAACCCTAGCAGTCTTTCTATTCCTGATTTCAGTATGTACAATTTTATCTGACTATCTACTTCTTCTAATGGCAGAAACCAATTTCAATTCAAACCCTAAATACAATTTCAAAATCAATTTCAAAAATTCGAACTCTCCAAACCCTATCATATTACATATTGGTGGAAAGCTCTAGACGAGCGTAATCTACTGGAATTTTTTTTCCAATTCGGATCATGCTTTGGCCAAAAATTAGCGATTCATTCCCGGACGTTAATTTGGGGTTTAATCAACGTCAGCAGATCGTCCATTTATGGGTATGGATGCATAGAGATGGTCGAGCGGAATTCATCACTTTGACGCCCCACCTCTATACTCATACTAGCCAAGGCCGCTACGGAGTAATGCCATCGACTAGCACGAAGAATAAGGCTATTGAGGAGCGACCATCCATGTAATTGCTTTGTGCGAGTACCGATATGCCAGATAGAAGGTCACACATTTCAATTAAAGAGGAAATCCGACATATCAAGTACAAACTCAAAGCTACTACAAAGTGGCTATGTGGTTTTCGAAAAACAAATATAAAATAAGCATAACATAAATCAGTCAGAGATATTCATATCACTAAGGCGGAAACAAATATGAATATAACACATAAAAGTGTACATCAAAGTAGTGGTCATATAAGATCCACTACATCACAAAAGGATAGGTACAAGTGCAAGACAAAAGAATAAGTATACATCTAGGAGTCTCTTTCTCGAATGTATAGAACAAAAACTACTAATTTAAAGTACCTAGCCATAAATCAGATGATGGTCCCAGATAAGGAGTCAAATCGAAGCACCTGAAATACCTCGGTCTCACCCGAGTATTATTTAGAAGAAAATAATAAACGGATCAGTCTAGCTATAAATATCAAATAAAATGAGATAGGATAGGAGATATAAAAAAATGTATGATAAAAATAATGCCATACTGTGACAAGTATACATTTAAAAATCAACAGAAATCATACAGTATCTCAAGAACCTCATACACCAAAAAGAATGTCATATTCTTTAACATATTTACCAAACCCCAAATATTGACAAAACATATCAATGTCAATCGCAAAAATTGGTGAAACACAAATTCTAGAAATCATCAACTAGAAATCCAGAAATCACAAAAAGTGGAAGAAGCCTATCCGGGAGCATCAAAACTCACTATCACGTGTATCCCAAAATGAGTCGCTATCCCATAAAAATGAGCCGGAGCTCCTCCAAACAGGTATAGTCCCCTATTGCAAACTATGAGCCGAAGCTCCACCAAATGAGCCGAAGCTCCTCCAAATGAGCCGAAGCTCCATAAAATCGAGGTATAGTCGCCCACGTGGACAAAGAGAGACGAAGCTCAACATAACGGGGTACTGTCCCCCATGTGGACAAAGAGACATCGCACATTGCTAGTCTAAATCACAAAATGATCATCATTGATCGTTAAGTGTAAATTACACTAAGCTAGTAAATAAATGAGTTTAGCTTCATGTCCCATAACCAATAGCTTAATCTAAGTATTTACAAACAAATTGTAGATTTTCACTCGAAAATTGTCACGAGATTTCAATCGAACAAGTCCAAGAATTAACCAACAAAGTAAACATTTGTGTTTCTGTAACAACCCGCATATTTTACGATTGTATATTTAAATATTTTATTTAAATATAGCATCATTAGACGAATTTTTGTCTGAAATGCTACTTTTTGCAAACAGTCGAATTAGAGCTCGAGACCACTTCCATTGAGTTCAAAATGCCATTTGCAACCTTTTTAAGTATAAACTTCGATATGTTTGGAGTTAGTAGAATTTTGCTACTTTTTCACTTCGGATTTGGGTTTGGGTTTCAGCCCAACAACCTAAAAAATAACCCTAACTTCTCTACTTTTCATCCATTCACTCATTCTATTTCCTAACATTTAAGCTTTAGCAAAAATGGTGGAGGAGATTGGAAATTAAAATCCTAAGCCCTAGTTCCATTGCAAAATCCAAGTTCTAGCTCCAAATTCAAAGAGAAGCTATTGGTAAGCATCCTCTCCTTCTTCTCCAACTCATTCTCTCTTCAATTTCAGTAAATTCTTAAACCTAACTTAGGAAATGTTCTTCTTTTGAGCTTAGATTCAAGCTCCTTGGGTTGTGTTGAAGAGTGGTTGATCTCCCTTTTTGTTTCCAAGCTTCCTCTTAGTTGTTATGAGTAAAAGGTGAGATTTTTACCTCACATCTTTGTCTGTATCTATCTTTGTGGTTAGGTATGAATTCCTAACATTTATTCATGATCATTTGCTTTTGATTTGAATTGATATAGTGATTTACCAATTTTCTAATTTGAAATCCAATTTTTGTGAAAATCCTACGATGGATGTTTTGATATGTTGTTTGGGGTGTATCGAAGAGCTTATAAGACCGGGTTGTCGTTTGACATAAGTTCTTAGTCATCGTTGGTTGCTCGATCTGACCCGAATCGTTTTGGTCATCATGGCCTAGGCAAATTTCTGCCCAGATTAGGTGTTCAGACGTCTAGAGACCAATGCCAGACGTCTGGTTTTGCCTCCTGGAGAAAAATAATACATGGCAGAAAAATAAACAAGGCATTGACTAATTTCAGACGTCTGAACTATCATTGCAGACATTTAAAAAGATGTTAGACGTCTGATTTGTGTTTTTACACGTCTGGTTGGTTTTCTGGAATATTTCCAGAAACCAAAACCAGACGTCTAGACATTCCCCCGGACGTCAGAAAGGATTTCAGACGTTTGATTTTAGGCTTCAGACGTCTGGATGGTTTTTTGGAATATTTCCAAGAACCAAATCCAGAAGTCTGGAACAAACCCTCAAAGATCTGGAAATGCCATTTCCTCCAGGAACCAAATCCAGAAGTCTGGATGGTTTTTTGAAATGGATTTTCTCCAATTAGTTGTTATCACCTTAGTTGACTTTGCTAACTTCTATTTTTGGAATTTTAGGGAATATCCATTTCAAAGGATTTGGTTTCGATTTCTTTGGATTTATTTTACGTCTTCGAATGTGAATTTTTGGTGATTGATTGTTTCTACAATCATTTTTGTGGTTTGTCACTTTAAAACGCAAAGGTTTCTATACTAGTAGTAAATATTCAAACTCTTTGGCAAAGATGATTTCAACACTATTTTAATACAAAGCTCGTTTATTAAAACCGTTTTTCCTACCTATTAGTATATACAATCTGTTTCCTCATTCGTTTGAGAAATCTAATTGAACGGCTTAGTAAAACAAGTGGTATGAAACGCTTGCGTTTACTTCGTAGGTTAATTTTTGGACTTGTTCGATTAAAACTCTTGTGACAACTTTCTAGTGGAGATTTACAGTTTGTTCATAAATATTTAAGTTAAGCAGGTGGTTATGGGACATGAAGCTAAACTCATATATTTACTAGCTTAGTGTAATTGACACTTCTTGATGATCGATGACGATCATTTTTTTGATTTATACTAGCAATGTGCAATGTCTCTTTGTCTGCGAGGGAGACTAAACCCCGTTTCGGTGGAGCTTCGGCTCAAAATTGGTGGGGTAGCGACCCATGGCCTTCGGGCCGTTTTGTGGAGCTTCAACTCAAAAATTAATGGTTAGCAACCATGGAATAGCGTTCCATTTTGTGATACTTGTGTTGGTGAGCTTTCATGCTCCCGTTTGTGATAGGCCTCCCCCTTTTGTGATTTCTGGATTTCTAATTGATTATTTCTAGAATTTGTGTCTCACCGATTTTTGTGATTTATGTTGATGAGTTTTATCAATATTTGTGCTTTGGTGAATCTGTGTGTCAACAAATTTTATGATTGGCATTGCGATGATTGCCAATATTTGTAATTTGGTAAATAAAAATAAAGAATATGACATTCTTTTTTATCTTTGTGAAGATTCTTGTGATATTGATTAATCTCTGGGTGATTTTCAATTACATACTTATCATAGTATGACATTATGTTTATCATACGTTTTGTCATAGCTCTTATTCCATATCATTTTATCTGATATTTATAGCTAGACTGTTCCGTTTATTATTTTCTTATTAAATAATACTCGGGTCAGACTGAGATGTTACAGGTGCTTCTGCTTGACTTCTTATCAGGGATTGTCGCCTGATTATTTTTGGCTAACTACATTAGATTGGTAGTTTTTGTTGTTATACATTAGAGATAGAGACTCCTCAATGTATACTTATTCTTTTGTCTAGCACTTGTATCTATTCTTTTGTGATTTTATGGATCTTGTTAGACCACCACTCTGATATACACTTATATGTGTTATATTCATATCTTTTTCCGCCTCGTGATATGAATATCTGTGACTGATTTGTGTTATGTTTATTTCTATATTTGTTTTCAAAGATTTTATAGCTACTGTGTATTAGCTTTGAGTTTGTATCGGTATGTCGGCTTTCCTCTTGAGATGAAATGCATGTTATACTATCTGAGATATCGGTGCTCGCACAAAGCAATTACACGGATGGTCGCTCCTCAATGGCCTTATTCTTCGTGCTAGTTGACAGCATTTCTCCGTAGTGTCCTTGGCTAGCGTGAGTATAGAGGTGGGGCGTCACAGCTTAGTATTAGAGCCAAACTTCAGAACAATGTAGAATAATTTAACAAGGATCATCGTCCTAAGTCTTTCTTAGGAGTCGTGCCTTAGGATTTAATTGGAGTCTTCGTACCATCTTATCCTATTTTCTCTTGTGGTGCCTTGTTTTATCAATCATTATTGTTTGATATTCATTTTGAGAAAACTTTTTCTTCTTTCTTTCTTTGTTTCTTAAAGAAGATTAATGGTTAGATCTAATCGACCCACTGCCGGTCAATCCAGTGCTACTCCCTAAGATGGAGTATTTATGTCTGCCCAACAACTTCTTGATCTTGTGAAGAATGCTCAGGCTGCCGGACCCGTTCCAGAGCCTACTCACGCAAAGTTCGAGTTCGCACGCTTGTGCAGTGACTACACAAATTTGGGTGGGAAGCCATTGAAGGGAACCAAAAACATTATAGAAGTTCAAGCTCGGCTTGAAACATGCGATCGCATCTTTGCTCGCATGAATTTAATTGATCTTCATCGAGTCCAAGTGGCTTCTAGTATGCTCCAAGAAAGAGCATTAGATTGGTACGAGCTTCTGATTTCTAAAATTATTGAAGCGGATCTTACTTAGGAGCAATTTTGGGAAAGATTTGAATCGAATTTTGTGCCAGAAGCTGAAAAGGTGACTTTGGCATGGCGTTTATTGACCTTGTTCAAGGTGAATCTTCTATGATGGAATACATTGCATCTTTCGAATCTCTTTCTAAATACGGGGTTGAATACATTATACCCCATTGAAGAAGAATCGGAGATTTGTCTATCGCTTGAATAAAAATCTCAAGAAGCCATTACTTCTGAAATTGGAAGTTTCTTTTAATCAACTTGTTGATATCGCTCTTCGACTTGAAGAGGCAGATAGAGAGAGTGACATTGAAGTTGTGGGTGCCAAACCAGACTTCAACAACAACAAGAAAAGGCCTAATAAGTTCAAAGGCCCTTATCCCAATAAGAAAGGGAAGCAAGCAACTCCGGTAGCAAAGACTTCTACCACTAGTGGTGGGCAATGCTACAATTGTGGTTCTAAGGACCATTATGAAAATATGCGTTCAAAGCCTCTTGCTTGTCGTTATTGCAAAAGCTCGGGTCATTATATACCCGCATGTCCCAAACTTTAAGGCAAGAAGGAGGGAAATCTAAATGTGGTGCAAACTCCTAGTAGCACTTCTCGTGGTCAAGGTATTTCTCATTCTATCCTTGATAGCATTATTATGTTTCATGATCAACCTATTCGAGTTCTTTTTGATACGGGTGCATCCCATTCTTTTAAATCAAAAAAACTTGTTGATACTTTTTCTTTAAGTGTTATGGCTTTAATGACTTCTTTGAGAATTGCGAATCCGTTTGGTGGATCCGCAATACTCGGTTTGCATTGTAAAGATGTCGAGATTATTTTATGTGATTTTTCTTTCCGAGCCGATTTGCATGTCATGCGTTACTTAGGCTTCGGAATGATTTTGGAGATGGATTGGCTTAACCGTTATGAAGCCCATATCCTATGTCCCGAGCGGACTATTCATCTTCGACATCCTCAATCTGTTAAGCAGATTTCTATTGTTCTTAAATATTCGAATTCCAACTTGGCAGCATCTTTATATTCTTTAAATCCTCATGATGACGATAACGATGATGAGGAAGATGTCATTTCTCTCATTCACGTTGTTCGTGAATTTCCCGATATATTTGAGCCCGTTTTGGGATTACCACCTAAGCGAGCAATTGAGTTCAGAATTAACCTAATTCCTGGAGCTTTACCTATTACTCGTCCTCCTTATCGTATGTACAATACGAAAAATGAGGAGATGCGTAAGCAATTATCCGAATTGGAGACGAAGCAATTTATTCGCTCTAGTTCCTCTCCTTGGGGAGCTTCGGCTATTTTTGTGAAGAAATCCGATGGTACACTTAGGCTTTGTGTTGACTACCGCAAGCTTAATGATCTTACTATAAAGAGTAAATATCCTTTACCTCGGATTGATGATTTATTTGATCAGATTTGTGGTGCTAGAGTCTTTTCACAATTAGACTTAGCAACCGGTTTCCATCAGCTTCGTATTGCAGAGGATATCATTCCTTTGACGTCGTTCCGAACTCATTATGGATCTTATGAATGGTTTGTTATGCAATTTGGTTTAACGAATGCTCCGGCTTATTTCGTTGACCTTATGAACCGAGTTTTCAAAGACTTCATCGATCGATTTGTTCTCATCTTTATAGATGATATTCTTGTGTATTCTAAAACCGAGGAGGAGCATGAAATGCATCTTCGGATTGTGTTGGAAACTCTTAGGAGCAATCAATTAAAAGCAAAATTTTCTAAATGCCACTTTTGGCAATCTCGTGTGAAATTTCTCGGTCATATCATTTCTGAATCTAGAATTTCCGTGGATCCTTCAAAGATTGAAGCGATTCAAAATTGGAAGAGACCGAAGAGTGTGACGGAAATCCGTAGCTTTCTTGGATTGGCGGGTTATAACCGACGGCTCATAAAAGACTTTTCTAAAATTTCCATGCCTCTTACTAGCTTGACAAAGAAGGGAGTTAAATACATTTGGTCGAACAAATGTGCAGCTTCTTTTCAGAAATTAAAAGAACTCCTTTCCGATGCTTCTATTCTTGTGATTCCCGAAGGAAATCAAGATTTTGTTGTTTATACCGACGCTAGTCGTGTTGGTTTGGGAGCCGTTCTTATGCATAAAGAATGTGTTATTGCTTATGCTTCAAGGCAATTAAAGCTAGTCGAGACTAGATATGCCACTCATGATTTAGAGCTCGCGGCTATTGTTTTCTCCCTTCGAATTTGGCGTCATTATCTCTTGGGAGAGAAATTTGTTCTCTATGCCGATCGTAAATTTTTGATGTATTTATTTTCTCAAAAGGAACTTAATTTGCATCAACAATGTTGGTTAGAGTTCCTTGCATCATATGATCTTGATATTCTTTATACTCCCAGAAAGGGGAATCGAGTTGCCGATGCACTTAGTCGTAAGCAACAAACGGTTGTTTCCATGATGATATCCGAATGGAATGATCTCAAAACTTTATCCACTTGTGAGATTCGAGATCGTGAATCCAATTTATGTGCATCTCTTGTTTTATATAGCCTTGAGGCTCATCCTTCTCTTTTTGACCGCATTCTTGAAGCTCAAAAGCTAGATCCCGAATTGGTTCTTCTTAGCCAAAATTGTAGGGATAAAATTGATATTGAAGGTTTGAAAGACTTTGATACTGATGCTCTTGACGGAATTCGAAATTTTGGTAAACTTATCGTGCCAAATATTGATAATTTTTGTAAAGATATCTTGGAAGATTCTCATCATTCTAAATTTACCATTCATCCCGGTAGTAGCAAAATGTACGCGGATATGAAATGACTTTATTATTGGGATGGAATGAAATCTGATATTGCTAACTTTGTTAAGTGTTACATGACTTGCCAACTCATTAAGGATGAGCATCAAAGGCCCGGTGGGTTATTGCAACCTTTGGACATTCAAATTTGGAAGTGGGATCAAATTTCCATGGATTTTATTGACGGCCTTCTCCGATCTTGTTCGGGTCATGATAGCTTATGGGTGATAGTTGATAGAATTATTAAATCCACCCATTTTATTCCCGTTTGGTCTAATTGAACAGTTCCTCTCTTAGCCAAGCTCTTTATCAAAGAAATTATTAAATTACATGGAGTTCCTACTTCTATTGTTAGCGATCGTGATCAATTGTTTACTAGTGGATTTTGGAAGAGTCTTCAAAAAGATTTGGGAACGAAGCTTAATTTTAGCACCGCTTATCATCCTCAGTCCGATGGACAAACCGAGCGTGTGAATCAAACTCTTGAAGATCTTCTTCGTGCATATGTTCTTGATTTTGGTGGAAGTTGGGAAGATCATATTTCTCTTGTTGAGTTTTCCTATAATAACAGCTTCCAATCTATTATTGGTATGACACCTTTTGAGGCACTCTATGGAAGGCCATGCCGATCTCCTTCTTGTTGGCTTAAGGCCGGTGAGAAGCTGGTTTTAGGTCCAGACTTTATTCGTGATTCCATAGAAAAGATTGACCTTATCCGCCATAGGATGAAAGAAGCTCGAAGCAGGCAAAAATCCTATGCCGACAACTGAAGAAAAAAGTTAGAATTTTCTGTGGGTGATTTTGTGTTTATTCGTGTTTCACCTACGAGGGGTGTTGTGCGTTTCAGTCGATCGGGAAAGTTAGCACCTCGATATATTGGTCCATTTCTCATCGCTGAACGTATTGGTTCCGTGGCTTATCGCCTTTTATTACCAGCTCAGTTTTCTGCTATGCATGACGTGTTTCATGTTTCTCAACTACGGAAATGCCTTTGAGATTCCGATTCTATTCTTGAGATCGGTGTTGTTGAAGAAATTGAAGTTTTGCCTAATTTGAATTTTGAGCAACATCCTATTCGTATCATTGCTTCAGAGGTCAAACGCTTTGAAATAAAAATGTCCCGCTTGTGAAAGTTCAATGGTCCTCAAATCCTAAGGATTGCTCTTGGGAATCTAGAGAATTCATCGAGCGATCACATCCGGACTTACTCTCTCGTGATCTTTGAGGTGTACTTCTTATTTCAAATTTCTTTTTGTTTTAATATGCTTTTATGGTTGTTACTTTTTACTTCCTTCCTAAGTATTGCGTGGACACAATTTCTTTAAAGAGGGGAGTCTGTAACAACCCGCATATTTTACGATTGTATTTAAATATTTTATTTAAATATAGCATCGTTAGATGGATTTTTGTCTGAAATGCTACATTTTTCCATCAGTCAAATTAGAGCTCGAGACCACTTCCATTGAGTTCAAAATGCCGTTTGCAACCTTTTTAAGTGTAAATTTCGATATGTTTGGAGTTAGTAGAATTTTGCTACCTTTTCACTTTGGGTTTGGGTTTGGGTTTCAGCCCAACAACCTAACAAATAACCCTAACTCCTCTACTTTTCATCCATTCACTCATTATATTTCCTAACATTTAAGCTTTAGAAAAAATGGTCGAGGAGATTGGAAATTAAAATCCTAAGCCCTAGATCCATTGCAAAATCTAAGTTCTAGCTCCAAATTCAAAGAGAAGCTATTGTAAGCATCCTCTCCTTGTCCAACTCATTCTCTCTTCATTTTCAGAAAATTCCTAAACCAAACTTAGGAAATGTTCTTCTTTTGAACTTAGATTCAAGCTCCTTGGGTTGTGTTGAAGAGTGGTTGATTTCCCTTTTTGTTTCCAAGCATCCTCTTAGTCGTTTTGAGTAAAAGGTGAGATTTTTATGTCACATCTTTGTCTATATCTATCTTTGTGGCTAGGTATGAATTACTAACATCTATTCATGATTATTTGCTTTGATTTGAATTGATATAGTGATTTACCAATTTTTTGAATTTGAAGTCCAGTGTTTGTGAAAATCCTACGATGGATGTTTTGATATGTTGTCTGGGGTGTATCGAAGTGCTTATAAGACCGGGTTGTCGTTTGACGTAAGTCCTTAGTCATGGTTGCTTGCTCGATCAGTCCTGAATCGTTTTGGACATCATGGCGTAGGCAAATTTCTGCCCAGATTAGGTGTTCAGACGTCTAGAGACCAATGCCAGACGTCTGGTTTTGCCTTCGGGAGAAAAAAATACACGGTAGAAAAATAAACAAGGCAGTGACTAATTTTAGATGTCTGAACTATCGTTCCAGACGTTTGAAAATATATCAGACGTCTGATTTTTGTTTTCAGACGTCTGGTTGGTTTTCTGGAATATTTCCAAAAACCAAAACCAGACGTCTGGACTTTCCCCCAGATGTCTGAAAGGATTTCAGACGTCTGATTTTTGGATTTAGACGTCTGGATGGTTTTCTGGAATATTTCTAGAAACCAAATCCAGATGTTTGGAACAACCCCTCAGACGTCTGAAAATGCCCAGTTTTGCCTATTTTGACTATTGTGTTTGAATATCCAATTTTTAATCGATTCTTTTTCTCCAATTAGTTGTTATCACCTTAGTTGACTTTGATAACTTCTATTTTCGGAATTTTAGGGAATATCCATTTCAATGGATTTCGTATCGATTTCTTTGGTTATATTTCACGTCTTCGAATGTGAATTTTTAGTGGTTGATTGTTTCTACAATCATTTTTGTGGTTTGTCACTTTAAAACGCAAAGGTTTCTATACTAGTAGTAAATGATCAAACTCTTTGGCAAAGATTATTTCAACACTATTTTAATACAAAGCTCATTTATTAAAATCGTTTTTCCTACCAATTATTATATATAAACCTTTTCCTCATTCGTTTGAGAAATCTAATTAAACGGCTTAGTAAAACAAGTGGTATGAAACGCTTGCGTTTACTTCGTCGGTTAATTTTTGGACTTGTTCGGTTGAAACTCTTGTGACAACTTTCTAGTGGAGATTTAAAGTTTGCTCGCAAATATTTAAGTTAGACGGTGGTTATGGGACATGAAGCTAAACTCATCTATTTACTAGCTTAGTGTAATTGACACTTCTTGATGATCGATGATGATCATTTTTGTGATTTAGACTAGCAATGTGCGATGTCTCTTTGTCTGCGAGGGAGACTAAATCCCGTTTCTATGGAGCTTTGGTTCAAAATTGGTAGGGTAGCGACCCATGGTCTTCGGGCCGTTTTGCGGAGCTTCGGCTCAAAAATTAATAGTTAGCAACCATGGAATAGCGTTCCGTTTTGTGATACACGTGTTGGTGAGCTTTCATGCTCCCGTTTGTGATAGGCCTCCCCCTTTTGTGATTTCTGGATTTCTAATCGATGATTTCTAGAATTTGTGTCTTACCAATTTTTGTGATTTATATTGATGAGTTTTATCAATATTTATGCTTTGGTGAATTTGTGTGTCAACAACTTTTATGATTGGCATTGCGATGATTGCCAATATTTGTGATTTGGTGAAAAAAATAAAGAATATGACATTCTTTTTGATCTTTGAGAAGATTCTTGTGATATTGATTAATCTCTGGGTGATTTTCAATTACATACTTATCATAGTATGGCGTTATGGTTATCGTACGTTTTGTCATAGCTCTTATTCCATATCATTTTATCTGATATTTATAGCTATACTGATCCGTTTATTATTTTCTTATTAAATAATACTCGGGTCAGATCGAGATGTTACAAGTGCTTCTGCTTGACTTCTTATCAGGGATTGTCGCCTAACTACTTTTGGCTAACTACATTAGATTGGTAGTTTTTGTTGTTATACATTAGAGATAGAGACTCCTCAATGTATACTTATTCTTTCGTCTAGCACTTGTATCTATTCTTTTGTGATTTTGTGGATCTTGTTAGACCACCACTCTGATATACACTTATATGTGTTATATTCATATCTTTTTCCGCCTTGTGATATGAATATCTGTGACTGATTTGTGTTATGTTTATTTCTATAATTGTTTTCGAATATTTTATAGCCGTTGTGTAGTAGCTTTGAGTTTGTATCGGTATGTCGGATTTCCTCTTGAGATGAAATGCATGTTATACTATCTGACATATCGGTGCTCGCACAAAGCAACTACACGGATGGTCGCTCCTCAATGGCCTTATTCTTCGTGCTAGTTGACGACATTACTCCGGAGTGCCCTTGGCTAGCGTGAGTATAGAGGTGGGGCGTCACAGTTTCTTACCACTTGTTTTGCTAAGTCATTTAGTTAGATTTCTTGAACTAATGAGAGTAAGATTTGTACATACTAATGGATTAGAAACCGGTTTTAAAAGCGAGCTTGATATTAAAAGTAAATGTTGAAATAGTTTTGATGAAAGAGTTTGAATATTTACTATTAGTATAGAAGCCTTTGTATTTTAATGTGACAAATCACAGAAAACGATTGTAAAAATCGATCATCAAAATTCACATACGAAAACGTGAATCAAATCCAAAGAAATCGATACCAAATCCATCAAAATGGATATTCCCAAAAATCCAGAAAAAGAAGTCATCAAAGTCAATAAAAGTGATAACAACTAATCGGATCAACCAAAATCGATTAACATTGGAATTTCACTCAAAAATAGCCGAAACAGGCAAAAATGAACAATTTCAGACGTCTAGGGGTCAATCCAGACGTCTGGATTTGGTTTTTGGAAATAGTTCAGAAAACCACCCAGACGTTTGAAAGCACAAAGTAGACGTCCGAACAAATCAGACGTCTGAACCAATAAATCAGACGTATGAAATGAGGTATTGGAAATTCTATTCCAGATCGCCTAGACGTCTGGGAAGCAAGCTCGGACATCTGGATCGCCCAGACATCTAGAAAGCATGGTCAGACGTCTAAGCTGAACGTCTGGAATATTTATTCCTTAGCCTCAGACATCTGATCCTTATACTAGATGTTTGAGCTGAAACTCAAGCGAATATTGAACCTATACCAATGATGGCCAATTCACGTCGAAAGCGATCGAATGAGAGACGATGGCTAGGGATTTATGTCAAGCGACAACCTAGCCCTATAGACTCATCAATACACTCCAAACACATGTCCAAACATCCTATAAGGATTTTCACAGATTTTGACTTCAAAACACCAAAATTGGAAAATTCACCAAATCAATTCAAATCAAAGAAAATGAACTTGAATACATGTTAGGAATTCATACCTAACAACAATGAAACCTATAGAAGTAGATGTGAGTTCAAGAACTCACCTTTAAACTCGAAAACAATGAATGAGAAGCTCAAACACAAAGGAAAGACCAATCACCCATCAACTTCAACTCTAGAAGCTCGAATCTAAGCACATAAGAAAATATTTGCTAAGTTAGGGTTTAGGAATTTATGAAAATTGAAGAGAGATTGAGATGGAGAAGATGAAGAGGATACTTACCTAAGCTTCTCCTTGAATTTTAGAGCTTGAACTTGAATTCTTAAGAGAACTAAGGCTTAGAAATTTATATTTCCTTTTCTCTTCCCCCATTTTTCTCTTAGCTTGAGTGTTAGGAAATGAAGACTAGAGTGAATGAAGAGTTAGGAGTTAGGGTATTATGTTAGGTTATTGGGGTGAAACCCAAACCTAAAGCACAATAGAAAAATAGCAAAATTTTAGTCAAGTCCAAACATATCGATATTTTTACTCAGAAATGTTGCAAACGCCATTTTGGACTTAATGGAAGTGGTCTAGAGTCCTAATTCGACAGTCTACGAAAAGTGGCACTTTGAACTTTAATTCGACTAACGATGCTATATTCAAATAAATCATAAAATATGCGGGTTGTTACAGACTCACCTCCTTAAAGAAATTATGTCCTCGCAATACTTAAGGAGAAATTAAAGAGCAAAAACCATAAAATCATATCAACACAAAAGATAAAATTTTGAAATGAGAAGTTAACCTTAAGGAGCATGAGAGAGTAAGTCTGGATGTGTTCGCTCGATGAATTCTATGGATTCCCAGGAACAATCCTTAGGATTTGAAGACCATTGAACTTTCACAAGAGGAACATCATTATTCCAAAGGCGCTCAACCTCCGAAGCAATGATGCGAATAGGATGTTGCTCATAAGTCAAATTAGGCAAAACTTTAATTTCTTCAATAACACCGGGCTTAAGAATAGAATCGGAATCCCTAAGGCATTTTCGTAGTTGAAAGACATGGAAAACGTCATGAACAACAGAAAATTGAGTCGGTGCAACGACGTAGTTCAATAGCGGTATGCCCGAGGAACCCGAAACTCGAATAATTTGGAACAACGACGTAGTACAATAACGGTACGCCAGATGAACCTGTTAAAAAGATCATTCCATTCGGACATCATCAAAGAAACAATCGCTTGTTGTTTACGACTAATGGTATCAGCAACACGATTTCCCTTTCCGAGAGTATAAAGAATATCAAGATCATAAGACGCAAGGAACTCGAGCCAACGTTGTTAACGCAAATTAACTTCCTTTTTGAGAAAATAAATATTCCAAAGATTTATGATCGGTGTAGAGAACAAATTTCTCTCCCAAAAATAATGATACCAAATTCTAAAAGGGAAAACAATAGCCGCGAGCACTAGATCATGAGTGGCACACCTAGTCTCAGTAGGCTTTAATTGTATAGAAGCATAAGTGATAGCATGTTCCCTTTTTGCAAGAGAACAGCACCCAAACCAATAACTAGCATCGGTACATACAGTGAAGTCTTAGTTCCCTTCGGGAATCACAAGAATAGGAGTATCAGAAGAGAGTTCTTTTAATTGATCCTCTTTCCCGAAAAGCTAAGACTTTCAAAATTACAGTTAACTTTATGTAATCATCTTTTTAGAAAAATTTACTTATTCCAAGTCAATTTACTGTGTCTAACTCTCTCATCATAGCGTTTTGGAGATTCCTATCGACAACGTTGATTAAGCAAATCGACCAGAATTCTTAAAGCACTCAATGGGCAAAACAACACAAAATCATCTTCTATATGATAAAGATTCGCAAATTTTAAATTGCTATTTTCATCCATAATCAATGAATACAAGGTGGACTCATCGAGATATTCGTAGAATACTCAATTCATAAGATAGATGAGATAAGCTGGGTGGTTCGTGAAACCAAATATCATAACAAGCCATTCATAAGAATCATAATGAGTGCGGAATGCGGTTAGTTGAGCGCTATCGTCCACAACTCATAGCTAATGAAAACTGGTGGCAAAGTCAAACTGGATAGAGCTTAGCACCACTCAATAGATTGCTTAGGTGATAATCCTAAGACAAGCTCAAAGATACCGGAAAATTCATGAAATACTTGAATGAGGGGAATAACATCTTCCTCAACAAGTGGGTCTAGAGAATAAAATGATGCCACCAAATTGGAATCGAAATCATTAAGAAAAAAATAGAAATCTGCTTAACAGATTCAGGACGTCGATGATAGATAGTCCCCTCGGGACATAGGATAGGGGATTCATAATGATTAAGCCAATCCTTTCACAAAAATCAGTTCTGAAACCTAAGTAGCACATAACATGCAAAGCGGATCGGAAAGAAAATCACATAAAATAATCTCTACATTTTTACAAAGTGAATTGAGCGTTGCGGATCCATCAATCGAATTCTCAACGAAGTCATCAAGCCCAAAATGTTTAAAGAAAAGAATCAACAAGTTCTTTTGATATAAAATAAAGAGATGAACCCATATCAACAAGAACTAGAATGGGATAATCACAAAACAAGTGTCATCAAGGAGTGAATGAGAAATACCTTGACCAAGAGAAGTGTCACTAGGAGCTTGCACAACATTCAGCTCTCCCTCTCTCTTGATTTGAAGTTTGGGACATGAAGATATATAATGATCTGAACTTTTGCAATAGCGGCAAGAAATAGGCCTTGGACATTTATTTATATAGTGGTCCTTAGAGCCACAAATTGTAGCATTCTGCACGATTAGGGATTGGAGTCTTTCCTACCGAAGTTACTTGCTTCACTCTCTTGTTGGGATTAGGAATTTCGAACTTAATAAGCCTCTTCTTATTGTTGTTGAAGTTCTGTTTGGCACTCAAAATTCAACATCACTTTCTTTATCAGCCACTTTAAGTCGAAGAGCGATATCAACAAGCTGATCAAAAGAAACTTCCATTTTTATAAGTAAAGGCTTTTTGAAGTTCTTATTCAAACCACAGACAAACCTATAGTTTTTCTTCAATGGGGTATTAGTATACTCGACCCCATATTTAGAGAGAGATTCAAAAGATGCGACGTAATCCGTCACAGATGATTCACCTTGAACAAGGTCAATAAAGCGTCGGGCTAAAGTTTCCTTCTCAGCCTCCAGCACAAATTTTAATTTGAATTTTCCCGGAATTGCTCCCAAGTAAGATCTGCTTTGATAAACTTCGAAATCAAAAGCTCATACCAATCTATTGCTCTTTCTTGAAGCATGCTAGAAGCCACTTGGACTCGATGGAGATCAACAAGATTCATGCGAGAAAAGATGCGGTCGCATGATTTAAGCCAAGCTTGAATATCTATAACACTTTAGAAACCTTTGAATGGCCTTCCACCCAAATCGGTATAATCTCTGCACAAGCGTGCAAAGCCGGATTTAGGATGAGTAGGCTCTGGAATAGGTCCGATAGGTTGAGCATTCTTTATAAGATCTAAAAGCTACTGGGCAGACATGAATACTCCATCCTGAGGAGTAGCACTAGATTGACCGACACTGGGACGGCCTGGTTTAACCATTTCTCTTCTTTAAGAAATAAAGAAAGAAGAAGAAAAAGTTATTCTCAAAATGAATATCAAACAATCATGATTGATAAAACAAGGCATCATAAAAGAAATTAGGATAGAACGGGTCCTATGACTCGGATAAATCCTAAGGCACGACTCCTAAGAAAGACTTAGGATGATGATCCTTGCTACAATATTCTATGTTGTTCCGAAGTTTGGCTTTGATACCAAGCTGTGATGCCCCACCTCTATACTCACACTAGCCAAGGACACTACGGAGTAATGCCGTCGACTAGCACGAAGAATAAGGCTATTGAGGAGCGACCATCCGTGTAATTGCTTTGTGCGAGTATGGATATGCCAGATAGAAGGTAACGCATTTCAATTAAAGAGGAAATCCGACATATCAAGTACAAACTCAAAGCTACTACACAGTGGCTATGTGGTCTTTGGAAAACAAATATAAAATAAGTATAACAAAAATCAGTCACAGATATTCAATCACTAAGGTGGAAAAAGATATAAATATAACACATAAAAGTGTACACCAAAGTAGTGGTCATACAAGATCCACTACATCACAAATGGATAAATACAAGTGCCTGACAAAAAAATAAGTATACATCTAGGAGTCTCTATCTCGAATGTATAGAACAAAAACTACTAATTTAAAGTAGCTAGCCAAAAATCAGATGATGGTCCTAGATGAGGAGTCAAGTCGAAGCACCTAAAATACCTCGGTCTGAGCCGAGTATTATTTAAGAAGAAAATAATAAACGGATCAGTCTAGCTATAAATATCAGATAAAATGAGATAGGATAAGAGATATAACAAAAAGGTATGATAACAATAATGTCATACTATGACATGTGTACATTTAAAAATCAACAGAAATCATACAATATCTCAAGAACCTCATACACGCAAAAGAATGTCATATTCTTTAACATATTCACCAAACCCCACATATGGACAAAACATATCAATGTCAATCGCAAAAATTGGTGAAAAACAAATTCTAAAATCATTAACTAGAAATCCAGATATCAAAAAAGGGGAAGAAGCCTATCAAAAATGGAAGCATGAAAACTCACCAACACGTGTATCACAAAATGGTCGCTATCCCATAAAAATAAGCCGGAGCTCCTCCAAACAGGGTATAGTTCCCCATTGCGGACTATGAGCCGAAGCTCTTCCAAATGAGTCAATAAGTGTAAATTACACTAAGCTAGTAAATAAATGAGTTTAGCTTCATGTCCCATAACCACTAGCTTAACTTAAGTATTTACGAACAAATTGTAGATTTCCACTTGAAAATTGTCACGAGATTTCAATCGAACAAGTCCAAGAATTAACCGACAAAGTAAACGCGAGCATTTCATACCACTTGTTTTGCTAAGTGGTTTAATTAGATTTCTCAAACGAATAAGAGTAAGGTTTGTATATACTAATAAATTGGAAAATGGTATTAAAAGCGAGCTTGATATTGAAAGTAAATGTTGAAATGGTTTTGATGAAAGATTTTGAATATTTACTATTAGTATAGAAACCTTTGAATTTTAAAGTGAAAAAATCACAGAAAACGATTGTAAAAGCAATCAATCACCAAAATTCACATACGAAAACGTGAATCAAATCCGAAGAAATCGATACCAAATCCATTAAAATGGATATTCCCAAAAATCCAGAAAAAGAAGTCATCAAAGTCAATAGAAGTGATAACAACTAATCGGATCAACCAAAATTGATTAACATTGGAAATTCACTCAAAAACAGCCTAAACAGGCAAAAATGAACAGTTCCAGACGTTTGGGGGTCAATCCAGACGTTTGGATTTGGTTTTTGGAAATAGTTTAGAAAACCACCCAGACGTCTGAAAGTGCAAAGTAGATGTCTGAACCAATCAGATGTCTGAACCAATAAATCAGATGTCTAAAATGAGGTACCCAGACGTCCAGGTCACACAGACGTCTGGGTAGAAAGCCCAAACGTCTGGATCGCCCAGATGTTTGGAAAGCAAGGTCAGACGTCTGAGCTGAACGTTTGGAATATTTATTCCTTAGCCTCAGACGTTTGATCCTTATACCAGATGTCTGAGCCGAAGCTCAGGCGAATATTGAACCTAGGCCAATGATAGCTAATTCACGTTGGAAGCGATCGAATGAGCGACGATGGCTAGAGATTTATGCCAAGCGACAACCCATCCCTGTAGACTCATCAATACACTCCGAACACATGTCCAAACATCCATATAAGGATTTTCATAGATTTTGACTTCAAAACACCAAAATTGGAAGATTCACCATATCAATTCAAATCAAAAGCAAATGAACTTGAATAGATGTTAGGAATTCATACCTAACAACAATGAAAGCTATAGACGTAGATGTGAGTTCAAGAACTCACCTTTAAACTCGAAAACAATGAATGAGAAGCTCAAACACAAAGGAAAGACGAATCACTCTTCAACTTCAACTCTAGAAGCTCGAATCTAAGCTCATAAGAAAATATTTCCTAAGTTAGGGTTTAGGAATTTCTCAAAATTGGAAAGAGGTTGAGATGGAGAAGATGAAGAGGATGCTTACCTAAGCTTCTCCTTGAATTTTAGAGGTTGAATTTGAATTCCTAAGAGAACTAAGGCTTAGGAATTTCTATTTCCTTTTCTCTTCCCCCATTTTTCTCTTTGCTTGAGTGTTAGGAAATTAATAGTAGAGTGAATGAAGAGTTGAGGTGTTAGGGTATTATGTTAGGTTATTGGGATGAAACCCAAACCTAAAGCCCAATAGAAAAATAGCATAATTCTAGTCAACTCCAAACATATCGATGTTTATCCTCCAAAAGGTTGCAAACGCCATTTTGGACACAATGGAAGTGGTCTCGTGTAACGACCCGCAAATTTCATGGATTTAATTTGGTTAAATTTAATAAGTTTGAAATTAAATTTAGTAGAGAAAATAATAATAAAATAAATTAAAACCTACTTATAGTAATGCGAAGTCAATTCAAATGATTTTAAGTAGTGAAAAGAATTTTACCTGTATATAAATTGGATATGAGAAATTTAAGAAAAATATTTAAACTAATTTAATGTAATAAACATTGTTAACAGTAAATGGGATATGATAATAATAAAAACTGCAAGTTTTGTATTTAAGGCCGAAATAAATATTAATAGGTAATAATTGTTGTAGAGAATAAATTACAAATGTTATAAATTGCATAATGGTGACAACTATTGTTCGTACTAATGCATTTAATTAATAGAAATTAAAGGTATTTAATCATTGCCTTTTTGTAAGTTAAGAAAATAACTGAAAATTTTGAAGGTAAAATCAATAGAAAGGTTAACTATATGCATAAGATGGAAAGTTGAATAGAATTCTAATAGATGATAATAATGGAAAACGTATACCATCAATGTAGGATAATTAGTAATTACAATGTTGTTGAAAGTAATAAACGCTAAATTAAATTATGTAAATGGAGACTTAAAACCTATTTATAGAAATTTGAATAAAAATTCAAATGAATTAAGTAGAAGAAGATTCTTGCCTGGATATAAAATTTAATATGATAAATTTATAAAGTATTAATTTGATTTAATGCAATAAAAGATTTTAAACGGTAATTGTAATAAATTAAAGGATCATAATAGTGCAAGTTAATAATTTATGACTTGAATGGAATTCCAATTCAATAAAATCATTTAAATGTTATGATTTGATTTTTAATGAAATATGTGAAAAAAAAATGTAAGGATTTGATTAATATATATGTTATTTATTCAGGGTATTGAATAGAATTGGGAATCCAATTGTAATTAAGGGTAATAATGTTGATATTTGCTAATAAATTAAATCTCAATGCAATACCCATAAATGAATGGAATGAAATGAATGTATGTAAACGTATACTAGGTTATTTATCAAATAGAAGGAAAGAAAGTAAATATCAAATTGGTTGATGAATAAATATACATGGAGTAGTAATTGAATGTAAAGTTAATGGTAATTGTATAAAATCAATAAATGAATGTATATAGGTTGTAAAGGTATAATAATAAGTAGAAATTGGATGACATTAATACAAGATAATGAATTGCAAATTTTAGGTTTTTAACAAAGTGTGGATGGAAATTGATTGGTTATATTAATTGAATGGAATTCAAATCGATGGGAAAGGTAAATGGATATTTGGTAATAAATTTAAACGGACTTAAAGAGTGAATTTATTTAATTAATATACAATAAATGATGATTGAATAAAAACCAATACGCTGTAAACAACAAACTTATAAATGTGGGATTTTGAGTTTTGACAACAATTGTTATGAGCTATATGTATATTTAGTTCATTCAATTTAATTTGTAAATCATTGAAATAAATATAAATTAAATGTTACGATATATGAATCAAGGTAATAATGGAGAATAACGTGAATTTTCTTCATAATATGATAAATTGTAGAATACAACGTAAACTTAAGTATAACCTTTGGATTGAAAACAATTGTTAAAGGTTACCTGTTAAAATTCTGATGGAATTGGAAATAAATGTTTATATAATAAATGCTACCCTTATGGGAAAGGAAATAAAGTGTCCAGAATTATGAAATTTGAGTATATTAAGAAATGGGGATTGAAATTTGAATCAATTGCAACGAATCTAATAATTTGTTACATAAATGTTAAATTAAGGTAAGATTTGGAAAATATGATAATGATTTTCAAATTTAACAAGTTGTGGAATTAAAAAGGATGGAAAAATCAAGATTTATTTTATTTATTGGAATGAAAAATTTATAATTTTATTTATTGCGAATAAATGAAATTTAATATGGTAATTTGCGAAATAATTAATAATTGAATTAACATAGAATTTGTTATTAGTTATTAAAATTGTTTTAGAAATCAAAAGAGAGAAATTTTATAAATTTTAAAATTTGAAATTGGACTGGATTAGTGATTTAATTCAGTTAATATTAATTTATGTAATTAATGGGAAAAATAGTTTTTTTGGACACTAAATCGGATTTCAACGAAACCAGTTTCATCGGATCCGTAACAGTGAATTATAATAGTGTTTCAAGTTTCGTAGCGATCGGACTTGTCGTTTGATCGTACGGACTCGAAGCGCCTTGAAATTTATGCATTCAAATAAATTGAATTTGGAAAATATTGTTTTTAGCATAACTTCTTCATACGACGGAATTTGAACCTGAAACCTTTTCCATTGAGTTTAAAATATTTTAAAACACCTATTTTGATATATGGGTTTACCCAATTTCATTCCAGGGTCAGAACAGGCTTTTTGGGCCAATTATCGTTCAGCACGTTTGTTTATCGGATCCATCTACTCTATTTCTAACCTACCTATATGAACCCAGTTGTAAACCCTAGCCTCCATCTATTATCATTTGTTTGTGCATTCATTTTCATCAACTCCTCTTCTTCCTCAATGGATGCAAACCCTAGATCTATTTTCATTTCAAAATCAAAGCGAAAATTCAAAGTCCTCAGAAAAATCTCAAATTAATATATGTTGAAGCTCTCGACGAGCGTAATTGAATGGTGTAATTCGTTTCTCAATTCAACGCATTGTTTGACCAGAAATCGCGGTCAAAATTGAATTGGGCATTTTTGACTGGTGCGTCTGATCGGAAAATCCTTTCTGGGTTTTGAAGAGAGGTCCGAGAGGACTTCATCCATGCAATTTATTTTGCGAATCGACGGTTGGATCGAAGGGAAAATTCATTAGGGTTTGGGAGCTTTAGTTGGCGGTTGCGTTTTAGTTTGGTGCGTGCGTTGCTTACTGGAGTGATGGGCCGTGCGTGCAGAAGGTGGGGATGATGTGGCATGTGTGATTTTGGTAAGAAATGTGTTCCATTTCTTTTATTTTATTTTTATGATTTCAATCGCATTTATCGTCACAATTTTTGCATACGATATCCGTTTTACGCGCGGTTTCTTTTGTTAGGATCGTATTGAAATTCCAGACTTGATAACGCTAGTTTGGACAAATTCTGAGACGGTCAAATTTTTGGGTTTAAATTGGATTTAAATTCAATTTAAATTCAAAAGGTGAGTGTTTTACCCACTCACGATTTCTAAAATTTCTTATGTTTGTTAAATTAATTTTTGATGTGTTTAAAATTTTATTTATAGCTGTTTGGTATATATTTCATCAATTTCTCAATTAAATTGCATTCATTTAATTTACGCGTTATTTAATTCATTATTGCATATTAACTGCCAGTTAAATTATATTTAGTTTTCATATAAACTGCCAATTAACAGTTATTAAATTTATTTGAGTATAAACCGAAATTGTTACCAGTTATTTATCACCTGTTATATATCGATGTTTGTTTAAATTGGACGATGATTATAATTAATGATTGATGATTGATGTTTGGTGAATGGATGATGTGTACTATATTTTAAAATCTGCAAGTTATCATGTATTTCATTCATTCGGGATTTCGGTTTGAAATGATATACAACCGCATTTTTTATTTTTAAATTGTGGATTGAAATGATAAACATTCGTATCACTTGACCATAGGGTAGAAAATTTTATACAGGCACCGCGGTATATATATATATATATATTAAAATGATTTTCTATGGTTTTGTAAAGTTATATATATATGGTTTATGGGATATTGATTTGGTTATTGATAAAGGTTATTATATATATAGTAATTTCCGGTTTTTAAGCTTTGTATAAATTTGATTTGAAGTTTAAAATAAAGTTTGATTTTAAGATCAAATACGATTAAGCATTTATTTAACATCTAATTTTTGGAGTTTCATTGACTTAAATGAGAATAAGGTTGGAAGATGGATATTAAGTTAAATTGGAATTAAATAAAAAGTTAGAATTTTTAAAGGATATGATTTTATAAGTCGATTTTGTGTAGAGTGATCTAAATGAATATCAGGTTGATTTAAATGAATATATAATAAATTGAAAGATTTTCCAGTTATGTGAAGTTAAAGGTTTTTCTTAAATTATATTGAATTCATTAAGTAAATATTTCAAGTCTAAATAATAAGTAATTGAATTTGATATATATGGGTTTGTGAAATGAGTTTGTTTTTGAAATGGTGAAATATTTAAAGCTTTGAAACATAAGAATTAAAAATGGTATTTGGAAGTTTAAATCGATATTTGAAATTGATTTGTGAAATGTAAAGAAGTTATTTTGTTTTATAAAGGAAATTTAACATTTAACCATTTGAGAGATGGAAATTCGTTTCAAAGTTATGATTTTCAAGGTAGTATAATTTGGAAATATTATATTCCAGAGTTTTGATTTCTAAATACTTTACTTTGAAAACCCTATGAGTTTGGAAAGAATATATATTGAAAAATAAAATGACATTGTATGGGTTTGGGCCTAAATGATATCGTATTGATTTGGGGTTTTAAAAATATAAACGATATCGTATTTATATGGGTTTAAAATGGATATTTTATTCTGGTTTTAAAGTATAATTATTTTAAATGACCGCGGTGTTATAATAACGTTTGGTCGTTGAAGAAACCGGGATCAGAAGTTGTCATACTCTCTGCCAACTCGGAAAACCACTTTAACAACCGTGTACGCGGTGGAGATTCCAGAATGAAGTAGGTTGGTGGAGGCGTTTCCTGCAAGGTAAATACGTGGACCCGACTCCCGTGAGTTGGCATACGGTGGCTAAAACAGGAGCGATTCTCGGGCCAATGAGGTCATTCTTCTGATCGGACACTCCTCTTCGATATTATACTTTGACTTTGGATTGTTTCAGTGGCCACTTTTACTTTGATTTTTGGGGGAGATTGTTCGAGGTGGGCGGTAGCTGCAGCTACGCGTTTCCATCAGCCTGGATAGAAATTGGTATATCTACCCTGGCATTGCCTAGTTGTGCCGTGTCACCTACCATACTGAGCCTTTACTACGAGTTTCTATTTGTGTCGTACCTATGGAGTGTCTTCTCGTAGTCTCCCGATCAGGAGATATGCAGGCACTGTATAGACTATTGGCACTATTACGTGTTAAGGTGGAAAATGTAAAGCCTTAACGCTATTTTAAAGTAAGTTTATTTACAATTAGACACTATTATAATAGCGCAATATACTACATAATAAATAGTTCAACGGATCCTTAGGAGATGTAAATCCCGATCATCTCTTGAGTTACTGTACTCATATTTATTTCTGCTAATTTAACTCACATAAGATCTTTTAGTTCTGACTCGAGTGTTTTTGTCTTTTCAAATTCGCTCGGGTCAGTCCGAGCGTTTCAGGATTTGAAGATTTAGCTTTGGAGGACGAAGACGAAGATCCCTATTATTATTATTTATGTTATTGCACTTCACTCATACTGTTCCGCTGCATTGTTATATGGTATGTGCACTTTGATATGTATTTTATAAATATAATCAAAGGTTTTGTAAAACAGCTTCATGAACTGTATATTTTGATTATTATATTTTATCCTTCCGCTATAAGATTCTGTTTAGTTTTCTTTCTTCTCTGTTTTTCTTATTTATCCCAAAACAATCCGCCCTTACGTATGGTTTAAATCAGCACGTGTGTCTGTTTAAATTGTGTGAAAAGGCGGGACGTTACATGTGGTATCAGATCTTTGGTTTAGCGATAAACCTTAGCTTTGTGGAGTTTGACTCTTTACTAATAGGGTAGTAATACCCTATGGGAGTCGCTGAGTGTATATATATGAGAGAGCGTATTTGTTAGTGTTATAAAAGATTTTATTATTGTGTTAATCTGTTCCGTTTTGGATTTATAAATTCTGGTTGGTGCATGGGATGCTATGACATCAATAGGGATTTCTAAACACTTAATAGGATAGACCGACATAATATTTGTTTTTATATAGGTGAATGAAATAATTTTGCCTATTATATTTTCTATATGTAAAATAAATTTTTCAAAAGATATCTATATTTGGCTGCAATAGATTGGTTGTTAGGTAGTAAAGTGTATAATAATAATAGAAATAAGATTGAAAAATAAGATAAATAAAATTTGGAAATTTAGAACTTAAGTTCCAGGTTTTGAAATTTATTCTAACAAATTTTGGAATATAATAATTTTGTTTATAAGTATTTTCTGATATAAATATTTAATATAATTTGGAAGAAAATGTTTTAAAGAAGATTTTGGAGAAAATAAGTTTTGTACTTTCCTCTCTGTCGCTGGGAAATAATTTCTGTGATGGCGGCCGCATCATCGACTTTCATTTTCGAGTTTCGAAGGGGCAAGGCCACTTTAGTAGTTCTATTGCAGATTCATTTTAGAAAAATATAAATTTTGAATTGTTGTAAATATAATTATAGATATGTAAGTTGTAATAATATATGTATCTATTGTTTTAAAATAAATTGAAAATCTAACCCGGTATTAAGTTTTTAAATTCCCGATAATTAATTGTTGAGAAATGCTACTGTGATCGAAAACAAAACATACGGATGTGCGGATCTCAAATTTAAAGGCGGAAATCAGGGGGCCTGGTAAAAAATAAGGGTTCAGATTGTTTTCGCAGGAAATAACAAACATATTTTCGGGCATAACAGCATTTTCGTTAATTGTTTCAATTATTGTAGTGAATTGTAATGTAGGTAATAAATAATTAAAACCTCTAAAGGAAATAAGAGATTTAATGATAGGTTATAAATGGTATTAAATGGAATTTGAAATTATAACCTATGAAATAAAGAATATTACTATTAAACTTTAAATTAAATCATAGGTAATGAGAAAACTTGTATAACTTTCAAGTACATCTTTAAAAAAGAACATATATAACTTACCAAATATTAAAAGTTGAAATGTTTAATAGGAAATGTAATGAAATTGTACAAGTAAAATTAGGTAGTGAAGTATTCGATGAATTTGCTATTATAAGTGAGAATATAATGTTGTAAACTTAGGATATAATTGAAATTTTAAAGGTAAGTAATTCAAATAGATGATTACCAACTTAAGTAAATAAAATGGAAATGCTAAGAAATTAAATGGGACATGAATACTATTGATAAACAAATGTAAATAAATGAGGGCATGCAATAAATGAATAAATAATTATAATGAAAAAAAAGAACTGGCATGACCTGAGATAATGGGAAGGAATAATTGTAAGTAATAAGTAAAAACAAATGAAACAAACAGTGAACGTGTAAATGAAATTAAAAATTTGTTAGAAATAAATGAAAATTATAAAAATTTATGTGGTATGAATAAAAAGAGAAATTAAAGTATATGAGATGGAATTAATAATAGGCTAAGTCGATTGTTGTCTGGATTGTCGTTGTTTAATTGATGGTTGTTTGGGCAAGATACTTTAAAATTGGTTTGGGTGAATGAATAATCTATTTAGTTTTATCTAAGGCTGTTGAGTAAATGATGCGCCAATAATTTATTCTTCATTCAGTATAATTTTAAAAGTTTGAACCCGAACAACTATTTGTTTGTTTGGTTGAATGGTTGCTTTGAATTTGGTGTGTATGCTATTGGTCGAATTGATGGTTGTTGTATTGATTGTTGACAGTGATTGAAACCACTTAGATATTTCACTTTATGTAAATTGTTAACTCCTTGTATTTTATAAGTGAAATGCAGGTTATGGATGTAATTGCTACTGCTTTTGGTTCCATAAAATAAACGTAAATTGCCCGATAAATAGGTACGTTTTCGGATTACGGTTTATAGCGATATTTTATATATATTCCTGTGTAGGGATATATTAAGTTGAAAAATATATGTTGTATATTGCTATATTTAATATTATATTTTCTCCCGAGCCTCTCCGTACAAAGAAGACTCTGCCAAAAAATTTCTGTAAATTCTGGACTTATAATATTTTGAAAATGTTTACCAAATTTTAGTAATTTAAGTATAAAAAGATTAATTGGTTATAAATTAAGATATTTTATCTAAATTAATTAATTTTATAAATTTAATTGTTGTAATGTTAATGTTTGAATAAGGTATATTGATTTCTTAGTTCTTCTTTTCCCCTTCTTTTTCCTTTTCGAGGACGAAAAGTTTTGAGCGGGGGAGAGTGTAACGACCCGTAAATTTCATGGATTTAATTTGGTTAAATTTAATAAGTTTGTAATTAAATTTAGTAGAGAAAAAAATAATAAAATAAATTAAAACCTACTTATAGTAATGCGAAGTCAATTCAAATGATTTTAGGTAGTGAAAAGAATTTTACTTGTATATAATTTGGATATGAGAAATTTAGGAAAAATATTTAAACTAATTTAATGTAATAAAGATTGTTAACAGTAAATGGGATATGATAATAAGAAAAATTACAAGTTTTGTATTTAAGGGCGAAATAAATATTAATAGGTAATAATTGTTGTAGAGAATAAATTACAAATGTTATAAATTGCATAATGGTGACAACTATTGTTCGTACCAATGCATTTAATTAATAGCAATTTAAGGTAATTAATCATTTCCTTTTTGTAAGTTAAAAAAATAACTGAAAATTTTGAAGGTAAAATCAATAGAAAGGTTAACTATATGCGTAAGATGGAAAGTTGAATAGAATTCTAATAGATGATAATAATGGAAAACGTATACCATCAATGTTGGATAATTAGTAATTACGATGTTGTTGAAAGTAATAAACGCTAAATTAAATTACGTAAATGGAGACTTAAAACCTATTTATAGAAATTTGAATAAAAATTCAAATGAAATAAGTAGAACAAGATTCTTACCTGGATATAAAATTTAATTTGAGAAATTTATGAAAGTATTAATTTGATTTAATGCAATAAAAGATTTTAACCGGTAATTGCAATAAATTAAAGGATCATAATAGTGCAAGTTAATAATTTATGACTTGAATGGAATTCCAATTCAATAAAATCATTTAAATGTTATGATTTGATTTTTAATGAAATATGTGAAAAACAAATATAAGGATTTGATTAATATATATGTTATTTATTCAGGGTATTGAATAGAATTGGGAATCCAATTGTAATTAAGGGTAATAATGTTGATATTTTCTAATAAATTAAATCTCAATGCAATACCCATAAATGAATGGAATGAAATGAATGTATGTAAACGTATACTAAGTTATTTATCAAATAGAAGGAAAGAAAGTAAATATCGAATTGAATGGTGAATAAATATACATGGAGTAGTAATTGAATGTAAAGTTAATGGTAATTGTATAAAATCAATAAACGAACGTATATAGGTAGTAAAGGTATAATAATAAGTAGAAATTGGATGACATTAATACAAGATAATGAATTGCAAATTTTAGGTTTTTAACAAAGTGTGGATGAAAATTGATTGGTTATATTAGTTGAATGGAATTCAAATCGATGGGAAAAGTAAATGGATATTTGGTAATAAATTTAAATGAACTTAAAGAGTGAATTTATTTAATTAATATACAAATAGTGATGATTGAATAAAAACCAATACGCTGTAAACAACAAACATATAAATGTGGAATTTTGAGTTTTGACAACAATTGTTATGAGCTATATGTATATTTAGTTCATTCAATTTAATTTGTAAATCATTGAAATAAATATAAATTAAATGTTACGATATATGAATTAAGGTAATAATGGAGAATAACGTGAATTTTCTTCATAATATGATAAATTGTAGAATACAACGTAAACTTAAGTATAACCTTTGGATTGAAAACAATTGTTAAAGGTTACTTGTTAAAATTTTGATGGAATTGGAAATAAATGTTTATATAATAAATGCTACCCTTATGGGAAAGGAAATAAAGTGTCCAGAATTATGAAATTTGAGTATATTAACAAATGGGGATTGAAATTTGAATCAATTGCAACGAATCTAATAATATGTTACATAAATGTTAAATTAAGGTAACATTTGGAAAATATGATAATGTTTTTCAAATTTAACAAGTTGTGGAATTAAAAAGGATGGAAAAATCAAGATTTATTTTATTTATTGGAATAAAAAATATATAATTTGATTTATTGCGAATAAATGAAATTTAATATAATAATTTGCGAAATAATTAATGATTGAATTAACATAGAATTTGTTGTTAGTTATTAAAATTGTTTAAGAAATCAAAAGAGAGAAATTTTATAAATTTTAAAATTTGAAATTGGATTGGATTAGTGATTTAATTCAGTTAATATTAATTTATGTAATTAATGGGAAAAATAGTTTTTTTGGCCACTAACTCGGATTTCGACGAAACCAGTTTCATCGGATCCGTAACAGTGAATTATAATAGTGTTTCAAGTTTCGTAGCGATCGGACTTCTCGTTTGATCGTACGGACTCGAAACGCCTTGAAATTTATGCATTGAAATAAATTGAATTTGGAAAATATTGTTTTTAGCATAACTTCTTCATACGATGGAATTTGAACCTAAAACCTTTTCCACTGAGTTTAAAATATTTTAAAACACCTATTTTGATATATGGGTTTACCAAATTTCGTTCCAGGGTCAGAACCGGCTTTTTGGGCCAATATCGTTCAGCACATTTGTTTATCTGATCCATCTACTCTATTTCTAACCTACCTATATAAACCCAGTTGTAAAACCTAGCCTCCATCTATTATCATTTGTTTGTGCGTTCATTTTCATCAATTCCTCCTCTTCCTCAATGGATGCAAACTCTAGATCTATTTTCATTTCAAAATCAAAGCTAAAATTCAAAGTCCTCAGAAAAATCTCAAATTAATATATGTTGAAGCTATCGACGAGCGTAATTCAATGGTGTAATTCGTTTTTCAATTTGATGCATCGTTTGACCAGAAATCGCGAATTGGGCATTTTTGACTGGTGCGTCTGATCGGAAAATCCTTTCTGGGTTTTGAAGAGAGGACCGAGAGGACTTCATCCATGCAGTTTATTTTGCGAATCGACGGTTGGATCGAAGGGAAAATTCGTTAGGGTTTGGGAGCTTTAGTTGGCGGTTGCGTTTTAGTTTGGTGCGTGCGTTGCTTACTTGAGTGATGGGCCGTGCGTGCAGAAGGTGGGGATGATGTGGCATGTGTGATTTTGGTAAGAAATGTGTTCCATTTCTTTTATTTTATTTTTATGATTTCAATCGCATTTATCGTCACAATTTTTGCATACGATATCCGTTTTACGCGCGGTTTCTTTTGTTAGGATCGTATTGAAATTCTGGAATTGATGACGCTGGTTTGGACAAATTCTGAGATGGTCAAATTTTTGGGTTTAAATTGGATTTAAATTCAATTTAAATTCAAAAGGTGAGTGTTTTAACCCACTCACGATTTCTAAAATTTCTTATATTTGTTAAATTGATTTTTGATGTGTTTAAAATTTTATTTATAGCTGTTTGGTATATATTTCATCAATTTCTCAATTATATTGCATTCATTTAATTTACGCGTTATTTAATTCATTATTGCATATTAACTGCCAGTTAAATTATATTTATTTTGCATATGAACTGCCAATTAACAGTTATTAAATTTATTTGAGTATAAACTGAAATTGATACCAGTTATTTATCACCTGTTATATATCGATGTTTGTTTAAATTGGATGATGATTATAATTAATGATTGATGATTGTTGTTTGGTGAATGGATGATGTGTACTATATTTTAAAATCTGCAAGTTATCATGTATTTCATTCTTTCGGGATTTCAGTTTGAAATGATATACAGCCGCATTTTTTTATTTTCAAATTGCGGATTGAAATGATAAACATCTGTATCACTTGACCATAGGGTAGAAAATTTTATGCAGGCACCGCGGTATATATATATATATATATATATATATATATATATATATATATATTTTGAAATGATTTTCTATGGTTTTGTAAAGTTATATATATGGTTTATGGGATATTGATTTGGTTATTGATAAAGGTTATTATATATATAGTAATTTCCGGTTTTTAAGCTTTGTATAAATTTGATTTGAAGTTTAAAATAAAGTTTGATTTTAAGATCAAATACGATAAAGCATTTATTTAAAATTTAATTCCTGGAGTTTCATTGACTTAAATGAGAATAAGGTTGGAAGATGGATATTAAGTTAAATTGGAATTAAATAAAAAGTTAGAACTTTTAAAGGATATGATTTTATAACTCGATTTTGTGTAGAGTGATCTAAATGAATATAAGGTTGATTTAAATGAATATATAATAAATTGAAAGATTTTCCAGTTATGTGAAGTTAAAGGGTCTTCTTAAATTATATTGAGTTCATTAAGTAAATATTTCAAGTCTAAATAATAAGTAATTGAATTTGATATATATGGGTTTGTCAAATGAGTTTGTTTTTGAAATGGTGAAATATTTAAAGCTTTGAAACATAAGAATTAAAAATAGTATTTGGAAGTTTAAATCGATATTTGAAATTGGTTTGTGAAATGTAAAGTAGCTATTTTGTTTTATAAAGGAAATTTAATATTTAACCATTTGAGAGATGGAAATTTGTTTCAAAGTTATGATTTTCAAGGTAGTATAATTTGGAAATATTATATTCCAGAGTTTTGATTTCTAAATACTTTACTTTGAAAACCCTATGAGTTTGGAAAGAATATATATTGGAAAATAAAATGACATTGTATGGGTTTGGGCCTAAATGATATCGTATTGATTTGGGGTTTTAAAAATATAAACGATATTGTATTTATATGGGTTTAAAATGGATATTTTTTTCTGGTTTTAAAGTATAATTATTTTAAATGACCACGGTGTTATAATAACGTTTGGTTGTTGAAGAGACTGGGATCGGAAGTTGTCATACTCTCTGCCAACTCCGAAAACCACTTTAACAACCGTGTACGCGGTGGAGATTCCAGAATGAAGTAGGTTGGTGGAGGCATTTCCTGCAAGGTAAATACGTGGACCCGACTCCCGTGAGTTGGCATAAGGTGGCTAAAACAGGAGCGATTCTCGGGCCAATGAGGTCATTTCTCTGATCGGACACTCCTCTTCGATATTATACTTTGACTTTGGATTGTTTCTGTAATGACCCATTATTTGGACCATTCAAATCGACAATAAAACCGTACATGTCCGACTTGAATAATTCGAAATACCGAATTGTTAATAAAATTTGGCAAAACTTAAAATATATACAGTAAATAAATCAATCATAGATCACTTACATAGAGTAATACAATGCAGTGGAATAGATAAAGAACAGTAGTTCATGAAGCTACTATATACCTCAGAGTTAGAAATAAAATACAACCGAATAGTTCAAATGCCATGAAGTCTCCAATGCAACAGATGGCTTCTCTGAACCAATCCACTAGATGACTGAAGGGATAGATAGCTGGATCTTCAAGCAAAGCTCCAACTTCGAAGATGAGTCTCAAATGCTGTATCTCTCAGTCTGACCCGAGCGTAAAGCAAAACACAAAACACTCGAGTCAGGATTAACATTCTTATATCTATAAATCTAACTCAAGTGAAATATCAACTGAAATATAATTAACTAAGAGGATGTTTGGGATAACCATCCTCTAAGGGTCCATGGAACTATCTAAAAGATAGAAATATACACTATAACACCGTAGTCTTTTCAACTTAATTTATACTTCAAAACCAAATATCATTTTCACTTCAAATATCTCTATACTTCCCAAATAGTATTTTTATATATTAAATAATTTGTACAGCAAAGAAATTTCAATTCCCTCAACTTAACAAATCGTTTAACATCAACCCGACCACCCCATTTAAATCTATTTCAATCTCAATTTATTAATTTAAATTCAACTCAATTTCTAAAATAACCACTTCAATTTTATCGATCTCAAATTCGGATTTGAAATCACAAAATACCCTTTATATTCAATATATTTCAAAACTTTAAGTATTCAACGTTTCAAACTAACTTTTTAATCAATTTAGTTTCTAAATAATAAATTCAACTATACTGATTTCAAATACATATCTGAATCTCAAAATAAACCATTTAAATCCCAATATAGTTCAAAGCTTTAATATTTAATTAAATGTTCAATTTAATAGTTCCATATAGATCTCGATTTAACCACATTATTATCTAGTCTTAAAATAATCCCTCATTAGATACAATATCATTTAAGTAACCTTAAATTACATTTTACTCAATATTTTCTTTAATTTGTTTAAACGTGAAATATTCATTAAATCACTTAAATAAAAATCCAGTTACAAAATCATACCCTTAAATTTCCCATTCAATAATTTCAAATTGATTTAATTGAATAAATCCTTATTTAAATACCATTTAGATAAACCCACATTTATCTCCCAATCTTAGTAAATTGCAGAATACTTTTTGGAATAAAATTTACATAAACATTTAACATAATTTATGTATTAAATCAAATTTTGACTAAATTAAATATTATTAAATCTATATATCATTACCCTTTATATATAAAAAAATTTAAGGATTAACATTTAATAAGACCATATATTTCTTTCCAAAACAATGAATTAAATTTCAAAATATTTATATATATGGACCAACGATGTCTGTATATATTTCTTATCATATGGTCAAGTGTTACGGATATTTATCATTTCAATCCGTACACTAAATGTATACGGGTGGATAGCATTTCAACCCGTAATCCCAATTCAGTTAAATGAAAATCGCTTGGGTTTATCATTTCAACCCATAACGATTTTCTCCTATTCTAAAGTCTGTTCGGGTATGTATCATTTCAACCCATAGTGATTTCTATACTAACAGGGAACTTGCAGAGTGATAACAGATATGTAAATAACAACAACAACAGGCATATATCATCAAAATAAATATATAAACAATAAGATATGGTGTCATATCCCATGAGTGAATAGTTACAGATAATAGCATATATAACAATTTAAATAACTACAGCCTCATATTTCAATTGTCGTCTCAATTGAAATCAAATTTAGTAAATAAAAGAATGTTAATCGTGAGTGATTTCTCACCTTTCGAGGCCAGAGAAAAAGAAGTGAGTTATGAAATCCATATCCGAATTCCAAAACAAAGCTAGATGGACACGGTTCAGTGATCAAAGCTGATAATAGGAATAGACGAATTCAAATCAGAATTGGATCAAGGAAGATAAATAGGATAAGTGAGCTTATATACAACTAGCCAACATATGCAGACACAGTTTATAAAATATGCAACAAAATATGCATGCCTCGGTTAATATATATATATAGGTGTGCAGACTGACTATATCAATATAACCATATATATACTATATAACATTTCCTTTACCAATTTGTATATGACTATACATATGACTATACTTGAAATCAAAATACACATCCCTTAAAAAAAATCCAACGTATATCAGTTAGTGCAAACAACCTTAAAGCTGACATGAAATAAACTTTTGAAAGCATATACTGTTGAAATTATAAAATATTGATATAACTTATACTGTAAAACTACCATAGAAATTTATATATATACCTACATTTAAATATAACTTATGTAAATTGTTGAAAATAAAATAAAATATAGTACGGTAGACTCTAAAATACTAAACCAATCAGAAAAATATATATTATAAATTGACCTATCAAACTTGTACCCACCAATTTTATATAATATATATACCAAAACAGTAACGAAAATTGAAATACTATATTTTATATATCTAACATATGAAAGCTAATAAAATAACATATTTTATTATAGTTGAAACTGTTATAACCAAATATATAAAACATATAAAAATACGTATATTAATAGAAGGCTGCCAAACTTATACCATATATACCGTAAGCTATCAATAGTAAAATAAAAAGCGTATATATATATATATATATATATATATATATATTTAACTTATCAACTAGTTAGTAAAACATACGTATCTAAAAGCCGTACGATAACTATATGCTAACAAAAGTCAAAAACTATATACCGTAAAATCTTAAAATAATATACATAATACTGTATAAATATATACTAACCTTTATATATGAACAGAAGTTAAATATTTATATACACGTTTATAAATATAACAATTATCATATATATACTATTATGAAATATATTATTATTTTTAAAGTTCAACTTTTAGGGAATTCGAAATCCCCATAGTTGCAGTAAACATATAAAACAAAACTTATGCACAATCTATACTGTTCTTAATATATAAAATAGACTTATATCAAGTAAAATGCGTACTTACTTTTAAAAACCAGAGAGGAAATGTTTTGCCAACTAATGCATGCGGCCATGGGGAGGATGCAGGCCAAGGAAAAGAGAGTGCTCATGCTCAGGTTTGGAAGAAATAAGAAAAGATGGAGGGGAGATGAGAACAGGCGATTTTTAAAGAAAGAATGCATGCGTGATTAAAGCAACATGACATGGCGAAGGGCATTCTTCAGGCAACAGAGAAAATGCTAGTTTCTTAAATATAAAGGTAGGTCTGCATCTGATATGTGAACGTGCTATATGACTTTATATAATATTTACAAAGCTCTCTCCTGTTTTAATATTAATTTGAGGGCAACGAATAGCCTACAGAGAGAAAAGAAGATGCAATCTATGCTATATATATATATATATATATATATATATATATATATATATATATTCTTAGAAACACGGAAACGAAGAGGTAAAAGAGGGAAGAGAAAGAGGCGTATAAATGAATGGTAAATAAATTTAGATTTCAAATGAAATAAATGGAACAGCAGAGATTAAAGTATGGATGTAAATCCTAGAATAATAAAAAGCAACGGTAATATGTTGATTAAGAAAAATAATTAAAACAATTAATGGCTTAAATAGGGCAGCATGTTTCAAAATTTTGAAATGCAAAAGAAACGTACACTATAAATATAAAGTTTTCAAAAGCAAAAGAAACGTAAAGTTGTCCATTAATTCATCAAAACGTTATTTAAGTAATAAATTGAAATGAAAAAAATGTAATTGTAACGGTCAATAGTTGATTTAGCTATACACTTAAAGCAATAAATTTTTGTTTGTTTGTACAACACATGATGAGTTTTGAAAGTCAAGGATATAAAAATGGATAAAAGGAAAGAAATCAGGAAATTTTGTGAGCAATAGCTTTCCAAGGAAAGGTAGGCTTACATTATATATACATGCTGAGATGATTAGGCACGTTCAAAAATTTTGAAGCAAATGAAGGAATTGGAAATAAATATAAAATGAAAGAAATTTGAAAAGTCCATAGCTACGATTTAGCCAAAATTTATTAAAGCCATTTACTAGGAAGGTTGGAACCGAAATAATAGGGAGAGGAAGGCACATTAAATTTGATGACAAAGTTGTGTTCGGATCTATAAGCAAGTGGTTTATATATTATAGGCCTTATGAAAGCGAGGGAAGGGACGGATGCTACTAGCTTGATGATTTGAGATTCTTTCAAGCGTTAAAAACAAAAATAAAGAGAGACCAGAATAAACGCACCACCATAAATATAAATATGCGCTTCAATTGCAAAAGAAACGTATAGAGAAAATTATGGGTAGTGGAAAAGGTAAAGTCAGTGCACGAAACTACAAGGAATAATAAAAGCAAGGTCGATGATCTCAAATTTATTAATGGTTACGAATGGAAAAGTCTACCTGAATTGGAAAAGTATTAAGCAATAGAAATCTTTAACGGTAGTAAAAAGAAACCGTTACGCACTGATTCAGAAATCAATTAAAGCAATTAATAGCTTGAATTGGGCAGCACGTTTTCTCAATTAAATAAACTTCCATAAAATTATTTGAAAATTTACAATCTGCTATATTTAAATATACGTATTCTAAATATATAAACATTTTATTTAAAAATTCAATTATTATAAGATTTCACAAATATTCAATTAAATACGTTATAGAATCAATTTAAAATGTTAAAATTTTCTGGGTCGTTACAGTTTCAGTGGCCACTTTTACTTTGATTTTTGGGGGAGATTGTTCGAGGTGGGCGGTAGCTGCGGCTACGCATTTCCATCAGCCCGGATAGCAATTGGTATATCTACCCTGGCATTGCCTAGTTGTGCCGTGTCACCGACCATACCGAGCCTTTACTACGAGTTTCTATTTGTGTCGTACCTATGGAGTGTCTTCTTGTAGTCTCCCGATCAGGAGATATGTAGGCACTGTATAGACTATTGGTACTATTACGTGTTAAGGTGGAAAATGTAAAGCCTTAACGCTATTTTAAAGTAAGTTTATTTTACAATTAGACACTATTATAATAGCGCAATACTACATAATAAATAGTTTAACGGATCCTTTGGAGATGTAAATCCCGAGCATCTCTTGAGTTACTGTACTCATATTTATTTCTGTTAATTTAACTCACATAAGATCTTTTAATTCTGACTCGAGTGTTTTTGTCTTTTCAAATTCGCTCGGGTCAGTCCGAGCATTTCACGATTTGAAGATTTAGCTCTGGAGGACGAAGACGAAGATCCCTATTATTATTATTTATGTTATTGCACTTCACTCATACTTTTCTGTTGCATTGTTATATGGTATGTGCACTCTGATATGTATTGTATAAATATAATCAAAGGTTTTGTAAAACAGCTTCATGAACTGTATATTTTGATTATTATATTTTATCCTTCCGCTGTGACATTCTGTTTAGTTTTCTTTCTTCTCTGTTTTTCTTATTTATCCCATAACAATCCGCCCTTATGTATGGTTTGAATCGGCACGTGTGTCTGTTTAAATCGTGTGAAAAGGCGGGACGTTACATCTCGAGTCCTAATTCAACAGTCTGTGAAAAGTAGCATTTTGGACTTTAATCCGACTAACGATGCTATATTTAAATAAATCATTTAAATATACAATCGTAAAACCTGAGTTGTTACAATCACTGTCATTTGTTTGTTCAATATATGGGCGAATCGTCGGTAAAATTTGACTAGGGTTTCATTAATATGGTGGCGGCTGCAAAATTTTGAGGCGACGATCGATGATTGGGTTGTCGCGTGGGGTCGAGGATGCTTGGAGGAGGTCGACAGCTTCGCTGGAGTTGGTGGTCGTGGCCGCGACTGGCCTACGTGGCGGCGACGCTTAGGGTTCTCTGGCGGTAGTTCAAAGTCAAGAGGGTTTTGAGAGCATTACTGTGTGATGCGAGTTCGAAAGTGAGCAAAGAGATGGTGACGTGGTAATTATATATTATTATTTATTTGTTTTATAATTTGAATTTCAAATTGTTCTAATTTAAATAACTTTTGCATACGAGGTCGGATTTACACGCGGTTTGTTCCATTACAATCGTATCGAAATTCCAGACATTCTGGAATACGTTTAGATATATTCCGAGACTGTTAAATTTTTGACCTTATTTTGGATTTTAAATCGATTTGAAATCAAAGGTGGGTGTTTTAACCCACTCACAACTACTGAATTGTCTTATGTTAGTTAATTTAAATTTATGATATGATTGGAAATTGATTGTTTGATGTTTGTTGTATTTAAATTGTCATTCCAGTTAAATATGACTTTTATTGCATTTAATCGTCATTTAATTTAATATTGAATTTAATTGTCAATTGAATACTTGTTGATGATAATCAATTAATTGATGTTATTTATTGGATTGATTGAATAGTGATTGTGATGGATGTTTGATTATTGATATTAGATGAATGGATGTCATATGTTTATATTGTTGTAACAATGCAAGTTCCCTGTGGGTTGAAATGATACATACCCGAACGATCTGATAGATCAGGGAGAAGTCGTTACGGGTTGAAATGATAGACTCGAGCGATTTCATGTAATTGAAGTTAAATTTAGGATTACGAGTTGAAATGATATATACCTGTAAATTTAAATTATTACGAATTTAAATGATATATGTCCGTATCACTTGACCATAGGGTAGAAAATTATATGCGGACACCGGATTGGTTAAATTAAACGATTTTAAACCCTTAATCTTGAATTTGATTAAATGATATTTTTAAGGAAATTGATTTGTATAAACTAAATTATTTTTGAAAATCTAAGTTCAAATGTTGAAATTTGAAATTTGTTTAAATTGAAATTTTAAAGTCAGATTTGAAGCATAAATGAAATTTATCGAAATTGAGTTATTGAAAATATTAGAATATTTAAACATTGAAATCTGTGGAAATTAGAGTAGCTTCAATTTATATTTCAAACAAGGATTTGGAATCGATATAGATTTAAATGATTTATTGAGAATCTATGAAAGAATTAAAATTGGGTTTTGTTGATTTAGAAACTTAATATGGACCAGATGTGTTGAAATGAAAGAAATGGTTTAAATTTGATATTAATCTCAAATTAATTATCTTAATATAAACCGTTTAAAGATATAATATTTTAATAATCCTGATTATTAAGAATCTCAAACTATTAAACTAATTTAATCTATTTTCTACTATCTTAAACTATTTTAATCAATTTAAAACTATTTTAATTTATTTTAATCTATTTAATCTAATTTAATTTATTTTAACCTATTTTAAACTAATTAACCCATTATAATCTGTTTTAAATCTATTTAATCTATTTTAAACCGATTTAATCTATTTTAAATATATTTAATCTATTTTTATTCTATTTACTCTATTTTAAATCTGTATAATCTATTTTAAATCTATTTAATCTATTTTAAATCTATTTAATCTTTTAAATCTATTTAATCTATTTTAAATCTAATCCATTTTAAATCTATTTAAACTATGCTAAACTATTTCAACTATTTATAACTATTTAAACGATTTTCAAAATTTCAGACTGTGTAAAGTGGAAGTGTTTATATTTAAATCCTTGATTTAAAAGCGAATATAGAAAAATGATGTTATAACTTAAGTTGGAATTTGAAATGATATTTTCCTGTGAAATGACCTATTTGAGTAAATATGATGATTTGAAATGAGATTTAACCTATTTGAAAATATGATTTCAAAGGTGATATGATTTCGAAAATGAATATGATTTTGAAAGTGGATATGACTTTGAAAGTAATATGCTTTGAATTGAATATGATTTTTTGATTTCAATTATGAAACGCTTTTGGAAATGTAAAAGAACAATCCGGTGTGAAATAAGCAATTGGTTGTTAAAGAGGTCGGGATCAGATATTGTTGTAACGACCCATAAAATTTTATTAATTTTTAATTGGTTTTATAACGTATTTAATTTGGATTTTGAGAAATTTTAATAATAATATTTTGAAATAAAGTTTTAATACTTGGTTTATGTATAATTAAATATAGTAAATGGTAAATTTTCAATTAATTATATGAAGGTTTATTTATTATATAATTCTATTAAATTCAAATCAGTTAATAATTGGTGAAAATAAATTTATTTTCAAGACCTGAATATTTTTACATAGAAAAATTCTAAATCATCTTCTGACTGAGACGTCATTTTTCGTTTTCCCAAATTTGGACTTCTATAGCTCCGTCGATCTTATTTTCTGCATTTTTATCGCAGTTTTTTCTGCTAGTGAAAATTCGAGTTTTTATAATTCAATCGTACCACCAATATCTATATACCATTTTGATCGTCTTGTTGTACTGATCACTACGGTATATTTATTTATGTATTTTGAGATCCGATACGCGACGGAAACAATAAAAACGTGCGTCGTGGGTGCTGAAATTTGTGACTTGGATTTATCTACTTTTCAAATTTGAAATCGTACAACTCATACCATATTAAATTTCTTTTAAAGGTTTTAGCTAAATCTATGGGTGAGCGTTGCCATACCTTTCCACCTTATATTTAATTCTCTGCCGTTTCAATTTGCATTCTATCCGTTCACATTTCATTTATTCCTTTTCTACCATATATTCCATTATCTCTTTCTGCTATTTGCTAATTGCTATTTGCTCATTCACGCGATCATTTAATTGAAATCAAAATTTCAACCCTTACTTCTCTTTTCTTTTCAAATTTGAAACGTACTATTAAATCAAGCCATTAATTGCTTTTATTTTTTTCCTTAAATCAACGTACAGCTCACGCAATTATAAATTGCATTAAATTTTCTGATGAACCACACCATAACCGTTTATATTACATTCATTTGGAATATATTCATTTGTTTGAAATCTTTCCCTTTCTCTCTCATCTCAGTTGGGAATAAAATAAATTCAGCGGAAACCACGTTTCAATGCTTTTAACTCTTTATAACTTTTGATAAAATTTTCTGTCTTTTTGAAACTAAAACGTATAGTGATATACGTTTCTCATTTATTAATTTCCAAATCGTCATGTTGTCCTTTTCATGTATGTTATATTTATTTATATTTTAACATTTTCTATTTATTTCACTCATCTCCCTACACGTTTCTATTTATTTGCTGATTTGTTGCATACGTTTCGTTTTGGAAAAATACGGTTCATTGCTATTTAATTCATTTCTCACATTTATTTCATCTTTTACGGAAATTCAACCGTTGCCACGTCATACCATTTTGGAAGTATGAATGTACAAAACGTGCATACGTTTTATCTTTGCTTAAATTTCTCTGTCCATTCCTTTTTCCATTTTAATATCCTTGCCTTTTCAAACTCATTACGTACTGTCCAAAGGAAAAAAAAATTATTGCTTTAATTATTCAGCTCAATCTGAGGGACCGTTACTATTCAAATCACTTTATATTTATGGTATACGTTTCTTATCTTTATTTGGCAACGGTTCTTTTTTTTATTGCCTTAAACACTTTGCTGAATCAATGGACAAACGTTCCTATTAAATTTTTCCTTTGATCTGATCTGTGGCGTACGTTACTTTGAAATAAAGTTTTAGATATCATAGCGTTTGTCACTTCCATTTTCCACTTTGAATCATTTATTTACCTATTCCTTTTCTGTACTTACACGTTATGAAATAAATAAAGTATATATTTATAATCAAGCTTTCATCTTCCTAGATCCAATTCATGTTGTTGAAAACTTTTGCATCCTCTTCCCTTGTATATCAAGCGATTTTCATTTAATTGAATTTGGGATTACGGGTTGAAATGATATCCACCCGTATATATTTAGTGTACGGGTTGAAATGATAAATATCCGTAGCACTTGACTATATGATAGGAAATATATACAGATACCGTTGGTCCATATAAATATTTTGAAAATAAATTTCTACAGTTGAAAAGAAATATATGGGATTTAATAAATATTGGTTCTTAAAATATTATATATATAAATGGAAATTTTATATATAGATTTAATAATAATATTATTGAGATTGATTTCATCCATATAATATGTTTGAGTATTATTTAAGATTTATAGTTCAAAATTACCGTTGTAAAAAGTTGAATAATTAAGATTGGGAGATATATTAAAAATGGTATTTTAAATAAGGATTTATTTAATTAAATCGATTTGAAATTATTGAATGGAAAATTTAAAGGTATGATTTTGTAACTGGATTTTTGATTTAAGTGATTTAATGAATATTTCATGTTTAATAAAATTAAAGAAAATATTGAGTAAAATGTAATTTAAGGTTACTTAAATGATATTGAATCTAATAAGGGAGTATTTCAAGATTAAATATTAATGAGGTTAAATCGAGATCTATATGAAACTATTATATAGAACATTTAAATATTAAAGCCTTGAACTATATTGGAATTTAAATGGTTTATGTTGAGATTCGGATCTGTATTTGAAATCAACGTAGTTGAATTTGTTATTTAGCAACTAAATTGAATTAAAGTGAAATTTAGGTTGAACCAAATTTGAATTTATTATTTAGAAAAATAAATTGAATAAAAATTTAGTTGAAACGTTGAATACTTAAAGTTTTGAAATATATTGAAATATAAAGGGGTATATTTGTGATTACAAATCCGAATTTGAGATCGATAAATTGAAGTGTTTATTTTAGGAATTGAGTTGAATTTAAATTGATAAATTGAGGTTGAATTTAATTTAAATGGGAAGGTCGGGTTGATGTTGAAACGATTTGTTAAGTTGAGGGAATTGAAAATACTTTATTGTATAAATTATTTAATGTATATAAATACTATTTTGGGAAATATAGAGATATTTGAAGTGAAAATGATATTTGGTTTTGAAGTAAAATTAAGCTGAAATGACCACGGTGTTATAGTGTATATTTCTACCTTGTAGATAGTTCCATGGACCCGTAGAGGATGGTTATCCTAAACATCCTTTAAGTTATTTGTATTTCAGTTGATATTTCACTTGAGTTGGATTTATTGATATAAGAATGTTAGTACTGACTCGAGTGTTTTGTGTTTTGCTTTACGCTCGGGTCAGACTGAGTGATACAGCATTAGAGACTCACCTTTGGAGTTTGGGGTTTTATTTGGAGATCCAACTATCGATTCAGATTCCAGCCTTTCCAGTTGATTGGTTCAGAGAAGTCATATGTTGCATTGGAGACTTCACTGCATTTGAACTATTCGGTTGTATTTTATTTCTAACTCTGATGTATATAGTAGCGTCATGAACTACTATTCTTTATCTATTCCGCTGCATTATATTACTCTGTGGTCTGTGATTGATTTATTTATTGTATATTTTAAGTTTTGCCAAATTTTAATTAACAATTCGGTATTTTGAATTATTCAAGTCGGATATGTATGGTTTTATTGTCAATTTGAATGGTCCAAAATAGCGGGTCGTTACAGTTGTCATACTCTCTGCCAATACCGAAAACTAATTTAATATCTGTGTACGTGGTGGAGATTCGAGAATGAAGTAGGATGGTTTGGCGAACGATTCTGTATGAGGTATTAACGTAGCCTTGACTCCCGCGAGTCACCTTGATGTGACTAAAACAGGAGCCATGCCGGGCCAAGTGGGGACGAAAAGTTTTGAATGGGGGAGAGTGTAACGACCTGTAAATTTTTAATAATTAAGTTGGTTATTTTAAATTTAAATTGAGTAATTAAATTTTGAAGGAAACAAAAATTCTGTAATTTATAATGAAGCAAACGCTAAAAAAGGTAACGTAAATGGTAAATCACTTAAGACTTTGTGATTTAATATTTGGAGAAATAAAGTGTGGGAAACTTATTAATGAAATATAAGTGAATTAAAACGTAACAATGCTAATTATGGTTAATAATTAATAGGATGAATGAAATGACAATTAATGAATTTATTTAGATTTGTAAAGTTATAATGGAATTAGTGTATTTATGTGTGAATGCAAATTTAAAATAGAAATGTAGATTTGTTATAAGGAATAAATTGATGGAATAGAAAGCATGAGACTAAATAGGTAAATTCATTAGGATATTAATCGTAATTGGATATAAGATAATAAATAATTAATTTAGCGTAACCCTAATTAATTGAAATAACTGTATAGTCATAATTTGGTGTATTCAGTAAATTTTGAAAATAAATTTCAGTAAATATAATAAAGTATTTGGAATGTATATTGTTTCCATAGGATAATATAAAGAAATGAAAACTTGCGACCTATGTTTGGAATAATGACCAAAATAAGTGAAATAGTGTTAATGTAAGTAAATTGGTAACAAAATGAATGGATTCCTATGATTTATTGGAAATTTTATATGTTACAACTTGGTTATGAATTCAATATAAGGTAAGTGAGTGGAAATATTATAATCTGTCTATAAATGTAATAAGACAGTGTTAATGGTAATTAATTAGTGCTATATATGGAATTATAACCTGGGTTGGTAAGTAATAAACTTATAAATGAAAGAAAAGTAAATATGTGACCATTTATATATGTATTTATTCATTTAGTATGTTAAATAAAATTTGGAAATCAGATTTCAATTATGGGAAATTAAGTAGTACGTTAATTGAAAATAAATTTTAATAAATATTACATTAATGTGAAATGTAATACAAAATGGTTAGGGGTTGTCAAATTTGGTAAACTAAGGTAATTATTAATAAATTGAATGAATTTCAATTCAATGGAAATGATGTAAATATATGCTTAGCTGCAAATTGAATATGTGAAAACAATTGTAAACATTGAATTAAATTAATGAATTTAAATTAAAATAAATGGTCATTGAATAAAAATCAATGTTTTGGAAGTAATTATAATATTTGTTTGAAGGAAATAAACTTACTTATTGGTAATTAAAGTTTAATGGTTACAATTGTTATAAATTACCTATTTGTTTAGTTCATAGAATTTAATTTGAAAGAAATTGTGGTAATTGACTTAATTAGTGCAATCCTAGTTTATTAAAGCAATTAGTAGGATAAGAAGTATGGAAGTCAAAACTTTATTTATTTAAGTGAAATGGAAAATTCAATAATTGGATTTAATGGCAATTAAATGAAATTAAATATTTAATTATTACGTTAATTGAGAATTAAGTTGAAATTGGAGAATATTAATGTAGTAGCTTTGAAAAAAATGTTAATTTCATCCATTTGACAATAATGAAGGAATATAATTTGTTAATTAAATTTAATAGAAAATTTGGAAATTAAATTTATAATTTCTGAATTTGAATGGAATTGAGGAAAATACTGAAATCGATAAGTTAATCAACTTTAAATTGACTTTGAATTTGTTTAAAACATTGTAAATGATTGAGAAAATAAAAGTGATAAAATTTGTTAATTTTAAGATTGAAATTAAAAATTGGATTTTATTAATTAATTATTAAATTATTTAATTAATGTAAAAATAGCCATTTTTGCCACTGACTCGGATTTCGACGAAAGCAGTTTCATCGGATCCGTAACGGTGAATTATTGTATAATTTCAAGTTTCGTAGCGATCGGACTTGTCGTTTGATCGTACGAACTCGAAACGCCTTGAAATCAGTGAAATTGAAATCAATTTGAAAAATATTGATTTTAGCATAACTTCTTCATACGATGGAATTTGGACCTGAAACCTATTCCATTGCGTTTTAAATATTTTAAAACATCTATTTTGATATATGGGTTGACCCAATTTCGTTCCGGAGGCGAAACGGGCTTTTTGGGCCATAGATCGTTCAACACGTTTACTTATCGGGTCCATCTATTCTATTTCAGTTGTCTATAAATACCCTATTATAAACACTAGCAGCCTCTATTTCTCATTTCTATACATACAGAGACTTCTATGCTCCTCTTCCTCAATGGCTGTAAACTCTAATCTATCCAATTCAAATTTCAATCCAAAGCTTAAATTTCAAACTCCACAAAAAAATTTGGAAAAAATATACATCGAAGCTCTCGAAGAGCGTAATCTGATGGTGTGATTTATTTTTCGTTTTGGTTCATCGTTTGATCAGTAAAAATCGAAGAAGTTTCGACCGTTCATCGCTCGACGACGAACTTTGTCTGATCGGGAAACCGTTTCTGGGTTTTGTAGAGAGGCTCGTACGCTTTGCATCGGTGGTGTTTGTTCGGGTTATCAATGGCTGGATTGTCAGAAAATTTCGACTAGGGTTTCTAAATGAATGGCGGTGGCTGCTCCTGTTTACATGCGACCGGTCATGGGCGTCACGTGGCCGATGGGGGGTGGTTGCTTGAGCAGCGGCTCTGATGGCTCGCGAGTTGAAGGCCGCGCTCGATTTTGGGAAAGGGTAGCATACGACAGCAATTGGGTTGGTGTGTGCGTGAATACTGGGGGTTCTGAGAATGTGAAAGAATGTGATGTCCCGAAAATTTAGGCAATAATTATTTAATAATTTCATTGATAATTATTTTAAAATATGAAATATTGGTTTAATAATTTAATTTAAACTGGAATTCTCTTTTGCAAATTTATAATTATTTAGTTTGTTAAATTATATTCTATTCAAAGTTAAAATATTTAAATGATAAATTTATCTTTCTATGCTGATTTAAAAATATTTTATTTACAATGTATAAATGTTTATACATTGTAAATAGAGGATTTGGTTTTAATTTTAATTTATATTAAATAAAGGATATTTTATAATTTATATATAATTGTATAATTTGTAAATTGATTAAATTAATTTGAATTAGTATTGTAAACTTTTCAAAGGGTTTGTTTTAAAAAAATCTTCCTTATATCTTTATAGAAAAGTATGTAAGAATTTATTTTGGTTTATAAGAATAAATATAGTTTAAATTTTATTTTATAATAAAAGTTTGTTTTGTTTTATTTTAAAAATTGTTTTCTATTAAATAGGATTTGAATCATTCTTGTTAAAGTATAACATTTAGTTTGAAGACTCTTAAATAAAATTTAATTCAACACTTCTTTTCTTTTGAAATTTAGTTTCATAAAGAATATTATTTTGAAAAATAATTAAGCAAACATTTAAAATGTATAGTTTTATAAAGAAGTTTATAAATAAGCATGTAATCATTTTAAAGGCTAATGTTAATAAACATTTGAAAACATGCTAAAAATAAATTAGAAATGGGTTAAGATAATTTCAAATACATTTATAAATTTAGAAATTGCTTTTAAATATTGATATTCATGTGTTAGTCATTTAACTAATAAAATGGACACTTGTAATCACATAACAAATTAATATAACAAGTGGCATTGATTTAAAAACCTTTTTATTAAAATATATTAACAAGACAATAAAACATAGCAAATGCATTTGATAAAAACATTTTCTTCAATTGAAAAACAGAAATAAAATTTCTGTAAAATCAAAACCCAAAACAGATTGCATGTTTTAAAATCTGCAAACCAAATACAATCAAATCTGCAAATCAATTTCTGCATACAACTACAAATCTGAAGCTGAGTTTCAACATCAAATTAGAAGTTCAACTTCAATAAAATCTGTAATCATTTTCTTCAATATATCAACTGCAAAATGAAGATCAATTCTACTGCAAATCTAAGCAATGAAGAATGGAGTCCGCATGCATGTTCAACAAATTACATCATCAAGTTAAAGCAAATTCAACCAGCTAATAGAAACCCAGATTTCAAAGGCAACTTCAATATGCAGGGTCCTGAAATCTGCAGCTAATTTGTTCTCTGCATTCTTCAAATTAAAAAGGTGAGTAAGCTTCTTATTTTAAAAATAGTTTTTTCCTTTTAAAAATCTGAGCCATCTATAATTTACAGAACTTAAGTTTTAAATTCATTGAAATCAAAAACTGTTTAGGGAAAAATTTATTCTGTTTCTGTTTAAAAATTAAATGAACTAAGCAACCTCACATGCACAAAAGTTTGAGATATCAAAGCATATGAATTGAAGATATGAGCATGTATGATGATGATTGTTCTGTGTACATATTTGAATGTGTTTATATGTTGCTGTTGCCTGTAGCTACATATCTTTGTAAATTAAGATTTTCTTTTACAGAAATTCTTTATCACTTGAATTGATTCCAGTTAGTAATTTTTGTGTAAATAAGATATCTTTGTTTGGTATAACTTAAATTTATAAATTTTAAGTTAGTTTAATAAATCTGTAGCCTCTATAAACTAAAATCAGTCATCATTAGAATAAAACAAATATCAAACATCATAAATTATTAGAACAAGGGTATAAATTAGAATACATGTTTGAAATTAGGAATTTTAAAAACTAATATTACAGCTTTAAATAAACTGTTAGGAGAAAGGCATTTCTGCTTTAAAACAGAAATAGGAAAATTTAAAAATATCTGTAGGCTAGTGAATTTAGGGGTTAAGATGCCTACTGTAGTGGAGTTTTTATGCAAGAAAGTTAGGGGAATGTGGTGATATTTGATCAGAGAGAGAAGAGAGGTATTGGGATTTCCAGGTATTCAAAACCCTTGTTTTAAGTGTTGCAGTGTTGAAGTTTTGAGGGCCTGCACATTCACTCTGTTGCATCGAGTGGGTTAGGGATTTTAGTGGTTCTAGAGGGGACTTAGAGGGAGGGTCTGCCGGAATTGCAGCAAAGATGATGGTCGGAGGCGAGCTAATTGGATGATGACAGGTTTGGGTAGTTTAAGTGCTGCAGTATTTCCAGGTTTTCAAGTGGTTTCTCAAAAACTTGAATTCGAGTTACAGTATGTTTCTGATGGTTGTAATCTTGTGAGGAGGTGTTCGGTAACTCGTAGCGGTTGGTTGAAGTGACTGGAAGCTGCCGCAGCGACGGTGCATGTGCACCATTCATGTTGAACTCAGGTGAACTATATTGGAAGTGTGCAGGGTTTTGACTCGGGTAAATCCTCGGGTAGTTTTGTTTTTGACCCGAAGAAAATGGTGGGTGAACTTGAAGTGGGATAATGGGTTTCTCGAGTATAGTGAATTACAGGTTTATAAACCTGAAGTTTGCAGTTTCTAAAATTTGAATGAAATTTAAATTCTAGTGTGGGAATTTGATTTTAAGTGGAAGTAGAAACTGAATTCAAATAAATTTTGAAATTCAAAATTTTTAAAAATGAAATTTTTAAATTTAAACAAGTTTTTAATTCTGTTTTAAATCAAGATTTAAAAACAGTTTCAGGTTTAAGCCTGAGAGATTTTGCAGTTTTAAATTTTTGAATAAATTCATATTTTTAGTTGAAAACTTGATTCAAGTGTAACTTGAATCTGAATTCAAATGTAGTTTTGAATTCAAAGTTTTAAAAAAAATGAAAATCTTAAATTTAAACAAGATTTAAATTCAGTTTTAAATTAAGTTTAAAACACAGTTTTCAGGTTTACCCTTTTAAAACCCAGATTTTTGATTCAAATAGTTTTTGTAAGTTTTTAATTTTTGAACAGATTTAAAAGTTTAAGCAAGATTTAAATGGTTTTGAAATCAAGTTAAAAAATGTTTTCAAGTTTCTTTGGAAAGCAGATTTGATTTCAAAACAGTTTGTAAACATAAAAATAAAAATAAAATTAGAAATGAACATATTCAAATGTTTTAAATGAAATTTGATTTCAAGTGAGTTTTAAAGCTTGAAGAATTTATTTCTTTTAATATTTGAATAAAAATATGAAGTGTTCAATTTTAGATTTGAAAAGTTAAATAATCAATTCATTTTCTAAAGCTTGATTTATTTTAATCAAGTAAATTTATTTTAAACTTCTCTTTTATATTTAAGTAATGAATGTTCTTAAACATTCATTTTATTGTAAGGTTTATAATTATTTAATTTAGATTAATGTTTAATAGTTAAACATTTTAAATATTAAAATTTTAAATGGAATTTGAATTTAAATTTAGAAATGTATTGTTTAAATACATTTAGAATGTAAATGAGTCTTTTGATAAGTAATCAAATTATTTTGAAAATAATCAAGATAATTTAGAATTTACTTAATTATTGGTTTTAAGTAATGGTCTAGGATAATTAGAAATGATTTACTAATCTAATTTAAATTTTCTTAAGTATGTACTTATTGAAATGTTGTTAATTAATAATTGGTGATAATTATCTAAGGATAATTTAGTAATTAATTAATGTAATTATTTTGATAATTAACTAGCTTTAATTAATTGAATATAATTAATTATAATTTGTTAAGTATAATTAATTGTTAAAGCAATTAATGAATTAATTACTTATTGTAATAATTTGGATATGTGATTTATTTAAGTAAATTAATTTAGTTTAATTAATTTAAATAAATCATTTGATGATTTGATGAGATTAATTACTTAATGTAATTAATGGAGCAGGATTACTTAGAGAAGTAATAATGATAATTACTGGAATGTAATTAGTAATTTGGATAATTACTTTTGTAATTAATTAAGGAATTAATTAATGATTAATTATTGGATAATTAATTTGATTAATGAGTAATTAAAGATAGTTAATTATTAAATTTAATATTAATCAAGGTGATTAATAATTAGATTAATTACTAAATGTAATTAATTTTAATTAAGCAATTTATTTAAATATTAGAGATCATTAATTATTATAATTAATGATGTAATTAAGGATTGTTTAATTAAGTAATAATTAAATAAGTGATTAATTAATTGTAATTAATTAAGGACAAATATAGTTAATTAATTAATTAATAAATGAGTAATTAAATGTTAATTACTTATGAATAGGGTTAATTAAATTATGAAATTAATTAAGGACTAATTACTTATTGTAATTAGAGGATGATTAATCAAAGATGTTTAATCAAGTTAAATACTTAGTGAATGATTAATTAACTGGGTTAATTAATTAATGGATGTTCAGCAGGATTTAAATGAGTAATTAATTTAATTTAAATTAAATTAATTAGAGATGGTTGTAATTAATTTAATTCATTTTAAATTAATTATAATTGATGGTTAATAAATCATTGCTTATGGATGTTATTGATTGAATGGTTGTGATCTCAGTAATGAGATGAATTGTATCTATATGATATAAATGTTTGGTTTAAGTATGATGGTTTGTGATGGATTATTTGGTTGTGATGATTATCTGATTATGGATGATACAGATTATATGTTATAATATGAATGTGATTATCTATTGTGATATATAGTTTATCTATCTATGTGAATTAGATAACAATGAAATGAGTTAATTGTTTAAACCCTTAAGTATAACTTGGACATTAAAATGGCGTTTGGTTTCGGTGAGACCAGGATCGGGTTTCCATATTTGGAATTCCGGAAACGACATCGATTCCAATTAAACGTTAGGTCGTTAATCCAAGTGGAGCAAGTGAAGACTCGAGGTGTAAGGGCTATACGTCAGTATAACTCTGTCGGTGATTCCGTAATGAGTTGACGGAATAGTGCTTATAGGTTCGAGATGGTGATTTAGAGTGCAAGGTTTATCGTCGTTAACTCTGAGGGTGATTCCAATACGAGTGTAATGATATAATGCCTTCGGTTTCGTTCGAGCTCGGAACGAACTTGTATGGATTGAATGCTTTCAGAACATCGTTAGGTGGACGATGAGCATTCTAAGATTGATATGTTCTATAAAGGTAATCGTACCCTCAAGCCTCATCAACCGGGAATGGCTAAAACAGGGGAGGTGCAGCAAGGCTTCGTCGGTAGCACCCACTGGAGAGCAAGATTTATCCCTGTCTAGAGGTCCCTTTATATTCGGTTGTGTGGCAGTTGGCGACGGCCAATCTGCGGGGTAGTCTTGTTCGGAACTGTTCAGTAAGGAATGGTTCCGGCTTTGTGTTGCAGGGGAGTTAGGGTGGCTCCTCGGTACGGTGATCTAGGCCACGTACTGTGACGGGCGGTACCCCAGTAGCCCTGCCATTGATGGAAACCCAATTTTCCCTACGAGACCCTACGGTTTTGTTTGTATACCTATGTAGCTGGAATTTAAAAAATGTAACAATTTCGGCTATTCTTATTTACTTGAAAACCCTAGACACTATTATAATATCACTGGATTTCCTATCAAATGTTTTGGTTAGCGTAAGGTAAAAACTTTTCCATGTTTATGTGTGGGAAGTCTCACGTGCTACCTTTGTTTTCAAAGGATTTTTCTAAAAGTTAAGCAACTTTTGTCCCCGTTTACTCACACCAGACCCCTGTCTGACCTGAGTGTTTATTTTCTGTTTTATTAAACTCTTGGGTACTCATATTACGTATGAGTAGTCAAGTGATTCAGGGTTGCTCTGACGAGTTTCTGGAGGAGATAATGGAGCAGGAGGCTTCAACGTGCAGATATATGTAGTGGTTCCGTTGTGTTTGAGTTGTATATGTTTTTCTCTGATATACTTGGATTGTAATTGCTAGACAGATGTTTATAACTGTCTAGTTTGTGTTGTATTAGCTGTATTACTCTGATGTATATAATACTATGTAAAGTTTTATGTGATATATTATAATTTATTCGATTCCACTGTGAGATTCTGATGTTGTCTGTTCTTTCTTTCCTTTCTTTTCTCTTTTCTATCCCTTTCTTTCTCCTTAGCGATGCGACTTCTTGGAGTTTGGAAGTTGGGTCGTCATAAAGAAGATGCTGACGTGGACCATAGGTAATTGTGTTCTTTTTTAAAAAAAATTGAAATTCAAACACAATTCTCACTATATCTCGTGCATATGACATCCGTTTCCTGCGCGATTTTTTTTGTTAGGATCGTATCTGAATTCCAGACCTTATGACACAGGTTTGGACGAATTCTGAGATGGTCAAATTTTTGGGTTTAAATTGAATTTAGATTCGATTTAAATTCAAAAGGTGAGTGTTTTAACCCACTCACAACTTCTAGAATTTCTTATGTTTGTTAAATTGATATATTATGTGATTTGAAATTTATTTATGGTTGTTTGGCATATTTAATCATCATCCCAATAAAATTAAATTATTTATTTTAATTGTTATTTAATTATTTATTGCATATTAACCGCCAATTAAATTGTTATTTATTTTTATTGCGTATAAACTGCCAGTTAAACAGTTATAATTTATTTTTGAATATAAACTGATAGTTGATAACTGTTAATTAACACATGTTATATATAGATGTATTGTTTGAATTTGGGTGATGATTGTGATAAATGGATGTATGATTTTATGATGGATGAATGGATGTTTATTTATATCAGCATAAACTGCAAGTTGTATGCATTTTATTGCATTCGGGATTACGGTTTGAAATGATATATAACCGTAAGTTTATTTTAAATTACGGATCGAAATGATAAATATCCGTATCACTTGACCATAGGATAGAAAATTATATACCGGCACCGCGGTCTATACATATAAAAAATTATTTTGAAATGATTTTTATGGTTTTGAAAAGGAATAAACGGTTTAATAAATATTAATTTTTGATGTTATATAAATATTATTTTAACTATATATAGTTGAACTCTTGAATTTAAGCTATGTATAAAAATTATTAATAATAATGAGTTTAATAATAAAGTTTGGTTTATTTTACATAAAAAAGTTAAGTATCTATTTAAATTATATTGTATATGGAGTTTATAATGACTCAAATAAAATTAAGGTCGGAAGGTAAATGTGAATTTGATTTGAATTAAAGCATTTAAGAATTATCCTCGAAAATTTGATTTGAAATGTAAATAAATTGAGACTTAAAGGGTAAGATTTTATAACTTGATTTTTGTTTAGAGGATTTAAAAGAATATCAAATTGATTTAATTGAATATTATCAAGTTAATTTAAATGAAAGAGTACCCAGTTATTTGAAGTCTAAAGGTCATACTAAAATGATATTGATTTATTTAGTAAACATTTCAAATCTAAATAATAGTAGTTGAATTTGAGTTATATAAAATTTTCAAAGAATAAGTTTTGAAATGTTGGAATATTTAAAACTTTGAAATATGGAAATTTGAAATGGTTTATTTGGAAGTTTAAATCGGTATTTGGAATTGATTTGTGAATTTTAAAGAAGCTATTTTATTATATAAAGTAACATAATATTTAAACCATTTAAGTGGTGTAGTATGTTTCAAAGTTATGAAATTCATAGTTTATGTTTTGAAAGGCTATATTTCAAGTTTTTGTTTCGAAATATTACAACATTGAAAATGTTATGGTTTTAGAAAGGGATATATTTGAAAATGATATCATATTAATTTGGTATAAAGGAGGAAGTGATATCGTAATTACATGGTTTGAAATGGATATTATATGTTGGTTTTAAAGTATAAACTATTTTTAAAATACCACGGTGTTATAATAACGTTGGGTTGTTAAAGAGACCGGGATCAGATGTTGTCATACTCTCTGCCAACCCCGAATACCACTTTAACAACCGTGTACACGGTGGAGATTCCAGAATGAAGTAGGATGGTGGCGGCGTTTCCTTTGAGGTAAATACAAGGACCCGACTCCCGTGAGTTGGCATAAGGTGGCTAAAACAGGAGCGATTCTCGGGCCAATGAGGTAGCACCTTTGATCGGACACATCCCTTCGATATTATACTTTGACTTTCGGATTGATTTGGTGGCCGCTTTTGATTTTTTTATTTGGTGGTGTGGCTCGAGGTGGGAGGTAGCTGCGGCTATGCTTTACCACCAGCCCGGATAGCAATTGGTATATCTACCCTGGCATTGCCTAGTTGTGCCGTGTCACCTACCCTAGCGCGCCTTATATGATTTTGTTTTGTACCATACCTATGGAGTGCCCTCTGACGACGCCCAGTACAGGGGAGATCACGGTACTGTATAGACTATGGGAATATATAAAAGTGTGTTAAGGGCTATATGGGTAACCCCTTAACGTTATTTTCTGTATATTATACTTTACTTTAGACACTATTATAATAGCGAAATATACTACATAGTAAATAGTTTAACGGATCCTTAAGAGATGTAAATCCCGAGCATCTCTTGAGTTACTGCACTCATATTTATTTCTGTTGATTTAACTTACATAAGATCTTTTAGTTCTGACACAAGTGTTTTGTCTTTTCAATTCACTCGGGTCAGTTCAAGCATTTCAGGATTTGAAGATTTTATTCTGGAGGACGAGGACGAAGATTTACATTACTAATATTTAATATAGTACTCCACTACATTCAAAATGTTCCGCTGCATTGTATTATTCTTTGGTATGTGTAACTCTGATATATATTGTATAAGTAAAATCAAATGTTTTCGTAAAACAGCTTTATGAGCTGTATATTTGATTTTTATATTTTATCATTCCGCTGTGAGATTCGGTTTTGTTTTATTTCTTTCTTGTTTTTCTTATTTACCCTATAACAATCCGCCCTTCCGTATGGATTGAATTGGCATGTATGTCGATTTAAAACGTGCGAAAAGGCGGGACGTTACACCATCGCCCATAAGCACAAGTGCCTATTTAGATAAAGATGAAAATGGAAAGGATTTTGATCAAAAATTATGTCGAAGTATAATAGGATCACTATTTTACTCAACGAGTAGTAGACCTGATATCATGATGAGTGCGTTTCTGTGAGCAAGATTTCAAGCATAACCTAAAGGTTCACACTATCGGACAGTTAAACGTATTTTACGTTACTTAACCGATACTACGAATTATAGTCTTTTTTATCCTAAAGACAGCTCTTTTGAACTTGTATCCTGTAGTGTTGCAGATTTCGATGGTTGCAAAATAGATAGAAAAAGTACAAGTGGTACCAGTCACTTTATCAATCAATCTTTAATCTCTTGGTTCAGTAAAAAACAGAATTATGTATCACTTTCAACCTGTGAAGCAGAGTATATTACTGCAGCCTTAGCTTGCGCTCAATTAATATACATGCAACAAACACTTAAATATTTCGGAAAAATAATTAACAAATCTCTTATATGCTGCGATAACATTAGTGCTATAAACCTATCTAAAAATCCAATAAATCACTCTTGCACAAAACATATATATATATATATATATATATATATATTTGTCACCATTTTTTAAGATAATGTTGAAAAAAGAGAAAATAACTCTAGAATTTGTAAATACCGAAAATCAAATAGCTGACATTTTTACAAAACCACTAAGCAAACAAACTTTTATTAAGTTAAGACTTGAACTAGTTATTATGCCATCACACGATTTACAATGCAATCTTAAAAATTTTTATATACATATCTTAATTTTGTCGATAGCCATATTTTTTTTAACAAACACGTCCTATATTTTTTTTCCTGGCTGATATTTTCTAATAATTATTAACCTCTTAATCTTTAATTTGCGGCTGAAATTCTCTAACAGTTATCAACCTTAAATTTGTTTTCTTAACATAGCATATAAATTGAGTGTACATATATATATGTGTGTGTGTGTGTGTGTGTGTGTGTGTGTATACCTAATCACAAATCTTGTATACAAACTTTTCATAATTAAACAAAGCATTAGATTTCCAAACAAACGTATCAAAAATGTCTTTTTATCACGATTCCACCCACTCCGCAATTGACTATGCCTCCCTATCTTCCGGCAATACCTACATCTCTCTAACAAAACTCACTCCGGCATCATTTCCATCTCTGAACATCATCCCTTCATGGACTTACCATACTGGCTTCTCTCCAAATGGTAAGAAAAATAAACATGGAATAGACCTACAATCAACCTCTCTCTCCGACAAAGTCAACGATATTCACCATTATCAACAAGAAATGATAAGGGTTCAAAGAGAGATGTATTATGAACAACACCGTCAAGGAGCTCATCTAAAGTTTCTTGAAAAATGTATCCTCGCTATATATAGTCATTCACCAACGAAAGATTGCTTACATCAGAGGTTTCCACATGAATGAGAAACTCCTTCAATAGTACACAAGATCACTCCAAGAAAGTTATGGGGAGAAGGGACATCACACACAAAACACAGTCCTATACATCCTTACTGGACTCCTCTTAGGCTGTCAATAGAGCACACAAAGATCAAATCGAATTCATAGGAGAAACGAACTATCATTCTCCTGATTCTCGTGCTGGCAATTAAAGAAGTTTTTCGTAAACAATGGATGATTATTAGATATATTAAATAAACATGTTTATTTATAATCGTTTGTAATTCTTTCGTTTTAAATAAATTTTGTTTACATATAGCAAAGCACACAAAGGTAATTAATATTTTTTACACAATCAAACATCTGATAAAAATACCCAGACGTCTGAAAACATGCCCGAGAATTTTACTATTTCACCGACAATCGTCTAACATATAATAAGTCATCTAAATTTATGAACGAAAATTTGTTTTTTAGGACAGACATCTGACCATAATACCAAACATCTGTGAATTCCTTCTATCGCATAAAAAAACATATGACTTTAACACAGATGTTTGACCTTAATCCAAACGTCTATGAATTCTTTTTGTCCCACAACAAAAGCATACGGCTTCAGCATAGACGTCTGAGGAAGTACCCAGACATCTGATGAGACTATTTGAAAAAAATAAGCTTTTCATAGACAAACATTTGGGTTCCTACTCAAACATCTGTATAACCTTTCTGTCTACAAAATCGTCCATGTTTAGATGTCTGAACTCCAAAAATAGACGTTTGACTTACCTGATCCCGCACCTTTTCTTCTCTCTACATATATTATCTTTTACGCCTTTCTAATTTTTTCACCGTTCTATTCCTTCAAACCCTAATTCCCAAATTCAATTTTCCTTTTCAAATTTCAAATCAATGGCTCCTAAGGCTAAAACTCCAGTTGCAAAACGTCGAAAAGGTGCTACAAACCAAATTTCACAACCTCCTTCTTAATAATTGATCACTGACCATCACATAAAGGAGTGGATTGTGGAAAAGGAAAATGGAAAACAGAAATTACAAGAATCGGAGAAGAAGCCTTTTTACACCGGTCCATTCGATCCCCTTCGTCGTTTCATCCACTACGATGCAATGGATCTACTTAAGGCTGCTCAGCTCTACCACTTAGTCAACTACGATGACAATGCTGGGAAGATTGATCAACTCGCATTATTTCTCTTTTTGATTAATCTTTGTTCCTTAAACCTTTGGAATCCTTCAGATGAGGATAACTGGATTTGGACCAGTGTCTACGGTCACATGATAAAATTTAATATCGAAATGCTTGTGTAAATCCTTAACTGTTCTTATGTGGGAATTCGATTACAAGAAGTTCTTGTACACGCTATGCCCCCAGAGATGCTTTTACTCACCTTATCTGGGAAAACGATATGCAAAAATTAAAAAAGTCTAGTTTCCCTCCATGAGCTCGACTTCTTAGCCGGATGCTTATAAACATAGTTATCTCTAGGTTAGGTAGTCACGAACAAGTCTAAGAAGACAATCATAAAGCTTTGTATGCTATTTTTGGTCAAATTAAAGTTAATTGGGTATAATATATTTTTCACCAAATTAAAAGCTTTTGGACACCTGCCCATCGTATCATTGTTTATGCTCCATACATAATGAGAATTCTACGGTCATTAGGAATTCCTTCATATCTCTCCCAATATGAAGAAATCTCCATTAAATATAGTGGCATTAGATTTCTCTCTCTGATGCATCTCTCGGAAACACTAGCAAACGTAGTTCCCTTTTCCCAGTACCATCAACCTCAACAACAACAAGCACCTCCAACTCGACCGTCCTAACTGCCAGAGCTTTAACATCTATAAAGTATTACCCTGATTCAGAAATACAAGAAGCTAGAACTGCTGTGGAACCAAGAGAGAACTATTGAGATGTTGCACTTCAGAACCAACATCTCCTCTCCTTAAACCAACAGGTGTTAGATAAAAATATGTCTCGTTTGGAACAATCTTTTTCTACTCGCATGACCAAAGTAGAAAAGACATTAGAAAAAGTCGTTTCAACTTTAGGAAAAGTCCTCAGGTAGATTTGGGGTCGTTCCTCATCTTGAATTCATCTTCTCCGTCCTCAACACCACCACCACCACCACTAGTGTTTCACTTAGGACCATCTTCAGGCACATGGCCTTCACAAGAACTACCACAACATCTCGTCATGGCAAGGAGCCAATTTATCTTGATACTAAAGAGAAGGTATATCATTTCCGTCAGAGGATCCGCAGGCTCTACAAGACCCCCTAGACTATAGTTACTACACCTCATTCCAGGGACTCTATATTTAAGAAGATGAGGATTATCGTAACAAGTCTCAATTGCAACAAGGTGCATATGATGCATCTAACTGCTGGGGATACTATCATTATCAGTAAGCTTTTTTAATTTTTTAATTCGGTAGATTTTATGTATCCTTATTTTGTTTTCTTCCAAACAATGTGCCTGTATAACTCTTAAAACTTATCTGTGATTATATGTGAACTTATGTTCTTTATATTTTCCATATTTTGTTCTTTATATATTTTGTTTTGATAATGCCAAAGGGGGAGAGATATCATACTACATTTATATGGGGGAGGAATCACATTCAGGGGGAGTTATATGTTTATTCAATAAAGTGAATGTATAGTTGTCATCTTCAAAAAATGGGAGAATGTTAGAATCTCTATTCTATGATTTCAATGATAACAACTATACATTCATACACATACAATATATTCCATCTATTTGCAGGTAAAAGCTTTTAGAATTCAACTTGAAAACGAACAGCAAAGGAGAAGAATCATCGATATTATAAAAGCTGTAATAGTGTGTTATTGTAACAGAGATATAGCTTGTAAAATCTCCTTTAGTAGCTTTCAACACAAACATTGCATGACAAAATTTTTAAGCCTTCGATATGTGACGCCCCACCTCTATACTCATACTAACCAAGGACACTACTGGGTAATGCCGTCAGTTAGTACAAAGAATAAGTCTATTGAGCAGCGGCCATTTGTGTAATTGCTTTGTGCGAGTATCGATATGTCAGATAGTATATCATGCATTTCATTCAAGAGGAAATCCGCCATACCAATACAAACTCAAAGCTACTACACAGTGGCTATGTGGTCTTCGGAAACAAATATAAAATAAGTATAACACAAATCAGTCATAGATATTCATATCACTAAGTCGGAAACAGATGTTAATATAATACATAGAAGTATACATCAAAGTAGCGGTCATACAAGATCCACTACATCACAAAAGAATAGGTACAAGTGATAGACAAAAGAATATGTATACATCAAGGAGTCTCTATCTTGAATGAATAAAAACAAAAACTACTAAGCTGAAGTAGTTAGCCAAAAGTCAAATGACGACCCTGATAAGAAGTCAAATGGAAGCACCTGAAACACTTCGATCTGACCCGAGTATTATTTAAAAAGAAAAATAATAAACGGACCAGTCTAGCTATAAATATCAAGAAGATGAGATAGGATGAGAGATATGACAAAAATATATGATAACAATAATGTCATACCTCGACAAGCATACATTTGATAACAACAAAAATCATACAATATCTCACATCTCCTCAAATATCCAAAAAGAATATCACAATCTTAAGCTTATTCACCCAACCTTAAATATTGACAAAACATATCAATGCCAATCGCAAAAATTGGTGAAACACAAATTCCAGAAATCAATAATTAGAAATCAACAAAACACAAAAGGGGGAAGGCCTTTCTCAAACGGGAGCATGAAAACTCACCAACACGTGCATCACAAACAGGTCGCTATCCTATGGTCGCTAACCATAGAGCCGATGCAACGACGTAGTACAACGGTACGCCTGAGGAACCTGAAACTCAAATAATTTGAAACAATGACATAGTACAACGGTACGCCCGATGAACCGAACTCCATAAAACCCATAGGTCGCTAGCCTATAAAAAATGAGATGAAGCTCAACAGAACGGGGTACAGTCCCCCACGCGGACAAAGAGACATCGCATATCGCTAGTCTAAACCATAAAATGATCATCATTGATCAATAAGAAGTGTAAATTACACTAACCTAGTAAATAAATTAGTTTAGCTTCATGTCCTATAACCACTGGCTTAATTTAAATATTGACGAACAAATTGTAGATTTCCATTCAAAAATTATCACAAGATTTCAATCGAACAATTCCAAGAATTAACTGACGAAGTAAACGCAGGTGTTTTATACCGCTTGTTTCGCTAAGTCGTTTAATTGGATTTCTTGTATGAATGAGGTAAAGCTTTGTATATACTAATAGATTGGAAAATGGTTTTAAAAATGAGCTTTCTATTAAAAGTAATGTTGAAATCATTTTTGTGAAAGAGTTTGAGTATTTACTACTAGTATAGAAACCTTTGTATTTTAAAGTGATAAATCACAGAAATGATTGTAAAATCAATCACCAAAAATTCACATACGAAAACATGAACCAAAACGATGAAACTCGATATCGAATCCATCAAATGGATATTTCCAAAAATCGAGAAAGAAGTCATCAAAGTTGATAATAAATGATAACAAATAACCGGATCAACAAAAATCGATTCAAACGGAAACCCACATAAAAATAGACAAGTTGGCTGAATTAAACAGCGCTAGACGTCTGGTGGTTCTCCCAAACGTCTGAACTGAGAATTTGGAAATTTTCTTCCAGATCACCCATACTACTACGAATAACCTCTGACGTCTGAGCTGTAAGTCTGGAATTTTTATTCCGATGACTCAAACGTTTGAGTTCTTCCCTAGACGTCTGAGCTGAAACTCAGGGCAAAAATCAGCCTAGGCCATTCATGGCCAAATCGGTTCGAAAGCGATCGGGCGAGCAACGGAGGCTAGGGATTTATGCCTAACGACAACCCAACCCTATAGGTTCTTCAATACACTCCAACATGTCCAAACATCCATAGTAGGATTTTCATAGATTTTGATTTCAAAATACCAATAATTGGAAAATTCACCAAACCAATTCAATTCAAAAGCAAATGAACATGAAATTGATGTTAGGAATTCATACCTAACAACCATTAAAGGTATATACATAGATGTGAGTTCAAGAACTTACCTTTAAGCTCAAACATAGAAATGAGAAGCTCTAAAACAAGCTAAGATCAATTTCTCTTCAACAACAATTCTAGAATCTTCAATCTATCTTTACATGAAATGAATTTCCTAAATTAGGTTATAGGAATTTCTAAAAATTGAAGAGAGATTGAGATGGAGAAGATGAAGAGGATGCTTGCCTAAGCTTCTCCTTGATTGATAACCTAGCTTTGAATTTCCTAAGAGAATTAGGGCTTAGGAATTTATAATCTCTTTTCTTTTCCCCCATTTTTCTCTGTAGTTTGAATGTTTGGAAATGAGGAGTAGAATGAATGAATAGTGGAGGAGTTAGGAAATTTGGTAAAGGAGTTGGGTTACCATGTTGGGTTAGTGGGTTGAAACCCAAACCCAAAGCCCTATTAAAAAAAATACCAAAATTCTAATCAACTCCAGACAAATCGATGTTTATACTTATAAAGGTCGTAAACGCCGTTCTGAACTCAATGGAAGTGGTCTCGAGTCCCGATACGACTGTTTACAAAAAGTCACATTTCAGACCATAAATTCAACGAACGATGCTATATTTAAATAAAACATTTGAATATACAATCGTAAAATATGCGGGTTGTTACACAATATCTCAAAATAGGCTAACTCCCGAAAATAACATATATTAGACGTCTATCAGTATTTACCAGACGTCTGACTATGGTATCTATTTTCAACTAACACAGATTAGACGTTTGTCAATACATCTCAAACGTCTGACTCTGGCCTTTGTCTAAAATACACACACGCATACATAGACGTCCTTGGTTTTAAATCAATTTATTAAGAGAAGAAGGTTAATTTAAAATAAAGAACTATTGGAGTTTGAAATAATTTAGAATAGTAAATAATTCATCATTAAATCATAAGTTAAAGCTTAATTTATCCTCAGCTAATCATACTTAAACTAGAATTTAAAACCTTCAGTATCTTAGTTAAGTCTTAATTAAATACTAATAATTACCCTTTATTTATCAAAAATTAATTAAATGATTAAAATCTAGTTGAATAATAATTAAATCCTAATTAGTTAAAAATAAATAGTAAATTAGACTTATTTAAAAAACATTTATTGTAAATTAAACCCTAATTAATTAGTAATTAAGTAAATAAATAACTCTTAATTAAATAATAATTAATTAAATAATTAAATACTAATCAAATAATTAGTTTAAAAATAATCAACTTGATTAAACAAAATTAATTAAAATAATTACCCCTTAACTTAAATAATCATTAATTAAAATTTCTTAATTAACCATAATGATTAACTTAATTAATTGATTCTTAAACCCAAATTACTTAATTTAGTTACTTAATTAATTAGTAATTATTTTAATCAAATAAATAATTTATTAAACTCATAAATTAATATTTAATAAAGTTTTCTAATATCTAATTAAGTTTGAAAGGTTTAAAAAACAATTTTAAAAGAATACCTAAAAACTTGAAAACTGTATATTTCAAAACTTAAAAACTTGAAAATTATATATTTCCAAATTGCATCTATAGCGACTTTCGCTATGGATGTTGTAACATAGAATTACTTTTCTAAGTTACTGTCCAAAACTTAAACTTCCACTCTTGTTTATTTTTTTCTAAAAACATAAAGGAAGAAAGTTTAAAACTTTAACTAATTTAGAATTAAAAATAAACAAAACATTTACTTAGCTAAACAAGTAAAATGATTTAATTTTCAAAGAGGATCTCAAGTCTTTTTTAACATGTCGCAAAACTATGTTATAACTTTATAAGTTTATTACCTACAAACAAATGTTTTAACTCTTACAAAATGCTAATTTTATCCAATTACAATTTATTACATATTATTTCACCAATTAATACAACATTAGATAAATTTCCTTATTCACAATTTAATCAATTATAACCTTTCAATTATTTCAATTAAATGGAATCACATTAAATTAGTTATCAATTACCTTGAATTGGATTACTAACATTACATTCTAGTTATTCTTTTCATTATTAAATCTTGAATTTATAATTTTCCACATAAATAAATCACAAATTTTTATTTCTTCCAATTTTTAACTTTAAAATCTTATTCAATTCAACAAATTGATTATCGAAAAATTACAGGTTGTTACATTATACCTAAGCTTAGATGTGACAAGTTATGTCATAAAAGGGATATGTATGCATATAAACACACTTGTATATGCACTAATCATCTAAATATCTTTTGTACACACACATGGAAACTCTAGCATGATTCAAGCCAAGGAAGGGGGAGATATAACGTATACAAGTAAGGGAGAGGAGAGGAGAGGTATGGCTGCATGCATGCATGTACGTATTATTTTATTAAGTCAAAGTACATATTTTAATAAATTCCTAAGCCTATATATACCCCTCTCATTCCTGCATCCTCTTATTTTTTTCATTTACATTCTTATGTCAAAATCCTCTTCTAATCTTCATGTATTTCCACGCTTGCATCCCTAAATTTCTAAGAGAAAAAGTTAGTTAAAACATTTAAAAACATAACTTATATCACTCTGTTTCAATTCCTAAACTCTTCTCTTCACAAAAAAACCCTACATACTAAAAACATCCAAGAGTCGATCCCAATGCACCCAAGGCCAAGCCTATTTAGCCTTCCAAGGGTCCACATCTTCAATTTGTTGAGCTAGGAGCAAGTGAGTTGGGTCGAGAGCAAGTTTAGTTTGATTTAGTGAAAGTTTGGTGAGCAAAGTTCGTGTTTTTAAAACACAAGTTACTAACATTTTAAAAGCTATAAAATTTATGAGCTAAAATGTTGCTTAAGGATGTAGTAATGTTATATGTTGTGTATGCATGCATATTTAGTGTCGATTGCTTATGCCAAAGTTGAGTAGGCGATAAAAATTATACATTGAATTTTGGAAATGTTAGTTAGTGTTGTGAAGTAATACTTTGTTTTTGATGGTGCTGTAATGTTTTGATGTGATATTATGTGTGAATTTTGTTTATTATATGTGGGTTCATGACACATGGTAGTGATTCACTAACCGAAAGCGACGTAGAAATTTGATTTTGTCGAAAGTTTAATTTTCATTTCAAAGTGAAAATTTTCAAGTTTACAGTTTGATTTGGTTTTCAAAGGTTTATTTTCATGTTTTAAAGAAGACAAGAGTTCAAAGTTAAAGTTTTTAAAGCTTAGGAGTCCAAATTTCAAAAAGTGAAATTACGGGTCCATATAGCGATAGTCGCTATACACGTAGTTTGGAAAATCTAACTATTTTTCTAATCTAAACTTGTTTTCACTTAGAAATATTTTTGAATTTTTTCTAACTTAAATTAATTAATTATAGAACAATTATTTAACTATTTAATTAATTAATAAGGGTAATTAGTACATAATCATTTGTTAATAATGGTATTTATACATAAAATGACAATCATGATTTGTTACTTAATTTAATTATTATTTAATTTTTAATTAATGATTAAATAATTATTTATTTAGGATAATTATTAACTAATTTTTATTTAAAAAGGGGTTTTATTTAATTAATATTTTATTAAAGTTAATTATCTTTTAATAAAGTGTAACACCCCGATATTTCAGGGGAAAAATAATTAAAAAGGAATTAAAATCGAAGAACTTATTTTGAATTTTTTTTAAAGGAAACATGTAAATTAAAGTACACCTCGCGTTTATTACACTAATTAATTAATGGAAATATAATTTATAAACTTAGACAACTATGACAAATGGACATATTGCAAAAATATTGAAATTTGGCCACGAAACCTATACTATGTGTTTGTGGCAATTTTCTGATTAATTTTCGTATATAATGTTTTCCAAACGGAGTTCAAATGAAGAAGTTATGACCGTTTGAAGTTTTGGCATCAGAAACAATTACATGTATGACATTAGTAACTTACATTAATTATAATCGATTGATTGTTTGCTGACGTGTGTTAAATTACATATGTGCACAGTCAGCAATGAGTCTGTGGAATTTATTAAAAAGGGAAACATATTATATACACCAAGTTTGGAATTATTTCAATAGCTTACGCGTTTATGCACACATTTATACGTTTGAATTTGATTAACGAAATTAATTATAAACAAGAGTATTGTATTAATATATATATATATACACACACATACATACATATGTATAAGGAGAGAAAGGGTAAAAAGATTTATTGACAATAAATGCATATTATTAGTATTTAATGTACATTACAATTATGATTAACATACGTTCCAACATTTACTAATGTACGTTAATTGGAAATTAACGTAGATCGTAAACTGTAACGATTGGGATTTTTCGACGCTCGAAAACCGACATCAATACGTCCACTGTATCAACTGCCGAGCAATCGAATGCCAGAAAACCGAAATGTTACGGTTAAAGAAGAAGAAAGAGGTACAGGAAGAAGAGAAAGATAGAACAGAACAGAAAGAAACAACAGAAAAATATCAGTATCTCACAATCGCAGCGGAACAACATATAATAGATAAATGAATAATCTTTAAAAAAGAACTATATCAGTTATTACATTACATCACATTATATTACATCATATCATCAGAGTGTACAACAACAAACAACAGAAAAGAAATATTATATAATAGTGAATACGCCATGCCATCCAACTTGCCTCCAGCAACTCCTGAATTCCAGAATATCCTGATAAACCTTACTCTTGACTGCCCGTGTGGAAATTGGTGGGCACCCAGAGTTTAGGAAGGAAAACAATAAACTCCGAGTCAGTCATGAGACTGGTGTGAGAACTTAAAACAGTTTATATTTCTTTAAAACAAAGAACAGGATAATTTTAAAATAGATTCGCAATGCTTTTTGGAAAATGAGACTACCATAAGGCCTCCAGCACACACACACAATGCAAACGCAGAATCGGAGGAGATTTCTCCTTATAATAGTCAAAGATGCTTGATACGCATTAAAAAGAAACATTTGATATTATTACTAGTGCATAGTGTAAGAAAAATCATTTCGAAAGTAAAGATATAAATCTTAGCCAGCATACGACCATTATCGTATGCCTACTATAACTACCATGTTCAATAGCAGGTTACCGCCACATTCCATGGCAGGTTATACAACTAAAACCGTACAAGGTTCGTATTGTTTCTTTGGATTTCCAACAAATGATCAGGCCAAGGAACTTCCCATTTCCACATGGGTACGCCTTTGGAAAGACGACCCGAGAACCTAACCGGATCTCTGCCAACACAAGGCCGGGTTACCCCTAACTGGGTAACTACTGACACGAATATGTCATTCCCCGATCGTAACTGATCTATCTCCGAGGATCCTCGATTTCCAACAACCACAAAGCAATAAATTTGCAGCACAACATAGGTTAATTATCTGGGCTCCATACCATGATACCACCTCTATCCAGAAGGAATGACACACTAAAGGGGCGCTACCCCCTAATAACCTTGCTGCATCCTTCCTGTTTTGACCATTTCCGGGGTGTGAGGTCCGATGAAGTCTCGTCCACAAAGCCACGCTTTATACAAAAGCCGTGCTTTGATCATCAAATGCTCAACAGCACTTCGTATGCCACATTACCAATTTGGGAATGTATCGCTAGTAACCATCAACTACATAACCTCTAAGGGTGTTAAGCTAAGAGAATAAATTCACCGCCACCAACGGAAATATATTTGATAGATACCAGCTTTACATCTCAAACTGTAACGTCAGACACACATCCATACAAGTCCGTTCCGGGATCGAACGGAACCGAAGGCACTTACAAAGAAGTCCTTGCAATCCGGATATTCACTAATCACGACCGGACTTCCCATCACAAAGGGTAATAAATTTCTATATCGGGGATCAGCTGATGCAGAAACATTCGACGGTAATCCTTCTGTTTTCATAAATATCCGGTCTTCAACAACGGTCATCAAATGCAATCCATAACGACGTATCACATATTCAGAATGGGTTATACAGCCACAAGGTCCTTTCCCGGCTAACCCTAATAGTGAGCGCTTATTTCAAAAATAAGTGTGGCATTCGAATTCAAACAAATCACAACAAATACCTATTTAAAGTAAATATTGATAGCCGGTTATTTAACTATCAATAGGCATGCTCAACATCACCATATTCCAAATAATTTCCCAAATTATTTATTTTCCAAAATATCTTTACTAGATATATAATTTCCACACTTCAACCATTTGAAAACAAATTTTCAAATCACTTTTCACCTTTACCACTTTTGAAAACAAATTTCAAACATTTTCCTTACGCGGAAGTACTTTCATTTCAAAATGGTTCATTTAAACCAATTAAATAAATCCTTACCAATTTAGTTTATATTTACGTTCCAAATCCGTAAATTTATTTCCCACTTCAAAAATAAATCAATGTTTATTTTTTAAACAATTTCCCTTTCTTTTATAAATTCCATATTGAATTTACACTTCCAAAATATCTATGAATATACGGTTTTCAAATCGATTTCTAATATTCATTTTTAGTTTATCTTTAAAAGATAAAGTCTCGAAATATTCACTTCATATTGGAAAACCTTTCCATACTTATTTAATAATAAGTAATTTACAAATCCATTTATTTTCAACACTTGGAAAATATTCAATATACTTAAATCGAAATTAAGTATATATTTCATTCTTTAAGAAATCATTCTCTTAAACACATTTGTTTGGGCGAAAACGAATGCTGCGTAAAACATCGTTACGACAACCCAAAATGTGACGCCCTACCTCTATACCCACGCTAGCCAAGAACACTACGGTGTAGTGCTGTCAACTAGCGCGGAGAATAAGGCTGTTGAGGAGCAACCATCCGTGTAATTTCTTATCACACGGTGGCTATAAAATAATCTTCGGAAACAAATATAGAAGTAAGCATAACATGCGAATCAATCACAGATATCCATATCACAAAGGCGGAAGGAGATATGAATATATATCACATAAAAGTGTACATCAGAGTAGTGGTCTAAAAAGATCCACGATAATACAAAAGAATAGCAACGCGTGCTATACAAAAGAATACAACTATGAGTCTATATCTCAAGTGTAAACAACAAAAGCTGCTAACCTAAACAAGTAGCCAAAAGTCTGAGTAGTGAATCACTGGGGGAGGAGTCAAGCAGTAGCACCTGTAACATCTCGGTCTGACCCGAGTATTATTTATAAGAAAATAATAATCGGATCAGTCTAGCTATAAATATCAGATGGCATGATATAAAATAAAAGATATGGCATAAACATAAAATATCCATACTGACATACTACTATAAGTATGCAAATAATGATCAACAGGAGATCAACCGATAAGAGATAAATCAATATCACAAGAATCTTCTCAAAGATCCAAAGAGGGCATCATACCCTAAGCTTGTACTCATGACAAGTCAAAGAGATAAATTCCAGAAATCAACACAAGAAATCCAGAAATCATAAAAAAGGGAAAGAGGCCTATCACATGACGGTCCGAAGACCATGGGGAGCTACCCCATATGGATGAGTCTGAGTCACCCGAATGAGGTCAAGGCTAACCAAAAAGAAAAAAGGTATGTGTGAGTGGAATCACACAAGTGGTGTCTAGCCTAACCTTGCAATGAAAGAGACATCGCGCAATTGCTAGTCTAATTCATAAAGCGATCATCAAGATCAACGAGAAGTGTCAATTACACTAAGCTAGTAAATATAGAAGTTTAGCTTCATGTCCCATAACCACTTGCTTAACTTAAATATTTACGAACAAACTGTAAATCTTCACTAATAAAATTGTCACAAGAGGTTCAATCGAACAAGTCCAAGAATTAACCGACGAAGTGAACGCAAGCGTTTCATACCACTTGTTTTACTAAGTCGTTTAATTAGATTTCTCATCCGAGTGAGGTAAAGGCTTGTATATACTAATAGATTGGAAAACGGTTTAAGAAAAGAGCTTTGTTATTAAAAATAGAGTTGAAATCATTTTGTTGAAAGAGTTTTGATATTTACTACTAGTTTTGAAACCTTTATATTTTAAAGTGACAAATCACAGAAGCGGTTGTAGAAACAATCAATCACAAAGGTCACATTCGAAGATGTGATAAAAATCCAAGGAAATCAGCTCAGCAAGTTCTGTTGTATATTTTTCAGATAAGATCCCCTACGGAGGGGGGGTCCAGGGGGGGTGGCAACCCCCCAAGGTGGGGGTGCGGGGGCAACGCCACCGCTTACGGGGTTCGACCTAAGGGTTCATGTGACCTAACACAATGGCCGAGCGACCTAAAGGAGACGCGACCTAAAAGAGGCGCGACCTAAAGGAGACGCGACCTAAAAGAGGCGCGACCTAAAGGAGACGCGACCTAAATTAGGCGCGACCTAAAGGAGACGCGACCTAAAAGAGGCGCGAGCTAAAGGAGACGCGACCTAAAAGATCGCGACCTAGTGACCTAACGGTTTAAGGGTCTTGCGACCTAACTGGAAACAAGGTCCAAACGACCTAACGACTTAAAGTGAAACGTGGCTGAGCGATATAAGGTCGGAGACGACCTACGACTTAACTCCGTGTGAGCGACCTATGACCTATGGTTGCTACGACCTAACGAGTTCCAATAGTGAAGGCTTAAGGTCTAACGACCTAAGGGGTACGACCTAAGGTCTTACGACCTAAGGTGTTGAGGTTGGACGACCTAACCAAATTGCATAGGCCATACGAGCTAAGGCCTAACGACCTAACTCCGAACGAGCTATACGCGAGTGACCTAGGGCGCTAACTCGCAAACGACCTAACGTTAACTCGCGAACGACCTAACTCCAGACGCGCCTTTTCAACGCGTGCGAGCTGAAGACCTGCCGACCTACGACCTAACTCCAAGCGACCTAAGGCCTAACGACCTATAGTGGACGAATGGGCTAAGGCCAGAAATGACCCAAATGAAGGTGACGACTTTTCCACGCGAACGACCTATAGATGCTGGGCGACCTAAGGGGGACAGAGCGACCTAAGCCAGAAATTCACCCCAAAACACTAAAAAGTGGAGTTTTTCGCCAATCCAATCCAAACCAAATGCAAATGTGCATGCAAACATGATAGGGATGCATTTCCAATAGCCCAAGATAGATATAGACTAGAATTGTGAGATAAAAATCTCACCTTTGCTCCAAAACCCAATGAAAATGAAGAACAAAGCTTGAAGGCAAATGGAGAAGCAACCACAAGCTTGAATCCGATGTCTTCTTCTTGAATTTGGAGTTGAATGTTGGAGTTGCAATAAAACAAAGACTTTGGAGTTTTAATTTCTCATTCCATTCACCATTTTTGTTGAAGCTTTAGTGTTAGGAAATGAAATGAAGCAATGAAGAAGAAGGGGGGTGGAACTTGGGCCTAATGGGCTAAAAGTCCAAACCAAAGGCTCAAGTGAAAAAGTGGTGAAATTCCACTAACCCCAAACATATCAATGTTTATACTTAGAAGATTGCAATCGACATTTCGAACTCAATGGAAGTGGTCTCGAGTCCTAATTTGACCGTTTGCAAAAAGTAGCTTCGGACCAAAATCCGATTAACGATAAAATATTTAAATAAAATATTTAAATATAAAAATCGATAAATATGCGGGTTGTTATACAAAATCACTAGTATAGGGATTCGAAATTTAGATAGATATATAAATCCCAATACTATACAAAAACATTTCCTTTCGGAAATCATTTACTATAACAACAGTGTTATAGTCCACCATTTCCTTCTAATTCTCGAAAACGTCTATTTCAACAATGAATGTTGAAATCTATGGTTTCGACACTTAATGCATTTTAAAACAACTTCAAATCGTTTTAATTCTATTTAAAATATCACTTCCCAAAACATATCCATTTTATTTAATAATATATTCACTGTCCAAAATCGTGAATATACTACGTTAACCAAATTTAACGTTTCTACACATTTTATATAAGGGATTATCCACTGTCTAAAACGTTTACAAATCCCATTTATATTTTTATAACTTCAACTTATAAAATCAATTTATTAACAAATTCTATTTATACCTCATTTAAATACCAAAATCCGTTATAAGTTAATTATTTATAAATCTTCTATTTTACAAAATATATTCATTTCATAACTTCACAATTTATAAATCTATAAATTTTATTCATTGTGAAATCCATTTATGCTTCATTTTAACACTAAATAAAACTCATTTCACAATTCCTATATTTTTAATTTATAAATATTAATTTTTTTGAAATCTTTTATATAAACCGTTTATAATAATTCAAAAATCTCAATTTGAATAAACCAATCCTTTTAATAATTTACAAAACGTTATTTATAACTTATATAACTCCAAAATCATATTTAAGTACTATTTTCCAAAAATATAACTTTTATAACAATAAAACTATAATGTTTATTTATTTTGACAATTCAAAATTTAATAAAACGTATGCTTTCAAAAATCACTTTAAAATTCTTTTAAAAATCAAAATCATTATTTTAAAACTTCAAAAATGGATCCGATGATGCAACAGCACCAAATAGTCAATCACGACATCCAAATATCGTATATCGATATGATAATCAACAAATATCACAATATCTGTAATCAAATAAATACTGGTGAGGAATCCAATTGGATCCCTCCACCCTGTTTCCCTGCATCCACAAACATTAGCACAATACCAATTCCGTTCCAGTACGGAATATCACGGTATATGGGATTTATAAAATATTATCCGCTATTATGCGGCGCAATAGGGTCTCATCCGCTATATAATGCGGGAAATCAGCTCCAAGTACATAAATAATTCCAATTCCAATCAAGATGGAATTATCGCGGTATATGTTTTTAATAAATAACATCCGCTTACTAACGGCGCATAATGTCTATTTTAACAATCAATAGATAACAATCAACATTCAAACATAAAATCAAGCAATTTTAAATCTAACTATTTAAAACAAAAATCGAAACATATTCGATTGAGTGAGAAGTTCTCACGTTGCTTTCAATTTCGTTTTCAGCTTTTATTTAGAATAAAATTAAACACGCGTTTAATTTTACCCGAAATTATCACTAGCTCCAATTGACTCCAATCTAGCTCCATCGCATAGTTCTCGTCAATACGAAGCCAACGCAGCTTGTTTCGTCCAAAACAGACCTCGTATGAAAAAATTACGCTAGTTTAAATTTTGAACGAATTAATATATATTAATTTACATATTCAACTTTTAATTTCAAACCCTAGGAGTCATCACAGCCGTTCGTTTCCAGCAAGCAAAATCTCGCCCATTCCAACATCTTCTTCCCCAAAACATTTGTCCCCAGGTTGTAACGAAACCCACGGCCGCCATCATCAAGAAATTGTCGCACCTCGTACAAACACTTCTAGGTTGATCCACTACGACCACCACGAAGCCAACGTCGAGCTACACCTTCACCAGAGAACCAGTCGTGTGCGGTGGCCCCTGCGCGTGGAAAAACATGCTTGAACGCATGACTTTGAGCCCCGATTTCGACCACCATGAAGATCTTCGCGCCGACCCACCGTACGGATGTGAAGCATACACCATCCCCTTCGATTTCCTAGTTGAAAGTTTCTCGCGAAAGGTTGTGGATCGAGAGAGATTATGGGAAGAATTTTCGTGCTTTTCTAGCCATTGAATGATAGCCGGCGGCTACCAATTAGGGTTTAGGGTTTGAGCTAATGAAAGGCTAAGGCTCCTTTTATAGAAATTTACCAAAAACACTATTCATTTCCAATTTTTCCGAACTCCAAATCTCGCGCGGTGACTAGCATTTCTAGGGTTTATCCCGCGTTCCGGACACAATGGAACAGGTTTCGGAGGCTAATTCGATCATCTCTGCGAGTTACGGAAATAAACGATCAAATTTAAATTAAATCGATTAAACCAAATTTCTATGGGTTTTGGCCTGCCCCGAACAAACGGTAAATCTGATTGACACGAAATTTGAAACCATGCAATAATATCACATTACGGATCCGATGAAACTAGTTTCGTTGAAATCCGAGACTGTTTGAAAAATGGCTATTTTAGCTCGTCAATTAAATATTAAAATATTCAATTTTCACAATTTAACTTTAAATTCGATTTTAAAAGTTCTATAACATCATTATAACTCTAATATGATATAATAAAATTTTACAAATCATTTCCAATCATATTAAACTCGATTTTCAATTATTTCTGTAATTTCAACTATTAAATAATTGATTTAATTATCCAATTAAATCTAGAAATTCGAAATAAAATTTATTCGACTTTTTAATTTCACCTGTTAGTATTTAAAATCAATTAAATATACAATTTTTAATTAATAGAAATTCTGGGTTGTTACAAAATTCTCCCCTTAAAAGAATTTCGTCCTCGAAATTACCAAGTAAGAAAAAGTTATAGAATTCATTAACTTTCCAAAACAAACCATTCAAATTGGATTTTTCCAAATCTCTTAAGTGTTAAACTTTCCCAAAATTCATAGTTAAACTTCTTACAAAATCTTTACTAAGTTTCCAAATCCAAACTTAGTTTTCAAAAATTTCCCAATTTTCTCAAAAATATTCTAACGCCTTAAATTTCCGGAAAAATTCGCCATAGCCTCCTTTGCGCGGCTCGATCCGAAAAAAAATGACAGTATATATATCACAAATATACATCTCATCAAGTGATGAGGCATCCCGCCGGGAAAAAAGTGTAAAAGTACGATATTTAATCCGAGAAATGTACCATATATTTTATTAGCGAGCGTATACGGCTAATATAGCGCGAAAGCGAGCTCCAAATGCGAAGCAAGTGTGGTCCGCACCTACTAAACACTCAACAAATAATGAGAAACATGTGTATATGAAAATAATATCAATATACAACATATAGTAACATAACAACTACATGTGCCAAAATAGCAATGCATTCAATCAACACATGCAACCATCAAATCAATATAAATTCACTTCTCATTGATATTCAATGAATTGGCTTTTCATTTTAATCACATTCGATTTGTTAACATTGGATTTTATAAATATCCATTTATTCATTTTTTTCAATTAGTTCATATTCACTAATTTACTTTCAAGTTAGTTTACTTTCCTTCTGAATTCGATTCTATTCAAATTCATTTACTTCCAATTTGAATTTAATGATTTATAGCTTTCCATTTCATTCACTTGATGAATTATACACAATCAATTTACAACCATATAACAACCAATGTATATTCAACATAACCAAATTTATTCAATTTACATTCAATTTGGTTCAACACTATTAATTCCAATTGGTTGATATTAAATTGATTTCATTTAATTATTCAGTTTCTCAACTTCATTAGCTTCTAATGAATTTACACTTACATTCATTATCCCATATTAATTCTTTTACATTCGATTGATTAACATTCAATCGATTAATTAATTCAATTGCTAATTCCTTTAACAATATAAAGTTGAATTTCATTTATATAGTCAAGTTTACATTCATAACTTCATTTCATTAATTCGCTTATTAATTTCCTTCGATACCAAAATCAACTTTATTTAATATTATTTAAGTTATATTCCATTTCAACATCCTTTGTTAACTTAACTTAAATTTTTACTTATAAATCCAATTCAGGTTTATTTTGCTTAACAAATTGTTTAACCATTTTTAACAATTTCTTTCACTTTCATTTTCTCATTTCATAAGTTATACAACTTATTTATTAACTTCCAAATCCATTAACTTATCCAAAGCTAAATTTATTATTCATATTATAAGTTGAAAACTCATTTCACTTATGTTCATCAATTACAACTTGGATTTTTAATTGATTCACTTATACTCCCTTTAACTTAACTCCATCCTTTAAGTTAAATTTATTCTATCCAAATTCAAATTGTATAAGTTACCAACTCATTTATCATTCCCATAATATTTTAAATAGGATTCCAGAGTCTTTTCAATCTTTCAAAACCATTTTTGAAATCAATCCAATTATCCTTTGAGTTTCAAAAACCCAATCCAAAATTTCCCAACAACTTCCATTTAAAACTACTTCGCAGCAATCCCCCTTTTGGAAACCCAAAAATGAACACCAATGATGTTGCAATCATCATCGGAATTATTTTCCAGCGACCAAAAAGAGTTTAGATCTTTATTTTCTCCAAAACAATTTTCCAAAATATCAAATCCTTTCAAAACACTTCTCTGGAATTTTTACTTCAGATTATAAATCACATTTATAAATCTTTTGCTTATATAATTTCATTATTTTCTCTTTACTTATATAAGATCATTTCACAATTGTAAATCACATTAATTATAGTTCCATACTTATAATTCTTCGCTTATACAATTATTCTTTTACAATATGTTTCATTTAACTTATTCAAGCAACTTTTATTAACTTGCATATATCTTACATTTTCAACTACCAAATAATCAATTGATATACACTTTAATAATTCTGAAAAATTATTCCTCTATATATAAAATATAATCAAGGTAAAATTATTTCATTTACCCAATTTAAAATGATACTATGTCGGTTTATCTCGTTTAAGAGTTTATAAACCCCTATCGATTACGGTTGTACACCCCGCACCGACCAGAATTCATAAACAGCTCAACGAATAAGCAAACACAATATACAACAATTTCATATTCACTAACAAATACGCGCTCGGATCTATTATTACACTCAAATTCATTCTAGAGTACTACTGACTCCATCTCTAATGAGTAATTCCCAACAGAGCCATGGTTGTCGCTTAAACATATGCTCTGATACAAAATGTAACGATTGGGATTTTTCGACGCTCGAAAACTGACATCAATACGTCCACTTTATCAACTGCCGAGCAATCGAATGCCGGAAAACCGAAATGTTATGGTTAAAGAAGAAGAAAGAGGTAGAAGAAGAAGAAAAAGATAGAACAGAACAGAAAGAAACAACAGAACAATATCAGAATCTCACAATCACAGCGGAACAACATATAATAGATAAATGAATAATCTTTAAACAAAGAACTATATCAGTTATTACATTACATCGCATTACATTACATCATATCATCAGAGTGTACAACAACAAACAGCGGAAAAGAAATATTATATAATAGTGAATACGCTATGCCATCCAGCTTGCCTCCAGCAACTCCTGAATTCCAGAATATCCTGATAAACCTTACTCTTGACTGCCCGTGAGGAAATTAGTGGGCACCCAGAGTTTAGGAAGGAAAACCATAAACTCCGAGTCAGTCATGAAACTGGTGTGAGAACTTAAAACAGTTTATATTTCTTTAAAACAAAGAACAGTATAATTTTAAAATAGATTCGCAATGCTTTTTGGAAAATGAGACTACCAGAAGGCCTCCCGCACACACACACAATGCAAACGCATAATCGGAGGAGATTTCTCCTTATGATAGTCAAAGATGCTTGATACGTATTAAAAAGAAACATTTGATATTATTGCTAGTGCATAGTGTAAGAAAAATCATTTCGAAAGTAAAGATATAAATCTTAGCCAGCATACGACCATTATTGTACGCCTACTATAGCTACCATGTTCAATAGCAGGTTACTGCCACATTCCATGGCAGGTTATACAACTAAAACCGTACAAGATTCGTATTGTTTCTTTGGATTTCCAACAAATGGTCAGGCCAAGGAACTTCCCATTGCCATATGGGTACGCCTCTGGAAAGACGACCCGAGAACCTAACCGGATCTCTACCAACACAAGGCCGGGTTACCCCTAACTGGGTAACTACTGACACGAATATGTCATTCCCCGATCGTAACCGATCTATATCCGAGGATCCTCGATTTCCAACAACCACAAAGCAATAAATTTGCAGCAACAACATAGGTTAAATATGTGGGCTCTATACCATGAACCACCTCTATCCAAAAGGAATGACATACACTAAAGGGGCGGTACCCCCTAATAACCTTGCCCCATCCTTCCTCTTCTGACCATTTCCGGGGTGTGAGGTCCGACGAAGTCTCATCCACAAAGCCACGCTTTATAAAAAAGCCATGCTTTGATCATCAAATGCTCAACAGCACTTCGTATGCCACACTACCAATTTGGGAATGTATCGCTAGTAACCATCAACTAAATAACCTCTAAGGGTGTTAAACTAAGAGAATAAATTCTCCACCACCAACGGAAATATATTTGATAGATACCAGTTTTACATCTCAAACTGTAACGTCAGACACACATCCATACAAGTCCGTTCCGGGATCGAACGGAACCGAAGGAACTTATAAAGAAGTCCTTGCAATCCGGATATTCACTAATCATGACCGGACTTCCCATCACAAAGGGTAATAAATTTCTATATCGGGGATCGGCCAATGCAGAAACATTCGAAGAAAATCCTTCCGTTTTCATAAATATCCGGTCTTCAACACCGGTCATCAAATGCAATCCATAACGACGTATTACATATTTGGAATGAGTTATACGGCCCCAAGGTCCTTTCCCGGCTAACCCGAATAGTGAGCGCTTATTTCAAAAATAAGTGTGTCATTCAAATTCAAGCAAATCACAACAAATACCTATTTAAAGGTAAATATTGATAGCCGGTTATTTAACTATCAATAGGCACGCTCAACATCACCAAATTCCAAATAATTTCCCAAATTATTTATTTTCCAAAATATCTTTATGTAACGACCCGAAAATTTCGTTAACTAAATTTGTCATATTTTCCATAATTTTTAATAAAATGAATGTTAGGAATTTGGTGTTGCCATTTGTTCTTATTAAAAGTTAACAATTTAAAATGAGATTTCCAATTCAATAAAATAATGTAAATATCGTGGTTTAATTTTTGAATGGAATATGTGGAAACAATAGTAATTATGGAATAATATGTTATTTATTTAGAGTATTGAATAAAAAAAATTTGTAAGCCAATTTTAATTAATCGTAATAATGCGATATAAGCTAATAAATTTGATCTCAATGCGATAACCATTTAATGAAGGTAATGAAACAGGATTTAGGAAAATGTATACTAGATATAAATCAATAGAAGGAAACAAACGTATATATCGAATTGATTTATGAATAAATACTTTGGATAGTAATTGAATGTTCAGTAATGGTAATTTAAAACCTATTTATAGTAAGACTGCATAAGATTCAGTAAATTAAGCGGTGGAAAGATTTTTCCTAGATATACTTTGAAGATGTGAAATTAATGGTGAATATTAAAATTGGTTAATGTAAAATAACATTGATTAACCGTAAATGGGAATAAATTTGAAAATAAAAATTTATGTTACAAGTGGGGGAAAGTAAAGATAAGGGTTAAGAGTGTTGGAATAGGTATATTAGAATAACTATAAAGTGTAAATGTACGTATTTATAGCAACATGAATTATTGAAGGAAAATAATTGGTAAACGGGGTTTGGGCTAAGGAAATGTTATTGATTGTTTTGAAACCTTATTTATTATGGGAAATTAATTTAGCATAAGCAAAACCAATGCAAATATCTAATTTATCAGTAAAGCAATAATAATAAATAGTAATCAATGCAAATTATTTAACAATAGAATGTGAAATTTGGGGAATAGACGCAAAGTATATATGAGTTGCTAAAAGTATGCATAATAAGTGCAAATTTAATAAACCAATGTCCTGTAGAGGTTGGAGTATGCTTAGTAATAAAAGCTTTTAAAGGAAAAACCTTTAATTTATAAATGAAAATCAATGCATTAAATTAGGTGTAACTGAATGCATGTAAATAATTTTGTAAGAATAAGTTAATAAACAATTTATTTGTGCATACCCAATTTAATTGAAATAACAGAAAAGACAAGAACTTTATTTGCCTAGGTATATATATATTGATAAACTATAACTAAATAGAAAGTTTGGTAGCAAAATAGGATATAAGAAGACAAAGGCAACTAGTAAATTAATAAATGAATTCATAATAATAAGTAGTAATTAATGCATATATATTTGGCATTAGTGATAATTACAAAACTTTACCCATTTATCTAATTTATTTAATTAAATCTAAATCAATGGCAACATTGTTGTAATGATGGTTGTAAGTGAATTTGAATGTAAAAGGGAAACAATTATTTAGGTTAACCATTTTGAGTATGTTAAGTTAAGAATGACAATCGATTGAAATAAATCTAAATTAATTATTTTGTTTTGGTTAATGTGTTCTAGTTAATAAAGGGGAGTTTATAAGAAATGAAGCATGCACTAATGACATGTGTTATAATTCAAATGTTATTTATACCCATAAAATGTCTATTCACTGAATAGAAAGATTTTAAATCAATAAGCGAATTTATTGAGGTTCCAATTTATAATTTATAACATTTAATGTAGACTCAATTACAATTAATTGACTTAAATCATGCAGTTAGCGTAGATTTGTTTTGTAATTGGAGCAGTTAATCCTATAGATGAAGTTAATGCTAATTCTATTTATAATTGGACCATTTGTTGATATAGATTATAGAAAGCAAGATGTATAAATTTAATTAAAGTATCAACATTCAACAATTGTAATTATTGAAAATTAAAATGGAAGTTGAGGATAATAAGGTGAAACCATGAACAAATGTTAATGCATCCTTATTGCTGGTAAAAGATGAGTATATAAAAGTTTGAAAATCAAAAATAGGTTTTTGAAAACTTAATTTATAATTTCTAAATATAAGGAAGTGGAGAAATTAACACTGCAATGGATAGACTTATCAGCTTTTAATTTACATCTAAATTTGTTTAGATCAATTTGGAAATTAATAAAATTGTGGATATATTTTGAAACGTAAACGAAACGTCTAGATTTACATTTGTATATACGTTAAAATAAAATGTAAATGATAAGGAATTTATTTATTTCCTAAATCCGTAACGTGTGTAATTAATATTATTTATCTTTTGGGACCACTTCCGTTTGCACGTAAAATTCATGCACACCTATTCTTTTGCGATCTATCTATAAATAGACGATCAAAAAAAAAACCCTAGCCTCCATCTTCTATCATTTGTCTGTACGTTCTTTTCTTCAACTCCTTCTCCTCCTCAAATGGATGCAAACCTAGATCTATTTCTATTCAAATTTCAAATGAAAATTCAAACATCTCAGAAAAATTCCAAAAAAAATATATATATGTTGTAGATTTCATCCATACGAATCTACGCCCAGTCTCTGTTTTCGAAATCGATACTCGAGTCAGCGGCAAATCGCGGTCAAAATCAGGAAATTCGAAACCTAAGTCAATTTGGGCGTTTTGATTTGGAGCGACTATTTGCAAATTGGTTTCTGGGTATTGGAGAGCTCGGCTAGGGAAGTCGTAATGGTGGAGGCGCGTCACCATTTGGTGGCCTGGGGCGGTCTAAAGGCACGGTCAAAGATGGGGAGGGCGTGCGTTGAAATGGGTTCATTCCCTGGACGAGCATACGTGAGTTGAGAAGAAGCTTTATGACGTGGCAAGCTTTAATTAGGTTGTTGTTTAATTTTGTTTTATTTAATTTTTGTTTCAACTCATTAAAATTGAACAACTTTTTCATACGTTACCCGTTTCATGCGAAATTTCTTTTGTTAGGATCGTAGTTAAATTCCGGATCTGATGACGCTGGTTTGGACAGATTTGGAGACCGTTGGATTTTTGAGTTTAAATTGAATTTAAATTCGATTTAAATTCAAAAGGTGAGTGTTTTAACCCACTCACAACTTCTAAAAGTTTTTATGTTTGTTAAATTTATTTTAAATATGAGTAGAAATTTATTTATGACTGTTGGCGTGTTTTATTCAGCATATCTGTTAAATCGCATTTATTTAACTTAACTGTTAATTTAGTTTATTTATTGCATAAAATTTGACAGGTAGAATTTATTTTTACACATAAACTGCTAGTTAACAGTCATTAATTTTATTATGGAATAGAAACTGTTAGTTAATAATCTGTTATTAATTCCAGTATAATTCATATGCTATGTATCAATGATTGTTTAAAATTGGATGATGATTGCAATTGATGATTGATGATTGATATTTGGATGAATGAATGCTATAATTATATTGTATAAACTGCAAGTCATCATGCATTTTCATTTTATTCGGGGTTGTGGTTTGAAATGATATACAAACGCAAAATTTTATTTTTAAATTGCGGATTGAAATGATAAATATCCGTATCACTTGACCATAGGATAGAAAATTTTATACAGGCACCGTGGTCTATATATAAATTATTTTAAAGTGATTTCTATGGTTTGGATGGGATACGGTTTATAAAAAATTTTAATTTTGATATTTTACAAATGTTATTCTTCTATATATATACATATGAAGTTAAAAATTTTGAATTTAAGCTGTGTATAAATCTATTAAATAAAAATGGGAAAATTGAGAAATGGAATTTGATAATTCATATTATATGTTTAAGTTTGGAAAATTTTAAGGTATGATATTTATAACTGGATTTTTCCAAGATAAATTTAAAATGAATATTCTAGTATAATTTAATTGAAGAAAATATTTAATTGCTAGAAATCGGAGTTTTATTTATGGATTTTTATGTAAATATTCAAGACTAAATAATAGAACATTTATTTGGGTGAAGGAATAAATTCCAACTTTACTTTTGAAATATTAATACTCCAAATGGATATATATATATATATATAGAAATTGAAGTGGTTTTGGAACTTGAAAGTGGTATTTAAATTTTGGTTTAGACTTTAAATAAAGAAATATATTTGTAAAGCCATGAAAATTATTTTCTTTACAAAGTAACCTTAAAGTTAAACCATTTATTTCGTATACCGTTGAATATCCAAACCATTAGTTTTAGAAGTTATGGTTTTAAAATATATGAATTTCGAAATATTATGCTTTGAAAGTATAAGTCAAATATTTGGTTTCCAGATATTTTAAATATTAAAGCAGTATGATTTTGGAAAAGAAATATATTTGGATAAAATGATATCATATTGTTTTGGGTTTTAAGATGATATTGTATTCATAGTTTTGAAATGGAATTTTTATTCTGGTTTTAAAGTATAAACTATTTTAAATGACCACGGTGTTATAATAACGATTGGTTGGCAAAGAGACCGGGATCACCTACCATACTGAGCCTTTACTACGAGTTTTGTTTTGTACCATACCTATGGAGTGCCCTCTGACGACGCCCATTACAGGGGAGATTACGGTACTGTATAGACTATGGGAATATATTCCGTGTTAAGGGCTATATGGGTAACCCCTTAACGCTATTAAAAAGTAAGTTTATTTTATAAATAGACATTATTGTAATAGCGCAATATACTACATAGTAAATAGTTTAACGGACCCTTAGGAGATGTAAATCCCGAGCATCTCTTGAGTTACTGTACTCATATTTATTTCTATTAATTTAACTTACATAAGATCTTTTAGTTCTGACTCGAGTGTTTTGTCTTTTCAAATTCGCTCGGGTCAGTCCGAGCGTTTCAGGATTTGAGGATTTAGCTCTGGAGGACGAAGACAAAGATTTGTATTACTAGTATCTATTATATTATTTCACTACACCATTTAATTCCGCTGCATTGATAGTATTGGTATGGGTAACTTTGATATTCATTGTACAAGTAAAATAAAATATTTTGTAAAACAGTTTCATGAACTGTATATTTGATTATTATATTTTATCCTTCCGCTATGAGATTTTGTTTTGTTTTATTTCTTCTCTGTTCTTCTTATTTACCCCATAACAATCCGCCCTTCCGTATGGTTTGAATCGACATGTGTGTCGGTTTAAAGTGTGCGAAAAGGAGGGATGTTACACTTTACTAGATATATAATTTCCACACTTCAACCATTTGAAAACAAATTTTCAGATCACTTTTCACCTTTAGCACTTTTGAAAACAAATTTCGAACATTTTCCTTACGCGGAAGTACTTTCATTTCAAAATGGTTCATTTAAACCAATAAAATAAATCCTTACCGATTTACTTTATATTTACGTTCCAAATCCGTAAATTTATTTCCCACTTCAAAAATAAATCAATGTTTATTTTTTAAACAATTTCCCTTTCTTTTATAAATTCCATAGTGAATTTACACTTCCAAAATATCTATGAATATACGATTTTCAAATCGATTTCTAATATTCATTTTTAATTTATCTTTAAAAGATAAAGTCTCAAAATATTCACTTTATATTGGAAAACCTTTCCATGATTATTTAATAATAAGTAATTTACAAATCCATTTATTTTCAATACTTGGAAAATATTCAATATACATAAATCAAAATTAAGTATATATTTCATTCTTTAAGAAATCATTCTCTTAAACACATTTGTTTGGGCCAAAATGAATGTTGCGTAAAACATCGTTAAGACAACCCAAAATCACTAGTATAGGGATTCGAAATTAAGATAGATATATAAATCCCAATACTATACAAAACCATTTCCTTTTGGAAATCATTTACTATAACAACAGTGTTATAGTCCACCATTTCTTTCTAATTCTCGAGAACGTCTATTTCAACAATGAATGTTGAAATCTATGGTTTCGACACTTAATGCATTTTAAAACAGCTTCAAATCGTTTTAATTCTATTTAAAATATCACTTCCCAAAACATATCTATTTTATTTAATAATATATTCACTGTCCAAAATCGTGAATATACAACGTTAACCAAATTTAACGTTTCTACACATTTTATATAAGGGATTATCCACTGTCTAAAATCGTGAATATACTTCCTTTAGCATGCTATAATAATTTACTTATTAAAATAAGTCAATTTCGGATTTATAAAACAACGTTTACAAATCCCATTTATATTTTTATAACTTCAACTTATAAAATCAATTTATTAACAAATTCTATTTATACCTCATTTAAATACCAAAATCCGATTTATAAGTTAATTATTTATAAATCTTTTATTTTACAAAATCTATTCATTTCATAACTTCACAATTTATAAATCTATAAATTTTATTCACTTGTGAAATCCATTTATGCTTCATTTTAACAGTAAATAAAACTCGTTTCACAATTCCTATATTTTTAATTTATAAATATTAATTTTTTTGAAATCTTTTATATGAACCGTTTATAATAATTCAAAAATCTCAATTTAAATAAACCAATCCTTTTAATAATTTACAAAACGTTATTTAAAACTTATATAACTCCAAAATCATACTTAAGTACTGTTTTCCAAAAATACAACTTTTATAACAATAAAATTATAATGTTTATTTATTTTGAAAATTCAAAATTTAATAAAACGTATGCTTTCAAAAATCACTTTAAAATTCTTTTAAAAATCAAAATCATTATTTTAAAACTTCAAAAATGGATCCGATGATGCAACAGCACCAAATAGTCAATCACGACATCCAAATATCATATATCGATATGATAATCAACAAATATCACAATATCTGTAATCAAATAAATACTAGTGAGGAATCCAGATGGATCTCTCCAACCTGTTTCCCTGCATCCACAAACATTAACACAATACCAATTCCGTTCCAGTATGGAATATCGCGGTATATGGGATTTATAAAATATTATCCGCTATTATGCGGCGCAATAGGGTCTCATCCGCTATATAATGCGGGAAATCAACTCCAAGTACATAAATAATACCAATTCCAATCAAGATGGAATTATCGCGGTATATGTTTTTAATAAATAACATCCGCTTACTAATGGCGCATAATGTCTATTTTAACAATCAATAGATAACAATCAACATTCAAACAAACAATCAAGCAATTTTAAATCTAACTATTTAAAATATAAATCGAAACAGATTCGATTGAGTGAGAAGTTCTCACCTTGCTTTCAATTTCGTTTTCAGCTCTTATTTCGAATCAAATTAAACACGCGTGTGACGCCCCACCTCTATACCCACGCTAGCCAAGAACACTACGGAGTAATGCTGTCAACTAGCACGGAGAATAAGGCTGTTGAGGAGCGACCATCCGTGTAATTGCTTTGCGCGAGCACCGATATGTCAGATAGTATAACATGCATTTTTATTTCAAGGGGAAAATCTGACATACCGATACAAACACAAAGCTACTACACAGTGGCTATAATAATCTTCGAAAATAAATATAGAAATAAACATAACATAAATCAGTCACAGACAATTCATATCACAAAGGCGGAAATAGATATGAATATTACACTAGGAAGTGTACATCAGAGTAGTGGTCTAAAAAGATCCACAATATCACAAAAGAATAGTTTCACGAACTACACAAAAGAATAAGTATACATTATGGAGTCTATATCTCAAATGTATACAACAAAATAAACTACTAATCTAAGTAGTTAGCCAAAAGTCAGAGTAATGATCCTGGATGAGAAGTCAAGCAGAAGCACCTGTAACATCTCGGTCTGACCCGAGTATTATTTAATAAGAAGATAATAAACGGATCAGTCTAGCTATAAATATCAGATGAAACGATATAGAATCAGAGCTATGACTAAACCCACAATAATCACAATGCCAAGCTGTGATATATAAGTAACTGAAAATCATCGAGGGATTAATCAATGTCACGAAATCTACACAAGAATCAAAGAAATGTCATACTCCTTATTTCGTTCACCAAACCATAAATATTGACGATTATATCAATGTCAATCACAAAAGTTAATGACACACAAATTCACCAATGCACAAATATTGATACAACTTATCAATGGAAATCACGAAAATTGGTGAAGCACAAATTCTAGAAATCATCTCAAGAAATCCAGACAATGACACACAAATTCACCTATGCACAAAAATTGATAAAACTTATCAAAAGAAATCACAAAAATAGGTGAAGAAGAAAATTCCAGAATTCGACACACGAAATCCAGAAATCACACAAAATAGGGGGGAGGCCTATCACACGAACGGGAGCATGAAAACTCACCAACATATGTATCACACGAACGAGACGCTATCTCATGGTAGCTAGCCATTAATTTTTGACACACGAACGGCCCGAAGACCATGGGGCGCTACCCCACATATGTGAGTTGAAACTCACACAAATGGGGTTTAGTCTCCCTCGTAGACAAAGAGACATCGTACATTGCTAGTCTAAATCACAAAAATGATCGTCATGATCATCAAGAAGTGTCAATTACAGTAAGCTAGTAAATATATGAGCTTAGCTTCATGTCCCATAACCACTAGCTTAACTTAAATATTTACGAACAAATTGTAGATCTCCACTAGAAAATTGTCACAAGAGATTCAATCGAACAAGTCCAAGAATTAACCGACGAAGTAAACGCAAGCGTTTCATACCACTCGTTTTACTAAGTCGTTTAATTTGATTTCTCATACGAGTGAGGTAAAGGTTTGTATATACTAATAGATTGGAAAAAAGGTTTTAGAAACGAGCTTTGTAATTAAAATAGTATTAAAATCGTTTGAGGAAAGAGTTTTGACATTTACTACTAGTATAGAAAACCTTTATATTTTTAAAGTGACAAGTCACAAAGAAGATTGTAAGAACAATCAATCACTAAAATTCACATTCGAAGACGTGAATAAATTCCAAAGAAACCGATAAAGAATCCATCGAAATGGATATCCAAAAATCCCTAAAAAGAGTCATCAAAGTCATAATAAATGATAACAAAAAATAGGATTATCACGAATCGATTTAAATTGGAATTCTCAAACAAAAAGGCAAGAAGGCAAAATCACAACAGTTTCAGACGTCTGAAACAAGTGGTTCAGACGTCTGAATCTGGAAATATAAAAATTTCCAGAACACGATTCAGACGTCTGAACCAAATGTTTCAGACGTCTGAAATAGGCATATTTTAGCCTATTTTCTTTCTGTTTGAAAATAAGCCAATTCAGACGTCTGAAATCCCAAATTCAGACGTCTGAATCTGGGAATAGAAAACTTCCCATACAATACTCAGACTTCTGAATATCACGTTTCAGACGTCTGAATGAAGGGTTTAGGGCATTCCCTGAACCTAGGCCAAAAATGGCCAAACGAATATCGAAATCGATCGAACGAACAAATGGCGATGACTAAGAAATTACGTCGAACGACAACCCAGCCTAAACGGCTCTTCGATACGCCTCAAATATCATTGTCCAAATATCCATAATAGGATTTTCATAAATTAGACCAAATCACCAAAAATTGGAATATACATGAAATCGATCCAAACCGAAACCAATTGCACACGAATAAAGGTTAGGAATTCATAGCTAACAATCGAAGATAATTATAGACAAAGATGTGAGAAAAAAATCTCACCTTTTTACCAAAATCAAACAAGAAGAAGTTTGAAAGCAAATGGAGAATCAACCTCTCTTCAACACAACCCAAATGAGCTTGAATCTATGCTCAAAACAAGAACATTCCCAAAATTAGGTTTAGAAATTTCTGAAATTGGTAAAAGAATAAGTTGGAGAAGAAGAAGAGAAGCTTACCAATGGGTTCTTCTTTTAGTTTGGAGCTAGAACTTGATTTGCAAAAGAAAACTAGGGTTTTGGAGTTTTAATTTCCAATCTCTCCCACCATTATTGCCTTAGAACTTAAAAGAGAAGAGAATGAGGGTGAGTGGGGAAGAGTGGCTCAGATTTGAGCATAAGTTAAACATAGGGCTGAGCCCAAAACCAAACCCAAAGTGAAAAGTAGCAAAAATCAACTTTCTCCAAACATATCGAAACTTATACTCAAAAAGGTCGCAAACGGCATTTTAAACTCAATGGGAGTGGTCCCGAGTCCTAATTCGACCGTATGCAAAAAGTAGCTTTTCGGACTAAAATCCGACTAACGATAGAATATTTAAATAAAATATTTAAATATAAAATCGATAAATATGCGGGTTGTCACAGACTCCCCTCCTTAAAGAAATTGCGTCCTCGCAATATTTAAGAAGAAGATATGTAGTAACAACCATAAAAGCATATTCAACACAAAAGAAATTTGAGATAAGAAGTTCACCTCAAAGAGCACGAGAAAGTAAGTCCGGATGTATTTGCTTGATGTACTCTCTAGATTCCCAAGAACAGTCCTTAGGATTTGAAGACCATTGTACTTTAACAAGTGGGACATCTTTATTTCGAATTCGTTTGACTTCTGAAGCAATGATACGAATAGGATGTTGCTCATAAGTTAAATTAGGCGAAACTTCAATCTCTTCCACAACACCGGGCTAAAGTATAGAATCGGAATCCCGAAGACATTTCCGAAGTTGAGAAACGTGAAACACGTCATGCATAGCAGAAAACTGAGCCGGTAATGATAGGCGATAAGCAATGGAACCAATATGTTCAGTGATAGGAAACGGCCCAATATATCGAGGCGCCAATTTTCCCGATCGATTGAAACGTACAACACCCTTCATAGATGATACACGAATGAACACAAGATCTCCCACAGAAAATTCTAACTTCCTTCTTCGGTTATCGGCATAGGATTTTTGTCTACTCTGGGCTTCTTTCATCCTATGTCGAATAAGTTCAATCTTTTCTGTGGAATCACGAATAAAATCTGGACCTAAAACAAGCTTCTCACCGGCCTCAAGCCAACAAGAAGGAGATCAGCATGGCCTTCCGTAGAGTGCCTCAAAAGGTGCCATACCAATACTAGATTGGAAGCTATTATTATAGGAAAATTCAACAAGTGAAATATGATCTTCCCAACTTCCACCAAAATCAAGCACACTAGCACGAAGAAGATCTTCAAGTGTTTGATTCACACGCTCGGTTTGTCCATCGGACTGAGGATGATAAGCGGTGCTAAAATTGAGCTTCGTTCCTAAAGCTTTTTGAAGACTCTTCCAAAATCCACTAGTAAACAATGGATCACGATCACTAACAATAGAAGTAGGAAACCATGTAATTTAACAATCTCTTTAACAAAGAGTTTGGCCAAAAGAGGAACGGTTCGGTTAGACCGAACGGGAACAAAATGGGCAGATTTAGTAAGTCTATCAACAATTACCCATAAGCTATCATGACCCGAACGAGAACGGGGAAGGCCATCTATAAAATCCATGGAAATTTGGTCCCACTTCCAAATTGGAATTTCTAAAGGTTGCAATAACCCACCGGGCCTTTGATGTTCGGCCTTAACGAGTTGGCAAGTCATGCAACGGTTAACGAAGTTAGCGATGTCAAGTTTCATTCCCTCCCAATAATAAAGTCGCTTCATATCTGCGTACATTTTACTACTACCGGGATGAATGGTGAATTTAGAACAATGAGAATCTTCTAAAATATCCTTACGAAGATCAATAATATTTGGTACGATAAGTCTACCAAATCTCTGAATGCCGCCACGAGAATCGATATCAAAGTCTTTCAAACCTTCAATATCAATTTTATCCTTGATATTTTGACCAAGAAGAGCCAATTCCGGATCCAACCCTTGAGCTTCAAGAATGCGGTCTAAAAGAGAAGGATGAGCCTCAAGGCTACATAGCACAAGTGATGAACATAAATCGGAGACACGGTCTCGAATCTCAGAAGAGGATAATATCTCGAGATCACTCCATTCGGATATCATCATAGAAACAACAGCTTGTTGTTTACGGCTAAGAGCATCGGCGACACGATTACCCTTTCCGGGAGTATAAAGGATATCAAGATCATATGGTGCAAGAAATTCGAGCCAACGCTGTTGACGTAAATTAAGTTCCTTCTGAGAGAATAAATACTTCAAGGACTTATGATCGGTATAAAGAACAAATTTCTCTCCTAAAAGATAAGGACGCCAAATTCGAAGAGCGAAAACAATAGCCGCGAGCTCTAAATCATGTGTGGCATATCTAGTCTCGACCGGCTTCAATTGCCTTGAAGCATAAGCAATAACACGTTCTTTTTGCATAAGAATGGCACCCAAACCAATGCGACTAGCATCGGTATAAACAACAAAATCTTGATTCCCATCGAGAATAACAAGAATGGGAGCATCAGAAAGAAGTTCTTTTAATTTTTGAAAAGAAGCTTCACATTTGTCCGACCAAATGTATTTAACACCTTTCTTCGTCAAGCTAGTGAGAGGCATGACAATCTTAGAAAAGTCTTTGATAAAACGACGGTAATAGCCCGTCAATCCGAGAAAACTACGAATCTCTGTCACACTCTCCGGTCTCTTCCAATCTTGAATCACTTCAATCTTTGAAGGATCCACGGAAATTCCGGATTCGGAAATAATATGACCGAGAAACTTCACACGAGATTGCCAAAAATGGCATTTAGAAAATTTTGCTCTCAAATGATTACTCCTAAGAGTTTCCAACACAATCCGAAGATGCTTTTCATGCTCCTCCTCAGTTTTTGAATACACAAAAATATCATCGATAAAGATGAGAACAAACTGGTCGAGGAAGTCTTTGAAAACTCTATTCATTAGGTCAACAAAATAAGCCGGAGCATTCGTTAGACCAAATGGCATAACAAGCCATTCATAAGATCCATAACGAGTACGGAACGATGTCAAAGGAATACTATCCTCTGCAATACGAAGCTGATGAAATCCAGTAGCTAAGTCTAATTGTGAATAGACTCTAGCACCACTAAGTTGATCGAATGGATCATCAATCCGGGGTAAAGGATATTTATTTTTGATAGTAAGATCATTAAGCTTGCGGTAGTCAACGCAAAGCCTAAGTGTTCCATCGTATTTCTTCACAAAAATAGCTGAAGCTCCCCAAGGCGAAGAACTAGAGCGAATAAATTGCTTCGTCTCCAATTCGGATAATTGCTTACGCATCTCCTCATTTTCTTTATTGGACATACGATACGGAGGACGAGTGATAGGTTGAGCTCCAGGAATAAGATTAATTCTGAACTCAATTGCTCGCTTAGGTGGTAATCCTAAAACGGGCTCGAATATGTCGGAAAATTCACGAACGACGTGAATAAGAGAAATAATATCACCCTCATCATCATCATCGTCATCACGAGGATTTAAAGAATATAAAGATGCGACCAAGATGGAAACTGAATCTTGAAGATTAATAGAAATCTGCTTAACAGATTGAGGATGTCAAAGATGAATAGTCCGCTGAGGACATAGGATATGAGCTTCATAACGGTTAAGCCAATCCATTCCCAAAATCATTCCAAAGCCTAAATAACGCATGACATGCAAATCGGCTAGGAAAGGAAAATCACACAAAATAATCTCGACATCTTTACACAATAAACTGATTGTTGCGGATCCACCAACCGGATTCGCAATTCTCAAAGAAGTCATTAAACACAAAACATCCAAAGAAAAAGTATCAACAAGTTCTTTTGATATAAAAGAATGGGACGCACCCGTATCAAAAAGAACTCGAATAGGATGATCACGAAATAAAATAATTCCATCCAGAATAGAATGAGAAATACCTTGGCCACGAGATGTGTTCCCAGGGGCTTGAGCAACATTCAACTTTCCCTCCCTCCTATTTTGAAGTTTGGGACACACATGCATAAAATGGTCCGGGCTTTTACAATAGCGAAAAGTACGAGGCTTTGAACACTTGTTCGCAAAATGGTCTCTGGAACCACAGTTAAAGCATTTCCCTTCAGTAGAGGAAAAGGTCTTTGCAGCAGGAGTTGCTTGCCTCCCTTTCTTATTGGGATAAGGACCTTTGAATTTGCTTGGCCTCTTCTTGTTGTTAAAGTTTGGTTTGGAACCCACCACTTCAACATCATTCTCCCTATCCGCCTCTTCAAGACGAAGAGCGATATCAACAAGTTGGTCGAAAGAAACTTCTAATTTTGGAAGTAATGGCTTCTTGAGACTTTTGTTTAAGCCGTAGACGAACCTCTGGTTCTTCTTTAAAGGGGTGTTGATGTACTCAACCCCATATTTGGAAAGCGACTCGAAGGAGGCGACTTAATCAGTCACGGAGGACTCACCTTGAACAAGGTCTATAAATCGCCGAGCCAATGTCACTTTCTCAGCCTCTGGAACGAACTTTAATTCGAAGCGTTCTCGGAATTGCTCCCAGGTGATATCCGCTTCATTAATCTCAGAAATAAGAAGCTCGTACCAGTCCAATGCTCTTTCTCGAAAAATACTAGAGGCAACCTGAACTCCGTGAAGGTCAATAAGATTCATGCGAGAAAAGATTCGATCGCATGACCTTATCCAAGCCTGTACTTCAATAATAGTTTCAGAACCTTTGAATGGCTCCCCACCCAAATTAGTGTAATCGGTACACAAGCGTGCAAATCCCGACTTTGGGTGAGTAGGTTCCGGGTTAGCTCCAGCTGCTTGAGCATTTGTCACTAAATCAAGAAGCTGTTGAGCAGTCATAAAAACTCCATCTTGGGGTGGAATGCTAGCCGGTACGGCTCTGGGGCAGCCTGGTCTAGACATTTCTCTCCCTTAAGAAAGAAAGAAGAAGAAGGAAAAAGGTTATTCACCAAATTGAATATCAAGCAATCTTGATAGACAAAACAAGGAATCATAAAAGAAAAGAGGACAAGACGGTACGTAGACACGAATAAGATCCTAAAGCACGACTCCTAAGGTAGACTTAGGACAATGATCCTTGTTATAATATCCCATATTGTTCCGAAGTTTGGCTTTGATACCAAGCCGTGACGCCCCACCTCTATACCCACGCTAGTCAAGAACACTACGGAGTAATGCTGTCAACTAGCACGGAGAATAAGGCTGTTGAGGAGCGACCATCCGTGTAATTGCTTTGCGCGAGCACCGATATGTCAGATAGTATAACATGCATTTTTATTTCAAGGGGAAAATCCGACATACCGATACAAACACAAAGCTACTACACAGTGGCTATAATAATCTTCGAAAATAAATATAGAAATAAACATAACATAAATCAGTCACAGACAATTCATATCACAAAGGCGGAAATAGATATGAATGTTACACTAGGAAGTGTACATCAGAGTAGTGGTCTAAAAAGATCCACAATATCACAAAAGAATAGTTTCACGAACTACACAAAAGAATAAGTATACATTATGGAGCCTATATCTCAAATGTATGCAACAAAATAAACTACTAATCTAAGTAGCTAGCCAAAAGTCAGAGTAATGATCCTGGATGAGAAGTCAAGCAGAAGCACCTGTAACATCTCGGTCTGACCCGAGTATTATTTAATAAGAAAATAATAAACGGATCAGTCTAGCTACAAATATCAGATGAAACGATATAGAATCAGAGCTATGACTAAACCCATAATAATCACAATGCCAAGCTGTGATATATAAGTAATTGAAAATCATCGAGGGATTAATCAACGTCACGAAATCTACACAAGAATCAAAGAAATGTCATACTCCTTATTTCGTTCACCAAACCATAAATATTGACGATTATATCAATGTCAATCACAAAAGTCAATGACACACAAATTCACCAATGCACAAATATTGATACAATTTATCAATGGAAATCACGAAAATTGGTGAAGCACAAATTCTAGAAATCATCTCAAGAAATCCAGACAATGACACACAAATTCACCTATGCACAAAAATTGATAAAACTTATCAATAGAAATCACAAAAATAGGCGAAGAAGAAAATTCCATAATTCGACAAACGAAATCCAGAAATCACACAAAATAGGGGGGAGGCCTATCACAGGAACGGGAGCATGAAAACTCACCAACATATGTATCACACGAACGAGACGCTGTCTCATGGTAGCTAGCCATTAATTTTTTACACACGAACGGCCCGAAGACCATGGGGCGCTACCCCACATATGTGAGTTGAAACTCACACAAACGGGGTTTAGTCTCCCTCGTAGACAAAGAGACATCGCACATTGCTAGTCTAAATCACAAAAATGATCGTCATGATCATCAAGAAGTGTCAATTACAGTAAGCTAGTAAATATATGAGCTTAGCTTCATGTCCCATAACCACTAGCTTAACTTAAATATTTACGAACAAATTGTAGATCTCCACTAGAAAATTGTCACAAGAGATTCAATCGAACAAGTCCAAGAATTAACCGACGAAGTAAACGCAAGCGTTTCATACCACTCGTTTTACTAAGTCGTTTAATTAGATTTCTCATACGAGTGAGGTAAAGGTTTGTATATACTAATAGACTGGAAAAAAGGTTTTAGAAACGAGCTTTGTAATTAAAATAGTATTAAAATCGTTTGAGGAAAGAGTTTTGATATTTACTACTAGTATAGAAAACCTTTATATTTTTTAAGTGACAAGTCACAAAGAAGATTGTAAGAACAATCAATCACTAAAATTCACATTCGAAGATGTGAATAAATTCCAAAGAAACCGATAAAGAATCCATCGAAATGGATATTCAAAAATCCCTAAAAAGAGTCACCAAAGTCATAATAAATGATAACAACAAATAGGATTATCACAAATCGATTTAAATTGGAATTCTCAAACAAAAAGGCAAGAAGGCAAAATCACAACAGTTTCAGACGTCTGAAACAAGTGGTTCAGACGTCTGAATCTGGAAATATAAAAATTTCCAGAACACGATTCAGACGTCTGAACCAAATGTTTCAGACGTCTGAAATAGGCATATTTTAGCCTATTTTCTTTCTGTTTGAAAATAAGCCAATTCAGACGTCTGAAATCCCAAATTCAGATGTCTGAATCTGGGAATAGAAAACTTCCCAGACAATATTCAGACGTCTGAATATCACGTTTCAGACGTCTGAATGAAGGGTTCAGGGCATTCCCTGAACCTAGGCCAAAAATGGCCAAACGAATATCAAAATCGATCGAACGTGCAAATGGCGATGACTAAGGAATTACGTCGAACGACAACCCAGCCTAAACGGCACTTCGATATGCCTCAAATATCAATGTCCAAATATCCATAATAGGATTTTCATAAATTAGACCAAATCACCAAAAATTGGAATATACACGAAATCGATCCAAACCAAAATCAATTGCACACGAATAAATGTTAGGAATTCATACCTAACAATCGAAGATAATTATAGACAAAGATGTGAGATAAAAATCTCACCTTTTTACCGAAATCAAACAAGAAGAAGTTTGAAAGCAAATGGAGAATCAACCTCTCTTCAACACAACCCAAATGAGCTTGAATCTATGCTCAAAACAAGAACATTCCCAAAATTAGGTTTAGGAATTTCTGAAATTGGTAAAAGAATAAGTTGGAGAAGAAGAAGAGAAGCTTACCAATGGGTTCTTCTTTTAGTTTGGAGCTAGAACTTGATTTGCAAAAGAAAACTAGGGTTTTGGAGTTTTAATTTCCAATCTCTCCCACCATTATTGCCTTAGAACTTAAAAGAGAAGAGAATGAGGGTGAGTGGGGAAGAGTGGCTCAGATTTGAGCATAAGTTAAACATAGGGCTGAGCCCAAAACCAAACCCAAAGTGAAAAGTAGCAAAAATCAACTTTCTCCAAACATATCGAAGCTTATACTCAAAAGGGTCGCAAACGGCATTTTAAACTCAATGGGAGTGGTCCCGAGTCCTAATTCGACCGTATGCAAAAAGTAGCTTTTCGGACTAAAATCCGACTAACGATAGAATATTTAAATAAAATATTTAAATATAAAATCGATAAATATGCGGGTTGTTACAACGCGTTTCATTTTACCCGAAATTATCACTAGCTCCAATCGACTCTAATCCAGCTCCATCGCGTAGTGCTCGTCGATACGAAGCCAACGCAACTTGTTTCGTCCAAAACGGACCTCGTATGAAAAAGTTACGCTAGTATAAAGTTTGAACGAATTAATATATATTAATTTACATATTCAACTTTTAATTTCAAACCCTAGGAGTCATCACAGCCGTTCGTTTCCAGCAAGCAAAATCTCACCCGTTCCAACATCTTCTTCCCCAAAACATTTGTCCCCAGGTTGTAACGAAACCCACGGCCGCCCTCATCAAGAAATTATCGCACCTCGTACAAACACTTCTAGGTCGATCAACTACGACCACCACGAAGCCAACGTCGAGCTCCACCTTCACCAGAGAACCAGTCATGTGCGGCGGCCCCTGCGCGTGGAAAAACGTGCCTGAACGCACGGCTTTGAGCCCCGATTTCGACCACCACGAAGATTTTTGCGCCGACCCGTCGTACGGATGTGAAACATACACCATCCCCTTCGATTTCCTAGTTGAAAGTTTCTCGCGAAAGGTTGTGGATCAAGAGAGATTAAGGGAAGAATTTTCATGCTTTTCTGGCCATTGAATGATAGCCGGCGGCTACCACTTAGGGTTTAGGGTTTGAGCTAATGAAAGGCTAAGGCTCCTTTTATAGAAATTTTACCAAAAACACCATTCATTTCCAATTTTTCCGAACTCCGAATCTCGCGCGGTGACTGGCGTTTCTAGGGTTTATCACACGTTCCAGACACAATGGAATAGGTTTTGGAGGCTAATTCGATCATCTCTGCGAGTTATGGAAATAAACGATCAAATTTAAATTAAATCGATTAAACCAAATTTCTATGCGTTTTGGCTTGCCCCGGACAAACGGTAAATCCGATTGACACGAAATTTGAAACCTTACAATAATATCACATTACGCATCCGATGAAACTTGTTTCATCGAAATCCGAGACTGTTTGAAAAATGGCTATTTTAGCTCGTCAATTAAATATTAAAATATTCAATTTTCACAATTTAACTTTAAATTTGATTTTAAAAGTTCTATAACATCATTATAACTCTAATATGATATAATAAAATTTTACAAATCATTTCCAATCATATTAAACTCGATTTTCAATTATTTCTGTAATTTCAACTATTAAATAATCGATTTAATTATCCAATTAAATCCAGAAATTCGAAATAAAATTTATTCGACTATTTAATTTCACGTGTTAGTATTTAAAATCAATTAAATATACAATTTTTAATTAATTGAAATTCTAGGTTGTTACATAAATATGTAAGATGGATAAACTAAACTTGTTTACAAAATATATATTCTTGAAGTTTACATCTTTAATGTTTATAAATAAAAGTTTAGAATGAAGGATAAAACGTTAACAAATCAATGCTGTGACAGACAAGAATCAATGGGGAATGGTTAAAATTAGTAAGCAATCAATTAAGAAAATTAACTATAAATGAATAAAATTAACCAAGAGATTGGATAGTTTAAATTATATGTGTGTGTATATATATATAGATACATATATCCTAATTAATTGTACACATTCAAAAGTGCAAATAAATGTGTAACATAACCAATTGGTGAATAGATAAGGATTATGAATAAATTGATTGGCTGAATTAATGACATAATTGACATTAATGAGAATGTATAACAAAGGAAATTACTATGGATGTAAATTTGGCAAATTAAAATGGATGGATTGCTAACAAATGCTAATATTTAAAATAAAGATCTAATGAGATTTATAAAATGGGAAAAATTTGTAAAATCAATTAAGAGGGAGAGTATAATCTCTCAAAAAGTGTAATGTATACACAAAACAACAAAAATGAAAATTATGCAATGCAATCAATTAAAGGGAATAATTAATGAACGCTGATTTATATTCTGACGTGGCGGTTTTCTATTGGACTGAGTGACGTGGTTTTCGATTTCCTAGCATTCTATTGGTCCAGTGACGTGTATGAGCCAGAGTGGATAACCATGAAGTATTTGGATGAACATGATTTAACCTAGCAAAATCTAACGGATTATAAGCACTCACACTATCTATAAATAAACCATCTAACCTAAAACCTAATCTTTTATTCAGTTGTAACGACCCGGTATTTCGAACCATTCGCATCCACGCATGTCAGACTTGAATTTCTCAAAACAACAGATTGTTAATTTTATATTTGGCAAAAATCAGCACATACAGTAAATAAATCAATCACAGAATCACAGACACGGAGTATATAATAATAAGTAGTGAAATAGATAAATAGTAGTTCATGAAGCTACCATATAAACAACGGAGTTTGAAATAAAATATAATAGAATATCTCAAATACAATGTAGTCTCGAAAACCAACAGATGACAAGTCTGAACAAAAACCACTGGATAGTTGAAAGCTGAATAGATATAGATGGATCTTCAAGTGAAGCTCCAACTTCAAAGGTGAGTCCCAAATGTTGTGACACTCAGTCTGACCCAATCATTAAAGCAAAACACAAAACACTCGAGTCAGGATTAACATTCTTATATTAATAAATTCAACTCAAGTGAAATGTCAACTGAAATACAAGTAATTGAAAAGATGTTTGGGATTTCCATCCTCTAAGGATCTATGGAACTATCTACTATGTAGTAATATACGCTATTATAATATGTCTATAGTAAAGTAAAGGAACTAAAATAGCGTTAAGGCGTTACCCATATCCCCTTTAACATATTTTATACATTATCATAGTCTATACACTGCCGTACGCTCCTCCGTAAACTGGCGGTTTACCCAGAGGACATCATGTAGGTACGGTACAAAATAAACTCGTAGAAGACGCAATAGGGCATGCGACAAGGCACTCGAGGTAATGCCAGGGTAGATATACCGTTTGCGGATCAGGACTGGTGGTAACACATAGTAGATAATACCGCCCGCCTCATGACACACTCCCAATCAAAGGTGCACCTAATCAAATCGCAAAGTAATAGAATGGTATCAAAGGAATGTGCCCGATCGGAGGAATGGCCCCACTCGGCCTGATGTGGCTCCTGTTTTAGCCGCATCAAGCTGACTCATGGGAGTCAAGGCTACGTAAATACCATACAGAATCGTCACCAAACCATCCTACTTCATTGTGGAATTTCCACCATGTACACCGTTTTTAAAGTGGTTTCGGTATTGGCTGAGAGTATGACAATATCTGATCCCGGTCTCTTTAACAACCAAACGCTTATTTCACACCGTGGCCATTTCATTTCAAATAGTTCATATTTCATATCAAAATGTAATATTCATTATCAAAATCATATCAATTCGATATCATTATTCACTTTAATTGAAATTCATTTCCTGAATCGTAGCACTTTAAAAATTATAACATTTCTAAATCATAACACTTTTGAAATCATAACATCTTAGAAATCATAACACTTTTGAAATCATAACACCTTCGAAATCATAACACCTTAGAAATCATAACACTTTGAACTTAAACAGTTTAGATGTTGAAAATAGTGTATATATTAAAATAATTATATGTTAAAATAGTTTGTATATATAATAAAATACTTTATATAATAAAATAATTTCCTCCCATTTCACAAATCGATTCAATCAGCTTAAATTCCAAGATTTAATTTATATCAATTCCAATTTAACCAATTCAAATTTAAAGTTCAAAGATTTAAGTTTAAATATTCAAACATTACAATATAATTTTAATTTATATTTCAACATTTAACTTTAATTTATTTTGAATTAGAAAAATATTCACCTAATCATTTTCATATCAATTTGTTTGAATCCCAATTTTATGAATTTAAACCAATATTCAATCTTAGTTTTTATTTAAAGTTGAGAATATTCATTTAATCACCTTTTATCAAATCAAGTTATAAATCCTATCTTTCGAAAGCTCTAAAATCAATAAGTTTAAATCAATTCTTATTTAAATTCATTTATTAACCAATTCAAAATTCCAAGTCAACATTAATTAAACTTCCCAACCTTTATTATTAAGGTTATAAAAATCTATTTTTAAAATATTAATACAAATTTAAGTAAATACTCAAAATATTATATACTGATTAAACTAAATTTTATTAAATTAAATCTTGTTATTAAATTTATTTATGTAAAATCTTATTTTGTGCATGTTTGAAACTAATAAAATTTAAGTAAAATTTAATAATAAGTTTTAATTTAAAATTTCAAAACTAACTTATAAATTAAGCTTTACAAACATACTATTTTAAAAATCTAAAACTTAGACATAGATAAAAATGGCATTTATATCTTATATTTGAAAAATCAACATCTGTTAAAAACCATATATTTCCTTTCAAAACTTTGGAAATCATTTTCAAAAATATAGACCAATGGTGTCCGTATATAATCTTCTATCCTATGGTCAAGTTATACGGATTTTAATCATTTCAATCCGCAATTTAATTATTTACGGGTATATATCATTTCAACCCGCAAATCCCAAAATTCAAAGTCAATGAAAATCGGTTGGGTTTAGCATTTCAACCCATGACGATTTCTTATATTCTACCAAATCGTTCGGGTATATATCATTTCAACCCATAGGGAATTCTATACTAATAGGGAACTTGTAGAGTGAGGACATATAAGATAATAATATAACAATCATCAACAGGCATATATCATCCATAATAAATAAATATAATATAAACAATAGGATATGGTGTCATATCCCATAGTGAACAATTACAGATAATATCGTATCATATATAACAATTAGATAATTAACAGTTCAAATTAGCAGCATATTTCAATTGTCGTTTCAAGTGAAATCAAACTCAAAAATATAGGAATGTTAATCGTGAGTGATTTTCTCACCTTTCGAGGCTAGAGAGAGAACATGACAAGCACAAGGAATAAGTCACGAATTCGAAAATCGACCAAATCCAAACAATAAATGTCAAAGCGAAGTAGCTGAACACAGATTCGACGAATAAAGCTGAAAATGGGAATCGATGAAACAAAGTGAATCAGCTTGATATAACAAAAGAAATGTATATTATACCGTTATATCTTCTCTAAAATCAATGTTAAATTTAAAACATCAATAAAGTAACCTCTACAAGTATAAGAAACTAGACTCAAGTGTGTGTGTGTATTATATATATAAACTTTCATACCTATTATATTCAAATCAATATTTATTATAAAAATCAATATAAACTTACTTTATAAAATATAATTAACTCAGCAGATCATGTACGCACTTAGGTAAACCCATATATATAAAAGTAAACAGGTTTTCATATAACAAGTTATATAAACAGATTTTTATACCTTATGAATAACCGCATATCTTCATACACATTTTATATACATACTTATAAACAAACCTATAGATTGAATATAATACAAAACAGGTAAAATAAATATATGGGTATAAACTAAACTACATAGATTTTATATATAAATACAATTATATACAGACTTATATATAACAAATCGATCTATACTTATATATATATAAATACGTACATATATAATATATTTTAAAACAAATATTAAAAATTATCATATTATATTTTTAAAATCGCTATTTAAAATAAACACAAGGATAAAAATCGAAATATCCCTAACCAATATCAAACACGGTACGTACACAAGATGCAAGCATAAATATATACCAGGGATATATATATACATATATGTATACAACATATATAAGCTGCTGACAGGTTAGACAGGGGAATGGTGGGTGTCGAGTGTATAGCTGATGGGCGGAGAGCTGCGTTGGTGTCATGTGGTTTATGGAAATTGTCGAAGGCGGTTGACTAGAAAGGTCTTCATGGCGGGTTGTTGAGATGGCAAGGAGGATGCGGGATGTGGCGGGAGGCAAACTACTCAGGTTGTGAATGGTTTTCAGCAAAGGGTGGCAGGTCTAGTTTCGTGGTGAGAAGGGGTACTGGTGGAGGCCAAGGGGAGCTTCTTGGTGCTTGGTCTGGTGGCTGAGGGATACAGTAAGTGAAGGGTGGTGAAGGAGTTTTAGAGGGAGGCAGAAGGATTGCCGCAAGGCTACAGGTGGAGGGAGGTGATCGAGGTAAGGCCAAAAGGTGGTGCTTTGCTGGGCTATGGTCGACAATTGCTAGTCTCGGTTTTAGGCTTTGATGGTGACTGAAAAATTGAGGAGGGATGCGGTGATAGGGCGCTAGACTGAGGTAGACGAGAGTGTTGATGGTTGCCGAGAAAATGGAGGGAAAGAGGAAAGGAGGCCGAGCAAGGATACGGTGGTGGATGCGTTTGCAAGAGATGCGGCAGCCATTTTATATATATATGTGTGTGTGTGTGTGTGTGTGTGTGTGTGTGTGTGTGTTTCTTTTATAAATTCTTTTTCAAGAAGAATATATGAACCGATCAAAGAAGAAAAAGAAACAGAAGAGGTGAGGGGGAAGGAAGGTGAAACGAAGGGAAAGAGGAGCGTTTCTCAAAGCAGATTTATTTATTTCTTTCAATGAACAAGTGGAAGGAAATATAACTAAGATTAAAATATATATTATTTATTGTTTTCAAGTGTGAATAAACAGATCAAAGAAAGGGGAGAACAAGAGATACAACCGAACCATCAAGTAATAAATTGACATAGGGAAAGCTAAAAGCCAAATTCGAGTTCGGGAATGATTAAATGCAATGACTATTTGATTTCATCCGGTAGGTAGACTATAGGACAGATGGAAACAAAAGGCTGAAAATTTAATGGGAATAATTAATGAACGCTGATTTATATTCTGACGTGGCAGTTTTCTATTGGACCGAGTGACCTGGTTTTCGATTTCCTAGCGTTCTTTTGGTCCAGTGACGTGTATGAGGCAGAGTGGATAACCATGAGGTGTTCGAATGAACATGATTTAACCTAGGAAAATCTATCGGATTATATGCACTCACACTATCTATAAATAAACCATCTAACCTAAAACATAATCTTTTATTCAGGCGTCGCCATAAGTTTATAGAAAATTTATGCGTATTCTTCTTCCTCCTTTTCTCTAATAAATAAATAATTCTCTTCCAAATCAAATTAAAAATATATATACGAGTTATATAAAGAATTCTGGAGAATTTAAAAAGAGGAAAATAAGAAGAAGAATAGCTTTTCAAATTTATACAATCTCAAGTGCTCGGTGATTGGGAATTAATATGAAATAGAAAAATAAAGTAGTTTAATTTTAGTTCTTTTCTGGCACGATAATATGAATTAATTTCTGCTAATAATTGAGGTTTGATGCAAATTATTGTAACCTCTTCTTCTATTACTTCTCAATTCTAATTCATGTTTGGTTTAAAATATGAAACTTATAAATTGCTCATTCACGTTTTATGGCGTAAATGAGATTGGTTTAATTAAATTGAATTAGAATTGTTATTCAATTTTTAATGGCATAAATGGTTAGTTGGGTAAATTCTGAAAATGTTCTTTGAGTAAAATTGGGAATTTGGTTGGTATAATTACATAATTTTGAATATGGTTATGGACAAAATTGGAAATTTTAATTGGTATATGTGTTCATTCCATATGTGGCCTTAAATGTAAAAAGTGGAATTTTGTGTAATTAAATGGTTTGTGGCTATTGGATAAAAACTTTGTACATATTAAATCTCTAAAAGGAGAACGTAAATAATGGTGGAAAAAAATGTAAATTAAATGGATCCTAAAGGCTAGTGTAAATCTGTAACAAAATGGTACAAAAATTACAAATAAACCATACAGATTGAACGGACGTGAAATTGAACACCATTTTTGTAAGAAAAGGGGAAATTGTGAAATAACCAAATGGATGTAAAAATGGCCTAAGAATATTTATGGAAATAAACAGTAGGTAAACTATAATGGTAAAATTAATTAATCTGGAAGCGATTTGGTAGGAAAACCTTGTAAAGGTTTGGATAGGTGTTTCATGTAGCTAAGACCAAAATATAGTTTTGGCTATACGTACTAGGAGCGGGCAAGTAGGTTTGCAAGGATGTTTGTCACCTTTCATAGGTTGCTAGTACGTAGGATAGATAGCATCTTCAATCGTAGGCTTCTTTAGGCAGATCGATGCGGAGGGAACATGAGAAGTGTGCTTCGACGTAGGCTTCTTTAAGCAGATCGTTGGAGGATTTTGCGCAGCTGACCAAGCTGCGGGCGCTCTTTCGGAGGACTGACACTTTGGATAGAGGCAAGTCCATGTTGGTGACCGAGGAGACAGGTGGATAGGTGCCCAGTTTGGTGGAGCCTGAGCGCAACTTCACGGTCCTGCGAGGTTGTTGGAGTCGGCGTCGGTCAGACGTAAGAGGCATTTAATCATAGTGCACGGGTAAAGAGCATGACTTTCACATTGTAGCACATGGATAGACAGTCACAGTGCATTGTTGAAGAGCATGACATTCACAATGTAGCACATGGATAGGTAAGAACAGCAGGTCTGATAGGCCGATTGACAATTAGTACTACTGCATAGTTGACTTCCCTAGAGTGACCATATACTTTGGCTTCTTAGGAGCTGTATCTAAGAAGGATTCACTGCATTGTATTATTCACTCTCTACGACATCCGAGGAAGACCTGTTTTATTCTTTCTGCTTCATTTTATTTCTCATTCACTAGACTTTATATCTGACTCATTTCTATTATTCCTATTTTCACCAAATCACAAGAAGACAGTTTAGCAACTATTAGGATTTAGTAAAAAGGCAAGTTTCACTCCTAGGTTCAACACTGTTGGGGAAAGTAGCCTGATCTTTGTTAGTAACCAAAGGTTGAATAATTTATCATTATTCCGCTGTGAGATTTTATAAACTTTACTTTGACTTGCCTTTGTTATTTGCAGTATAACAAACCAGCAATTCATGCTTTAATGGACTTGGATTTTCGATTCATAAAAAATTTAATCCTATTGAGGTGTGGGTTGTTACATTTGGTATCAGAGCTTAGGTTAGCATATCCTAAAAATTAGGAAGTATGAGTCAATGTATTTGCAAAAATAAATACTAAAATCCAATTAATCCCAATTATAGATTAGTAACATATGAAAAGTCTATGGAAAGAAACGAAATTTGTACATGAGTTCTGGTTGGATCGTAGTAGCCCAAGGATGTTCAGTTCCTATTTTTATTTCCACTGGAAAAGGTACAATAGGTCCATTTATTGGAAAAGAATTAGAATCCATATGCTATGCAAGTAGGAAAATTCCTTAGAGAAAAAGAGATTTGGGTGCAGGAAAAAGGTTTTCCAAGATTAGGAATAAGACATTCCTAAGGAAGTTAGTAAAGGTCCACTTTAAGTTTAACCCATTAAAGAGGAAATTTCTTTTAGATTAAAAAGTTGAAATATATTTGAAAAAAGCAAATATGGGATTTAGGAAAAGAGGTATAGTTTTTGTATGATAAAGATTTTTATTTGAAGAAAAAAAATCTTTTTGTAAGATTGTACAGCTTAAGTAGCTTGCTAGTTTCTTTATAAAGCAAAAAGAATTTAAATTTAAGTTAATTGGAAGCCAGAAATTTCAGTAAAGGAAATTTTGTAAACCTCTATTCTTATGAAAGGGATAAAAAGAGCAATATAGCTTGGAAATAATATTACATTAAAATTATTTTCATGGGGGAACAAAATAAATGGTAGATATTGGGAATAGAGTACATATTCTAGAAAGGGAGATGTAGAACTTGAAATTTAGTTAAGTAAATGCATTAGTATTGTTGATTGTAGGGATTTGACATACTTTAATTTATTTGAATGAAAGGAGTAATGATATAATTTCTATGAATCAACCAAGCTATAAATAATGATTGTTTGTTGAAATTATAAGGAATATGCGAAAAAGATGTACAAAATATAGAAAATACTTTATTTTGTATAGCCTACTTCAAGAATAAAATAAAATTAATTCCTTGTAATTTCACACAATCATAAATCCTTCTTTAAAGGATTCATAGAAGATTTTTAGTCCTTTCTGTAGTAGTTCCAATACATTAAAGCATGAAATTTTTAAGTATAATAAAAAGTACAGTAATTGGAGGAAATGTTAATAAGTGTAGTAGGAAAAAGTCAAGGAACTCTTGAAAGATTCGTTGTTCTTGACTCTCCAGTTTTTGTAATTTGAAAATTGTGAAAGAACATTTTGAAAAAAAATAAGCTATCTAGTAAGGGGTGATCATAATCAACACTACCTAGTAAGGGTTAGGTTGGTTCTATGTTAGTAGGGGTTGATAGGTTCAACCTCGGCGTTATTTTATCTAGTGATGCACTGTAACGGGCAGTACCTAGTACCCCAGTCATTTTATGGAATCCATTCTTTAATACGAGCCTTTACGGTTTTAATTGTATACCTATTATGCTAGAATTTGATTAATGTAACAATTTCGACTATGATTAATAAGTATTTATTTCTAGACACTATCACAATATCAGTGAATTTCATATGAAATGGCTTGGGTTATCGTCGGGGTAAAAGCTCGTCCGTGTTTATGTGTGGCATGGTCTAATGAGATACTTTTGATTTTCGAAAGGTTTTCCTTTTGATTTTCGAAAGGTTTTCTATAACTTTAAAAATCAAATTGGATGTGTGTTCCCACGCTGGTTTTCTAGACTAACTCAGGTGTTATTTTATTATAATGCTCGGGTCAGACCGAGTATATTTTCATATTGCTGTAGATGCATTGGAGCTCAAGAGACGAGCTGGAGACCTTCATGTCGTATTCCCATATTTGTTTACTTTTCTGCTGCTTTATTACCGAAATCATCAGCATTTGTGAGGGAATGCTATTATAACTATCCAAGCTGATGATTGTGATTAGTTGTTGTACGCAGATGGATGTATCTATATAACGGTTTCTCTTATGAATATCATTGATATTATATAATATATTGTTCCACTACGATTGTGAGATTATGTATTGTTTCAGTTTTCTTTTCCCTTCTTCTCTTCTTTCTTCTTCCTTGTTTCCCCTAACAATCGAATTTTCTAGCATTCGATTGCTCAACATGCAATACAGTGGGTGTATTGGTGTCGATTTTCGAGGGTTTAAAATCCCAAGTTATTACATGTGGTGTCAGAGATGAAGGTTAAGAGAGAACCTTGGCTTTGGTAGGGTAACTCATTAAGAGATAAGGTAATGGAATGCCTTATTATGAGTTTTGAGAGTATATGTATATGAGTGCGTATGTGTTAGTGATATAAAAATGTTTTACATTGTGTTGATTATTCTATTGAGTGGCATATTGTAACGATCTCGATTTGGAGTAAAATCGAATTTAGTAATTAATATATAATTTTGGATGAAATGGAGAATTAATTTGGATTTTTTTCAAATTTAACTAGATGTATGTTTATTGATTTGTATAAATGGGTTATCATTTGAAATTTTATTTGAAGTCTAAATATAAATGTATTGAAAATAAATTTGATTTGGAATTCAAGAATAAATATTTTAGAAATAAAAATGGATTTATTAATTTTATATTTCCAAAGGGCTAATATATATGGATTTATATAATTATTTATTTGTAATGAATAATTTTATTTCAAATCATTTGTTTTAAATTGTATAAGTACAAAATAGAATGTAAGGAAACGAAATAGATAAACATATCACATAATTATGACAAGTAAGGATTTAAAACTAAATATAAATAGGAGATTGGTTAAGGTCTTTAACATTTAAACCATAATAAGTATAACTTGAAAATATAAACATATGAAGATATAATTCATAATTAATAAGTAAAAACATGAAACTTATTTCATAAATTAAAATAAAGCAAAGGGGTAAACATAGATTTATAAATAAATTCAAGACAAGGATATAAACATAAATATACAAAATTTTACAAGTGTAATCATCTTAATAAAAGATTAAAAAAGTGGTAGCCTAATTTTATTGTTCATGTACAAGTGTCATTAGAAAAACACAAAAGTTCTCATTTTGTTTCAGGAAATTCAAACCTAAAACCTGTAAAAGAAGAAAGAAGAAAACAAATAAAGCAAAACAAATAACCAAACAAAAGAAAATAAACTGGCCACTTCATTTCAGTTTGAAACTTTATCATCTTTCCAAATTCAAAACAAATAAGGCACAGATTCAAGTGCATCTCAAACAATCTTCATTAAATTGATACCAAGCATCAGAATAAGGTTGCAAATAAACAAGATCAGGATTCAAATCTACAAAGCAAATACAAATTCCAGAGAAACAAAAGAATAAACCAGTTCAAAATCAAACAACATTTTTCAGCTTCAACCTAATGCATGAAAATGCATCTCAAATCTTAGGCATGCACAGTTCAGGCAACCTAAACAAATCAAAAGTTTAACATCAAAATCAGATTCCAGGTTTCAAAAGTATTTCCTGTCTCTGTTCATCAGCATCAGGTGTGTAGACCAACCTTTTTAAAAAATCCTGAAAGCTATTTAAATCTTGATGTTTGTGATTGATTGTTGGAGCAAAGTGATTGCATGTATGTATATATAAGGGTATATGTGTGTATGAATGTCTGGGTACATGTATATATACATGTACTCTGTTGATTTACAGTTTACAACCCATACACAAAAAAAATCAAATAGCTTTTCATTTGATTATTTCTAGGTTACATTATCTAAAGAAAGGATGATTGAAATAGCATAACATCAATGTTAAAATTTAATTCAAATTTTTATATTGGGAATTTACTTCAATAATAAGAAAAAAAACAGTAGTGAATCCAAATAAACCCAAAATCAAATGTCTGGGTTTCGAAATAAAATTGCAGGAATGAATTTGTATTTCAAAATCATGATTTTTGAAAATCATTTCAGAATTTTTAATTTTGTATTTGAAGAGAAAATTGAAGTTGATCAAAAACCCTTAAGTTATCAATTCACGGTGATCGATGAAGTATTGATCATCGGGGTTGGAGTTGGAATAGGCTGGAGGCTAAGGAATCATCAGAAAAATGATCGAAGCATTTATAATGGGGCGTGGCGGCGGCACGATGAGTTTGTAGGGTTTAAGGTTTCGTCTTGGATGATGGCAAAGACGAGATTGCCGCGACGTCGTCAAAGGTCTTTGGTTGATCGCACCCAGGAGATTAGGTTCATGGATCATCGGTGCAACTCTGGTCGAAGTATCTTAGTTGATGGTGGGCGAGATCATCGGTGTGAGGCATTTTTAGGCAATCTTGTTAGTTCCAGTAAATGGATCGAACTACTCGATTTTGTATTCCGATCGAATTCGATAAATTGGGTGGCCGTAGCGTTTGTAGAGGCTATTGCCGACTCCTCGAAGGTCACTGTGTGGACCGAGGTTCGTCGGAGATGCTGTGCACGTGCACGAGTGGAGGTTCATGCCAGGGTTAATCGAAGTTCGGGGAAGAAGAAGCTTACTAGTTTGCTCACGAGGATCTGGATTTTAGGCTCGAGAAAAATTGCGTCTGAGCGTGTGTGTGAATTTAAACAGTTTTGAAATTTAAAACAAAAAAAAATTTAAAAAGAAAAATGTTTGTACTCAGGGACATACTCAAGTAAAACGGGAATTAGCTCGTGTGTTCGACGATTTTGCTCGGGTTTTGTGATATTAACTTGTTTTTGAAAATTTAAGTAATAAAAAATGTGCACATTTTAAAAAAGGATAAATGCTTCAACAGGTTTAAGAATTGAAAGTATATTGAAAAGTAAAACAAGTTTCAAAGTTTTTGAATCTAAAATGAATTCTTGAAAAAGTGTCAAAGTTTAAAATGCTTAAAGTTAAATATCTTTGAATTGTTTTAACAGTTGGATTGTAAGTAATTAAAAGATTTTTACTTAATTTAAGAAGGATTAATTTATGAGATTTATTAATGGATGATTACTTGAAGTATAATCACTTTAGGAAATTAATTAAAGGTAAATTTATTATAGTGATTAATTAGAGGTTAATTTATCAAGTGACTAAGCAATAATTAATTAAGGATTAGTTAATTAATGAAAGTGATTAAGGATAATCACTTATTGTAATTTTATTAATTAAATGATAATTAAGGGTTAATTAACTTTGTAATTAACTTAAGGTTAATTTATCTATTGTAATTAATTAAGCGATAATTACTTAATGAAATTATTTAAAGGTTAATTACTTAATGAAAGTAATTACGGGTCAATTGATTTGTTAATTAAAGGTTAATTAATTAAGAGGGATGATTAATTAACTAAAGGTGATTAAAACTTAATCAATTGTAATTAATGATAATTACTCATTGATTAAAAATAATAAATGAAATTAATTATGTGGTTTATTAATTTAAACCACCCGATTCATTCATCATAATCGAAGATGTTTGATTGTTATTGAATGGTGTATATTAGATTGATTACTCTGTTATGTGATTGTGATGCTATGAAATATGAATTGCCTTGTGCTGAGCAGTGATATCTGTGATGAATATATTGCTGTGTGAATGTGAAAACCCCTTGGCCTGTAAAACAGCATTTGAATTTCGATGCGACAGGGAGTCGGATTCCAGTTGGTTATCCGAAACCCAAATCGAATCGTAATGGTGAATCTTTGTGACTGATAAATTTATTTTATTTATGAATCGGTGAATTAAGATAAGCGTTATGGATTGCACCGCTTATCGAGATTGATACGATTGAATCTGTGATGATTGATGATGTTGCACTATTGTGTGAAACCCTTGGACTACACCATACACACACAAATATGGATTTCATGAGGAAATCGGTTAAGTCACAAATATTTGAATTTAATTCAAAATAGTTTTAAAAGTTGAATTTTAAATCCAAACGGTTTTGGAAATGGAATTGGGTTAAATATGAAAAGATTTTGAAAAGGGGTTTTGAGGATAAAAGTTATTTTAAATAGCTTGATTAAGTTTTGAAAATTTAAATAATTTGATTTTGAATTCAAAAATTTGGAATTGAATCCCATGTTTGGAAATTATGGTTTAAAAAAGATTGTACAAGTTATAAATGTGTTTTAAACCATTTTAAAAGTATTGTTTTTGGAATTTAAATTTAAACCCCAGTTTTATACTTGAGTGGCTTTAACTTATGTAAATGTAATCAGTTTTTTCCAAAACGAAAACTAATTGTTTTCAAGTAATAATAGCTTTCATTTGAAAGAATTGATTTCCAAATTGTGTTGAAAAGATTTCATATTTGAATTGAAATAGTTTTGAAAACTATGAATTAATCTTTGTAAAAAATGATTGAACCTTGTTTGAAACTGAAAAGGGTTTTAAATGATATATCTTTTATGTAAAAGATTTGAAATGGGAATTGGTTTTCCAAGTTATGAATGAATCTTTGGAAATGGTTTTGAAAGCTATGAATTGAATCTTGATTTAAAGATTGGATGAGTTAATCCAATTTGGAAGGGGAATTGTTTTGAGAAAAATGTATGAACTTTGTTTAAAGTTTGGCATACTTTGTTTTCAAATCGAAAAGGGATCTTAAAAGTGTATCTTTTCTATAAAAGATTTGAAATGGAAATTGGTTTGAAATCTGTGAATGAATCTTTGTGAAAGATTGGTGAACTTTGTGAAATTAATCTTTTTGTTTAAAAGATTGGAAATGGTAATTTGTTTAAATCATTTGAAAGGAAAGTTTTGTGTAATAAGTTGTGACTTAACTGAGATCCCATTATCCATATGTTTTTAAATATTGCGCTCATTATTCTGTTTAGCCGGGAGAGGACCTTTGTGTCATATAACCCATTCCGAATAATGATACGACGTATATGGATAGCATTTGAAGACGGTGGTGAAGACCGGGTGTCTTCGAGAACGATATGATAACCTGTCGATTTTCTCTGCATCATGGCTCCGGTGTAGAGACTCCCTAAGCGATGGGAAGTCTGATTGGGATTGGGGATATCCGGATTGCAAGGGCTTCTTTTGAAGTGCCTTCGGTTCTGTTTGAACCCAGAACAGACTTGTATGGATGTGTGTCTGACATTACACTTTGAGATGTAAAGCTGGTTTCTATCAAATACATTTCTGTTTGGTAGCGGAGATTTATTCTCTTAGCTTAACACCCTTCTCTGAGATCTACGAACTCAGAGGTTATGTAGTTGATGGTTACTAGTGATACATTCCCAATTTGGTAATGTGGCATACGAAGTGTTGCTGATCACTTGTTGATCGAAGCATGGCTTTATGAAAAAGCGTAGCTTTGTGGACGAGACTGCATAAGGACCTCACAACCCGGAAATGGTCGAAACAGGAATGTTGCAGCAAGGTTTTAGGGGTCGCGCCTCTAGGGCATGTCCATTTCCTTCTGGATAAAAGGTGGTATCATGGTATGGAGCCTAGATATTTAACCTATGTGGTTACTGCAATCTCATTACTGTGTGGTTGTTGGTTGTCGGGATCCCGGAATAAAGGTCGGTAACGACCGGGGATAGCATAGCTCGTGTGTTAGTTACCTAGCTACAGCTTGGTTAAAGCATGAGGTAGCATCGGCCTTGTGTTAGCAGAGATCCGGTTAGGTTCTCGAGGGTGTCCTTCTAGAGGCATACCCATTTCGGTAAGGAAGTTCATTAGCCAGACCATTTGTTGGAAATCCAATCATCCAATACGCGCCTTGTACGGTTTTAGTTGTATAACCTGCCATTCTTCAATTGTAGCTATAGTAGGCATAAAACGAAATGTTGTATGCTGGCTAAGATTTATATTATACTTTCAAAAGGTTTTCTGCACTATGCACTAATAATAATATCAAATGGTTTTCGCGTATCAAGCATTTTTAACTGTCATAAGGTAAAATCTCCCCCAAGTGTGCGCTTGCATTGTGTGTGTGGTGGGAGGCCTTATGGCAGTTTCATTTTCTAAAAAGCATTGCGAATTTCTTTTTAAAGATAAACTATTTTTTTTCTTATACCACTCCCATGACTGACACGGAGTTTATTATTCCGTTCCTAAACTCTGGGTGCTCACAATTTTCCACACGGGCAGTCTAGAGTTGGGTTTTTCAAATAGTGGATATCGATTCGGTAGCTTTCAGCTTTCTCTTTGGTATTCTTTGGAGATTTTGGATATTGAAGTCTTTGGCAAAATATGGACTGCACTTGCTTAGCTTCGTGCAACATGATGGTGGTTCTCGCTTATTGGATTGGAGATTTTTGGAGTTTTTTGGTTCTGCTGCTATAATATCGTATTGTTGTTCCGCTGTTGCGTTCTATATTGTTATCTCTGATATTGACCATTGTTGTATCATTTTGGATATTGTATCAAGTGTTGTATATCAAATGTATTATTCATTTTCTTCCGCTATGTTGTTGTACTTAATGTGTTATAAGCTTCGGCGAGCCAGATTCGGCGTTTAAATCTGCGGCATTTGGGTACAAGTGAAGTATGGGTGCCGATTTTCGAAGGCCGAGCCTGGACCGTTACAATTTTTAGCTAAAGTTTCAACCTTCAGCACTAATACCAAATGTGACGGTTTACTCGACCTAACACAATGACGGTCGACCGTAGCGGCCAATTGACTGGTAGGCTTTTCAACCATCCCAGCCCCGCCGTGGCTCACAATGGTACCCCAAACTTGCTTTTACGGCCAGCCTTTCGGCTGTCACGCCTTACGGCTAACCAACCCCTTAAAGAGGACGTGTGGGTTTAGTTTTGAATTTTAGTTTTAGTTTTGAATTTCCTGAAACAAAATGAGAACTTTTGTGTTTTTCTAATGACACTTGTACATGAATAATATGATTAGGCTACCACTTGTTTAATCTTCTATTAAGATGATTACACTTGTAAAATTTTGTATATTTATGTTTATATCCTTGTCTTGAATTTATTTTTAAATCAATGTTTACCCCTTTGCTTTATTTTAATTTATGAAATAAGTTTTATGTTTTTACTTATTAACTATGAATTATATCTTCATATGTTTATATTTTCAAGTTATACTTATTATGGTTTAAATGTTAAAGACCTTAAGCAATCTCCTATTTATATTTTAGTTTTAAATCCTTACTTTACCATAATTATGTGATATGTTTGTCTATTTCGTTTCCTTACATTCTATTTTGTACTTATACAATTTAAAACAAATGAATTGAAATAAAATTATTCATTATAAATAAATAATTATATAAATCCATATATATTATCCCTTTGGAAATATAAAATTAATAAATCCAATTTTATTTCCAAAATATTTATTCTTGAATTCCAACTCAAATTTATTTTCAATACATTTATGTTTAGACTTTAAATAAAATTTCAAATTATAACCCATTTATATAAATAAACAAACATACATCTAGTTAAATTTGAAAAAAATCCAAATTAATTCTCCATTTTATCCAAAATTATATATTAATTACTAAATTTGATTTTACTCAAAATCGGGATCGTTATACTTATGGATTCTAGTTAATACAAGTAATTAATGTTATTGATTGGGATCTAAACACTTCGAAAGAGCAATTTGACATGGTATTGTTTTGAAATTGGGTAAATGAAATAGTTTTACCTTGATTATATTTTATATGTAAAGGAATACTTTTTTTATTGTATTATATATGGAGTGCTTAGTTGTTAGAAAATGTCAATATTTGATTGTTATCATTTGTTGTTTTTGTTTGTGCTATAATAAAAGTTGTTATTATAACCTAAACCAGGATAAACAATTTAAAATTGGTTTTATACAACCAAGGTTAAATATATAAATATGGTTTAAAAAAGCGGTTTACAAATTAAAAAGGATTTGAAAGTTGGAAATTTGATAATTTAAATCTCGTTGGTTTTGGAAATTTATTTTTTTCAAACTTTTGAAAATAATAATAATATTATTTGGAAAATATTTTTGAATGGAAATATTTTAAAATGGAACTTAAAAGAGATAGAAAGCACATAACTCACATCGGTCGCTGGAAAATAATTTTGATGATGACTGCATCATCATCGACGTTCATTTTCGGGTTTCCAAGAGAGAAATTGCTACCATTGGAATTTTGTTTTGGTAAAACTAGTTTTGAAATTAAAAATCAAAAGTTTGATTTGAAATACCAATGAATTATTTATATTGTTTCAAAATAATTTGAAATAAGAATAGGATGTTTAAACTCTGAAATATTCATTTAAGTGTTTTATGAAAATATGAGAAATGAACTTTTTAACTTATAAATTTTGAGAATTTGTAAGTAAAACAAAGTTTTAAAATTGTTGCATATGAATTTTGAGAAAGAAAATTTGAAAAGAAGATTTAACTTAAGTTAAATTAAATGAAATGATTTTGGAAATAATATTGATTGTGATGTGAAATGAATTAATGGATGAACTAAATAAATTTGTAAATTGAATATGTCTTGGAATGTTGCTTGATAGAATTGAATAATGAGATGAGTTAAATAGAAATGGATATTAACTTAAGTTTTTGAAGTGATGGTAAACATGAGAAGTGTTGTATATAATTTTTATAATAAACTTAAGTAAAAATTGATGGGACGGTTTTTAAGTGATATTAGTATTGAAAAAAATATACTATGTAATAAATGAATGTGAATAAAGCAATGTGAATAATGAATGTAAATTAAAAAAATGAATAATGAGAAACCAATTGGAATAAATACGTAAGTTGTATATATATCAGTTTATTTGCATAATGGTTTGATCCAAATTCGAGTACATGATTTCAAGATGATTTACATCGGTCCGAGTTAGAATTTTTCACTCGATTCTCGACGACAAACACTGTGTATGGATTTTTGATTGATTTTGATATTCACTATCATAGTATATGGCTATACAAGGAGAGTAACGGTTTCTAATCAAGGAACCAGATTTGAGTCCGCACTAGAGTGGCCATGTGAATGATACTAGTTCGGAAGTGAAATTGTGCGATTGAACAAGCGATCAGATTCGATATTGCGTACGGACGATATATGCACATCGTATGGGCTTTGGTAAAGCAAATGTTAACAATTGAAAATACAAAGTAATATGATTATGAACTATATGATTGGATATCATTGGTAAATAAGATGCATGTATATAAAAGTAAGAGCTAGTTTTAGGTCTTTGGTTTCACAAGTAAAATTTGGATTACCCAACTAAAAAGTACATGTTCAAATTTTTGTTTGATTTGATAGTTTTATGATTGAGCCACCTGGCTTCTGTTTTCTTTTGGATGATTTGGGTCCGTAGTGACGACCTGTAGTTATTCCAATCTAGCCACACAAAGGAGACGCTGGCGAAATTTTCCGTAAATTTAGGACTTTAGAAATTTTTTGAGAATTTTGAAGAAATTTTTGATAACTATTTGATTTTAGAGTTATAACCTGAAATGACTGGATAAATGGAAATCAGTTTGTACCAGTGAATGAAGTTAAAGACTTAAATGAATTTGCAAATATCTTACCACTAATTGGTTTTAAAAATTTAAGGGGTTTGGGCAGTTTTCTTACTTTGGAAATTTCAAGGAAGAAATTCTTTTAAGGGTGGATAATGTAACGACTCAGAATTTTTGTAGATTGATATTTGAAATATTTAACTGATTTTAATATTGAAAGGTTAATTTTATAAGTTAAATAACTTGAATTTCAAATAGGGCGATTTATTTGATAATTAAGTTTTTGAATTTAATATTTGGAATTAATTAAATAATTAAATCCTGAATTTAATGTGAATAAAAATGATTTCGGAAGTTGATTTAAATTTTATTTAAGTAAGAAGGAAGATAGTAAACTTTTAATTTCGATTTAAAAGCGATTAAATTGGATTTGACATAGAAAATTGTATTTTAAAAGATTATTAATTCCTGTTTAATCAATAATGATGTTAGAAACTTTTAACTTAGAATTTAAAAGTGGTTAAATTGATTTTTAGAATAGATTGCTTTTATTAACGTGTAAAATTAGTCTTTTTGGGCATTACCTTGAATTTCGACAAAACCAGTTTCATCGGATCCGTAATAGAGAATTACTATAGGGTTCGAAATTTGTTCCATTGAGTTTAAAAATATTGAAAACCTATATTTCGATATACGGGATGTCCTACTTTCGTTTCAAGAACGAAACGGGCTTTTTAGGGCTTTGTTATCACGTAGGCCCAATCGATCTGTTCCATCCATTCCTCTTCCATCTTGGTCTATTTATATGTTGTTATAAACCCTAACAGTCTCCTATTCTATTTTTTGTGCGTAATTTTTAGAACCTATCTGCTTCTTCCCAATGGTAAATATCCTAAACCTAAATTCCAATTTCATTTTCAAATCAACTCGAAAAATCCAAACTGCTTTAACCCTATCATATAATATATTCGTTTCGAAGCACTCAACGAATGGAATCTACGTCTGCAATTCATTTTTCAATTAGAGGCTCTGTTTGTCTAGAAATCTATGAAACATTCATGGTATTTCGTTCTAGGGCTTGGTTTAACGGTGGATCGTCGACCAATCGGCGATCGGGAAGCGCTGCTGTGTAGAGAAGACGAGGGGCTATCTCATCCATGGTGGCCGATCATCGTCTAGTGGCTTGAGTTAGCCATGAAATGGCAAAAAAAGGTCGGCAGCGGCGGAGCACGTGGAGGAGGTCGTAATGGTCACACTACCATGCGTAGGCGTGACTTGGCGTGGAGGAGCTCACGGCGATCTCTAATTTAAGTTTAGATGCATATGGCAACAAAAATCTTGGCATGAAGGCGGCTGTAGGATGGGTTATAGTTGACATCGAATGATACGTCTTGGGTTTAGAGGAAGGTAAGTTTATTTAATTATTTGACCTTGACTAATTTAAATTAAAAATTAAATTTCAAAACTTCTAGCTTGCATAACTTTTTCATACGAGCTTCGATTAAAGCGCGTTTTCTTCTGTTGGGTTCGCGTCATAATTCCAAACCACATGGAACTTGTTTGGTTGAATTTGGAAATTGTTGAAATTTGGGGCTTTTATTGGATTTTTAATCGGCTATAAATCAAAGGTGAGTGATTTAACCCATTCATGCAATATTAAATGTGACATCTTGTTATTTTATAGGAAATATTATTGAAAAGAAATTAAAAGCGCATTTAGTATAGTGGTAAAGGTGCAGTTGACTTCCTTAGTGACCAGGGTTCAAGTCCCGTTGTCGCCCAAAATCTGGAGCGATGTTCTTTTAGCTGGTTCATTTTCAACGATTTTCCTGCGTATTTCAGCGTTGTTTCTGACATGTGGTGGCTTCCCATTCGCTCTAGTGATGTAATAGGATGAGATGGCTAAATTTTATTGGTCGAATGATGTGTATGGGCTAGAATGGATAACCATTAAGTGTATGAAAAAACCAGATTTAATTTAAAATAATCTACTGAATTATATTCACTCAAACAATCTATAAATAAACCATCTAACCTAAATCTAATCACTTATTCAGTCGTCGCCATAGTTCTACAGTAAAATTAGTGTGTATTATTCTTCCTCCTTTTCTCTACTAAATAAACAAATATCTATCAAATTAAATCATCTATATACACTTAAGCAATCTGGGGAATTTAGAAAAATTAAAGGGAGAAAGATTAAAGCAAAGCTTTTTTCAAATTTATCAAGCTCAAGTGCCAGGTGAGTGGGAATTAATATAAAACAGAAAAATTAAGTAGTTCAATTTCAGTTCTTTTCTGGCATGTTAATATGAATTAATTTATATTATTAATTGAGAATAGATGTAAATTATTGCAACTTCTTCTTCTTCTACCACTTCTCAATTATAATTCATGTTTGGTTTAAAATATGGGACGTATAAATTGTTTATTCACGTTTTATGGCATAAATAAAATTGAAATTTATGTAAATTATTGTATCTTCTTCTTCTTTCACTTCTCAATTTCAAGTTTGAGTTGAAATTTGGAACAAACAAATTGTTATTCACATTTCATGGCATAAATAAGATTGGTTTAATTAAATTAAATTAGAATTGTTATTAAATTTCTATTGGTAGAACAGATTAGTTGAATAAATTCAGGATATATTACTTGAATAAAATTATGGTTTTGATTGATATATTTATATAATTTTGAATATGGTTTCGGAACAAAACCGGGAAGTATAATTTGCATAATTATTTGTTTCATATGCGACCTAAAAATGTAAAAGTGGAATTTTTGTAATTAAATGGTTTGTGGCTATTTGGTAAAAATTTTGTACAGATTAAATATCTAAAAGGAGACCGTAAATTAGGGTGGAAAATATGTAAATTAAACGGACCCTAAAGGCTAGTGTAAATCTATAATTGTAACATCCTGGTATTATCAACCATTCGCATCCGCACATGTCGGACTTGAATTGCTCAAAATATCAGATTGTTAATTAAAATTGGCAAAACTCAGCATACACAGTAAATAAATAAATCACAGAATCACAGACACATAGTAATATAACAATAATGCAGCGGAAACAAAAGAATAGTAGTTCATGAAGCTACTATATATATAACAGAGTTAAATAAGATACAACAGAGGTCTCGAATACATAGATGTCTCAATACGATAGTCAAATACAAAATCTGAATACATCAGTGGAATCAACTAAATAACTGAAAGAAGAATCAATAGATGGATCTCCAAGCGAAGCTCCAACACCAAAGATGAGTCTCGAATACTGGTACACTCAGTCTGACCCGAGCGTAAAGCAAAACACAAAACACTGGAGTTAGGATTAACATTCTTATATCCATAAATCTAACTCAAGTGAAATACCAACTGAAATACAAATAACTCAAAAGATGTTTGGGATAACCATCCTCTAAGGATCCGTTAAACCATCTACTATGTAGTAATATACACTATTATAATAATGTCTAAAGTAAAGTAAACTATTAAAATAGCGTTAAGACGTTACCCATATCCCCTTAACACATTTTATATATTCTCATAGTCTATACAGTATCGTAATCTCCCCCGTACTAGGCGTCGTCAAAGGGCACTCCATAGGTATGGTACAAAACAAACTTGTAGTGATCTCGCTAAGGTAGGTGACACAGCACAAGTAGGCAATGCCATGGTAGATATACCAATTACGCATCCGGGCTGGTGGTAACGCATAGCAGCCACTACCGCCCACATAGGAACACATTCCCAAATAAAAAAAATCAAGCGTGGCCACCAAATCAATCACAAAGTCAGAATATAGTATCGAAGGAATGTCCCCGATCGGAGGAATGACCTCACTTGGCCCAAGAATCGCTCCTGTTTTAGCCACCTTATGCCAACTCACGGAAGGCGACTCAACGTATATACCTCAATAGAACGTCGCCACCATCCTACTTAATTCTGGAATCTCCAATGCGTACACAGTTGTTAAAGTGGTTTTCGGAGTTGGTAGAGAGTATGACAACTTCCGATCCCGATCTCTTTAACAACCAAACGTTATTATAACACCGCGGTCATTTCAAAATAGTTTATACTTTAAAACCAAAATATCATTTCCATTTCAAAACCATATCAATACGATATCATTTCCATTTTAAATATATTTACTTCCAAAATCATAGTACTTCAAAGTTATAACACATTGGATTCATAACGCTTTGGAAGTCATAACACTTTGGAAATCATAACACTTTGGAAATCATAATTTAGAAATCATAATACTTAGAAATCATAATACTTCCCACTTAACCGGTTTAGATATTAAAATAGTATATATAATAAAATAGTTTATAAAGTAAAATAATTTATCTAAATAGTTATAAGTTAAAATAGTTTATATTAAAATAGTTAGTATATTAAAATAGTTTATATTAAAAATAGTTTATATGAAAATAATTTATAAAGTAAAATATATAAATAGTTCTAAATATAATTTAAAAATACTTTATATAATAAAATAGCTTCCTCAAATTTCACAAATCAATTCCAAATCAACTTGAATTTCCAAACTCAAATTTAATCAAATCTCAAATCATCAATTTCAATTCGATTCAGTTTCTTAATAAACTGTTACCTGGAGATTTGTCCAAGTAACTAAGGGTCACTCGGCATTTTTCCATCGTTCGGCAACCCGCCTCATTCGGCATAAAGCCCCGGTCGGCATAGCAGAGCCTCGGTCGGTATTCAGTCTCGACCGGCATTAAGCCTCGTTCGGCATTCAGTCTCGTTCGGCGCATGGCCTAGCTCGGCATTCAGTTTCGACCAGCATGAAGCTCATTCGGCATTCCATCCTCGTTCGGCGTTCCAGCCTCGTTCGGCATTCCAGCCTCGTTCAGCTTCTAGCCTCGTTCGGTGTTCCAGCCCCGTTCGGCGCATGGCCTCGCTCGACATAAGCATGCCGTTCAGCATCTCCCCTCGTTCGGCGTCAGATCTCGTTCGGCATCGGATCTTGTTCGGCCTACACATTCCACTCAACATACTACCTCGTTCAGCTTGGAGACATCGTTCGGCATTTGTCGCTTGGCATTTGTCGCTCGGTATTTATGGATAGGCACATAGGAGTCGCTCATTTTGGGCCGTGGTATCTTGCTACTAGGCCCATCAGGGAAGTCCAACATATCTTCGTCTATAAATAGATAGGCAGGGGCACAGTGAAAAGGATCTTTTTTTGAGAACACCGGGGAGACTCTGCTGCATTCAAGACTCATTCAAGACTCAACCTTTTTACTTATCAATTGTATTCAAGTAATTGGTGTATGGATTGTATCTGTAATCGATTATCAAGAAAAGCAATAAAGATTAACTTCAATGTGGTCATAGGCAATTACGCCGAACCACTATAAATCTGGTGTTCTTCTCTTTGTATTTAATTTAGCGTATTGTTATCTGTTTAAATTCACTTTCTTCATTAATCACTCTACACAATCTTTCTTAAGGGTGTTAGTGACCAATTCAGGTGCTAACATTTTGGTACTTTCACCGAGAATCGAATTTTCATGTCGTTGGGATCTGCTTTGTAGCTACTGGAATGAATAAATCCGCTAAAGGAGATCCAAATTACTCGAAGGACGTCCGTTGATTCTAATCAGAGTTCCTATGAATAACTCTACTATGGCGAGACCACGTACTAGATCGGCCTCTCCCAACGCGGACGTCAATGAGATTGTTAGCGTACATCAATTAGGACCTAGCAATCAGCAAACAAAACAAGGTGCGTGAACTCACGGAAAGTAGGAAGCAACTCGCCGAGCAGATTCAAGCCAATGCTAACCTCATGACTTAGCTTACTCAGCAGCAACATCAGAATGCTGGAGGTATCCCTGCTCCGTATTCTTCGTCCGATAGCTCAACTTCATCTGATGAACCTCCTAGGCCTAGACGCCGTAAGACTGAAACTGCACAGGCAGGTGCCAATGATCGATCAACCAGGGATCAAGCACGTGAGCAGACAGGACGTCCGGCTCACCAAGATCCTAATGAACCTGGCCTTCAAGATGCACGTTTCGCCGATCGCCAGCAGAGGGGACATCAGACCGAGCGGTCCCATCGAACGGAGTCTAACCTCTCATCTTCCATACCTACCCCAGACTTGTCAACAATGGTCAGACAGTTAATGAGAGAGAACCAAGGTTTGACCAATAAAGATTGGGGAGTGTCTAGGAGTCATACTCCCTTCACAGATACCATTCTATAGGCTGAGCACCCAAGGAAGTTTAGTATGCCAACTACCCCGGCCTATGAAGGGAAGACTGATCTCATGCAGCATGTGATGAGATACAGATGGATGATGGATTCTACAAGAGCTAATGATGCGACCAAGTGTAGGTGCTTTCCAATCACGTTGTTAGGAATTGCCACCATATGGTTTACTCGACTCACCCCAAGGTCTATATCCATCTTTGACGAACTGGCAGCGAAATTTGTAGAGCAATTTAGGATAAATGCTACTCATACAAAGGATGTGATGTCATTATCAAGTGTAATCCAAGCTCCGGGAGAGTCATTGAAGGCATACTTGCAGAGATTTCATGTTGCTGCTACGGAAGATAGCAACCCTAAAAACCACGCAATTTTGATGGCAGTAATGCATGGAGTGGATCCAGATTCTGAATTTGGAGATTAGTTGGCAGGATAGCCCCCAACTACGCTGGAGTGTTTCTATTCGAAAGCTCATCAATTCATAAGGAGGGAGGAAGCTCGATGGACGAGACGAGATAAGGCAGCAGGGCCCGTTCAGGAGACTGTGAAAAGTAACATCGTCGTTAAGCAATCCGGTGATAACTCAGGAAAATTTGAAGTCAACGTTCAGAACAAGCTTGGGCAGTCTAAAGGATCCGGAGGTGGAAATCCCAGAAAGAAAAGAGAAGCAGGGAAATGGAAGCCAAGGATTCCGCCTTATAATGAATAAACCCCACTGAACGCATCTCTTGAGAACATTTATTTGTCAACTTGCAACACTTTTCAATGCAGAAAGCCACACCCAAAGGAATCAATCGACGAACAGAAGCAGACTGCGAAGTATTGCCGCTTTTATGAATCTTATATGCACAATAGAAAGGAGTGTAGACACCTTCATGACGCTATAGAAAAGTTGATCAGACAGAAAAAGCTGCAGAAATTTGTCAAAGACCCATAGGATGGAAGGCAAGGAACATCAAACCCCGGACGCGGGCCGGCACCACGCCAACCAGAGCAACCTGCTCACACTATGGGTAGGTTGGTCATTAACACGATAGTAGGTGGACCTCATCCTGCAGATAAGAATTGGAAGGAGATGGAGAGATACGCTAACTCTTTAAGGCATGCGGAGTACAAGTGTTGTTCGAATGTCGAGGACAAGACTCCCGCAAAGCAGCAACGCTTATGACAGATGATATAGTATTCTGGAGCAGAGATGCGGACAAAGTGGAGGCTCCAACCGTCGACATGATAGTCATATCTATGACAATCGGGCCGACATTCGTGAAGAGAATTTTAATTGATCATGGAAGTTCCGTTAACATCATCTTCAAGAAGGCATACGACCAATTGAAGATGGAGACTAAGGATTTGAAACCATCTAAAGCCTGAATCCATGGCTTTAATGGCGCAGCAACTGATGATGTGGGATATGTCGAGTTACCAGTTGAACCGGGACAAGGTAAACGTAGGAGGGTGCGAATCCTACCGTTCATAGTGTTGGATGTTGATTCTCTATACAATGTATTTCTGGGTCGTCCGGCCCTGGTAGAGTTTAGGGCGGCTTTGGCCCCATGGTATTTGACATTAAAATTTTCAACAGACAAGGGAGTTGTGTGGAACATGGCGATCAAGCGACCGGTCGTGCATGTTATTTGGCTAAGCTGAGAGAGGCTCAGCGGAGAGAGAAAGGAAAGGTTGCGGATAACTCCGTCCGCATCCTAAATGCTGACGATTGACAAGTAGTGCCCGAGCCCTGGCTCGGGCGACATTCTCGGATCCTTAGAGACATAGATCCGAGAGATGATGATGGGGAACCTAGGGAAACGAATGCAGCACCGGCTGAGCTGACGATCGACATTCCAATCAGCCGGGATGACCCGTCATGAGTTATGAAGATTGGATCACAACTCGACCCCTTAGTGGCCGAGAATCTTACTGATTTCCTCTGAGCGAATCTGGATGTTTTCACTTGGACACATCCTAATATGTGTGGGATTTCTCCCGCTATTGTGAGTCATAGGTTGAACATAGACCCGAAATACGTTCCTGTAAAACAAAAAAAGGAGAGGCATGGACCCAGAGAGGTCCGCTGCTCTTAGAGAGGAGGTGGACAAACTCAAAGCCAATGGGTTCATCCACGACGCCCTCTACCCTGAATGGGTGTCTAACCCTGTGCTTGTAAGGAAAGCAAATGGGAAGTGGAGAACTTGCATTGATTACTCCGATTTGAATAAAGCACGCCCAAAGGATAGTTTCCCTTTGCCCAGAATCGACCAGCTTGTCGACTCTACGGCCGGACACGAATTATTGTCATTTATGGATGCGTTCTTCGGATATAATCAAATCCCGATGCACATTTCAGATCAAGAACACACCAGCTTTTTCACAGACGTGGAGCTATATTGCTATGTAGTAATGCCTTTTGGACTGAAGAACGCGAGAGAAACTTATCAACATCTGGTGAATCGAATGTTTAAAGAACAAATTGGCAGAACAATGGAAATCTATGTGGATGACATGCTCGTGAAGTCACGACAGTCAAACGACCACATTCGAGACTTAACAGAGATGTTTGATATACTCAGGCATTATGGGATGAAAATCAATCCTTTGAAGTGTTCATTTGACGTAGCGTCAGGAAAGTTTTTGGGTTTCATTGTGAATGCACGGGGAATCGAAGCTAACCTGGAGAATATTCAAGCTATCCGAGGCATACAAATGCCCAAAACTATAAAGCAAGTATAAAGCTTGAATGGAAAGTTGGCTACGCCGAGTCGATTCATATCAAGAGCTGCAGACAAATGTATTCCTTTCTTTGATGTGATAAAGAAAGGAAAGTAAAATTTCGAGTGGACATCCGATTGTCAGGAGGCATTACGAGCTCTAGTAAGGCATTTAGAAAGTCCCCCGGTGCTATCGAAACCGGTAGACCACGAGGTGTTGTATGTGTACTTGGCAGTATCCCAGCATGCTTTCAGTACGGCTCTGGTTCGCGAGGAGGGCCGAATTCAAAGGCCAGTTTACCATGTTAGTAAACGTCTGACGGGGGCGGAAAGAAATTATCCCAAGATCGAGAAATTAGCATATTGCTTGGTGATTGCATCACGCAAGCTTCGTCCATATTTTCAGGCACACTCGATCAGTGTTTACGCTGATCAACCCTTGCGGCAGGTGCTCTAACGACCGGATACTTCTGGAAGGATGTTAAAATGGAATATCGAGTTAAGTTAGTTCGATATTACCTATCGGCCGTGAAGGGCCATACAAGGGCAAGCACTAGCAGACTTCATTACTGAATTCACTGTGTCAGACGAATCAAATGATCACAGTGTCATACCTCCTGCTAGATGGAAGATGTACACCGACAGGGCATCTAACGACCATTGCTCGGGAGCCGGCATAATTCTCGTGACCCATGAAAGCCGATCAATATTTTATGCTATGAAGCTTGAATTCCCAGTGATAAATAACGAAGCCGGGTATGCATCATTGATTGCTGGCTTGAGACTTATCAAAGAACTGGGAGCGAAATCGGTTGAAATTTTTTATGACTCACAACTGGTGGTATACCAGGTACGGGGAGACAACCAAGCGAAGGGATAGAGACTTGCCCCGTATCTTGCACGGGTTCAGGAGCTACTAACAAATCTGGAATATTATGACATTTCGCATATCCTGCGTGAAAAGAATAGGGAAGCCGATTCATTGGCGAAATTTGCAAGCACAGGCGATGCACAGAAGATGGGATTGGTTCCCGTTTAAACCTTAAGTGCTCCGAGTATAAATATGGTGGAGATAGATTTCTTGTTAGAAACAGAGATCGAAAAGGAATCATGGATGACCCCACTTAAGCAGTACTTGCTACACGGGGCCTTACCCCAAAAACGGAGCGAAAGACGACAAGTCCTTCGTAAGGCTTCACGATATGTAATGCAGGATGGAATAATGTATCGAAGGGGATTCTCGACCCCCTTACTCTGGTGCGTGGCCCACGATGAGATAAAACGAGTGTTAAGGGAAGTCCATAAAGGAGAGTGTGGTGACCATACTGGGGGGCAGACATTAGCAAAAAAATCCTCCGTTACGGATACTATTGGCCTACTGTAAATCGGGATGCTGCAGACTATGTAAGAAGATGTGCCAAATGCTAGATATATACAAAAATCCCGAGAGCTCCACCAATGGAACTCACACAAATAGTTAGTCCCTAGCCATTTGCAATGTGGAGAATCGACATAATCGGTTCCTTACCCTGTCCAAAGGTGGTGCGAAATACGCGATAGTTGCGGTCGATTACTTTACTAAGTGGGCAGAAGCAGAGCCTCTGGCCACGATCACCACCAAAAAGGTCATCAATTTCATTGTACGAAATATCATATGCCATTTTGGTCTTTAACGAACTATCATTACAGACAATGGAATCCAATTTGAAAGCAAGGAGTTTAAAGAATTTTGCCAAAAATATGGCATTGAGAAAAAGTTTGCAGCGGTTGCTCATCCAAAAGCCAATGGACGAGTGGATGCCGTGAACAAGAAAATCAAGTCCATATTGAAAAAGCGTTTGGAAAAGTGTAACGATCCGATATTTTCAACCATTCACATCCGCACATGTCGGACTTGAATTGTTCAAAATACCGCGTTGTAAATAAAATTTGGCAAATCTCAAAATATACAGTAAATAATTAATCACAGAATCACAGATACAGAATCAGAATACTCGCAGCGGAATTTAAAAATACTTAGTGGTTCATGAAGCCACTATAAATAGTCTCAACAAATTTCAAAGTCTTCCATCCTAAATATAGTTTAAATAATCAAATAAAAATCCCAAAGTCTTGATTTCATAAATAAGATAGCGGACAGAAAGAAGCCAGCAACTTGAAAGGATCTACAGAAGTCCTAGCTCCGGGATGATGACTGAACTGCAACTCAGGCTGACCCGAGCGTAAAATAAAACATAAACACTCGAGTTAGGACATACATACTTATATAGTGTAAGCTAATTCAAGTGTATTGTAATATAGAGCAAGTAACTTAAAGGATGCTTGGGACCGCCCATCCTCAAAGGATCCGTTAAACTATTTACTATGTAGTAATACTTCGCTATTATAATAGTGTCTATTAGTAAAATAAACTTACTTTTAAATAGCGTTAAGGGGTTACCCATATAGCCCTTAACACAAATAATGCCAATAGTCTATACAGTACCGTAATACCTCCTGATCGGGAGGCTACCAGAGGATACTCCATAGGTACGACACAAATAGAAACTCGTAGAAGGCTCGCTATGGTAGGTGACACGGCACAACAAGGCAATGCCAGGGTAGATATACCAATTGCTATCCGGACAGATGGAAACGCGCAGCGCGCAGCTGCCGCCCACCTCGAACAACACTCCCAAATCAAAGGTGCGCACCAAAACAATCACAAAAGTAATAGAATGGCATACGAAGAAGTGCGTCCGATCAGAGGTGCTACCTCATTAATCCAAGAATCGCTCCTGTTTTAGCCACCTTATGCCAACTCACGGGAGTCGGGTCCACGTATTTACCTCAAAGGAAACGTCACCACCATCCTACTTCATTCTGGAATCTCCACCGCGTACATGGTTGGTAAAGTGGTTTTCGGTATCGACAGAGAGTATGCCAGATATCCGATCCCGGTCTCTTTCACAACCAAACGTTATTATAACCCGTGGTTACAGCTTTTAAAATGGTATTTATACTTTGAAGTCAAAATAAATTTCAAATACCTTCAAAATCAAATATTGTTTGTAAACATTGGTCATTTTATAAAATACCATTTAAATCTATTCAATTTAATTAGAAATTTATTTGCCTTTTTCTCCCTTTTTAAAATTAAATTCTTCCATTTAAAACCATTCAAAGTCAATTCGTTAATTTTATTAATTACATATTAACTTCCAAAATTTAAACCCATTTCCCCAAAGATTATTTCCATAAATTTATTTTTAAATAATTAAAATCCCAGTTTCTGTAGCACTTATGAAATGCTACCTAAAGTCTATAGGTTAAAACAGTTCGTTTATAAAAGACAGCATTTAAGTGCTGTAATAGACTATTAACTTAACCATCAAGTTTTAAATATCCAAAATAAAACTTAATATCAATTATTTTACTTAACTAAAATCTCACTTTTAACAAAATTTCATAATTTTCCCAAAATAAGACATACTCCAAAATTTTACATAAACATTCATTTATTTAACATTTGACTCATTCAAAAATCATTATAAATAAATTAAAAAAAATCCTTCAAATACATTTAAACCAGAAAATTTATAAACTTTCTATTTATAAATATTTTTACAACATTTCATAAAAATATTATATAAACCACGGGTCTGTATATAGTTTCCTATCCTAGGTCAAGTGATACGGATATATATCATTTAAATCCGCAATTTACAAAAACCCCGGGTTCTATCATTTCAAACCCGCAATCCCAAGTTAAGTATTTAAAATTAAACAATTAAATAAATAAATGAATAAATAATTATCGTACAGGCCTATCATTTCAACCTATAACGATCTCAATTTACAGGGAACTTGCAGTGATGATTTAACAGTAAATAAGCATTAAATAATATAACTGCAACTATATTACAATAGATAAACAACTGATGAGGTGTCAATTTAAAATGGGGTTTAACATCAGACGTTATATTACAGACAGATGACATTTAATAAATAATTTACAAATACACTTGCGATAATTCACATAAATATAGGTATGTTTGTCTGGTGAGAAATACTCACCTTAAACTGCAGATAATCAGATTCAAACGATTTTACCACTTGATAAAAGATCGTACAAATGGCACGATTAGGTTTCCGCAGATGCCACGCCTTGATTCAAATCTAAAATAAGATCCAAATACCAAATACGCGACTTTTAAAATCGCGGTCAAAGCAAAATTTTCGAAACAACTGGAACGAATAGAATAAAAGAAATTTTGGTTCAGCTTTTGCTCGACTGCCTCACCCCACATCCCGACCCTAACTTCATAGGCTTGGCAATACTATTTATTATTATTATTATACATTTTATTATTATTATTATTATTATTATTATTATTTCCACCGGCATACCCTAACTTATCTAGTTTTGAAAAATATGTATTTACACAAACTTGCGTCTCTGCCTAAACTATTCTTCAATGCAAACACGTCTCTGGCACTTCAATTTCAAAACATTGTCGAATTCAGAAACATTAAAATTTAAATTTTTAACCATTCTTTACTTTAAAACTCATATTCCTACTTCAGAAAAATATTCATTTGGATATCATTTATCTTATGATTAAATAAAATAAATTTTATAAATAAAAAATCCAAATTTACTATGAATCATTTGTAAGTCAGAATTTCCCAATTTTACTTAACTTGTATATATATGTTTCCAAATAACTTTACACTTAATTTAAAAATACCCACTTCCTAAATAAAACTAAATTCTCATTTATTTACTTAACTTAACAATTTTATTTAAAACCCAATTTCAAAATTTCAAGTTAAGTCATAAATTGAAATTTCACCTTTCCATTTGAAAACAACATTTTCAATTATTTACTTACAAAACACATCCGTTCCATAAATTTTTTTTTTCCTTTTATAGTTAATATACACTAAATTTTCTTCACAACTTTATTCATTTAGACATCAATTCAACTATGATTCAAGTTAAATAAAAGTTATTCCAAAATGTTCCATTTCAATCGTCTTTCATTTTATCAATTAAAAGTACATTATTTATTATACCAAACATATCCATTTCGGAAATAACTTTTATTAAAATTTCTAGGTTAGATTTCAACTCCATATTAAATCAAATTTAATTATTATGTCATTTATCGTAAATAAAATCTTTAAATTCACTTTAAAACCAGTTATTAACTTACAAAATTTAACTTAAAAAAAACAAAACACCTTGAAAATTTTAAAGCCTTAAGTCAAATTTTTAGTTAAATTACATAAATTTTATTTCAAAAATACTTAAAAAAATTTAGAAAAATATTATAATATATTAACCATGGGCTTGTTCGGGATATAAGCTCGGTTATGAAAACTTAAAGGGACGTGACGTGGTGGAGAAGTAGCCGAGCAAGGCAAAAGGGAAACAGAGAACAACAAGAAGAAGAAAGTAAAACTGGAAGAAGAAAAGAAAAAGACAAAGAAAACCCCATTACCTGATTTGAAGCTCTATACGCAAGAAGGAGATCATACATGCTATAGGAGATGCAAAGGTATTTGGAATAGCTGTTATATATAAATGAGCTTCAGGTTTTAAAGTGGTCACGGCAGGGGAAAAATTTATAAAGTGGAAACATATCTTGATTGAGAAGCAATAAATTTCGTATTAAAACAAAGGAAGGCAGAGATATTTATTTCCAGTTTCTTCATGTTTGAACGTTACACAAAAATTGTGATAAATGCATGCGTGATTAAAGTGGATAACAGTAAGCAATTAAAATTTGCTTTGCACTGAATAGGCAACGAAATAATGTTTACAAAAATTGCTTGATCAGTTACCAGATTGGTTGCAAGATTTCTTTTTGTTGAATGGATAAGACTGCGTGATTTATGTTTCCCCTTGATAAAAGATATTGGCAAGAACAAATTTGCAGAGAGATATATATATAGTAGGCAGGTTTGAAATTATATTGTAGACCAGAAAACGTAAGAGATAAATTGATAAAGGAAACGAATATAAGGAGGCAAGTGATAAAAGATTGTGATTTCTTTCCAGTTTCTTTAGCTTGAACGGATAAGTCTGCGTGAATTTATACTGCCAATTTATGAAAATTTGATTTCAACATTTGATACCATTTAATAGTGGCGTGATTTTGAATGCAGACCATCAAGATGATATTTAGGCAAGAGATTTGATTGTTGATTGAAGAAACGGCATCACGTTTTTTTTTTTATATATATTTATTTGAAATAGATAGGCAAATAAGATTTGCGTGATTATAGGAACCAGAGAGATATAATGGGTATGCTAGAATTTGAAAAGATAGGCAAGGTTAAATTTCAACTAAATAGTCAGAACATGCAAGGCAACACTAAAATATGTTTTAAAGTTATATGGAAAAAGTAACATTTGCTATAAAACTACTGACTGATATTTTAATTCATATAGATGTTGAAATATGATTTTAAAATACGCCAAACTGACGCAATACAAAACACCCAAGATTTATATAAAAATAACGTTTTAAATTTATACGTTTATTACGTTACTTATACCATAAATTTTACGCGTCCTATAAACGCGAAATCCAACAGTTCATTAATACACTAAATTCTTCAAAATTATTACTTAACAAACTTAATTGGTTTTCACATATTATATATATATATATACAAAATTCCTTTTATTAAAATTCAAATGGAGTTGTTTTTTAACAAAATTAACCGTTTCACAACTTTAAATTTCCATATTTAGTATTTTAAGGAAATGATTTAAATCAAATTATATATGTATATAAATTGGGAAGTAAATTTTACTGGAAAGAGAAAAATAACGGATTAAAATTCTATACGTTTTCTTATATATAATCTTATATATATATATATATATACGGTATTTATTCCATAAATTTACGCGCCCTTTTTAAGGGGTAATTACCAGTTCATTTATATACTAAAAAAAAAATTCGAAATTCTGACCGTGCTGAGACTCGAACTCGTGACCTATCGTGAATAGCCCAGATGTCTTAACCACCTAAGTTATTAATGTTTGCTTAATTAAAACTTGATTTTGCTAGAAATTAAGTTATTTACCATCCTCGACAAAAACCCAAATTACCAAGTTAAAGTTAATTCTTAACCATGTCAAAATTTCAGAGATCTTATTATTTAATTAAAATTTTGGTCAATTGTTTTTCTTTCTTTCTTTTTAATCACTTTAAATAAACCCAAAGTTTTTAAAATACAAGTGAAAAATACTTGTTAAAAAAATTGGGCTGTTAGACTCTCCCCCACTCAGAACTTTTCGTCCTCGAAAAGGAAGAAGGTAGGGGAATAGAAATAACCTGAAAGAAAACTAAATTGAAACTTAAATTAGAATCATTAATATAAACAATAAAAATTCAATTTTAAATTAATCATTGATTTCATCTATTTATACTTAAAATTTTAACATTTATTTATTTACATATTTACTTGTATAATATCCCTACACTTAAAAAAGATCATTCATTTTTTTTTTCAAATTTTTTACAAGGTATTATAACATTCTAATTTAAAATGTTTAATTTTAGTCCAAATTTGAAATGGTAATTTAACTTAATTTTTAAAGTAAATTTACCATTTCCCAAAATAAACTAAATTTCCCCTTTATTTTCTTCTTTATTCCAAACTATAATTAAATTTATTTCTCACAATATTTTTCTCATCTATATCAAATATTTTTCTCAATATCTAAACCATATAAATTCAGTTTAAATTAATTAATATTCAATAATTGATTTAATTCATTTGATTTTTACAGAAGTTAAATCAATCTTAACTATTTCCAAATTAATTATCTTATTATCCAATTATTTTCTAAAATCCGAAATTTGTATAGTCATTTATAATAATCATCTTTTATTCAACAAATTTAATTCTTCTTTATTCCAGATTATTATTAAATATATTCTACTTAATATATCTTATCGCACATATTAAGTAGATTATATTTAATATAACTATTCCAATATATTTCTAAATTTCCTTTAACACCATTTGATATTGTATATTATTCAATTATTATTTTATTTCTATTTACCTCTATTTGTCTTGTTGTAACTGAAACTTTAAATGTATAACATTTATTATAACCACTCAAATTTTTATTTATAAAATCCTTTTATATTATACATTATCCAATTACATAGTTAATTTCTGAATGATTTATGTAAGTTATATTGGAATGCAATTTAATATTATACAAGTAAAAATTTTCCAATTCTATTATTCATGTTTAAATATTCATTCAAAATTTGACTTTATTTTATCATTAGAGTCACCTTTTAACATAAATTTATGAATTAAATTTCCAATTAACTTCAAACCCTTTAGAGATAAATAAATACATACATATAGCATATGTCAAATCAAATTTAAATCATATATCTATATATATTATAAATTAAGTCACATTTAGAAATTCAAATCAATTAAATTTTTGAAGCAAAACTACAACATGGTCTCTTTACTTCGATGCTCGAAAATGAATGTCGATGATGTTGTAATCATCCCCGAAATTATTTTCCAGCGACAAAGAGAAGAGCACTAATTTTTTTAAAACTTTAAAATTCTTTGGAAACTAATTTATATTCGAAAATAATTTAAATAATAATATATCCTTTTAAGACTTTAAACACAAGGTTTGAAACTATCAGAAATTAAATTCTTAAATTCTTGTTTTAAATCCATTTCTGTTTCCAAATAAATTTATAACCATGTTTTATAGTTCAATTATTTATATAAGACAAAACCAATGGTTTACAAAACCATAAATAAAATCAAACACTATTATCTCTAAACAACTAGTTAAATTCTGAAAATTATAATTTTATATATTATATTAGATTTTTCCCAAATATAGGAATAAAATTTTTTAAAACAAGGATAGAGATTCAAATTTGATGGATTCAAATCAAAGAGAATTTTGATATAAAGATAAATTGGAATCAGAAGATCCGATGGTTAAATAACAGAATAAGGAACCAAATAAGTTTATATAAATCGCGGGCAACCTTAACCGGGTCAACTGTGACTCAAAGAATCAGATCGAATGTAGATTTACCATTCGATCCGAAGAGATAGAGTTCAGAATAACCAAAGATACTAGCATCTAAACCGAGGTTAAATATAAATCTCTGGTGAATCAATGCTAATTGTAAAGGAGTTTCACCCCTTAATTAGAATATTGGTGAGACCGCCAATTCACTATAAAGATCATCCGAAATGGAGTTATGGGATACTCCAGAAATCGAAAGAAAATGAATAGTGAGGGACACGAATGAACTTCGGAACCGCAGGGAATGTTCCAAAATTCGAAAAGGGAGAGATTCAAACTCGAATGAAAGTGATTCTGTAAATCAAATTTACCATACATTCTAAGTTTTGCCTAGAGCCAAAGCTCTGATACCAAATGTAACGACCCGATATTTTCAACCATTCGCATCCGCACATGTCGGACTTGAATTGTTCAAAATATCGCGTTGTAAATAAAATTTGGCAAATCTCAAAATATACAGTAAATAATTAATCACAGAATCACAGATACAGAATCAGAATACTCGCAGCGGAATTTAAAAATACTTAGTGGTTCATGAAGCCACTATAAATAGTCTCAACAAATTTCAAAGTCTTCCATCCCAAATATAGTTTAAATAATCAAATAAAAATCCCAAAGTCTTGATTTCATAAATTAGATAGCGGACAGAAAGAAGCCAGCAACTTGAAAGGATCTACAGAAGTCCTAGCTCCGGGATGATGACTGAACTGCAACTCAGGCTGACCCGAGCGTAAAATAAAACATAAACACTCGAGTCAGGACATACATAGTTATATAGTGTAAGCTAATTCAAGTGTACTGTAATATAGAGCAAGTAACTTAAAGGATGCTTGGGACCGCCCATCCTCTAAGGATCCGTTAAACTATTTACTATGTAGTAATACTTCGCTATTATAATAGTGTCTATTAGTAAAATAAACTTACTTTTAAATAGCGTTAAGGGGTTACCCATATAGCCCTTAACACAAATAATGCCAATAGTCTATACAGTACCGTAATACCTCCTGATCGGTAGGCTACCAGAGGATACTCCATAGGTACGACACAAATAGAAACTCGTAGAAGGCTCGCTATGGTAGGTGACACGGCACAACAAGGCAATGCCAGGGTAGATATACCAATTGCTATCCGGACTGATGGAAACGCGCAGCTGCCGCCCACCTCGAACAACACTCCCAAATCAAAGGTGCGCACCAAAACAATCACAAAAGTAATAGAATGGCATACGAAGAAGTGCGTCCGATCAGACGTGCTACCTCATTAATCCAAGAATCGCTCCTGTTTTAGCCACCTTATGCCAACTCACGGGAGTCGGGTCCACGTATTTACCTCAAAGGAAACGTCACCACCATCCTACTTCATTCTGGAATCTCCACCGCGTACATGGTTGGTAAAGTGGTTTTCGGTATCGACAGAGAGTATGCCAGATATCCGATCCCGGTGTCTTTCACAACCAAACGTTATTATAACCCGTGGTTACAGCTTTTAAAATGGTATTTATACTTTGAAGTCAAAATAAATTTCAAATACCTTCAAAATCAAATATTGTTTGTAAACATTGGTCATTTTATAAAATACCATTTAAATCTATTCAATTTAATTATAAATTTATTTGCCTTTTTCTCCCTTTTTAAAATTAAATTCTTCCATTTAAAACCATTCAAAGTCAATTCCTTAATTTTATTAATTAAATATTAACTTCCAAAATTTAAACCCATTTCCCCAAAGATTATTTCCATAAATTTATTTTTAAATAATTAAAATCCCAGTTTCTGTAGCACTTATGAAATGCTACCTAAAGTCTATAGGTTAAAACAGTTCGTTTATAAAAGACAACATTTAAGTGCTGTAATAGACTATTAACTTAACCATCAAGTTTTAAATATCCAAAATAAAACTTAATATCAATTATTTTACTTAACTAAAATCTCACTTTTAACAAAATTTCATAATTTTCCCAAAATAAGATATACTCCAAAATTTTACATAAACATTCATTTATTTAACATTTGACTCATTCAAAAATCATTATAAATAATAAAAAAAAATCCTTCAAATACATTTAAACCAGAAAATTTATAAACTTTCTATTTAAAAATATTTTTACAACATTTCATAAAAATATTATATAAACCACGGGTCTGTATATAGTTTCCTATCCTAGGTCAAGTGATACGGATACATATCATTTAAATTCGCAATTTACAAAAACCCCGGGTTCTATCATTTCAAACCCGCAATCCCAAGTTAAATATTTAAAATTAAACAATTAAATAAATAAATGAATAAATAATTATCGTACAGGCCTATCATTTCAACCTATAACGATCTCAATTTACAGGGAACTTGCAGTGATGATTTAACAGTAAATAAGCATTAAATAATATAACTGCAACTATATTACAACAGATAAACAACTGATGAGGTGTCAATTTAAAATGGGGTTTAACATCATACGTTATATTACAGACAGATGACATTTAATAAATAATTTACAAATACACTTGCGATAATTCACATAAATATAGGTATGTTTGTCTGGTGAGAAATACTCACCTTAAACTGCAGATAATCAGATTCAAACGATTTTACCACTTGATAAAAGATCGTACAAATGGCACGATTAGGTTTCCGCAGATGCCACGCCTTGATTCAAATCTAAAATAAGATCCAAATACCAAATACGCGACTTTTAAAATCACGGTCAAAGCAAAATTTTCGAAACAACTGGAACGAATAGAATAAAAGAAATTTTGGTTCAGCTTTTGCTCGACTGCCTCACCCCCCATCCCGACCCCAACTTCATAGGCTTGGCAATACTATTTATTATTATTATACATTTTATTATTATTATTATTATTATTATTATTATTATTATTATTATTTCCACCGGCATACCCTAACTTATCTAGTTTTGAAAAATATGTATTTACACAAACTTGCGTCTCTGCCTAAACTATTCTTCAATGCAAACACGTCTCTGCCACTTCAATTTCAAAACATTGTCGAATTCAGAAACATTAAAATTTAAATTTTTAACCATTCTTAACTTTAAAAATCATATTCCTACTTCAAAAAAATGTTCATTTGGATATCATTTATCTTATGATTAAATAAAATAAATTTTATAAATAAAATATCCAAATTTACTATGAATCATTTGTAAGTCAGAATTTCCCAATTTTACTTAACTTGTATATATATTTTTTGTAACGACCCGTAAATTTTCGATAATTAAATTAGCTAATTTAATAAGATTTCGTGATTTAATGTTAGAAAAAAAATTTGTAATTCATTTGGAATAATAATAACTGGAATGAATTGCAATAATTATCCAAGTAATAAAAAAAAAAGCTACTTAGTGAATGACTTTGCAATCAATAGTTGAATAGGATATTAAATGTTGAATTCATTGGGTATGATAGAGTAATTGATTGATAAGTAAAATCTATTTGAAATCAAATATTGAATATTGAACACGTAATTGTTTAAATTAAATATTTAAAACTTATTAAATAATTGAATAACTGTAAAATGAAAATAGTGTTCTAAATTTTGAAATGGTTTTAATAGTTGAATCTTATAAGTTCAATTTCAATATTTCAAAAGATAATGAATTATTGGATAAACGAAATTGTCTAAATTAAATATTTGGAATTTATTGGATAAATAAAATAACGGGTTTAATATGATTAAAAATGATTTGTAAAATTTTATTTTATCATATTGGAGTTATAGTGATGTTATAGAACTTTTAAAACTGAATTTAAAATTTATTTGTGAAAATTGAATATTTTAATATTTAATTATCGCTTGAAAAATAGCCAATTTTTGAACAGTCTCAGAATTGGACGAAACTAGTTCTATTGGATCCGTAATAGTTAGTTATTATCGGATTTCAATTTTCGTAGCAATCGGAGTTGTCATTTGACCGTGGCAGCTCGAAACGCGTTGAAATTGTTTAATATTAATTTGGCGAGTTAAAAATAGTCATTTTTAAAACGGTCTCGGATTTCGACGAAACTAGTTTCATTGGATCCGTAATGTTATATTATTGTAAGGTTTCAAATTTCAAGTCAAATGGATTTACCGTTTGTTCGGGGCAAGCCAAAACGCATAGAAAATCGTTTAATCGGTTTAATTTAAAATTTATCGTTTATTGCCGTAACTCACACATACGATCGAATTAGCTTCCGAAACACGTTCCATTGCGTTCGGAACGTGGGGTAAACCTTAGAAACGCCTGCCGGCACACTTCGTTTGGAGTTCGAAAATTTTTCGGTGAATAGTGTTTTTGCAATTTTCTATAAAAGGACCCATCCTCTTTCATTTGCTCCAAACCCTAACTCATTTTGACCAGCCGCCACTTTCATTTCAATGGCCTGAAAATTTCGAAACTTCCTCCTCATTTTCCTCTCAATCCATCAACAATTAGCAAAAACTCTCAACTACAAAGTTGTAGAGCATGATGAAAGCTTCAAATCCATACGGAGATGATCGAAAACGAAGCCACGGATCAACGGGAAATCGTGTTGGAAGGAGCTGCGTTTTTCACGCAATTCGAGGCAGAGGATGAGGCCGAGCTTGGAGCTATTTGTGGTGAAGGTGGAGTAAGGCGGTGGCTTCGAAGTGGTGTAACCTGATCGTCTTCAAGTGGAGTGTGGTGGTCGCGTTAATTCAATGTTGAATGGCGGCTATGGGTTCTTGTAACCCTGGGCGCGTGAAACGTGATGAAGGAAGAAGATGGGGTACGGCCTGATGCGTTGGATGCTGGGATCTTGCAGCTTGGATTGGTTAGGGTTTGTAAAAAAAAAAAAAAAAAAAAAAAAATTGATCTGTATTTTTAAAATCGTGTAACTTCTAAAATTCATAACTTTTTCATACGAGGTCGAAAACGCGCGAAACCAATTGCGTTGGAATCGTATGGACGAGCACTACGCAATGGAGCTGGATTGGAATCATTTGGTGCTAGAGAAAATTTTGAGTTAAATCGAACGTCGTTCGATTTGATTTAAAATCGTAAAAATCAATGTGAGTGTTTTATAACGCTTACACCGTACTAAATATCTTTATGCTAGTTAAATTTGTCATTATGTAGTGTTATGATTTTATTTGTCGTTGTTTGATAAAATTTAATGGTCATATAGATTGTCATTCGAATTAATCGTTGAAGTTTAAATTTGACAGTTAAATTGAAATTGAAATTGAATTGCAATTTAATCACCTGACATCAATAACTACGAAATTGCCTTGAATTGTATTGCCTATTGGATGATGTATTTCGATGGATGCTATTGGTTGATGTTTGAATGTTTGGATGTTTATTTGCTTATATAGATCCTGTTAAGCATACATATGATACTGTGATTTAATTTAAGTAATATATACTCATCCCTGACATTTAATTGAAATAAATAATTACTTGGCCATAGGATAGAAAATTATATACGGACACCGAATTGGCTAAATTAATAATTTTTGAAATCGTCGATTTGAAATTTATTTAAATGTTTCGATTTAAAAGTGATAAATAGAAATCAATTTATAGAAATCGAATTTGTCGAAAATTTGAGTTGGAATGTTGAAATAAATTTTGATTAAAAGAAATTGGTAAATAATTTAAGTTGTGACTTTAAAATTTAAAATTTGGATATGATTGAATTTCGAAAATCTATTTATTTTAAAGATTGAACATTATTTCGAGCTTTGAATTTTACTAAGTAAAAGTGATATGAAAATGATATTTTGAAATCGAGTTTGGAATTGAATCATATTTGGAATTTGGATTTAAACTTGAATATTGTTGGAAATTTTGTTAAGTGTTATAAATTGATATTTTGAGAAATCAAGCTCCAAATCGATATAAATTGAAATTGAATTAATTAAAGGTGAATGTAGAATTGAATTGATTTGAAGTAAAAGTTGACATTGGTTTTTGAATTGAAATCGAAATTGAATCGGTAGAATGGAAATTGGAATTGATTTGAATTGGGAAGTTATAATTGAAATGGATTGATTTTGAAGCTGTTTTAATTTGTTTTCCAAATTACTCTGTTATATAAACCATTTTGAATACTTAAACTATTTTAATCTATTTTAAATCTACTTAACCCAATTTAAATTATTTTAAATTAATTATCAATTTTAAATCCATTTTTTTTAAAAGATTTTAAGTATTTTAACTATTTTAATTATTTAAACTACTTTTAAACTACTTAAAACTATTTTTCTAAAATCCTAAGCCGGTCAATAAGGTGAAATGTTTATATTTAAATCTTGAATTTAAAATACGAATTGAGTTAAATGAAGTTGCAACCTAAATTGAAATTCGAAATGATTTTGAAATCGAAATGAGATATTGATGCGAAAATTGATTTTGGAATGGAATCTGATATTTTGAAAGATACGATGATATTTGAAATGGATTTGATTTTTGAAGCGAATATGATATTTTGATATCAATTATGAATCGATTTGAAATGTAAAAGAGCCAACGGTGTAATAATACGTAGTTATTAAAGAGACCGGGATCGGATATGGACATACTCTCTGTCGATACCGAAAACCACTTTAATAACTATTATACGCGGAGTGATGATCCAGAATGAAGTGGATGGTTTGGTGAACGCGTTGACTGAAGAAAGAGAACGATTATTGGATGACCCCTGACATGACTAAAACAGGAGCCGCGCCGGGCCATTGAGGTTCGCCACCTCTAGCGGACACACTTCTTCGATACCATTTCTATTACATTTGTGATGCGATTTGGGTGCACCTCTTGATTTGGGAGTGTTATTTCGCGGTGTTGGGGTAGCTGCTGGCTATGCCCAACATCAGTCCGGATCACGCAACTACTAGTATCCTAGTTGGTATTGCCTCATGTACCTTGTCATACTGATTATCCTATTCGCGACCACTACGTTTTGATTTGTACCTTGAGTATATGGATTGCCCTCTGGTGACTTCCGGTTTTGGGGAAACTACGGTCTTGTATATGCTTTTGGGAATATAAAATGTGTTAAGGGGGATTATGGTAACGCCTTAACGCTATTTTGATACTTTATATTACTGATAGACATTATCTACTTAGCGTATATTACTACATAGTAGATAGTTTCACGGATCCTTGAGAGATGGAAAATCCCGTAACATCTCTTGAGTTATTGCACGCACGTTGACACTGGATATGAGATGTCAAACCCCGTAAACATCTCTGACGCCGTTACACTCATATTTATTTACGATTGATTTAACTTTCATAAGGATATTTTAGTCCCGACTCGAGTGTTTTGTCTTTTCATTACGCTCGGGTCAGTCCTGAGTTTTCAGTTTAGGTTGAAGATCATTTCCTTGGAGGACGGAGACGAAGATTTGGTATATTATCTACTATTATTATATTCATTCCTTTCCGCTGCATTGTTGTATGATATTTGTTGTGTATGTAACTCTGATAAATGTTGTATAATAATAATCAAATGTATTCATTTCAAATGTATTCATTTAATTAACAGCTTCATGAACTGTTATTTTATTATTATACTTTAGCCTTCCGCTGTGAGATTCTGTGTTGTTTCATTTCCTTTATTTCCCTTCCTTTTCTTTTCTTAATTACCCCAATAACTATCTGCCCTTTTAATGGTTTGGAATCGACATGTGTATTTGATCGTCGGTTTAAACTGTCCAAAAAGGCGGGTCGTTACAGTTGGTATCAGAGCTTTGGTTTAGCGATAAACCTTGGCTCTAGTGGGGAATAACTCATTGAAATAGAGGTAAACTATATGAATGAGTTGAGTGTATATGAGAGAGCGTACTTGTTATTTGATATAAAATGGTTTTATATTGTGTTACTTTGTTCCGTTGAGTATTTATGGATTCTGGTCGATACTTGGGACGCCAAGGCGTCGATAGGAATTTCTAAACACTCGAATAGGACAAACCAACACAATATTGTTTTGGAATATATTTTATATAAAAGAATTATTCGAATATTTATTCATTTTGATTGAATTGATTGTTAGGAGATGATAATATTAGATGATTATCGTTATTATTTGATCAGTCAATATTTATAACAATTGATTAAATAACAATGGATTTAGGAAAATGAAATCTTATAAACACAATTGATAATGAATATAAATAAATTTTAACTTGGATTTGAGAACTTAAATTCCGGTGTTTGAAATTGACTTACAAGAATTTGAAAAATATAATGCGAGTATTATATGATAGTATAATTGAGTTGAAATTGTTTTCGAAGGATTTTTTTTTTATGATAAGTGTTATATTCCCTTCTCTTGACGATAGAAAATGATTTCGGTGATGAGTGCACGCATCATCGACGTTTATTTTCGAGAGTCCGAGTGGGGGAGACCACTTAATATCTTGTCTAAACCTTGTTTGATTCAAATTTCATTTTATTTTGTATTCTCTATAGTATGATTTGATAAATAAATTATATAAGTATATATTATTTCAAAACTTGATTTGAAATGAAACTGGGATTGAAATTCTTAAGTCCTTTAATAATTAATGATTTCTTTTAAATGATTGAAATGAATTTAGACTTGAATCATTAAGGAACTTCTGAATTGTGAAATGAGAAATGAACCTAAGAGCTAAGTGAAAATATCAATTGAAATAGAAATCCTTAGAATTAGGAAATTATGAACTTAAAATAAAATTGAAACTGTAAAACTCGCATAGTATTAAATTTCATTCTATAGCATAGATATAACTTACCAAATACTTAAAAGGTTTAAAATGCTAATAAGGATAAGTAGAGAAATAATATACCAATGTGAGAGTGAATAATAAAATGTGAAGATCTATTGATAGTTGTAAATATAAAAGAAATTTAAGCTGTAAAATGAATGATATATCTAAGTGAATATATAAAATTTAAAATTAATGAAATATAAAATTGGTAAATGGAAACTAATTAAATTTGAATATAGCTAAATGTCAATAAACTTGGAAGTGTATGAAATTAAAGTTGACTTGAAAATGTATAATTGATTTAGTGTAGATTTTGGATGGATGTTAATGTTTGATATGCATTGGTTGTTAGATGGATGATAATTGATTAAGTAGAATTCATTAGTGTTAATGGAATTGAATAAAGGGAATAAAATTTTAAAATAATAAAATTCAAATTCGAAGCAAAGTGAAATTAAATATAATGGAATTCAATTTAAATTGAAGCAAATTGACTTTAATTTAAAATATGAATGAAACAAACTTGAATAAATCAGAAACAAATTGAATGTAAACCTATTGTGTGGATGAATAAGAAAATAAATAGCTTTGTGTTTATGATTGTTCTTTAGAAAATTTGATGTTTTGATGGTTTGTACTTTGAAATAATAAAAGCAAAATTTTGGAAGAAAAAAAAAAAATCCAATATGGTCCAATACATGCTGAAATGAAAACAACCATAACTTTTAAATGGCTGAACGGAATTCGACGATCTTGGACTTTTCAAAAAGCTCAGAAACTATAGCACAACTTTTATTTAGAGTGTCTTGAGAAATTCCTTCGTCTACTAGGTTAAAAACTTGAATGTTACTCGCTGTCCTGTGTAAAAAAAATAAGAAAAATCTGAAGCATACACCCTTAGTATTTTCGTCATATCTTTTGACTGTTTTATCAGATTTTGATGATCTTGCACTTTCTGGAAAGCTAAGAACTTAAGATAAAACTTTTGTTTTAAGTGTTTTGTGTTTTGATATCGTTTAGAAGGTAGAAAACGTGGGTGAATGTCGCTGACCTGCGCAAAACACTGCCCAGGCTGAAGCGTATCCCCTAAGTAAAACGGCCATAACTTTTGAACGGATGATCCGAATTCAATGATTTTGGACATTCCGGAAAGCCTGAAATGAATGCAACAACTTTTGTTTAGATTCTATTGTCAAACTTTACCGTTTAGGTGACCTAAAACTAAGATTTATTTGCTGTCCAGAAATTGAAATCTCAGTTTTGAAGCTAAATATGTTATATATATGTTGTGTAGGCTAAGTATAGCGATCTATCTTTATATGCATGGTTCTAACTTAGTTATTGAGCATTTTAGTAGGTAGCAAAGGGGTTGCGCTTCGTTGTGGAGTTCGCTTCTACGCTAATCGCATAATGTAAGTAAAATGCTAATAAATGCTAAATAAAAGGTACGCTTACGGTTTTATATGATACTGGTGATATTTATATGTTGTTTCCCCACATATGGGATGCCTCATCATTGAGATGAGATGTATATTTGTGATATATATGCTATTATATTTTTTCCGATCGAGCCGCGCAAAGGAGACTCTGCCGAAATTTTCCGAAAAATCCGGGTGTTAGAAAATTTTTCAAGTTTTAAATTTTTTTTTTTATAACTTGTTTTGATTACTAACTTTTAATGTTAGGAAGCCGTTTGGAGTAACTTGGTGGAAGCGTAGTTATGACTTTATGAATGGAATTTCATTGTTTTATAAGTGGATAATTTTGAATAAAAATATATCAAATGTTGAATTCTATACTTAGTTCTTTTTCCCTTCTTTTTCCTTTTCGGGGACGAAAAGTTTTGAGTGGGGGAGAGTGTAACGACCCGTAAATTTTCGATAATTAAATTAGCTAATTTAATAAGATTTCGTGATTTAATGTTAGAAAAAAAATTTGTAATTCATTTGGAATAATAATAACTGGAATGAATTGCAATAATTATCCAAGTAATAAAAAAAAAAGCTACTTAGTGAATGACTTTGCAATCAATAGTTGAATAGGATATTAAATGTTGAATTCATTGGGTATGATAGAGTAATTGATTGATAAGTAAAATCTATTTGAAATCAAATATTGAATATTGAACACGTAATTGTTTAAATTAAATATTTAAAACTTATTAAATAATTGAATAACTGTAAAATGAAATAGTGTTCTAAATTTTGAAATGGTTTTAATAGTTGAATCTTATAAGTTCAATTTCAATATTTCAAAAGATAATGAATTATTGGATAAACGAAATTGTCTAAATTAAATATTTGGAATTTATTGGATAAATAAAATAACGGGTTTAATATGATTAAAAATGATTTGTAAAATTTTATTTTATCATATTGGAGTTATAGTGATGTTATAGAACTTTTAAAACTGAATTTAAAATTTATTTGTGAAAATTGAATATTTTAATATTTAATTATCGCTTGAAAAATAGCCAATTTTTGAACAGTCTCAGAATTGGACGAAACTAGTTCTATTGGATCCGTAATAGTTAGTTATTATCGGATTTCAATTTTCGTAGCAATCGGAGTTGTCATTTGACCGTGGCAGCTCGAAACGCGTTGAAATTGTTTAATATTAATTTGGCGAGTTAAAAATAGTCATTTTTAAAACGGTCTCGGATTTCGACGAAACTAGTTTCATTGGATCCGTAATGTTATATTATTGTAAGGTTTCAAATTTCAAGTCAAATGGATTTACCGTTTGTTCGGGGCAAGCCAAAACGCATAGAAAATCGTTTAATCGGTTTAATTTAAAATTTATCGTTTATTGCCGTAACTCACACATACGATCGAATTAGCTTCCGAAACACGTTCCATTGCGTTCGGAACGTGGGGTAAACCTTAGAAACGCCTGCCGGCACACTTCGTTTGGAGTTCGAAAATTTTTCGGTGAATAGTGTTTTTGCAATTTTCTATAAAAGGACCCATCCTCTTTCATTTGCTCCAAACCCTAACTCATTTTGACCAGCCGCCACTTTCATTTCAATGGCCTGAAAATTTCGAAACTTCCTCCTCATTTTCCTCTCAATCCATCAACAATTAGCAAAAACTCTCAACTACAAAGTTGTAGAGCATGATGAAAGCTTCAAATCCATACGGAGATGATCGAAAACGAAGCCACGGATCAACGGGAAATCGTGTTGGAAGGAGCTGCGTTTTTCACGCAATTCGAGGCAGAGGATGAGGCCGAGCTTGGAGCTATTTGTGGTGAAGGTGGAGTAAGGCGGTGGCTTCGAAGTGGTGTAACCTGATCGTCTTCAAGTGGAGTGTGGTGGTCGCGTTAATTCAATGTTGAATGGCGGCTATGGGTTCTTGTAACCCTGGGCGCGTGAAACGTGATGAAGGAAGAAGATGGGGTACGGCCTGATGCGTTGGATGCTGGGATCTTGCAGCTTGGATTGGTTAGGGTTTGTAAAAAAAAAAAAAAAAAAAAAAAATTGATCTGTATTTTTAAAATCGTGTAACTTCTAAAATTCATAACTTTTTCATACGAGGTCGAAAACGCGCGAAACCAATTGCGTTGGAATCGTATGGACGAGCACTACGCAATGGAGCTGGATTGGAATCATTTGGTGCTAGAGAAAATTTTGAGTTAAATCGAACGTCGTTCGATTTGATTTAAAATCGTAAAAATCAATGTGAGTGTTTTATAACGCTTACACCGTACTAAATATCTTTATGCTAGTTAAATTTGTCATTATGTAGTGTTATGATTTTATTTGTCGTTGTTTGATAAAATTTAATGGTCATATAGATTGTCATTCGAATTAATCGTTGAAGTTTAAATTTGACAGTTAAATTGAAATTGAAATTGAATTGCAATTTAATCACCTGACATCAATAACTACGAAATTGCCTTGAATTGTATTGCCTATTGGATGATGTATTTCGATGGATGCTATTGGTTGATGTTTGAATGTTTGGATGTTTATTTGCTTATATAGATCCTGTTAAGCATACATATGATACTGTGATTTAATTTAAGTAATATATACTCATCCCTGACATTTAATTGAAATAAATAATTACTTGGCCATAGGATAGAAAATTATATACGGACACCGAATTGGCTAAATTAATAATTTTTGAAATCGTCGATTTGAAATTTATTTAAATGTTTCGATTTAAAAGTGATAAATAGAAATCAATTTATAGAAATCGAATTTGTCGAAAATTTGAGTTGGAATGTTGAAATAAATTTTGATTAAAAGAAATTGGTAAATAATTTAAGTTGTGACTTTAAAATTTAAAATTTGGATATGATTGAATTTCGAAAATCTATTTATTTTAAAGATTGAACATTATTTCGAGCTTTGAATTTTACTAAGTAAAAGTGATATGAAAATGATATTTTGAAATCGAGTTTGGAATTGAATCATATTTGGAATTTGGATTTAAACTTGAATATTGTTGGAAATTTTGTTAAGTGTTATAAATTGATATTTTGAGAAATCAAGCTCCAAATCGATATAAATTGAAATTGAATTAATTAAAGGTGAATGTAGAATTGAATTGATTTGAAGTAAAAGTTGACATTGGTTTTTGAATTGAAATCGAAATTGAATCGGTAGAATGGAAATTGGAATTGATTTGAATTGGGAAGTTATAATTGAAATGGATTGATTTTGAAGCTGTTTTAATTTGTTTTCCAAATTACTCTGTTATATAAACCATTTTGAATACTTAAACTATTTTAATCTATTTTAAATCTACTTAACCCAATTTAAATTATTTTAAATTAATTATCAATTTTAAATCCATTTTTTTTAAAAGATTTTAAGTATTTTAACTATTTTAATTATTTAAACTACTTTTAAACTACTTAAAACTATTTTTCTAAAATCCTAAGCCGGTCAATAAGGTGAAATGTTTATATTTAAATCTTGAATTTAAAATACGAATTGAGTTAAATGAAGTTGCAACCTAAATTGAAATTCGAAATGATTTTGAAATCGAAATGAGATATTGATGCGAAAATTGATTTTGGAATGGAATCTGATATTTTGAAAGATACGATGATATTTGAAATGGATTTGATTTTTGAAGCGAATATGATATTTTGATATCAATTATGAATCGATTTGAAATGTAAAAGAGCCAACGGTGTAATAATACGTAGTTATTAAAGAGACCGGGATCGGATATGGACATACTCTCTGTCGATACCGAAAACCACTTTAATAACTATTATACGCGGAGTGATGATCCAGAATGAAGTGGATGGTTTGGTGAACGCGTTGACTGAAGAAAGAGAACGATTATTGGATGACCCCTGACATGACTAAAACAGGAGCCGCGCCGGGCCATTGAGGTTCGCCACCTCTAGCGGACACACTTCTTCGATACCATTTCTATTACATTTGTGATGCGATTTGGGTGCACCTCTTGATTTGGGAGTGTTATTTCGCGGTGTTGGGGTAGCTGCTGGCTATGCCCAACATCAGTCCGGATCACGCAACTACTAGTATCCTAGTTGGTATTGCCTCATGTACCTTGTCATACTGATTATCCTATTCGCGACCACTACGTTTTGATTTGTACCTTGAGTATATGGATTGCCCTCTGGTGACTTCCGGTTTTGGGGAAACTACGGTCTTGTATATGCTTTTGGGAATATAAAATGTGTTAAGGGGGATTATGGTAACGCCTTAACGCTATTTTGATACTTTATATTACTGATAGACATTATCTACTTAGCGTATATTACTACATAGTAGATAGTTTCACGGATCCTTGAGAGATGGAAAATCCCGTAACATCTCTTGAGTTATTGCACGCACGTTGACACTGGATATGAGATGTCAAACCCCGTAAACATCTCTGACGCCGTTACACTCATATTTATTTACGATTGATTTAACTTTCATAAGGATATTTTAGTCCCGACTCGAGTGTTTTGTCTTTTCATTACGCTCGGGTCAGTCCTGAGTTTTCAGTTTAGGTTGAAGATCATTTCCTTGGAGGACGGAGACGAAGATTTGGTATATTATCTACTATTATTATATTCATTCCTTTCCGCTGCATTGTTGTATGATATTTGTTGTGTATGTAACTCTGATAAATGTTGTATAATAATAATCAAATGTATTCATTTCAAATGTATTCATTTAATTAACAGCTTCATGAACTGTTATTTTATTATTATACTTTAGCCTTCCGCTGTGAGATTCTGTGTTGTTTCATTTCCTTTATTTCCCTTCCTTTTCTTTTCTTAATTACCCCAATAACTATCTGCCCTTTTAATGGTTTGGAATCGACATGTGTATTTGATCGTCGGTTTAAACTGTCCAAAAAGGCGGGTCGTTACATTTTTCCAAATAACTTTACACTTAATTTAAAAATACCCACTTCCTAAATAAAACTAAATTCTCATTTATTTACTTAACTTAACAATTTTATTTAAAACCCAATTTCAAATTTTCAAGTTAAGTCATAAATTGAAATTTCACCTTTCCATTTGAAAACAACATTTTCAATTATTTACTTACAAAACACATCCGTTCCATAAATTTTTTTTCTTCCTTTTATAGTTAATATACACTAAATTTTCTTCACAACTTTATTCATTTAGACATCAATTCAACTATGATTCAAGTTAAATAAAAGTTATTCCAAAATGTTCCATTTCAATCGTCTTTCATTTTATCAATTAAAAGTACATTATTTATTATACCAAACATATCCATTTCGGAAATAACTTTTATTAAAATTTCTAGGTTAGATTTCAACTCCATATTAAATCAAATTTAATTATTATGTCATTTATCGTAAATAAAATCTTTAAATTCACTTTAAAACCAGTTATTAACTTACAAAATTTAACTTAAAAAAAACAAAACACCTTGAAAATTTTAAAGCCTTAAGTCAAATTTTTAGTTAAATTACATAAATTTTATTTCAAAAATACTTAAAAAAATTTAGAAAAATATTATAATATATTAACCATGGGCTTGTTCGGGATATAAGCTCGGTTATGAAAACTTAAAGGGACGTGACGTGGTGGAGAAGTAGCCGAGCAAGGCAAAAGGGAAACAGAGAACAACAAGAAGTAGAAAGTAAAACTGGAAGAAGAAAAGAAAACGACAAAGAAAAACCCATTACCAGATTTGAAGCTCTGTACGCAAGAAGGAGATAATACAAGTTATAGGAGATGCAAAGGTATTTGGAATAGCTGGTATATATAAATGAGCTTCAGGTTTTAAAGTGGTCACGGCAGGGGAAAAATTTATAAAGTGGCAACATATCTTGATTGAGAAGCAATAAATTTCGTATTAAAACAAAGGAAGGCAGAGAGATTTATTTCCAGTTTCTTCATGTTTGAACGTTACACGAAAATTGTGATAAATGCATGCGTGATTAAAGTGGATAACAGTAAGCAATTAAAATTTGCTTTGCACTGAATAGGCAACGAAATAATGTTTACAAAAATTGCTTGATCAGTTACCAGATTTGTTGCAAGATTTCTTTTTGTTGAATGCATAAGACTGCATGATTTATGTTTACCCTTGATAAAAGATATTGGCAAGAACAAATTTGCAGAGAGATATATATATATATATAGTAGGCAGGTTTGAAATTATATTGTAGACCAGAAAACGTAAGAGATAAATTGATAAAGGAAACGAATATAAGGAGGCAAGTGATAAAAGATTGTGATTTCTTTCCAGTTTCTTTAGCTTGAACGGATAAGTCTGCGTGAATTTATACTGCCAATTTATGAAAATTTGATACCATTTAATAGTGGCGTGATTTTGAATGCAGACCATCAAGATGATATTTAGGCAAGAGATTTGATTGTAGATTGAAGAAACGGCATCACGTTTTTTTTTATATATATATTTATTTGAAATAGATAGGCAAATAAGATTTGCGTGATTATAGGAACCAGAAGATATAATGGGTATGCTAGAATTTGAAAAGATAGGCAAGTTTAAATTTCAACTAAATAGTCAGAACATACAAGGCAACACTAAAATATGTTTTAAAGTTATATGGAAAAAGTAACATTTGCTATAAAACTACTGACTGATATTTTAATTCATATAGATGTCGAAATATGATTTTTAAAATACGCCAAACTGACGCAATACAAAACACCCAAGATTTATATAAAAATAACGTTTTAAATTTATACGTTTATTACGTTACTTATACCATAAATTTTACGCGTCCTATAAACGCGAAATCCAACAGTTCATTAATACACTAAATTCTTCAAAATTATTACTTAACAAACTTAATTGGTTTTCACATATTATATATATATATATATATTTATACAAAATTCCTTTTATTAAAATTCAAATGGAGTTGTCTTTTAACAAAATTAACCGTTTCACAACTTTAAATTTCCATATTTAGTATTTTAAGGAAATGATTTAAATCGAATTATATATGTATATAAATTGGGAAGTAAATTTTACTGGAAAGAGAAAAATAACGGATTAAAATTCTATACATTTTCTTATATATAATCTTATATATATACGGTATTTATTCCCTAAATTTAGGCGCCCTTTTTAACGCGTAATTACCCAGTTCATTTATATACTAAAAAAAATTCGAAATTCTGACCGTGCTGAGACTCGAACTCGTGACCTGTCGTGAATAGCCCAGATGTCTTAACCACCTAAGCTATTAATGTTTTCTTAATTAAAACTTGATTTTGCTAGAAATTAAGTTATTTACCATCCTCGACAAAAACCCAAATTACCAAGTTAAAGTTAATTCTTAACCATGTCAAAATTTCAGAGATCTTATTATTTAATTAAAAATTTGGTCAATTGTTTTTTTTTCTTTCTTTTTAATCACTTTAAATAAACCCCAAAGTTTTTAAAATACAAGTGAAAAATACTTGTTAAAAAAATTGGGCTGTTACAAAAAGGCTAAAGGCAAGTGGGTGGATGAACTTCCAACAGTGCTTTGGGCTTATAGAACAACCCACAAGTCCACGACTGGCCACAATCCATTCGCATTGGCATATGACATGGAAGATGTTATACCCGTTGAACTTGAAGTTCTGTCACATCGATTAACTTATTACGAACCTGCGTCAAATCGAGATCTTTTACTGGAATCATTGGACTTCATTAATGAAAAACAAGAAGAAGCTGATTTAAGAGCAGCAGCATACCGACACCGAGTCGCTCGATATTATAATCAAAAGGTCCGGCCGAGAATCTTTAATGTGGGTGGCCTTGTTTTGAAATGAGTTTTTCCGCTTCCATCACATATGAATCCCGCATGGGAAGGTCCATACGTCATTCAACGAAAGCTTGGAGAGGGAACTTTCAAGCTTGCAACCGTTGATGGTGCGACACTCTCTCGAGCATAGAATAGTGAGCACTTGCGGCATTATTATACTTAGTTCATTTCTTTCATGTTTTAGTTGCATTTATTTCCAGCATACTTTTACTTCTAGTTCACGGCATGTAATAAGACAATTTAGCTTGTTTTCATTAATAAAGGCTTGAAGCCATCTTTTCCATAAATTATTGATGTTTCTGTGTATGATAATTCTGTGGAAAGCAACTAGAGTTGTATTATTCTTTTTGACGTATGAACGCGCACGAATCCCAAAATCTCCAAGTCCCGTTAGTGCGGACTGGAGTACTCTGAGTCCCATAAGTGCGGACCAGAGTATAAACAACTTAGATCTCCACGTCCCCTGAGTGGAGACTGTAGTACTCTGAGTCCTCTGAGTGTGGACCAGAGTATAAACGACTAAAATCTCCAAGTCCCCTGAGTGCGGACTGGAGTACTCTAAGTCCCCTTAGTGTGGATCAGAGTATAAACGAATATAATCTCCCAGTCCCCTGATTGCGGACTGGAGTACTCTGAGTTCCCTGAGTGCGGACCAGAGTATAAACGATTAAAATCTCCAAGTCCCCTGAGTGCGGACTGGAGTACTCTGATTCCCTCGGGTGCGGACCAGAGTATAAACGACTAAAATCTCCTAGTCCCCTGAGTGCAGACTGGAGTACCCAGAGTCCCCTGAGTGCGGACCAAAGTATAAACGGCTAAAATCTCCAAGTCCCCTGAGTGCGAATTGGAGTACTCTGAGTCCCCTGAGTGCGGACCAGAGTATAAACGACTTGAATCTCCAAGTCCCCTGAATGTTTACTGGAGTACTTTGAATCCCTAGAGCACGGACCAGAGAATAAACGGCTAAAAAATCTAGGTCCCCAGAGTGCAGACTGGAATCCTCTGAACCCCCAGAGTGCGGGTTGGAGTATAAACGGTTTAAATTCTCTAAGTCCCCAGAACGCGAACTAGGACACAAATGACTTGAAGTCATCAAGTCCGCGTTGTACGGACTAAAAAATATTCTAAGTGCTTGAAGCATGAAATAAAAAATGAACAACTCCAAAGAATCCTCAAATTGTATGAAGATGAATTGAGAGGTTTATGTAACTCACAATAGCGTGAATTTCGACCACAATCATACGGAAAGCTGAACGATGATAGTCTATTAAAAGACGAAAGAACTAAGCTTTATTTATTCAAAAATAAGGATCTACTACAACTTCTCCAAAACATGGAGTCAAAAGTCTATTTACATGGACTACGAAAATAAATAAAAATAATTACATAATCTAAACTAGCTCCTGTTGAACGAGAGTAACAATCACTTCTTAGATTTCTTCGACTTCTTCCCCACCTTCGTCTTCTCAGACGACTCCTCTCCCATGCGTTTTCCCTTGGTAATTTTCTTTGATGGGGAGGTAATGACTGAATAAGTACGGGGAACCTCCAGTGGCCTAGACCCACCAGGGAGGATGACTTTCAATGGCTTGTTCAGGGGATCATCCTGGTCCATGACTCCAGGCCCGACTTTTACTTCAGCCGTCTTTTTCTTAAGCTCCTCGATCTGCTCCTTCATGCTTAGTTTAGATGTATGTTCAAAGGTACTTGTAATCTCGATTTCATAACTCCCATCGATGGGAGAGGAAGTCTCGGACTTATCCTCATCAAGCGCTCCAATCACCTGAGCATCTGCACTGGGAGCCTCCCCTGCGTGAGTAGCCTCACTCGTTTTTTCCTTCACCTCCTTGGAGACATCGCTCCTCGGAATGGGCTCGGTATCAGAATGGCCTACGTAAAATCATGGAAAACAAAAATTAGAATACGATAGCCTCTTATCAAAAACGACAACTCTTGGAATTTTGAAATGAAGAGTTACATACCAGCTTCTGGCTGATTCTCAGCCGTCCGAAGGGTCCCACCCTCTGGAATTGGAGATAGAACGTGAACGCCGAGGCCAGGATCCTCTGGGTCATAACCGATATGTTGCTCAAATGTATCAAGTATCGGCCGATCGGCCGACTGAGTAGGAGCATGAGCTGGAGACTCGATCTCGGATGGACCGGCAATAACATCTTTCCCTTTCAATGAAGGGGAACCATTGCAGTAAAGAGCTTTCACCGCAGACAAATCTGAAGGCTCGTTCCCCTTAAGAAATTCCCTTATTAAAGCATCCTCATCTGTTGAATATGCGATTATATGATTTTTGTTTGATGATAATAAACGTATATATATATATTCGCGTAAATATATTTGTTAATGTATTATTTTATTTTTCATAGATTAAATAAATATTTGCTGAATAAAAATAAATAATACAGAATTTGAATTCATAGAGAATTTTTATTCAAACAAATATTTATTACAATTTTGAATAGTACAAATTCAAGCTCTCATCATACACTATACAACTCTGATACAAATTCAATTACATCACAATTTTACATTTACAGTTGACCTCACTACATATCACTCACACTCGTATTTTATCTTCAATTTCACTTCAAATTGAATCCAGCATCTGAGCAATCTGCAAAATTAAATATTGACGCAGTAAAATTGAAAAGGAAATATTTTTGCAGCATAAAATAAAATGTGAATTTTGAAAATAATATTTGCCTCAGTTATTTGGGTTGTTCGTCATCATTTAATCTTCAATCCATCATACACGAACAACTTGTGACATACACAGTGCATCATTGTATATGCTACAAGGCCGTGCACATCGAAATATGCACTTGATTGATTTACAGAGACAAGGTGAGCACAGGTCAAACCTAAAATATCGGATTCAACTCAAGTGCCATAAAATAATGTCACAACTTTCAGCACAAGGTCAAATCCGAGCTACAAGTTAGATTCAACTCAGGTGTAATTCGAAAAACAAACAAAATGCAAATGTCAAGTCACTGCAATCATGACTCAACTCAATGCAACAACAGTGACAAGGCATCATGAAGTCTGCAACTCAACTTAACTGCAAGTCCAAACCAACACAAAAGTTCACAATTCAACATGATAGCATCAACAATGCAAACAAGTCACAAGGGACAAGCTAATAATACATGTACAAGACTGCAACAATATGGCTACATGCATGCTACAAGAGGAAAAGGCACATGAAACAGTATATGTGCAAGCTGAAAACATAAATAACTAAGAACCAGAGACTACAAATCAACTGCACCAAGGACTGATACAACTAACATTCAACTACAAGCCCAAGTGACAACATACATATACCGAACCAATATATCAAGCAACAGTCAACCGGCCAGAGTGTACACGAGTATGACAACTACAGGCAACAAGTCCAGCTACGACCAAGAACAAGGCACAATGCAGAAGCAAAACTGAGAAGCAGTGCAAACAAATATACCAAGGCCAACAACATTGAAATGGATCGAGCAAGTGCAACAAATAAAGTATAATGCTTTTCTAGAATGAAACAGAGATTTTTATGCTGCAGGAAAATCAAGTGGTCTGCAAAAATATCAAAGTGAAGCTTAAAGACATCAACATGTACGACTTCAACATATGATCAGTGGCAAGTATGCAAATAAACAGTGAAGTGATGAAGATACAAGTGATATGCACTGTGCACAGTGAAACACAAGTGTTCAATAATACAACTCGAAGCAATGCACTAAGTTCATATGTACAGCAAACAACACAAGTGCATCAAAGCATCATTAACAAAGTGATACAAAATTTCAGTGAACAAGTGAAGTATATTTATACTAATATATGCTGCAGATCAAAGACATAATGACCAAATATATGCTGCAGATCAAACCAAAACCGTGATGAAGACATAGAGAAGAAATTTTAAGAAATCAAAGAGTAAAGTCAAGAATCACCAAATAATCAGACAAGGCACAGTTTGTTACTGCGGTATAATATCAATGCAATGAAGTTGAGAGTCGTGGAGTTGAATTCACAAATCAAAATCGAAGTTGACCAAGTCATAAATCAAGTATGTGTAAAAATGGAAAAAGTCAAAAATCAAATCTAAATAAAATAGGAAAGTCGTTGCCGTAACGATCAAGGAACGATCGAACGGTTTCAAGCTAAAACTGTGACAATGAAGTAAGGGAAAGATGCGAATTTGATCAAGTCAGTGAAATCTCAAACCTTCAAGCATCATCAGGCGTCAGAGATAATATTTTGACAAATTCAAAAAATCATCAGACGAATATATACGAACGAATATTCAGGGATTCAATCTATATATAAAACCATACTCATCATCGGCAAAAATAGAGGATTCGAGTTCAAGCCAACAAAGAACATTAAAATCAATAACTCAAATCGATCGAGTTAAAGCAAGTAAATCAAAAGAAGCAAAGGGATAAATAACATACCAGCATCAACCATGAACTCGATCAATTTCAAAGAGCAATAAGCAATTCAGAGAAACAAGGGATCGACAAGGCGAAAGACGTGATGAATCATTCACTCGATCGAGCACTAAAGTCGGTCTCTTTGAAATCACGAAAGCCCTTAATTTGCAAAGAGGAATGAACGAGAATTAACAAAGCCGCCATTCTCAAGGAAAAGGAACGGGCCAGAATTAATAAAGAAAAGAGAGGGGCCGGCCTTGTTAAAAGATTACTTTAGGCTATATTAATAAGGGCTTTAGTTTTAATATTTTTTTTTAAATTGCTTTTTAAATTTGTTTTTAAATTTTAAACCGTTGTATTTTCTAGTCGTGTGAGCAGGGCACAAACTGCGTCGCGTAGTTTGAGAATTCGCAACTCAGTGGCTGAGTTGTGGCAGGGTTTTGAGCGTAGCGTTAGGTTAGTCAGTAGCGGGTGTCGCGAGTTTACGTGTGTAAGCATGTGACTACTTAATTTCTAGTAGAAACCTTAGGGGCAACACGTAGGCAGGGTTATACCGAAGCTGGGTAAATTTTGTGTCTTTCTATTTCTGCATTTTATTATTCTAGAATTTTTTCTGTGCTGCTATTATTCTGTGGTCTATGTTGAAATAATTTTATAAGATTCCGCAATTAATTTTTATAATTAATACCATCACCCTGTTCACCCTCCCCCCTCTAGGGTGAAATCGATCCTACAAGTGGTATCAGAGCCAGGAATAGAAGTTGGTCTTTGGTTTTAAAAATTTGATTTTTTTCAAAAATCAAATTTTAAAATAAGTTGAATTTTTAAAATGGTTTCTTTTAATAATGTTTTTGCTGAGGGTCAGTCCATAATTAGACCACCGAAGTTCAATGGTGAATATGCCTACTGGAAAAATAGAATGAAAATTTTTCTGAAAACCATTGACGCTTGAAACATTGTTGAGGCAGGTTATAGAGCACCAACTATAATTGTTGATAATCGAGAAATAGATCAACCAATGGATCAATGGACAGAGCTAGAAAATAAATTACAAAATGCTAATGCTAGAGCTATAAATTCTATTATTTGTTCATTGGATCAATTTGAATTTAATCGTGTCTCACATTGTCTAACTGCGTAGGAAATATGGAACACACTAGAAGTGACTCACAAAGGAACATCTCAAGTCAAAGAATCTCACCTTGCCATGCTAAGCAGCGAATACGAGAATTTCACAATGGAAAAGGAAGAAAATGTCAAAGATTTGCATGGACGACTTTCCAATATCGTATACAAATCAAAAGCTCTTGGAAAATCATATAGAGAGTTGGAGATAGTCCGAAAAATCCTCAGAGTCCTTCCACGAAATTTTGAAGCCAAAGTGACTGACATTCAAGAATCAAAAGATTTGAAACAAATGAAAGTTGAAGAACTCATCGGAAATCTCACCGCTTATGAACTAGAAATGAAATTCAAGGAAGAACGTGAAGGAGGTGACACTCGAAAGAAATCAATAGCTCTTAAAGGAACAATAGAAAGTGATAGTGATGATACTGATGACGGAGCAGCAGAATTGGAGCTGTTAATAAAGAAAGTCAAAAAGTGGAATTACAAATACGGAAATCCAGCTCTAAGTCGAAAATTGAAAAGCAGAATAAATAAAATATTGGACAATCCAGAAAACAAAAGATCATCTGTCATAAGTGCAATCAACCCGGACACATCAAGCCCAATTGTCTTCAAAATCGACGCGACTTTGAAAAGAAATCGAAAAGGAGAAGTTTTGCAGCCACGTGGAATACAAGTGATGAAGATAATCAAAGTGCTAATAGTGAGAATGAAAAAGCAAACATGTGTCTTCATGGTGAAATAACTGACAGTGACGATGACGAGCCAAGTGAGGTATCAAAACTTTCTCATTCAGAATTACTTATATATTTCCACGAAGTGAATGGCTGTTTTGAACGACTTAAGGAGGAGTATGCCAAACTTGAATCGCAAAAAGATACTTTGATAGATTTAAATAAACAACTTGATCAATTGGTTAAAACCTATCAAAGTAGGATCCCTAAGTGTGATAAGTGTCCAATATTCGAAGAAGAAATCAAAAAATCAGAAATCAATATAAAATCACTTGAAAATGAAATTCTGATTTTGAAAGTGAATGAAAATACTAGAAGAGAGAATTCTATTAAAAAGTGCACACAATTGTTAAACGAAAATGAATCTCTCAAAACACAAGTCCAACAATTGTCAACGACTTTAGACAAATTTTCAAAAAGCGAAAAATCGTTGAATGTGCTATTAGGAAAGCAAACTGTTAATACGTTTAGACATGGACTTTGATATAATCAATCTGAAAATGTTAAAAGTGATATTAATCAAGAAAATTCTATGTGCACAATTTGTTGAAAATATGGACACAATCACAATAATTGTTGCTATAGACCCAAACATGTGAAAACTATACTAATTTGGGTTCCAAAAGGCACAAGTATAAAATCTTTCGAAGTTAAAAAAATTTGGATGCCAAAAGGAACATATATAAATAGTTTTGGGTCTCCATAAAATTATTTTTCTGATTCTTCTACCACTAACAACCATGGACCTATAAAAACAAATAGGTCACAAAAGTCTTTTTCCGTGTAGGTGTGGTGGCAGGCTAAGGAACAACAATAGTGCTACTTGGATTCTGGCTGTTCCGAGAGAACACCGAGCGACAAAGCAAAGTTCCTTAGCCTAGTATAAAGGTGACAGAATCACATTGGACAACAACGAAAAATATTGTAAAGGCAAAACAGGTAATGGTATATCTGTTTGAATGATATATTAAATGTGATATTCTGCACAATAATCTAAGTAAAATCAGCCAATATTGAGATGATGAAAAGATGATGATTTTGATTCTGACTTGTTTAAAATTGTTGACCAATTATATTCTTATGCCAAAAACACTATAAAAATCTCTATAGCATTTTAATTACTTCATATATCTTAGTTTGGATTAATAATAGTGTTTTTTGTTGGATGATGATACATTTCGTTATAATATGGCTAACTCTATATTCACGGTTTTTGATTATTTACACGGCTTCATTTCACATTCATGAGAATGTCATTTGAAAAGCTGTTGAAATTGATTTTGAGATATTTTGTTGCATACTTCGTGGTCTGGTCTATCAAATTCAATTAATGATAATTTTGAGTGAAAGAGAAACTCAGGTGCAGATTACACTGGTAATCTAATTGATAGAAAAATTACTAGTTGAATGCGATTTTTGTTGAGACATTTAGTAACTGCATCGTTTTTTAAAGAAAATATCTGCATATTTTTCATTTCAAATAATTTTCAAATAGCAGAAATTTTTCTCTTATAACCCCTTCGAGAAAATCATTTTTAGATTAGTCATTTGTAAAATTGATTTCATAATTATTTTTGAATTTGATTTTAAATGACAATTTTGACTAGTCTGACTCCCTAATAATTATCGAAAAGATAAATAGTGATTGAAAAAGTGATGAGTGTTGATATTTATCATACATTACTCAAGATGGTATATTTAGAAAAATTTCTTTAGAGATTCAAACAAGAGTTATAAAACTTTTTGTTGGGTAAAGATTCCATGACCATTTCTATTTCAATCGACCATCGCTCATCAAAAAGTCAATATAGTTTGTCGATATGTGGTACTTTAAACAGGAATAATTCATTTTTCATTTTATAAAATAAAAATATCCAAAGTATTCACTCTCATTTAAAAGTCCTCACGGTTATGCATGGGTGAATTACTTGGAATTTGTTATGTGCTTCCATGCTCATTTAAAAGCCCTCACGGTTATGCTTATATGGAACGCATATCAAAATTGATTTATTAAATAAACAAGTTGATTATAATCCCATTTAAAAGTCCTCACGGTTAAGCGTGATTAGGAGATACTTGAATTCTTTTTTAAAATTAAATTGGAATACTACTAATCTCATTTAAAAGTCCTAACGATTATGCATGATTAGTAGCTATTCAAATTCCTGATATAAATGTACCACAAACAGATACAACTGTGTGGTTTTATATGATGACATCACTTTATCTCTATTCTCTCTAACACTATTACTCTTTTGCTGATAACAAAATGGGGAGAGAAAAGTTAAGATTTTGTCAAATAAAATCAAGCAAAGGTCAAATATTTTCCATTTGCATATTTTTATTTGTATGCACATATGTAGGGGGAGCGTTGTGTAGAGAGGAAGCATTTAAATAGGGGGAGCAATTAGAGTATATCTATGGTCAAATACATTTAACATATTCAAAATCTTAAATATATGTTTGTTATCATCAAAAGGGGGAGACTGTTGAATATGCGATTATATGATTTTTGTTTGATGATAATAAACACATATATATATATATATTCGTGTAAATGTATTTGTTAATGTACTATTTTATTTTTCATAGATCAAATAAATATTTGCTGAATAAAAATAAATAATACAAAATTTGAATTCAAACAGAATTTTTATTTAAACAAATATTTATTACAATTTGAATAGTACAAATTCAAGCTCTCACTATACACTATACAACTTTGTACAAATTCAATTACATCACAATTTTACATTTGCAGTTGACCTCACTACATATCACTTGCGCTCCTATTTTATCTTCAACTTCACTTCAAATTGAATCCAGCATCTGAGCAATCTACAAAATTAAATATTGACGCAGTAAAATTGAAAAGGAAATATTTTTGCAGTATAAAATAAAATGTGAATTTTGAAAATAACATTTGCCTCGGTTATTTGGGTTGTTCGTCATCATTTAATCTTCAATCCATCATACACGAACAACTTGTGACATGCATAGTGCATCGCTATATTTTCCACAAGGTCGTGCACATCGAAATATACACTTGATTGATTTACAGGGACAGGTGAGCATAGGTCAAACCCAAAATATCGGATTCAACTCAAGTGCGATAAAATAATGTCACAACTTTCAGCACAAGGTCAAATCCGAGCTACAAGCTGGATTCAACTCAGGTGTAATTCGAAAAACAAATAAAATGCAAAGGTCAAGTCACTGCAATCATGACTCAACTCAATGCAACAACAGTGACAAGGCATCATGAAGTCTGCAATTCAACTTAACTGCAAGTCCAAACCAACACAGAAGTTCACAATTCAACACGATAGCATGAACAATGCAAACAAGTCACAAGGGACAAGCTAATAATACATGTACAAGACTGCAACTGTATGGCTATATGCATGCTACAGAAGGAACAAGCACATGAAACATTATATGTGCAAGCAGAGACTACAAATCAACTACACCAAGGGCTGATACAACTGACATTCAACTACAAGCCCAAGTGACAACATACATATACCGAACCAAAATATCAAGCAACAGTCAACCGGCCAGAGTGTACATGAGTAAGACAACTACAGGCAACAAGTCCAGCTACAACCAAGAACAAGGCACAGTGCAGAAGCAAAACTGAGAAGCAGTGCAAACAAATATACCAAGGCCAACAACATTGAAATGGATCGAGCAAGTACAACAAATAAAGTATAATGCTTTTCCAGAATGAAACATAGATTTTTATGCTACAGGGAATCAAGTGGTCTGCAAAAATATCAAAGTGAAGCTCAAAGACTTCAACATGTACGACTTCAACATATGATCAGTGGCAAGTATGCAAATAAACAGTGCAGTAATGAAGATACAAGTGATATGCACTGTGCACAGTGAAACACAAGTGTTCAATAATACAACTCGAAGCAATGCACCAAGTTCATATGTACAGCAAACAACACAAGTGCATCAAAGCATCATTAACAAAGTGATACAAAAGTTCAATGAACAAGTGAAGTATATTTGTGCTAATATATGCTGCAGATCAAAGACATAATGACCAAATATATGCTGCAGATCAAACCAAAATAGTGACGAAGACATAGAGAAGAAATTTTAAGAAATCAGAGAGTAAAGTCAAGAATCACCAAATAATCAGACAAGGCATAGTTCGTTACTGCAGTATAATATCAATGCAATGAAGTTGAGACTCGTGGAGTTGAATTCACAAATCAAAATCGAAGTTGACCAAGTCATAAATCAAGTATGTGTAAAAATGGAAAAAGTCAAAAAGCAAATCTAAATAAAATAGGAAAGTCCCTGCCGTAACGATCAAGGAACGATCGAATGGTTTCAAGCTAAAACCGTGACAGTGAAGTAAGCGAAAGATGCGAATTTGATTAAGTCGGTGAAATCTCAAACGTTCAAGCATCATCAAGCGGTAGAGAAAAGATTTTGACAAATTCAAAAAATCATCAGACGAATATATATGAACGAATATTCAAGGATTCAATCTATATATAAAACCCTACTCATCATCGGCAAAAATAGAGGATTCGAGTTCAAGTGAACAGAGAACATTAAAATCAATAACTCAAATCGATCGAGTTAAAGCAAGCAAATCAGAAGAAGCAAAGGGATAAATAACATACTGCATCAACCACGAACTCGATCAATTTCAAAGAGCAGTAAGCAATTAAAAGAAACAAGCGATCGACAAGGCGAAAGACGTGATAAATCATTCACTCGATCGAGCATTAATGTCGGTCTCTTTGAAATCACGAAAGCCCTAAATTTGCAAAGTGGAATGAACGAGAATTAACAAAGCCGTCATTCTCAAGGAAAAGGAATGGGCCAGAATTAATAAAGAAAAGAGAGGGAACGACCTTGTTAAAAGATTACTTTAGGCTATATTAATAAGGGCTTTAGTTTTAATATTTGTTTTTAATTTTTTTTTTATTTTTTTTTTAAATTTTAAACCGTTGTATTTTCTAGTCGTGTGACTAGGGCACAAACTGCGTGGCGTAGTTTGAGAATTCGCAACTCAGTGGCTGCGTTGTGGCAGGGTTTTGAGCGTAGAGTTAGGTTAGTCAGTAGCGGGTGTCGCGAGTTTGCGTATGTAAGCGTGTGACTACTTAATTTCTAGTAGAAACCTTGGGGGCAGCACGTAGGCAGGGTTTTGCCGAAGCTGGGTAAATTCTGTGTCGTTCTATTTTTACATTTTATTATTCTACTATTTTTCTGTGCTGCTATTATTCTGTGATCTGTGTTGAAATAATTTTATAAGCTTCCGCAATTAATTTTTACAATTAATACCATCACCCTATTCACCCCCCTCTAGGGTGAAATCGATCCTACATCATCGATCTCCTCGGTGTCATGTTCAACCTTTCTGGTTTTTACTAAAGTATCCCATGCCTCAGCTAGGGATTCGAGATAGCCCTCTCCGAGGAAAGTTAAATCTCGACGCATGAGGACGTGGGCGTTGAATTATGCAATCAATGGGTCGAACATGCATTTGACCTCCTCCCTACCAGCCTCTTTAGCCGCCTCCAGGCAAGAGTCAATCTCCACAGATGCTATTTTCGTGCCCTCTTCACGGATTTCATCCTTTAGCATCCCAACTTTAGAAAGTTCATCATCAAGCTTCGCCTTTAGGAGTCATGCAACAACGATCTCGTCGCAATATCGTTGCGACTCCTTATAGGAACCGGTCTTCTCTTTTCTTTCTTTGCGAAGTTACTCCTCCAGTTCTTTGACTCAGAGACCAAACGCATCCCTCTCTTTCTGTAGAGAGTCCTTCTTTAAAGCTAGGTCCCCACAGCGTTGGACCGCCTTGTCGATTTCTTTTTTATGAGTTGATTGTAGACGAGTGACGGCCTCGGCAGTATCTTTAGCGCTCTGCTGGGCGGTTTCAAGCTGAGACTTGTAGGAAGAAAGCTCTTCGTCTTGAGCTTTAGTAATATATTTATCATGAATAGCTTTAAGCTTCAGGCGATCAATCTCATGCTGATGCTCTATGGAGACTTTAGAAACTTTTTCGGCTAAGTGCATGAATGCATCGTGCTTAACATAGACGTCATTAGTTCAAGCGCTAGCGCTTTGCTTAACATTTCCTGGAATTTGGTGAATTGCCGGAAGGAATTTTAAGCCATCGAAGCATATCATGGGAAATGAGGCTTTAAGCTCAGCAAGTTGTTCGGCTACCGATGGATCAGATACAGGGGGCAAGAGAAGTCTGCTTGGAAACTGTAGGAGTTCTGTGGGGATCTCGAGACTGCCTGGTACTTGATGAATCGGAGTGTTGATCTCGATGGGCCACAGGCTGGGACCCCTTATGTCCAGATTTCTCTTTGCTATGCTCCGGCTGAGAGGGAGGATCGTGAGGATATGAGGGCTGATTATAAGTTTTTCTTTGATGTGATGATTCTCTGCGGTGGTAGTCTCGATCACTAGATTCATCTCTATCTCGACGCTTGTCGGAGCCTGAATCCCGACCAGATTGGTAAAAATTCAACGAACCGCGAAGGCTATCAAGCCCATGCGTGCGCCCCATGTCACCTACACAAGAGTTTAAGTAACGACAAGTTAGCAAAGAGTAAGGTGATTACTGAAAGTTCAAGTGCAAAGTGAAGCGCTTGTGTTTCTTTACTAATAGGAGTTTTTTCTCCCTGGTTTTGGGCTTGAGCACTGGAATTGCCTCTCACGGGCGAATGGAGCTTAAAGGCCTCAGTATCGTTGAAACCATAGTTGAGCAGATCGTCAGGTATGTTAAGGTTTGCAGACCTTTTATAGTACTTTCCAAGTGCTGCGAGGAAGCTTCTTTCTCCACTGGAACAGGAGTAACTTTAGAAGTTCCGCCGACTGTTTTCTCCCTCAGCTTGTATGTTAGCTTCTTCTTCCCCTTCGAAGGGGAAGGCATTGTTTCAATGTCATGAACTTCGACTATTGGGTCCCAAGATGGACTAGCATTTTCTCCTTGTACTTCGGGTGTTTCGGCTTCTTTAATCCCCCCATCCTCTAGTGTGTCAGGGGCGTTATGTACCGACGGCTCGACTTTCTTTTTTCCTTTGTCCGAAGCAGGCCTAGGAACGGTAACGCCTTTTGTGAGGCTTATCCGACGACCTTCCGCCAGCAACCCAAGTTTCGTAAGTGACTCATTTAAAATGAGAGTTCGGATGTCCCGGTCTTTAGCGGGAATGGCTCGAATAGCTTCGACAGCTTCAGAATATCCGAGGCCCTCGGGACGTGGGTTAATACCTGAAAAGATGGAAGAGAGTTAGAAAAGGTACACCTTCGGCCAAACATGAGTATTGGTCCAGGAAAAAGACTTACTTCCTTCCACCCATCTCCTCGCAAAGGCGAGAGGACAGCGACATAAAACCATTCCATTTTATACTGAGCAAACTTGCTTCATGCCCCAGTTAAGATTTGACATTTACTGTGCGGCTCGAGAAACATGAAAGATGGGCTATCCGTCCGTCTCTTGATGCGATATATGTATCGGATATCGCCCGGGGTCGGAAGCTTGGAGAGTACACTCATGAAGAGGATGCAAGTACCGTAAATGAATGTGTGGCTGTTCGGATGCAGTTGCAAGGGGCAATGTCGATATACTGCAACACGTCTCGAAGAAATGAGTTGAACGGTGGCACACTGCCCGCCCAGTACATGAATTTGTTGCAAGCTATGTATGTGACTGGGGGCAAGTACGGACGATCATGCCTCGATGGAACTAACACGTCGTCGAAGGGGATTCCGTGGACAGAGCATATCCGACGGAGTGTACTTTCATTAATCTTTGAGGCCTGTGAATCGACTGGGTCGTCTAAGAAAATTGCTGCCTCCAAAGCATCAGGAGCCAAGTCGACAGATGCTGTCGCAGCGCTCGATAAGTTTTGACCAGGGGTAGTTGACATATTTGAAGTATCTACAACTTCTTGTCAATAGGATGGCCCAGGTCTGTTTGAGATCGTAGCAGAGCTAGATTTCCTAGACATCTCTAATGAAGATTGAATCTAACAGAGCACCTATTTGAACTATACTTGAAAAATAATCGACGTTAGACTTAACAACATAAATATTCCCCCCGCGTGGTGTGTGAACTAGCGTGATCATTTAAATGTAGGTGCCAAGCAGTGAAAAGACACTGGATTGATGAAATAAGTTTAAGTTTTGAAATGTCGTCTTCGAAGACCGTCATCGCTGACCGTCTACAAAAACTTGTCCTAAGACGGTTTATATTCTGAACGCAACATCGTCACCGCATTTTAAAGGTCATTAACTGTTAAGCAGGTTAAAGTCGAAATTTTTAGTTGTTTAAACATGGGATTTATCAGTCCGGATTGTCCGATATGCTTTGTTGTTTGACTCTGTCTTTGTTCATTATCCTATGTTCAGGCATAAAGTATGTGTTTAGTCAATTATGCTTTAGGTTCGACTGGTGTTGCTATTATGCATAACCCTCCTACCTAACCACTTCATCGTTCGGCATTCAACTAGTTATGTCGAACCGCAATCATGCCGAGCCACCTCGCTCGGCATTCTATCCTCAACGCCAACATTCATTTACCATTCATTATTACCGTTCGGCATGCGACAAGACATGCCAAATCGCAAGCATGCCAAGCCACACCATTCGGCATGTCACTCTTCCAACTCTTCCTCTTCACCATTCGGCAAGCTGCAAATCATGCCGAACCATGCTTGTGCTGAGCCGCATCGCTCGACATTCTTCCCTTAACACCACTTTTACTCCTTTCCTCCATCCCTACCGACCAGCATGGTCAAGTCCTTCGGCAAGTCATACCGAGCCATGTCGATCGGCATCCTACCCAATTCCTACTTCCTTTCTGTTTTTCTCTCCAACCTCATTCGGCGTGGGGGAATCATGTCGAGCCGTGGCCGTGCCGAGCCACATCGCTCGGCACACCGAGCCTTAACTCCAATTCCACTCCCGTACTTCCTTTCCATCGCTCGGCATAAAGAGATTATGCCGAGCCACAACAATGCTTCTTCCACTAACTCCCACCTTCGAGCACCTCTGTTATCCACTTCCCTCCTCCACTCCGCCTAGTTTTAAACTCCTCTAAACACCAACGCTTCACCCTTAACTCCTGTTCCACGCGGTTCCTATTGACCACGACTCTGCAGAGATTCACGAGCTCGAATCTCATGCTCGATTTCTTAATAAAAGTGAAGTGTTTAAAAGTGCGGTCATTACCTAAGAAATGAGGTGAAGCTTGAGGATGTTCTTTGGTAAGAAGCACGACCCTAATTGAGTTCGTTGAATTGGGAAAGGAAATGGGAAATGTGTGCTTTAAAGAGAGAAGGGAAGGGTAGGTAATTTGCAGAGTTTTGAGGTAAGTTCGTAAGCACATAAAAATGGAGGTAAAAGTAGAAGGAAGAAGAAGAAGGAGCATCTGTTTATATAGAGAGAAAAGAAGTCGAAGGGACAACGACCGGTAGAACCGGTCAAAGTAGCTCCCTCGTTCGGCATTAGTTCCATTCGGAATTTGTATGTCGCTCGGCATCAGCTAAACCGTTCGACATTCATATATGTCGTTCGGCATTAGCATGTCGTTTAGCATACAATTCCTCGTTTGGCATTCAGGGGAAAACCCTATCGAAGAGACAAGGCAAGAGCTTAAGGGAGTGTGCGGAGTGCTCATGATTCAAAGCGCATCATGCTCATCCACATGATGCACTTTGGGAGGCAAGTGTTACCGGGAGATTTGACCAAGTAACTAAGGGTCGCTCGACATTTGTGCATCGTTCGGCAACCCGCCTCGTTCGGCATAAAGCCCCAGTCGGCAGAGCAGAGCCTCGGTCGGCATTCAGTCTCGACCGACATCAAGCCTTGTTCGGCATTCAGTCTCGTTCGGCGCATGGCCTCGCTCGGCATTCAGTCTCGACCAGCATGAAGCTCGTTCGGCATTCCAGCCTCGTTCGGCATTCCAGCCTCGTTCGGTAGAGTCTCGTTCTGCGTTCCAGCCTCGTTCAACATTCCAGCCCCGTTCGGCAGTCCAGCCTCGTTCGGCCGTCCAGCCTCGTTCGGCGTTCCAGCCTCGTTCGGCATTCCATCCTCATTCAGCATTCCAGCCCCGTTCGGCGCATGGCCTCGCTCGGTATAAGCATGCCGTTTGGCATCTCCCCTTGTTCGGCATCGGATCTCGTTCAGCCTACACATTCCACTCAACTTACTGCCTCGTTCGGCTTGGAGACATCATTCGGCATCTATCGCTCGGCATTTGTCGCTTGGCATTTATGGCTCGGCACACAGAAGTCACTCATTTTGGGCCGAGGTATCTTGCTACTAGGCCCATCAGGGAAGTCCAACCCATCTTCGTCTATAAAAAGATAGGCAGGGGCATACTGAAATGGACCTTGTTTCGAGAACACCGGGGAGACTCTGCCGCATTCAAGACTCTACCTTTTTACTTAGCAATTGTATTCAAGTATTTGGTGTACGGATTGTATCTGTAATCGATTATCAAGAAAACCAATAAAGATTAACTTCAAAGTGGACGTAGGCAATTACGCCGAACCACTATAAATCTGGTGTTCTTGTCTTTGCATTTAATTTAGCATACTGTTATCTGTTTAAATTCACCTTCTTCATTAATTTCTCTACACAATCTTTCTTAAGGGTGTTAGTCACCAATTCTGGTGCTAACATAAACCATTCCAAATTATAGCAATTTCAAAAACAGATTTGAACCACAAAATAAACCATTTCAATTCCAATATATTTCAAAGCTTTAAATATTCAACATTTTCAAAACAAAATTTGATAATTTCATATTTTATCAAATTCAATTTACTGCTATTTAGTTTTGAAATATTTACTTAATAAATGCAATATCATTTAAATAAACCCCAAATTTCAAATCACCAAATATTTCCATCAATTTATTTAAACTTGAAATATTCATTGATCACTTTAAATCAAAGTCAAGTTATAAAATCATATCCTTTAAAAATCTCAAATTCAATAAGTTTCAAATCGATTTAATTAAATAAAATTCTTTATTAAATACTATTTCATATCAATTCAAACTTATCTTCTCAACCTTAAATTATTAAAATTATTATAACTCTATATTTGAAGTAATAATTTTAAATAAATACTTAAACATATTATTAAATTTATTATATATTAAATCTATTTATATATTTAAAATTGTAAAATTATAAGTAAATTCTTAAAACTTATAATTTCAAAATTTACCCCATAACTATAAAACTTTCAAAACATATAACTTTAAAATCTAGGATTTAAAGCTTTATAAAATACCTTTATATAATATCTAAAAATCAAAATTTATTAAACCATGTATTTCTTTCCAAAACCATAGAAATCATTTTCAAAATATTTGTATATATAGACCAAAGGTGTTTGTATATAATTTTCTATCCTATGGTCAAGTGATATAGATATTTATCGTCTCAATCCGAAATTTAAATATATACGGGTATATATCATTTCAACCCGCGATCCCAAATTCAATTCAACGAAAATCGCTTGGGTTTATCATTTCAACCCATAATGATTTTCACCTATTCTAAAGATCGTTCGGGTATGTATCATTTCAACCCATAGGGAATTTATACTAATAGGGAACTTGCAAAGTGATAACATATATCATAATAATATAACAGGCATATATCATCAATATAAATAACATATAATGGTGTCAGATGTCACAGGTGAACAGATACATATAGCAATGTAAATAACTAACAGCAGCATATTTCAATTGTCATTTCAATTGAAATAAAATTTAATAAATATAAGAATGTTAATCGTGAGTGATTGCTCACCTTTCGAGGCTAGAGGAATTTGATAATGAAGTGAGTTACGAATCTAGGCGCGAATTTCAAAGCAAAGTGAGATAGGCACGAATTAGACGAACAAAGCTAATAACAAGGGATCGGTGAATTAATTAGAATCTGTTTGATATAGACCAAAACAAAATATAAAATATATTATTATTATTTTTCTTAAAACCAAAAATCAATCTAAAATACATATTAATTTTTTTTAATTACACCTATATATGTATTTTAAAACAAATGGTCCAAATAAAACAATTGTATCTATATTCAAATCTATATTTTAACTTTTTTACCCATAAATAAAAAATCAATATATATACATAAACAACCTATAATATATATATATATATATATATATATATATATATATATATATATATATATATATACTGCTCCAATTAATATGTATAACATATATATTATACTTTAAATATATATATATATTGAAGAAACCAGCAAAGATCTTGTAATCAAACAAAAAAAGAAAGAAAGAAAACTACACACCCTAAAACATATATAACTGACAAATATTAAAATTTAAAACAAAACCCATAAAGGTAAGCTAGTTTACAAATAAAGCATAACTGTATATTTACAGTAAGGAAGAAGAAATAAAGCTATATATATCTATATATAAATTTTACGTAAACCTTTAAGAATGAAAACATAAAACAATGTATATCTAGTAAACATTTATATATTATACTAAATATACGAAAATATAAGTGAACTATTATACTTACACATAAATTCCCAGGCAGCTCATAAGCATATATCGACCGAATATATAAAAAACATCAAATAAATATATGTATAATTAAAACATACTTACCTATAAATACATAACATATATATAATATAATTCATAACAGATATATACTTCATATACAAATGAAATATACAACAGTTTATAACATATATACAATCAGCTCTACTGTCCATGTTTATATAAAATATAGACAAATATACTTTTACACAAAATGGATCATATAAATTTACAGATACCAATATGTATAAATTATTGTACTATATATATAACTTACTTTTAAAACAGAGAGGCTCGGTTATGCTGTGGTGTTTGTGCATGGGGCGGTGGTCCAGAGGGATAAGGCGGGGCTAGATTATGGTGATATGGCGGTGCAAGGCCAGGCGGAGAGTTGTGGGGTCTGGGAACGGAGCTTGGTGATGTGCGGAAGGCCTGGGTAGTTGCGGCAGGAGAAGGAAGGGCGGAGGTGGATGTCCAGGCGGCGTCGTGGAGTTGCATGTCGGTAAGGGAAATACGAGCGGAGGAAGCAAAATCTCAAAACTGATGTTGGTTATATAATATATATTTTTCATTTGTTTGCAAAGTCAGTGGACTCAGTGGAGATATATATTTGCTTCAGGAAATAGAATTAAAGTGATGCGCTGGCTTCCACCAAGGTGTGCAACATAGATCTTAGATATTTAAACTAAGAAAATATCACAGAGAGGAAAAAAGTATAATTGTAGCTGAAGGAAGAAAGGGAAGACTTAGAATATAAACGAACTAAAATATATATGGCATATAAAAGAAATTGCAAAAGTCACAAATGAACAGTTAGTAATAATGACAACCACCTTATCGAATTCTAGAAAAAAATAAAGACTAATGGCTGTACAACTAGGTACTATGGAAATGAATGGTCACGGGTAGATCAAAAGGCATAAACGGTACCGATATGGTTACCGTTTTATGCAGAATCTGCCGTGTGCCGGACTCCAAAACACACGAACGAATATGCTGCGGAGATCAGCACGACAGGACAATCAGAACGGTATAAAGATATCTGTGGTACGATCATCCTATCAAAAGTCGATAATCGGTACCGAAAATGATGCTAATACGCTGAGAATAAGATAAATGGTGTAACGGTAGTCCAAATTTGGAGAAACGAAATATGACGTCTCACTCAGAAGACGATTTATGAATTTATTATGTAAAAATTTCAGGTTGGGAAAACATTTTATTATCATCAAATATTAACTGATTTAAATTGAAATAGAATTTACACAAGAAAATGAACTTCTATATTATCAGATGAAAATTTACGAATTGCTATGTTCAAGTAGACGTATTCCAAACATTAAATTTTTATTTCAGAATTCAATTATTTAAAAATTCACCGAATTCCAATTAAATATATTATTAAAACCATTGAAACTTACGGGCCTTTACACTCTCCCCCACTCAAAATTTTTCGTCCCTGAAAAGGAATGAGGTAGGAGAATAGAAACAACGAGAAGAAAAAAAATAGATCGAACTTCAAAAGAAAATAATTAATTTAAACCATATAATTTCAATTTAAGTTAATTAATATTCAATAATTTATTTTAAACTCAAGGTATTTCATTAAGTTGATTTTATTTCAATTTATTAACATTCAAAACATAATTTATTTTATTATTCAATTAACTTATTATTCTATTTATCTCAATTAACATTTTTATAAATAAAATTTGAGTGGTTAAAATATTTATAAAATTATTTTATATTGTATATTATCCAATTACATATTCAACTTCTGAATGATGAAGGTAAGTTATATTGAAATGCAATTGAGTATTATACTAGAAAATTTATGCCAATTCAAATATTTAAAATTTAAATGTCTATTCAAAATTTTGCTTTATTTTATAATTGAAATCACGATTAACATAAAGTTTTAGAATTAAATTTCCAATTGACTTCAAACAATTTAGGGATGACTATGTATATATACTACATATATCAATTACATACCGATATATATTATAAATCAAATCATACTTTAGAATTCAAATCAGATTTATTTGCCAAAGTAAAAGTGTAGCAAAGCTACAGAATGGTCTCTCCACTTCGAAACTCGAAAATGAATGTCGATGATGTTGTAGTCATCACTGAAATTATTTTCGAGCGACAAAAGAGAAGAGTACTTATTTATACCTTTAAAAATTTTTGGAAACAATTTCTATTCGAAAATAATTTAAATAATATTCATTTTAAAACTTTAAAACCAAAGTTTGAAATTACCGAAAATTAAATTCTCAAATTCTTAATCTAAATTCATTTCAAATTCTAAATCAATTTATATATGATGCAAAAGTCAATGGTTTACAAAACCATAAATAAAATCAAATAGTACTATTTCTTAACAGCTAATTTGATTAACTATTTAACTTCAGAAAATTATACTTATATATAGTATAATCATACAAAACTATTTCATTTGCCAAATTTGAAAATACTATTGTGTCAGTTTGTTCTGTTTAAGTGTTTTGAAAATCTTATCGATAGCATAGATCAGACGAATCGATCGAAAATCCAAATCAACATCAACAACTCAAACAACACACTATAAAACAATTTAATATTAATTACAAATACACTCCCTCGATCGATGATTAAATAATGGATTTTAAAATAAGGATAGAGTTTCAAATTAAAGAGATTCTAATCAAAGAATTCCTACTAGAAGATAAACTCGATAGGGAGATAAGATGATTGAATTTCAAACAAGGAAATGGATAGACTTATATAAATCGCGGGCAACCTTAACTAGGTCAACCGTGATTTCAAAAGTAAGATCGATGCAGAATGCTAAGGCAAATCGACATCGGATCACAAGAGATAGAATTCAAGCATAGCAAGAGATGGCGGCATCTAAATCAACGATACAAAAATCTTCGATGAATCAATTCCTGTTGTAAAGGAGTTTTACCCCTTTAAAAATAATTTAGTGGAGCTACGGGATGCTCCAAAATCAAAAGAATTTGGATAGTGGAAGACAAGAATAAATTTTGGAACAGAGTGGAACATTCCAAAATTCAAAGGAAACTGAGTCAAAGAGGAAGAGATTCAAGCTTGAGCGAAAGTGATTCTGTAATTAAATTTTACTTTATATGCTAAGTTTGCCTAAAACCAAAACTCTGATACCAACTGTAACATCCCGCATGGAAGTGGGGTAATGCCCAGCGTAGCATATATTGGTACCTGTGTTCTGCCTTTACGGCCAGCCTCTCGACTGCACCGACCCCCGCAGGGACAAGTAGGAGTAAGAGTCATCCACTCGTTACCAAACCAAATGCGAGAACACCCTATCATGCTGCACCCTCCAAGTGCATAGGCAGACACACATGCTAGACTTGAATTGCTCAAAATATCAGATTGTTAATTAAAATTGGCAAAACTCAGCATATACAGTAAATAAATAAATCACAGAATCACAAACACAGAGTAATATAACAATAATGCAGCGGAAACAAAAGAATAGTAGTTCATTAAGCTACTATATATATAACAGAGTTAAATAAGATACAAACAGAGATCTCGAATACATAGATTCCTCAATACAATAGTCAAATACAAAACCTAAATACATCACTGGAATCAACTGAATAACTGAAAGCAGAATCGATAGATGGATCTCCATGCGAAGCTCCAACTCCAAAGATAAGTCTCGAATGCTGGTACACTCAGTCTGACCCAAGTTTAAAGCAAAACACAAAACATTCGAGTTAGGATTAACATTCTTATATCAATAAATCTAACTCAAGTGAAATACCAACTGAAATACAAGTAACTCAAATGATGTTTGGGTAACCATCCTTTAAAAATCCTTTAAACTATCTATTATGTAGTAATATCGCTATTATAATAATGTCTAAAGTAAAGTAAACTGTTAAAATAGCGTTAAGGCGTTACCCATATCCCCCTTAACACATTTTATATATTCCCATAGTCTATACAGTACCGTAATCTCCCCCGCACTGGGCGTCGTCAAAGGGCACTCCATAGTTATGGTACAAAACAAACTCGTAGAGGTCTCGCTAAGGTAGGTGACACGACACAAATAGGCAATGCCAGGGTAGATATACCAATTACGCATCTGGGCTGGTGGTAACGCATAACAGCCACTACTGCCCACCTCGGAACACACTGCCAAATAAAAAAAATCAAGTGTGACCACCAAATCAATCACAAAGTCAGAATATAGTATCGAAGGAATGTCCCCGATCGGAGGAATGACCTTACTTGGCCCGAGAATCGTGCCTGTTCTAGCCACCTTATGCCAACTCACGGAAGGCGAGTCCACGTATATACCTTAATAGAACGTCGCCACCATCCTACTTCATTCTGGAATCTCCACCACATACACAGTTGTTAAAGTGGTTTTCGGAGTTGGCAGAGAGTATGACAACTTTCGATACCGGTCACTTTAACAACCAAACGTTATTATAACACCGCGGTCATTTCAAAATAGTTTATACTTCAAAACCAAAATATCATTTCCATTTCAAAACCATATCTATACGATATCATTTCCATTTCAAATATATTCACTTCCAAAATCATAGTACTTCGAAGTTATAACCTTTCGAATCATAACGCTTTGGAAGTCATAACACTTTGGAAATCATAACACTTTGGAAATCATAATTTAGAAATCATAATACTTAGAAATCATAATACTTCCCACTTAACTGGTTTAGATATTAAAATAGTATATATAATAAAATAGTTTATAAAGTGAAATAGTTTATATAAATAGTTATAAGTGAAAATAGTTTATATTAAAATAGTAAGTATATTAAAATAGTTTATATTAAAAATAGTTTATATGAAAATAATTTATAAAGTAAAACATATAAATAGTTTTAAATGTAATTTAAAAATACTTTATATAATAAAATAGCCTCCTCAAATTTCACAAATCAATTCCAAATCAACTCGACTTCCAAAACTCAAATTTAATCAAATCTCAAATCATCAATTTCAATTCAATTCAGTTTCTCAATAAACCATTCCAAATTATATCAATTTCAAAAACAAATTTGAACCACAAAATAAACCATTTCAATTTCAATATATTTCAAATCTTTAAATATTCAACATTTTCAAAACTAAATTTGATAATTTCATATATACACCAAATTCAATTTACTATTATTTAGTTTTGAAATATTTACTTAATAAATGCAATATCATTTAAGTAAAACCCCAAATTTCAAATCACTAAATATTTCCTTCAATTTAACTAACCTAAAATATTCGTTAATCACTTTAAATCAAAGTCAAGTTATATAACCGTAACCTTTAAAAATTTCAAATTCAATAAGTTTCAAATCGATTTAATTAAGTAAAATTCTTAATTACATACTATTTCAAATCAATTCAAATTTATCTTCTCAACCTTAATTTATTAAAATTATTACAAATCTATATTTGAAAATATAATTTTAAATAAATACTTAAACATATTATTAAATTTATTTATATATTAAAATAATTTATATACTTAAAAATAGTAAAATTATAAGTAAATTCTTAAAATTTATAATTCCAAAATTGAACCCATGAATATAAAATTTTCAAAACATGTAACTTTAAAATCTAGGATTTTAACCTTTATAAAATACCCTTATATAATATCTAAAAACCAATATTTATTAAACCATATATTTCTTTCCAAAGAAATAATTTTCAAAATATTTATATATATAGACCAAATGTGTTTGTATATAATTTTCTATCCTATGGTCAAGTGATACGGATATTTATCATTTCAATCTACAATTTAAATGTATACGGGTATATATCATTTCAACCCGCAATCCCAAATTCAATTCAATGAAAATCGCTCGGGTTTATCATTTCAACCCATAATGATTTTTACCTATTCTAAAGATCGTTTGGGTATGTCTCATTTCAACCCATAGAAATTTTATACTAATAGGGAACTTGCAGAGTGATAACATATATGATAATAATATAACAGGAATATATCATCAACGTAAATAACAGATAATAGTGTCAGATGTCACGGGTGAACATATACATATAGCAATATAAATAACTAACAGCAGCATATTTCAATTGTCGTTTCAATTGAAATTAAATTTAATAAATATAAAAACGTTAATCGTGAGTGATCGCTCACCTTTCTAGGCTAGAGGAATTTGATAACGAAGTGAGTTACAAAACCAGGCGTGAATTTCAAAGCAAAGTGAGATAGGCACGAATTAGACAAACAAAGCTGATAACAAGGGATCGGTGAATTAATTAGAATCCATTTGATATAGACCGAAACAAAATATAAAATATATTATTATTATTTTTCTTGAAACCAAAAATCAATCTAAAATAAATATTAATTTTATTTATGTACACCTATATATGTATTTTAAAACAAATGGTCCAAATAAAACCATTGTATCTATATTCAAATCAGTATTTTAACTTTCATACCCATAAATAAAAAATCAATATATACAAATAAACAACCTATAATATATATATACTGCTCCTATTAATATATATAAGATATATATTATACTTAAAATATATATATTGAAGAAGCCAGCACAGATCTTGTAATCAAACAAAAAGAGGAAAAAAAACTACACACCCTTAAACATATATAACTGACACATATTAAAATTTAAAACAAAACCCATAAAGGTAAGCTAGTTTACAAATAAAGCATAACTATATATTTACAGTAAGGAAGAACAAATAAAGCTATATATATCTATTTATCAATTTTGTGTAAACCTTTACGAATGAAAACATAAAACAATGTATATCCAGTAAACATTTATGTATTATACTAAATATACAAAAATACAAGCGAATATACTTACACATAAATACCCAGGCAGCTCATAAGCATATATCAACCGAATATGTATACAACATCAAATAAATATATTTATACTTAAAACATACTTACCTATAAATACATAACATATATATAATATAATTCATAATAGATATATACTTCATTTACAAATGAAATATACAACAGTATATAACGTAAATTTAATAAGCTCTACCGTCCAAGTTTATATAAAATATAGACAAATATACTTTTACACGAAACAGATCATATAAATTTACAGATACCAATATGTATAAATTCCTATACTATATATATAACTACTTTTAAAACAGAGAGGCTCGACTTTGCTATGGTGTTTTCGCATGGGGCGAGGTTCGGAGGGATAAGGTGGGGGTTGATGATGGTGATGTGGAGGTGCAAGGCCAGGCGGGGAGTTGCGGGGTCAGGGAAAGGAGCTTGGTGATGTGCAGAAGGCCTGGGTAGTTGCGGCAGGAGAAGGGAAGGGCGGAGGTGGATGTCTAGGCGGCGTCGTGGAGTTGCATGTCGGTGAGGGAAATACGAGAGGAGGAAGCAAGATCTCAAAACTGATGTTGGTTATATAATATATATTTTTCATTTGTTTGCAAAGTCAGTGGGCTCAGTGGAGATATATATTTGCTTTAGAAAATAGAACTAAAGTGATGTGCTGGCTTCCACCAAGGTGTGCAACATAGATCTTAGATATTTTAAACTAAGAAAATATCATAGAGAGGAAACAAGTAGAATTGCAACAAAGGAAGGAAGGGAAGACTTAGAATATAAACGAAATAAAATATATATGGCATATAAAAGAAATTGCAAAAGTCACAAATGAACAGTTGGGGATAATGACAGCCACCTTTTCGAATTCTGGGAAAAAATAAAGACTAATACAGCTAGGTACTATGGAAATGAATGGTCGCGGGTAGATTAAAAGGCATAAACGATACCGATACGGTTACCGTTTTATGCAGATTCTGCGTCGTACCGGGTCAGACTGAGTGATACAGCATTTGAGACTCACCTTCGAAGTTGGGGCTTTGCTTGAAGATCCAGCTATCTATCCTTTCAGTCATCCATTTGATAGGTCCAGAGAAGTCATCTGCTTGTACTGGAGACTTCACTGCATTTGAGATATTCTGTTGTACTTTATCTCTAACTCTAATGTTTATATAGTAGCTTCATGAACTACTATTCATTTATTCCGCTATGTTTTATTGTACTACTATGTATCTGTGATTCTGTGATTGATTTATTTACTGTATATGTTAAGTTTTGCCAAATTTTAATTAACAATTTGGTATTTTGAATTATTCAAGTTAGACATGTATGATTTTATTGTCGATTTGAATGGTCCAAAATAGCGGGTCGTTGCAGTTGGTATCAGAGCTTTGGCTCTAGGCAAAACTTAGCATATATGGTAAATTTATTTACAGAATCATTTTCTTTCGAGTTGAATCTCTTCCTTTTGACTCGATTTCCTTTGAACTTTAGAACGTTCCCTGTGGTTCAAAAATTCATTCTTGTCTCTCTCTATTTATATTCTTTTGATTCTGGAGTATTCAATGACTCCACTGAATGATTTGTAAAGCGGGTGAAACTCCTTTACAATTGGCATTGATTCACCGGAGATTAATGTATCCCTCGGTTTAGATGCTAATATCTCTTGTTATTCCGAATTATATCTCTGGCGATCGAATGTCGAATTGCCTCAGAACTCTGCACCGATCTAATTTTGGAATTTACCGGTCGCCCGTGATTTATAGAAGTATATCCATCTTCTATTTTGTAATTTATTTATCTCATCTTCGATCGAGTCTATCTTCGAATCAGGATTCTATTGATTGGAATTCCTCTAAATTAAATCTCTATCTTTGTTTTGAAATCCATTCTTGAATCATCCTTTGAAAATCAGGTTTTTTTTTGTATTTTAAAATTGTTTTATATATCGAAATTTTTATTTGGGTAACTATGATTTTATTCTATATATAAAAGAGAAATGTTTTCGATAAGGATTATATACCTTTAAAAAAACGAGAATTTGAAGTTTCGAATAGATTTGAAAATTTGAAAATATTATAAGAAAATTGATTTATATAAAAATGATTTATAACTAAAATGTTTTGAATTTGAAATTCGAGAAATTGGACTCCGGTATTTTAGAAAATTGGTTTAAAGATTTTTAAATATATAATAGTAAGATTTGAAAGTATTTTCTGAATAAGAAATGTTTCAAATGACTTCAAATGAGTTCCAAGGATTTCGAAGAAAAAAATTCAAAGAAGTTTTCAAGAAAATAGAAGTCCATAACTCACTTATGTCGCTGGAAAATACTTTCGGTGATGAGTGCACGCATCATCGACATGGATTTTCGAGTTTCAGAGTGGGGAGAGGCCACTTTAATAGCTTTGCTATGCGAGTGACTTTGTGAAACCAATTTTGATTTCAAATTCCGTAGTATGATTTGATATTCGAAACATATAGGATATATATTCGAAATAATTTAAAGTAAACCGGTGTTCAATCCTCGAGTTTTCGATTTAATTTAGTATAACTCTATTTATAAAAAAAAAATTGATTTATTGATTTGTTGCTGATTTCCAACTCTTGGATTTGAAATTTGATTTCACCGACTATTTTGAAGGTTCGAGCACTTCCAAATCAAAGTACAAAATTTTAAAACTAAGAAATTTCGAAGAGTATAAAATATTTGATAAAGAATATAAGTTTAGTTTTGTATGTTTAAAGTATGAAGAGTATGACTTAAGTAAATTTCAAACTTTTGTTAGATAAATAATTTGAAAAAGGAAAAATGGATTTTTCATATAGAAATAAATAGTTTAAAGGTTTTAAAGGGATAATTATAAATTTAGAAACCATTTTGAGTATAATTTATTTTGAGAAGAATATTTGGTTTTGAAATTAGATTGGAATTAAAACCAGTACTTATATGGTGATTTTGGAAATGAATTTGTTTGACCTAAATTTTGTTGATTTAGAAATTTGGATTATTTTCTAAATCTATTGTTTAAGAAACTTTGAAACTGAATATATTTAATTTGGAAGAAAATTTGGTGAAATCATATATGATCTTGAAACTGAAATGTTATTGAAACGAGAAAAAAATTTGAGAACCTTGATTTACTACATACTTGATTTGGGAGTTATCGAACTTATATAAAACTGATTTGTATAGTACGAAATTGATTTAAAACCTATTGATTTGAAAGGCACTCAATTTGGAAAGAGAAATTTTATATAATCGAAGTCTATATAAGTGTGATTTGATATACTATTGATTTGGAAAGTATTCGATTGAAAATGGAATCCTATATATAATGAACTTTATATAAGTATGATATTTGAAAGTGATTTGAAAAGGTACTATATGATACATATTTTCGAATTAAAGATATGGAAAGTGCCTTCTGCTTGATACCCCCTTTGTGGCCACATTGTGGATTCATTCTATCGATATTATTCTCTCTGATTTTTTGTTTTTCGGATATGATACTCGAGTGTCCCACCGTGGCGTAACCCATGTTTTATTTTCTCGCGACTACATAACGCAACTGCCTGGTTGAGATGGCCTAGGGGTACAGATTGTTTCCTGGGGGATCCAGGCGTAACCATCTTGTATCCTGCAATCTATATATGTCGCATTAGTAGCGAAACTGCCTGGATGAGACGGCCTAGGGGTACGGATTGTTTCCTGGGGGATCCAGGCGTAACCATTGTGTATCTGCGAACCATGGTTAGACAAAGGTTTTTGTTTGGTTATTTTGTTTGGATTGTACTTTCCATATCTGTTTTTAAAGGTTTTTCAAGTATTTTCACTGGTAGTTGGAACAGGTCTACTAAGTACTTGAAGAATTCTAGCTTTGCGCCCGATCAACGCATGGCTAGAGTCTGCAAGAACGAGGATAAACTTGTTGAAACATCGAGTTATAGAAGTATTTTCAAAAGGAAAATTGGTTTCGACATAAAAGTATTTTTTTGTAAAGGTATTTTATTATAAAAGCATTTCCAACAAGAAATTTTGTATTAATCTTTGAAATTGAAATTCTTTTGGTTGAAATTAACTATTCATGCCCGATACTATTCTTTTGAATCTACCTTATCTTCTCAGCTTTAGTTGTTCAACTTGATTCTGTTTTCCGAATCTACCTTCTTTCCTTGTTGGATATATCCTTTTTAAATATTGTTTATTTATATACTACATGGTATAATAGAATTTTTTTAGTGTTTTCAGAAGTTATTAATTAATTATAACATATTTAAAGAGAATGATTGATAATTTATCTATAATGTTGGAAGTATCTTGAGATAAATAATTTTTTTTTCATAAATTTTGGATTTAATATTTTCAATAGCTTCTTTGTAAATATAAGTAATAATGTAAATAATTGTTTTCATAGGAGTTTTGAAAAGTATTAAAGCATTAAAGAAAATTAAATTTCAAATGAAGTTTTTAAATGAATATTTCAAGTAAAATTTGTATAGTTTTAAATTAATTGTTCATCTTGTACTTCAATCTATTTTTTCTTACTGTTTGTTGCTATTCCCCTACCTCATTCGTTTTCGGGGACAAAAAGTTTTGAGTGGGGGAGCGTGTAACAACCCATAAATTTTAAACGGTTTTTATTAACGTATTTAATTAAATTTTTGGGAAATTTTAAGTAATAATATTTTGAAATAAAAAATTAATGTTTGGATTACGTATAATTAAATATAAGTAGTGCATAAATAAGAAAACATATAAATTTAGATTACGTTACTGGTTAATTAATTTGGGCATACGTTCGTTTTAGTTATTGCATCTATTGTACGCACTATTTGATTTCATATCTTAGCTGTTAAAAATCAAATCAACACGTGCATTTTTTTTTAAAAAGAATTAAAACCCAGCCTCCAATTCACGTGTAAAACTTTCCACTTTCATTTGCATCCCCGTATTTAGTAGGAATAAAAATCTTTTATTTCCTGACCGTTTCAAAATCTCTTCCCATCTTCATTTTTGCAACGCGGTTCAGATCTGAAAAAAAAGGGTAGTGGGTAACGATCCGAAATTTTAGACCAATTTAAAATTCTAATTTTATTAAAATATTGAATATAATTCGGTAGAATCAAAAATGATGGGAATAATAATAGTTTATATGAGATTTACAATTTGAATTAAAACAACAAATGTTAAGAATTAAATAATAATTGTTAATTGTAAATATTGATCTATTGGATAAAATTAAAGAGGAAACAATAGTTTAATTGTATTGTTGCAATTCGAATAAGTTAGCCTCTAACAAATGAACTAAAATTGGTAACTAATGGATATGTTGAGTTATGTGAAATTATTAAATAATGTTTGATTTATTATTAATAAAAAGAAGTAGTTGAGTTATATTTTTATTTGATTTTAATACGAAATTAATATTGGTATTTGTTGAAATCTTTCCATTAAGGAAAGAGGATGTATTAAAATGAACATTTAATTTGGTAGTTAACATAATGATATTTTATTTATAAGTTTTAAAAGAGAAAATTATTTTAAAATGTTTTCCAAATATAATAATTATTATAAGAAAGATATTTTGAAATAAAAGTAACAGGTTGTATTATGTGAATTTACAATTTTTTTTTACTATAAAGCAGTGGATAGTTGTTATTATTTTATATGTTAATTTAATGATTTAAAAGGTAATATGGTTTAAATTGGGAATAATATTTATTTTGATGTTAAATAATAAATTTATCCGTAGATTTGCATTCAAAGTGGGAAAGAAATCATTTCCCTAGACGTTCAATTTCTTTTAAATCTAGTTTTGGTAAGTTACGTGTAAATTTCTACCCTTCCCTTTTTCCTCATTTTTATAATAAGGATAAAAATCCACGTAGCAGTTTCAAGCAAATTTATTTCACTTTAGAAGTTCAAAAATCCATTTCAAGATTGTTTGAAATTCACGTGTATAAGTGTCTCTTCTTTTCCATTTACTCCTTTGCAATTAATTGGAACAAAATCTTTCATTTTCCTTACCATTCAAACAAAATTCTTTTACTTCCTTAATGTTCCTATACCATTAATTAGTACGTTTCTTTATTTAATCTATCCAATGCAATTATCTCCTAAATCAAATATCACGCACAAATTCCTCCTGACAGGAATTATTTCCTGTCGTTTCTCCAAGCAATCAATACTAGTTTCAATTAAATACTCAACCTTGTGACCGTTGCTATTATTTGTTTCAAAATATATTACTCATTTCCTTGAAATCTTGAAACGCACCCATTCATTTGAGCATTTATGTAAATATAATGAAAAGCTTTTATGTTGCATTCATACCTTATTTAAAAACCTGTTCATACTTTCCCCGTACCTTCCTCTTCCTCCGTTTCTTTCTACTCTTTCAAATTATTCCATGCCAACTTTAGGTATTATTCATTATAAGCCCGCATTTAAACTAAGTGAACTTTTTACTCTTGTTTTTCACGAATGATCTCCGTTACAAATCTGGACCGAATTCAATCCATACCTACATGTATACCATAAATCTAAACTGAGATCAATCTTAATAAATTTTTTCCCAAAAAAAACTTAATTATTATCTCATTTCTTGCTTGCACGGTTACAGACGATCAATTAGTTAATTACATGTTGTAGTCTGTTCATGTCTATTTGGTTCATAAAAAAATATTAAGCATTTATACCCAGAGCAGCCAACTCACTTACTTCATTCTATATCTATTTATTTGCGTACATGTTCAAACTTTTCCATTTTCTTTGATTGATAGATTTGTTGTGGTTATCTATTTTTTCTCTCTCTGTCTTTATTGCTTATAAAGGAAAGAAACCCATCAAAACTTGAATATTTGATTATAGCTAGTCGTTGCCTATGCCCAAATTTCCACTTTTATGACCGTCATTCGAATATCTAACTTATATACTTTTGCATTCATTTCGCTCATTCACTTTTATGTTTCGCATTCCAGCTTTTAAATATTGATTTCCACCCTTATATTTCTCTGTGGCCTTTACTTCTCTTCTCCGTTTCTTCCTTTTTCCCCCTCCCTATGTTAGTTTCTCAAAACCATCACTCCAACCAAGTGAGTCATAACTTTGCTCCATCAACCCGAGCTCCTTCAACCGCACATTCCTCCTCCGCCTTGGTGTGCATGCGCCCCTTTGTCTTTGTCGCCCCTTGGTACTGTGAGGTACTATATATAATATAACGTATAATATTATATGGTTATGTATTTCGTTAGTTACAGTATGTTATTTTATAAAGCCTATATTATATATTTAAATGCCTATATAATAGGTATTGTTAATATTTAAATAGTATTTTGATCTGAACATTGTATAGATTTAAAAAAAAGGAAGAAAAAAAAAGAAAAATATTATGTTCTGTTTATACATCAAATGGTGGTTTTGAAATTTAGTTTTGAAAAGTATGGAATTTTGATTCAAAGAAAAATTTGGTCTTAATATACATATATACACGGAAAGTTTAGTTTGGGTATAGGGTCCATTAATTATTGTGTGAGTTCTAGTAAGTGTTTATATATATTTTATGTTATTATTTTCAAATATATTATATATACAAGTTTGAATTGTAATATATGTTTTAATATCAATTTTAAAATGCAAATTTGTATGTGAGTTTGTATATATATTTATATACTTATATGTACACCAGAATTTGGGTTTTATTAAAATATAGAGATTTTATTTATAGACATTTAGAATTAGTATTTAGTTGAAATGTATATATATATTATTTTAAATATGAAGTTCCAATTTAATATTAGTTTAATAAAACAATATAATAATATAATATATATTTCCTTTCAGTCTATATCAGGCAGATTTTGATCTATTTCATCAATTCCTTTTATCAGTTTATCCACCAAATCCGTGCCAATCTTGCATTGCTTTGAAACTCATGCTTGGACTCACAACCCAATTCATTGTCGAACCTATCTCTAGCCTCGAAAGGTGAGCAATCATTCATGATTAACGTTCTTTTATTTATTAAATTTGGTTTCAGTTGAAACGACAATTGAAATATACTGCTGAAGTTAGTAAATCTGTTATATATGCTATTATCTGTATCTGTTCACCTATGAGATATGACACCATATCCTATTGTTTATACTTTATTTAATTACTGATGATATATGCCTGTTGTTATGTTATTATCATATCCTGTTATATTATTATTATCTGTTATCACTCTGCAAGTTCCCTGTAGTTTAGAATTCACTATGGGTTGAAATGATACATACCCGAATGGACTTTAGAATAGGAGAATTTCGTTATGGGTTGAAATGATAGACCCAAGCGATTTTCATTAAATTGAACTTGGGATTACGGGTTGAAATGCTATCCACTCATGTATATTTAGTGTACGGATTGAAATGATAAATATCCATAGCACTTGACCATATGATGAGAAATATATACAGACACCGTTGGTCCATATATAAATATTTTGAAAATAAACTCATTGTTTTGGAAAGAAATATATGGTTTTAAATAAATGTTGATTCTTAAATGATTATATATAAAGGGTAATGATATATATAAATTTAATAATAATTAATTTAATTAAGATTGATTTAATACTAAATTATGTTAAATATTCATGTAAATTATATTTCAAATAGATTTGAATGACCACGGTTTTATATGTATATTTCTACAGTGTAGATAGTTCCATGGATCCTTAGAGGATGGTTGTCCCAAACATCCTTTAAGTTAATTATAGTTCAGTTGATATTTCACTTGAGTTAGATTTATAGATATAAGAATGTTAATCCTGACTCGAGTGTTTTGTGTTTTTCTTTACGCTTGGGTCAGACTGAGTGATACAGCATTTGAGACTCACCTTCGAAGTTGGAGCTTTGCTTGAAGATCCAGCTATCTATCCTTTCAGTCATCCAGTTGATAGGCCCAGAGAAGTCATCTGCTCGTACTGGAGACTTCACTGCATCTGAGATATTCTGTTGTACTTTATCTCTAACTCTGATGTTTATATAGTAGCTTCATGAACTATTATTCATTTATTCCATTGCGTATTATTGTACTACTCTGTATCTGTGATTCTATGATTGATTTATTTACTATATATGTTAAGTTTTGCCAAATTTTAATTAACAATTCGGTATTTTGAATTATTCAAGTCAGACATGTATGGTTTTATTGTCGATTTGAATGGTCAAAAATAGCGGGTCGTTACACTGTAGAACGTGGATAGGTAAGGACAGTAGATCCAAAAAGCCGATTGACGTTTAGTATTACTGCATGGTTGACTTCCCTAGAGTGACCTTGGACTTTAGTTTCTTAGAAACTGTATCTAACAAGGATTCACTGCATTATATTATTCACCCTCTGCGATATCCGGGAAAGACCTGGAATTAAACTGTTTTAATCTTTCTACTTCATTTTATTTCTAATTCACCAGACTTTATGTTGACCCATTCTATTTTTCCTATTTTTCCCAAATCACAGGAGGGTAGGTCTAGGATGCAGTTTTTTGCAGCTTGGAGAGTCATTAGAGAAGTTATTATCTTCAGCTTTTGTTTCTTTAGTTTCGTGTACTTCTTTTCTCTTTTCCGTACTTTACTCTATATGTAGGGACCTATATTGTGAAATTTATTATGTTTTATGTTTTGGTGGAGACTACTGGTTCTTTTGGTTTCAGAAATAAATTTGGGATAATGCTGTTTTTAATGAAGTTGTTTTGCTATTAATTTATTATTAGCGAAAGTTTTCTTCTACTGTAATATTTTAATCATTTTATGTTGTTTCCTTAGTTTCTGTGCTATGTTATGGATTTTTATTTCACCCGACCATCCGTGCTTCTAGTCATGTCCAATTTTTGGGGTGCCTAGAGGTACGGGGTGTCACAGTTGGTATTATAGTGAGGTTTTGGTAATCCTAAAAATATTTTAGAAATATAAAGGTTTTCGAATAATTTTTAAAGGATATTCCAAATAATACTTTTGAAAGTATATGTATATATTTTGAAAAAAAAAGAAATTTTAGAAATGGGCCCCGTATATGTCCGACCCGCAAGATATCCCTGAAGTTCCAGGCCTTAATATGCATGCTTGGTTCATACGTTATTTGCAGGCGACTGCATGGGCAGAGCCACCAACTTGGGATGCTGCACCGGTGGAAGGGGTTCCAGCCCGTCCGCTAGGCATTCCCGATTTTTCCAAGCTATGGAAGAACTACATCAGCTTAGGCGGCAAGCTGTTTCTTGGCACCAAGTCATGTACTTAGGCGAGAGCTTGGATCCGTAGTTGTGAGTGGATATTTGGACTTATGGGATTGGAGGACTTGGCTCGGAGGCAGTTGGCTTCATGGCAGTTGCAGGGAGAGGCTCTTTGTTGGTGGGAGATTGTGGAGGCTGAGGCTGATAATTTGACTTGGGTGGATTTTTGTACTAGGTTCGACAGGAAATTCTTATCGCAGGCGGAAGTGGGAGTGCAGCTAGAGAAATTTGTATGGCTCAAGAAAAGAGATATGAAAGTTAAGGAATATGTTAATCAATTAATGAGCTTGCCAGATTGGGATTAGACTTGATCAATACTCCTCACAAGACGGCGTAGAAGTCCGCTAAGGGTTTGAGTCAGCCACTACAAAGTTTTACGATGAGCCACATTCTGATGGGAGCCACTATTGAGGGACTGGTAGAGATGGCTTTACTTGCTGATACTGAGAAGAAAGGAGATGTGGCGTAAAGGAGTGATGAGAAGAAGCAGTGGATAGTAAAAAGGAAAGGAGGAGGAGGGTCAGGTGGAAAAAGGAAAGTTCCAGGGAAGGACTAGGAATGCAATACTTGTGGGAAACCAGACCATCTTGCTAAGGATTATAGATGGGCATGAGAGCGATCGAGACTGAGGTTCTATCTTTGCAATCAAGCGGGGAATATGAAAAAGGACTGTCCGCCGAAGCCGAAGGATAGTTCATAGACACCTTCACGGCCTACTCAGGTTATGCTTTAGAGGCAGCTCCTTCCTCTAGTACTCGCCTGGTTGTGGACAAGGGAAAGAAGGTGGTCATCGAAGGTGTATTATCTATCTCTAATTTTCCTATTTGTACCCTATTTTATTCTGGAGCTTCACACTCTTTTACATCTGGTACTCTAGTAGAGGGTCTTGGTCTTGATGCTTGCTTAATGACCGATCGATAGTAGTATCCAATCCCATAAGAGGATCAGCCTATTTGTCCATGTTATATCGGGATGTGAAATTGTTTATTATAGGGGTTGAGTTTGACTGTAGTGCCTTTGTATTGAGCTTTTCCGGGTTTGGGTTGATTCTTGGTATGGATTGGTTATCCATGTATGGTGCTGTTCTTGATTGCAATAAAAGAGTAGTGAGGTTAGGCACTTGTAGTGGACGTACCTTGGAGGTATCTTGTGATCCTAGAGGATCAATCATGTTGAGCTACCTTTATTCTCTTGATTTATCGCCCGATAGTTCGAGTTCGAGTTCGGTACCCGTTGTTAGAGACTTTCCAGATGTGTTCGAGGAGGTTACTAGCCTTCCACCTCGAAGAGAGATCGTGTTCAAGATTTATCTTGTCGATAGTGCTAAACTTATTGCTTTACCGGTAAGGCATATGGCTCCTAAGGAACATCATGAGTTAAGCAAGCAAATTGGAGAGCTTTTGGAGAAGGGCTTCATTCATAGGAGCATTTCTAAGTAGGGCGCACCCGTCGTCTTTGCCACTAAGGCGGATGGCTCCCTCAGGATTTGCATGGATTATAGGGAGCTTAATAAGCGAACGAAGAAGAATCATTATCCTCTTCCTCGTATAGACGATCTCTTCGACCAGCTAGTAGGAGCCAAGGTATTTTCGTAGCTCGATTTGGCCACGGGATTTCATCAGTTGCGTGTGGCGGAGGGTAGCATCGAGAAGACTGGGTTTAGGACTCCGGATGGGTTATTTGAGTGGTTAGTCATGCCATTTGGGCTAACCAATGCTCCGGCATATTTTATGGACCTGATGAGTCGAGTATTTCGTGAATCTTTGAACAAGTTTGTAGTGGTGTTCGTCGATGACATTTTGGTTTATTCGTAAAGCAGGGAAGAGCATACTATTCACTTGGAAGAGCGCTTAGGACCATGCGAGCACATAAGTTGAAGGCGAAGTTCTCCAAGTTCCACTTCGGAGGGATGAGGTTCACTTTTTTGGACACATCATTTCGTAGGATGGACTTGTTGTAGATCCGGCGATACTGGAAGCTGTACAGTATTGGCAGACACCTAAGAATGCCACGGACATAAGGAGTTTCCTTGGTCTTGCGAGCTACTATAGGAAGTTCATCAAGCTAGGATATTAGCTCCACTTGCATGCCTTACAAAGAAGAACTCAGCTTTTGTTTGGGATGCCAAGTGTGAGGATGCCTTTGGTCGATTGAAGAAGCTTTGACTGTCGCGCCCATATTGGTATTACTAAATGGAACCAAGCCTTTCTCAGTTTATACGGATGCTTGTGGTATGAGGCTAGGGGCGGTACTGATGTAAGAAGGTAAGGTAGTGTGCTATACGACTAGGCAACTGAAAACGCATGAGAAGAACTACCCGACGCATGATCTTGAGTTGGTAGCTATAGTTTTTCTCTCAAGTCCTGGAGGCACCATCTCTTAGGAGAAAGAACTGAGCTTTTCATGGATCATAAGTCTTTGAAGTATCTATTCTTTCAGAAAGACTTGAATTTGGGACAACAAAGATGAATGGAGTTTTTAGCCTCTTATGACTTTGAGATTTCATATACCCCTTCCAAGGGTAATGTAGTGGAAGATGCGTTGAGTAGATGCAAAGTGGTCGTAACAACTCGAAATTTAAGGTGTAGTAATTAATTAACAAATTAATTAAATAATAAAATAACTTTATGCAACTTTCATAATTGGACCACAGCAGTTGCACCATTGTGTCCGTGGCGATTTTCTGATCAATTTTCATATTTAGATTGTCAAAATCTGAGTTAGTATGAAGAAGATACGGAATAAACAAGAAACAAAGGAAAAAAATTAGGGCAGGTGGACCCTACCCTTGGCTAGGTCGACCTACCACATGCAGGGTCGACCTGGCGGTTGACTCGCCTTCACCTATGGATGAGAAGTTGTCCAGATGCATATATGACGTGTTTTTCCTATTTTGTTCGATCCTATGCATCCGTGCTTCCGTTAGACGTTTCTTGTCGAGTCTATGATGTGGTTGTACCAGATTTAATCTCCAAATCCAACGGCCTGAGATCCATAAATGACACTATAAATAAGATCCTAGGCCTGGCAATTTTCTCATTTTGATTTTCTCCATCTTGGTCCATTGCCTGAGGCTAGACCCTAAAAGGAATATTTTTCCGTGGAGAGGATCTTTTTAATTAAAATATTTTACACCCTTCAAGTGGATCCAAGAAGGCCAAAGAAAAGAGCTAAAAATCACATGTGTTTAAGTGATTATTTTAGATATTTAAGTAATTTAAAGTAATAGGTATCCAATAGTTGTAGTTTTTCTACAATTTTTAGATAACCTTTATGCAAGTTTATTTACAGTTTTAGACTTGTTTTTCAGTCTAATTTCTTTTAGCTATCTATTCCAGTTATTTGCAATTATTTGCTGTTAATTATAATTTTTCCAATTATTTACAGTTATTTACGTTATTTACAGTTATTTGATGTTATTTACATTTTATTTACATCTATTCTACGATTTGGATTTCTTCTATAAATGTCAGCTCTTCTTAATTTCCTTTTTACGTGAATGGAATTAATAGAGAAATAATTCGTTAATAAGGACTAAAATAGAAGAATACTGAATTTATAGAAAATGGGATGTAAAATAAGAAGAACTGTAACAAATTGGACTTAGATTGAAATAGGAAAATTTAAGATATTTGCAAGGATGGTTATAACATGTAATTATAACTAAAAAGAGAAAATAGAAGAAATGGAAAAAGTAACTTATTTTTATACTTAGACCTTGGGTTAAGTTAATAAGCAGAATTATAACACACGGGTTATAATTAGAGACAATAATCAAGTAGAAAGGACAGGAAAGGCCCATTTTAAGACTTAAATTAAGTTAATAAGCAAATAAAGCAGAAATAGCAAAAGAGGCTTATTTTAATAAACTTAGATCTTGGATTAAGTTAATAAGCAAGATATAGAAGATCGATATTGTAGGCCCAAGGGGTAGTCCTTTATTGATATAGAGATCCGTATTGTAGGCCCAACAGGGTAGTCCTTATAGATATAGAAGATCCATATTGTAGGACCAACGTGGTAGTCCTCTACAGATATAGAGCCTTATTTTAAAAACTTACATTAAGTTAATAAGAGATCAATAACTAGAAGTTCAAATCATGGGGATTTGGACAAGGGGCACAACTAGATTTTGTTTGTTAGCTAAGACCCGTACCAACAGCATTCCCTCTTAGTCAAATACAAGTGGTCTCATAATAGCATAGGTGAGGCAAGGGCGCGCTTATGTTGGAGCAATGGTAAATAAGAGGTCAACATGAGGGAGCAACAGATAGTGTGAGCCTAATGGTGGTCGAGGGGGCGGCCTTAGTGCTAGCTGATAAATCGTTACTGAGTTCCAAGCGCTAAGTAGGTATCTATTGCGTAGGGACCAACAAGGTCAAACTGTAGTAGTAGGTGTCTATTGCGTAGGGATGTACAGGGTCTAGTCCGTATCTTCTGCGTTGGTACCAACATGGTCTAGTCCGTATCTTTTGCGTAGAGGCCAATGGGTCTAGTCCGCAGCAGGCATAATAGGGATAGAAAGCCGATCAAAGGGTAGAATTAGGAGTTCAGCCTAATTAAAGTACGATTAGGGCTTCAGCCTAATCAAAGCAGTTATCTAAGAAAGATGCAAACAATCTAATAGAACTATCTAAGCAAAGCTAGCAAGTTAAACCGTATTTTATTCTAGCTTTAACTTTTCTTTTATTTCCTTCAATACCAGTACTGTTGCAAAGTCTATTACCTTTACCTTGATTAAGAATATTAGTAATTACTTTCATTCACCAGACTTTTAGTATGACCCACTCCTCTATTTCCCTTTTCCCCCGTAGCCCAGTAGAGGTAGGGATGGTAGATTTCGGATTCCTTTGGAGGTTCAGCTGTGGAGATTTATCTACATGTTTTCTTCTTCTTTCCAATTTTCTTTTTTTAGAGTTTGGATATACTGGTACTGTTGAGAGGGATGGTTTTTTTTATGTACTTTCTATGACTAAGATGGTATTTTATTTTCATAAGACATGCATTGGGTATTTTGTGACACCTTGTATATTTGGTTTTATGACTCAAGTATGAAGTTTGATTTTGAATAATAAGACTTCTATTTAAATGTTTCCTCTATTTTATTTATTTTGTCTTGTGAATTTAGTCTCTTCAAGTGTTTAGCTATACCTACAATGCACAACATCTTATAGTGTGCCATTTTGGGTATACTAAGGGGTATAGGGTGTTATATTTGGTATCAGAGCCTAAGGTTACAGGATTCTTAAAATTTGGTTTTAAGAAGTAAAGTATTTTTTAAAATAACTTGTTTTAAAAGTATTTTTCAGAAAGAAACTCCTAGAAATAGTTTCAAGTATAAAAGAGTTTTTATAAAAATCTCCCCAAAGTCCAGCTCAATCTTCCTTTGATTCTTTCGAGCCTAAATTCTCTTTTTCTTTGCATAGTATGGCTGATCGGTTCTATAGAGCTACGGTACCAGAGGTGCAAGGGCAAGATCCAACACAAAACTGGTAGATGGAGATCCCTTTAATCCACTTGCAGCAGCCATTTTTTCTAAGCTATACAAGGACTTCTCTAGTCTAGGAGGCAAGACGTTTTCTGGCACAGAGGATTTCTAGGAGGCATGAATTAGGACACAGTGAATTTTTAGGTGGTTAGGATTGGAAGACCGATCGAGAGTTCAGCCTGCATCTTGGTAGCCGAAAGAAGAGCTTAAAGGGGTTCCTAAGTCAGAAAGCTCTAAAAAGCTATAGTGGAAAAACAAGAAGGATAAGGACAAGATGAAAAAAGAAGGACCTCAAAAGAGGATCAAGAAAATCGGGGGATGTCGTAGCTATGGGTTGGTTGGTCATTACGCAAAGGACTATAATGAATAAAATGATAAAAGGAAGGTGTTTCAACTGTGGGCATCCTGGTCACCTTAGTAGAGCTTATCCTCACAGGATGGGGGCATAGAGGAGGCGCACCTACATCACGAGTATAGGCTTTAGATGCAGCACCTTCTTGTAGTAGACCAGATCGTGGTAGGAAAATCTTTGTAGAAGATTTGACTTCTATTTTGGATTTTTCCTATTCGAACTCTTTTTGACATTGGAGTATCACGCTCTTTCCTAGTTCCTTATTTGATTGTTTGCACTTAGATATCTCTTTAGTAGTAGACCCCATAGTTGTTTCAAACCCCCAGGTGGATCGGCACATTTATCCATGATTCATAGGGGTATGAAATTTTTTATCCTAAACATAGAGTTTGACAATGACGCCTATGTGTTGCGATTATCGGGGTATGGATTGCGAGAGGAGAGTCGTTAGAACTAGAGACATGCGGTAGTAGGACTCTCGAGATTTCTTGCACCCTACAGGGATCAGTCATGTTGAGCTACCTTTATTCCCTTGATTCATCAGTAGGAGAGCTGGATCATGTTCCAGTTGTTAGAGATTTCCTAGATATTTTTTTGAGAAGGTTAGGGGACTTCTCCCTAAGAGACAAATCGACTTTAAGATCCGTCTGAATGACAATGCTAAGCCAGTGGCATTGCCGTGAGACATATGGCACCTAGGGAGTTGAATAAGCTCACAAAGATGAATTGCCCACTTCCTAGGACCGTTGATCTTTTTAACCAGTTAGTTGGCTCTTCATTATTTTCTTAGCTTGAATGAGCCACTGGATTTCATCAGCTTAGGGTCGCTCACGATAGCATTGATAAGACGACATTTAGGACACCTGATGCATTCTTTGAGCAGTTGGTTATGCCTTTTGGGCTAACCAATGCTCCAGCCTGTTCTGTAGATTTTATAAGCCATGTTTTTCGAGATGTCCTAAATAAGTTCGTAGTAGTGTTTGTGGACGACATTTTAGCATTTTCCAAGAGTATGGGAAAGCATGTTATTCATCTAGAGGAGGTTCTTTGTACACTTCTCGTTCATCAGTTGAAGGTAAAATTCTTGAATGATACTTTTGGCATAAAAAAGTGCGTTCCTTGAGACATAGAGAAGGTCTACACATGGTAGGGGTTTGAGGAACAGTTTTGCATATTTAGGTTTGAATTGTGGAAATCCAAAGAGCTGTAGTCAAAGATTGGAGATGTACAATAGATTCAGTGGGAAAAGAAGAAAGCACATGTGTAGATAATTGAAAAAAATTAATTGTTTCAAATAAGTGGATTTAATGGTAGAGCTTAAGAACAAAAGACTTTAGTAAGGGAATGAAGTTTCCAAGGTTTAGGAAGGGTACTCCTAGGATGGTAAGAAGAGAATCCACTTTAGGTTTAGCCCAATAAAATGAAAATATTGGAATTGAAAAGTTGAAAATTATAATTATCAATATTTTTAAGAAAGTAAATATTGGATTTTTGAAAAAAAGTGGTATGATTTTTAAATTGATTTTTATATGATGTAAATTTTGTTAAAAGTGAAATTCTTTTTGAATAATCATAGAGCATATATAGCTCGCTAGTTTTTTGGTAGGTAAACAAAGATTTTAAACATAAAATCTAGAGTGTATTAAGTAAAGGAAACATAGGTTACAACATTTAATGTTGTAATAGATGTTTTCTTGAAAAATAAGGGGAGCATAGACTATAACATTATTGTTATAGTAGGTGACTCCCAAAGGAAATGTATTTACATAGCATGTGAGATGTATTAGTATTAAATCCATACACTAGTATTTTTAGGTTGTAGTAATTGTGTTTTTCGCAACATCCGTTTTGACCCAAATAAAAATGTGTTTTAAAGATAATTTCTAAGTATAGAAATAAATTGGTTTGTAAGTGCACTTATTTTAAAAAAAAAATAGGTATAAAGAATTATTTTCTAGTTATGGATATATTAAAATAGTTTTGAAAATGAATTTTTTTGAAAAGAAAAGTGTAAGTTAAATAATAGGAAATCGAGAAATTTCATAGAAATTGTCTATTGTAAGAGAATATAGATTATACTTTAATCTATTATAACGAAATGAATAATGCTAAAATTTTCTATGGAACCAAATTATAAATAAAGATGTTTTATGCAAGTTATAAGGAATACGCGAAAGAGATGTACAAGGTATGGGAAGCACCCTTTTTATATAGCCTATTTCGCAAATATAAAATAAGTTCCTTATGATTTCACATAAACATGAAGTCCTCTTTTAAAGAATTCATAGAAGGTTTTGGCGTTCATAGTTTCTTATAAAAGAAAGTAGTACCCATATATTAAGGTATAAAACCATTAGGTGTAATAATTGGAGACAGTGTTAGTTAGGAGAGATATTATAGAGAGCCTTTATAAGAAGTCCTGATTTGTAGTTAGAAACTCCTCCAAGGTTAGGTAAGTGGATAGTTAAGAGATTTTAATGAAATAATTGTTCTTATCTACTCTAGCTGTGATATTCCGGAATTTCAAACCCAATTTAAATATGACAATCTTTTAATTAAATTAATTTAAATTGATAAATTTGTTATTTTAATTAATAATAAATAAATAGATTATAAATGTATATTGATTTTAATTAAAATTTATATATACAAAAGGGAAATGGATTTGTTAAAATTGTATTCATATCAAATTTGATTTTGAATTGAATTTGGAATTTAATTTGAATTTGAATTGTTAAGTTGAAATTCAAAATAGAGTTATTTATATTTTAAATTATACTTTGATTTTAAAAGGGTATTTTCATGATTTTATTTAGGATATAACATTTGTTTCATATTTATTTCTTTAAGAAGAATTGATTTTATATGACTTAAAAATGTATTTAAATTTAGAAAAATAATTAAGAAAAACATTTAAAATTCTTTTTGCATGAAAATTACACTTGTTACAATTTAAAACACATAAATAACATGTGTTAGGGAGATAACAATATAAATGACAAGTGTCACAATTTTTATTTATTTTCTTTAAATTTTTATAAAACAAAACTTTTTTTTATAAAAAACCACTTCTTATGCTTAATCTAAATTTTCTCATTCTAATTTTATAAAGCAAGAAAAAAAAGAGCACACCTCCATTAACAAATCTGAAACTCCTCAAAAATCTTCACACTTTCAACCAAAATTAATCAAACTGAAGACTCTTCTTCAAAATCTCAAATCTGTAAAACCAGTTACAGCAAATCAGAAAAAAAAATCTGCAAAACAGAATTCAAAGGAAAAATCTGCAAAATCTAGTGTAAAGCAAAAATTCAAAGCTTCTCAGTATCTAAGCTCTGATCAAATTCAAGATTTGAGAAGAAATCAAAGCATCATCATCAAGTAGTACAAGATAAAGATCTGCAGTTTTTTTTCCAGAATTAATTGGTCTCTGCTTAAAAACAAATCAGGTGAATAAATTTTAAAATCAGAAAATTTAAGTAAGATAAAATGTTTGCATGTGAATGTTAGATCTGTTTGATGCTTGCATATACCTATTTTTGTAAAATCTTTGTTTACATGTTATAATTTAACTTTGCATGCTTAAAAATATTACTGATGCTTCTCTGTGTCTTCAAGTTCAGAGTAAAATTTAAACAAAAGCTTCAAAATGTATTCGAAAAATCTTTGTTAAGCATGAACCTTCAAACACAGTAGGATTATTTAAACATGAATTAAGTTTAAATTGTTATTTAAAAAGAAATTGTTTGAAAATCTCCTGCATCAGGAAATTACAGTGAATTTTTTTAATACCATGATAAAATCAGGTATTGGATTTGGTTGATTCAATTTTACATCTTGAATCTACTTTGTGAAACACAATTTTTAAGATAAAAATCAGAATTTTAAAATTTGATTTAAGGCAGTAAGCTGATGATGACCAGAAATTGGTCTCTGGGCTAAATTGGGCGATTTGGAAATTTCTACGGGCCGAGTTTTGGATTGAGGTTACATTGATGATTGATGTATCCGAGAAAAATAGTTCAAGTAGGAATCTATCATCATAGGATTTGGAATTTAGGATTCTAGGGTTTTAGTTCTTTGATTGTTCGAACTCGAAAAATTCGTGAATGTGAATTTTTGGATGGATCGAGTCGCGTGTGGTTTTGGGTGAAGTTGCGTCAGGGTCTTACGATGTTATGGCCGGATTTGCGAGGCGATCGAAGGTCGGTGTTGTGAGGTGAAGGGGATTTTCTGATGAGAGGTTGTGCTGGCTGATGGGTTCGAGCCGTCTCGATTTTAATTTAGTTCGTGTAATTGAGGGTTGAAGGTTGGAGACGTGTCGTTGGTTGATGTGGGGTCTGCACGTGGTGTCGTGGATGGTGGCGACCACGTTGGCGTGACATGCACGTGCACGTGTCATCATTCGTATTAGTGAGTTGCGTGTGGGTGGTTGCTCGAGTTAGCATTCGAGTAGGTGGGTTGCTGGCTCGTGTGCGTGTAGAGGAATGATGATTGTTTGCTCTTGTATGGATTCTTCTGTTGTTCTTTCCAATATTTAGTTTTTTGGGTTAGTTGAAGCTTAAACTAAAGAAGAAAGGGAAGGGAAGAGTAAGGGTTGGTACTTGAGCTTGTTCGAGTTGGTCGAGTCAACCAATGTTAGTAATGTTTAGGTTTTTTTTTTAAAAAATTTGTTTTAAGTTTTAAACTTTTAATTTTTTTAACTCCCTTGCAAAATGTTTAACCTTTTAATTTAAAGCATTTCATATTTTGATAGTTGAAGTTTAAAATGATTTTTACATTCATTTAAATTTAACTTTTAAAAAGAGTAATTAGTTTAAACAAAATTGAAATGTTTTAATTATGTAATAATTTTTGGTAATTAATTAAATTGTTTTGTTTTGAAAATTAATTAAGTTTTGAAATTAGAATTTACTTTAATTAATAAAGTAATTAAGGTTAAATTTTATTAATAATTTTAGATTAGTTAATTTGTTAAGGTTTAATTAATTAGTTATGGACTAGTTGATAATTAAGAATTAAATTAAATAAAAATTAATAGATAATTAATTAGATAATTAAAGATTAATTGTTAAGTGATTAATACCTAATTAATTAAGTGATTAATGATTAATTAATTAGTAATTAAGGATAAATTAATTGATTGATTGGAGTTAATTAATAAAGTAATTAAACATTAATTAATTTATAATTAATAGTAAATAAATTAGTGATTAAGGCTTAATTAATTAAATAATTAAGGTTAATTAATTTATAATTAATTAAGTAATTAAGATAAATTAATTTTAAAATTTGTAATTAATTATGCAATTAATTAAGATTAATTAATTATAAATTAAGGGTTAATTAATAACTAATTAAGGAATGATTAATTTTTAATCAAGTTTTCAATAATGAATAATTATAGTAATTAATCAATAATTAATTAAAGGATTATTAATTAATTAAAGATTAATTAATTAATAATGAGGATAATTAAAAAGTGATTAATTACTTAAATAATTATGATTAATTAATTAATGCTTGGTAAGCAAGATTAAGTGATTAATTCTTAAGTAATTAATTTAATTTAATTTGAATTAATTAAATTAATTATAATATGAATTAAAGGTGTGCTTGCTTATGGATGATTGTTTGAATTGAATATTTGAATATGGTTTATATCTGTTGAATGATAGTTGAGATATTCTGTGATGAGATTTGTATATATCTGAGTTGGATGATTGTTATTATCTGTGGATAATGCTGTGTGGATTCAACGTTTAAAATTGAATTGAATTGTTTAAATATTTAAACCACTTGACCTTTAAGACACGTTTGGATTTCGATGAGACCGGGATTGGGAATCAAATTTGATTTTCCGAAAACCACATCGATCCAAGTTAAACGTTAGGTCGTGACATCTCAAAGTGAAGATCGAAATGGAGTTTTTAGAGTGCAAGGTTTATTGTCCTTAACTCTGATGGTGATTCCAAAATAAGTGTAACGAAATAATGCCTTCGGTTTCGTTCAAACCTGGAACGAACTTGTATGGATTGAATGCTTTGAGAACATCGTCAGGTGGACGATGAGCATTTTAAGAGATGTGTTCTCTAAAGGTAATCGTAGCCTCAAGCCTTATCAACCGGGAATGACTAAAACAGGGGAGGTGTAGCAAGGCTAAGTGGGTCATGCCTAAGTAGGACGAGATTTTCCCCGTCTAGAAGTCCCTTATTATTTCGGCTGTGTGGGCAGTTGTTGGCCACAACTGCGGGGTTTTCTTGTTCGGAGCTGCCTAGTAAGGGATGGTTCCAGCCTTGTATTGCAGTGGATCGGGAGTGGTCTTCGGTACGGTGATCTAGGCCCCGTACTGTGACGGGCCGTACCCCAGCAGCCCTGCCATTGATGGAAAACCATTTTCCCTACGAGACCCTACGGTTTGATTGTATTGCCCACTTTTGAGCCTAGTAGATGGAATTTAATCATGTAACAATTTTGGCTATTTTCTATTTACTTGAAAACCCTAGAACCTATTATAAGATTACGGGATTTCCTATCAAATGTTTTGGTTAGCGTAAGGTAAAAACTTACTCGTATTTATTTGTGGGGAGTCTTACGTGATACCTTTTGTTTTCAAACAATTTTAAAGTTAAACAACTTTAACTTATTTACTCACACCAGACACATGTCTAACCCGGATTTTATTTTGTTTTCTATAAACTCTTGGGTACTCAAATTTTTATGAGTAGCCAAGTGATTAGGTTGGGAGTAGCAAATGTTTGGAAGCTAGAGCTGGAGTCCAGACGTATTTATCTATCTCTATCTGCTGTAGTGACTTTTGATGTTGTATTTTGAGTTGTATGGCTTGGGAGACTCTTATGAATGTCAGATGTAATGACGTCGTATTATTTTGTGTACTTTGATATGTAAAACTATGTAATGGATATGTGTAATATTATATTTTGTTCTTTTCCGCTGTGAGATTCTGATGATTGTTATTCTTTTCTTTCTATATTTTCTATTTCTATCTCTTTCTTTTCTTATTGATGATATGTCTTTCTGGGTACTGAAAGACGGGTCGTCACAGTTGGTATCAGAGCGAGGTTGAGAATCACCTAGGCTCTGAAGTAGTATCTATCTTGAGAGTGCGTATTTGTAATTTTCCTTATATAACTATATCCCTATCTAAATTGGTTGGGTTACCTATTCAGGTAGCCAGAATGAGTTCAAGAGGCAGAAGGGGAAGGGTTGTAGGAAGTGCATCAACCAGCAATAGGAGAGAGCAGACTGATAATGAGGCTGTTAATCCAGTATCGTCTCCAGTCAGTTTTGCTGCATTACGCAAGGACTTTGTAAATCTTGGAGGAAAACCATTTCAAGGGTCAGAAACTATAATAGAGGTCCAAGCATGACTTCGCTCGTGTGAGAAAATCTTTAAGAGCATGAGGTTATCGGATGAGCAGAAGAGAATAATGGCTTCACGGCAATTACAAGTTGGTGCCGCAGTCTGGTGGAATTCAGTGACTGCGAATGTCTCGGAAGATGATATGTCTTGGGAAGAGTTTAAGGAGATGTTTGAGGAAAAGTTCATGCCTACTGTAGGGAGAAATCGTCTTTATCAATATTTTCTGAATCTGAAACAAGGAAACATGTCTATAGCTGAGTACGAGACTAAATTCAACGAGTTGTCTTGCTATGGTCCAGGACTTATAGACAACCCTCTTAAGAAGAACGAGATGTTTGTCCAAGGGTTGAGGACAGAGTATCGTGAGAGAATGACAACACATTTGAAAGGGTCTTTTGTGGAACTTATTAATATCGAGCTAAGATATGAAGACTTGATGAACAAATGATCTGAGGCGCGAGTAGCCGCATCTGGAGGAAATTCTTCTAATCCTAATAAAAGAAAATTCAATCCTATTTGGAAGAATCAAAACTAGAAGAAGTCTGGAAACAACAATGGACCACGCAAATGCTATATTTGTCAGCAAGAAGGTCACCTGGCAAATAAGTGCCCCAGAAGAGAGTCTGAGCAACAGCGACAGCATTATAGCGGACCAGGGTCAGCTTTAGTTCAGAAGTCCCTTTGCTTCAACTGCCATCAATCGGGACATATGATTAAAGATTGCCCGCTCCTTCATAAAGTCCAGTAGAACAAAGCATTTGCTTTAGAAGGTGCACCATCAAACTCGTCTAAGGGCAAGGGAGTTTTAGAAGGTACCTTACTTTTAAATGGAAAATATATTGAAGTTTTGTTTGATTCTGGTGCTTCTTTGAGTTTTATTTCTCTGGAATCTGTAGAGAATTTCTTTCTTACCCCAAATACCATAGACAATCCCATCTATGTATCTAATCCTATAGGAGGGGTAACTAAATTAGATAGGATCTGTAAGGATTTGAGAATCTCTTATCTATCCCATAGTTTTTCCTGTGACCCTTATGTATTGGATTTTAAAGGTTTTGACCTTATTTTGGGAATGGATTGGCTTGACAAATATAAGGCTGTCTCAAATTGTGATGAGAGAACGGTTTCGTTGGAAACTGATCTGGGTAGGATTGCCAGAGTAACGTGTGATAACTCTGGAGTTCACTTGAGTAGTCTTTTACATGGAGTTGAGACTTCTCAAGAGGAGGTTGTAGATATTGAAGTAGTCCGGGATTCCTCAGACGTATTCGAGGAAGTTAAGTGTTTGCACCGCATCGAGAAATAGAGTTTCGTATAGATTTGGTTCCTGGAGCAATACCCGTAATTCAACCTAGTAGGAGGATGGCTCCAAGGGAAAGGGAGGAAATAGTGAAGAAAACTCAAGATCTATTGGAGAAGGGTTTGATTAGACCAAGTTTTTCTTGTTGGGGTTCGGCTGCTGTATTTGTCACCAAGTCGGATGGGTCGCTAAGGTTCTGTGTAGACTGTCGTGAATTGAACAAAATGACCATTCGGAATAAGTATCCTCTTCCTCGTATTGATGATCTCTTCGACCAGCTTCATGGAGCTTCACTCTTTTCTCAATTAGATTTAACATCAGGTTTCCATCAGTTAAGGGTAGCTGAGGACAGTATTCCCTTAACTGCATTTAGGGGACCTAATTGTTTCTATGAGTGGTTGGTTATGCCTTTCGGGTTAACCAATGCTCCTGCCTACTTTGTAGATCTGATGAACTGAGTCTTTAGAGATGTTTTGAATAAGTTTTTTTTGGTGTTCATCGATGATATCTTGGTTTATTCTAAGTCGTAAGAAGAGCACAAGCAGCACTTGAGAATAGTTTTGGAAACTCTGAGAAGGCATGTTCTGAAGGAGAAGTGCTCTAAGTGTCATTTTTAGAAATCTGAAGTAAAATTTTTGGGCCACATTGTTTCTGGTGAGGGAATCTCTGTAGATCCAGCTAAAGTTGAGACTATTTTGGAGTGGAAGCAGCCTCGGACACCAACAGAAGTTCGCAGTTTTCTGGGATTGGCCGGTTACTACAGGAAGTTTATTAGGGATTATTCCAAAATCTCTTCTCACCTAAAAAAGCTGACAAGGAAGGGAGCTAAATTCAGGTGGACACCTGAATGTGAAGAAGCTTTTCAGAATCTGAAGGCAAGGTTGACAAATGCTCCTGTATTAGCTATTCCAGATGGGAAGAGCAAGTTTGAAGTGTATATTGATGCCTATATTGTTGGATTGGGAGCTGTGCTTATGCAAAATGGTAGGGTAATTGCGTATGCGAGTCGGCAATTGAAGCCACATGACAGAAACTACGCTACGCACGATCTAGAGCTGTTGGCCATTGTTTTTGCTTTAAAGATCTGGAGGCACTATCTTTTAGGAGAAAAGTTTGAGTTATTCACGGATCACAAACCATTGAAATATCTTTTCTCTCAGAAAGATCTTAATCTAAGACAGCAGTGATGGGTCAAGTTCTTGGCATCGTATGATTTCGATATTCTGTATACCCCGGGAAAGGCGAACGTTGTAGCAGACGCTCTTAGCAGAAATGCAGTTCTATCTCTTTTGGAAGTCGTTCCGTCTCTTCTGGAAAGGATTTCAAGCGAGAAAGAATCTGATAGTAAATTAAGAAGAATCATTAAAAGAGTTAAGAAGGGTCAGAGTTTCATTTTTAAGATTGATGACCAAGGGACACTAAGGATCAACGGAAGGATCTGTGTTCCGAATTTCAAGGAATTGAAGCAGGAGGTCTTATCTGAAAGTCATCACTCCAGATTAAATGTCCATCTAGGAATATCAAAGATGTATAAGGATATGAGAAGGATTTTCTGTTGGCCGGGCATGAACAAGGATATTACTAGATTCGTTAATAGTTGTGTAATCTGCCAGCAAGTTAAAGGAGATCAGCAGAAGCCAGCCGGATTGTTGCAACCTTTGGAGATCCCGATGTGGAAGTGGGAGATGATTTCGATGGACTTCATCGACGGTTTGCCTAGAACAAAGAAGGGAAATGGGGAATATGGGTGATTGTTGATCGTCTAACCAAGAGCGCCAATTTTATACTAGTTAAGGCAACCCGTACTGCAGTTTCACTGGCAGAAATTTTCTTGGGAGAGATAGTGAGATTGCATGGTGTTCTAGTTAGTATTATAAGTGATCGTGATCCTATCATCACCAGCAAATTCTGGGAGGCTTTGCAATCAGCTAGGTGAACAAGTTTGAGATTGAGTACAACATATCATCCCCAGACTGATGGGCAGACGGAGAGGATAAATCGAATTCTAGAAGATATGCTGAGGGCCTGTGTATTGGATTCTGGTGGATCGTGGGAATACCATCTACATCTAGTGGAATTCTCTTATAATAACAGTTACCAAGCAAGTATCAAGATGGCTCCTTACGAAGCACTGTATGGAAGGCCGTGTAGATCCCCAGCTTGTTGGATAGAGTCAAAAGACCGTATTGTGCTTGGACCAGATCTGATTCGTGAAGCATCTGCTAAAGTCGAGCATATCAAGAAAAGGATGTGAGGTGCTCAGGATCATCAAAAGAAATATGCAGATAAAAGACGAAGATAATTGGAGTTCGAGATTGATGATTTAGTCTTTGTTAAAGTTTCCCCTATTAAAGGAGCAGTAAGATTTGGGAAGACAAGGAAACTCGGTCCGAGATATATTGGTCCGTTCCAAGTGCTCGAGAGGATTGGTGCCGTACCATACGGGATTGAATTGCCAGCCCGGATGGCTGGAATTCACAATGTTTTCCACGTATCTCATCTACGGAAATATGTCCACGATCCATCTCTTATTATGGAACCAGCTGTGCAAGAAGACTTAGAGGTTTAGCCGGTCTTATCAGTTGTTAAACATCCTGTTCGAATTGTTGATCAAGACGAGAGGCAACTCAGAAGCAAGATAGTGAAGCTTGTTAAAGTCCAGTGGAGTGAGGATCCCAGAGATTGTACCTGGGAGACTCTGGATAGTTTTAGGAAGGCTTATCCGGATATGTGTCCGGATAGCTAGTGGTGTTTGTATTGGGAGTATTGTTGTTTGGAAGTTTTGTTTATTGATTTCTTATGTATGGATGATATGTTTGCTTCAATTGTTGAAATAAAATGAAATTTTGGATTATCTTTTGTTTAAATTTCGGGGACGAAATTCTTTTAAGGGGGGAGGAATGTGATATTCCGGAATTTCAAACCCAATTTAAATATGATAATCTTTTAAATAAATTAATTTAAATTGATAAATTTGTTATTTTAATCAATAATAAATAAATAGATTATAAATGTTTATTGATTTTAATTAAAATTTATATATACAAAAGGGAAATGGATTTGTTAAAATTGTATTCATATCAAATTTGATTTTGAATTGAATTTGGAATTTAATTTGAATTTGAATTGTTAAGTAGAAATTAAAAATAGAGTTATTTATATTTTAAATTATACTTTGATTTTAAAAGGGTATTTTCATGATTTTATTTAGGAAATATCATTTGTTTCATATTTATTTCTTTAAGAAGAATTGATTTTATATGAATTAAAAATGTATTTAAATTTAGAAAAGTAATTAAGAAAAACATTTAAAATTCTTTTTGCATGAAAATTACACTTGTTACAATTTAAAACACATAAATAACATGTGTTAGGGAGATAAAAATATAAATGACAAGTGTCACAATTTTTATTTATTTCTTTAAATTTTTATAAAACAAAACTATTTTTATAAAAAACCACTTCTTATTCTTCATCTAAATTTTCTCATTCTAATTTTCTAAAGCAAGAAAAAAAAAGAGCACACCTCCATTAACAAATCTGAAACTCCTCAAAAATCTTCACGCTTTCAACCAAAATTAATCAAACTCAAGCCTCTTCTTCAAAATCTCAAATCTGCAAAACTAGTTGCAGCAAATCAGAAAAAAAATCTGCAAAACAGAATTCTAAGGAAAAATCTGCAAAATCTAGTTTATAGCAAAAATTCAAAGCTTCTCAGTGTTTAAGCTCTGATCAAATTCAAGATTTGAGAAGAAATCAAAGCATCATCATCAAGTAGTTACAAGATAAAGATCTGCAGTTTTTTTTCCAGAATTAATTGGTCCCTGCTTAGAAACAAATCAGGCGAGTAAATTTTAAAATCATAAAATTTAAGTAAGATAAAATTTTGCATGTGAATGTTAGATCTGTTTGATGCTTGCATGCACCTATTTTTGTAAAATCTTTGCTTACATGTTATAATTTAACTGTGCATGTTTAAAAATATTACTGATGCTTCTCTGTATCTTCAAGTTCAGAGTAAAATTTAAAGAAAAGCTTCAAAATGTATTCAACAAATCATTGTTAAGCATGAACCTTCAAATGCAGTAGGATTATTTAAACATGAATTAAGTTTAAATTGTTATTTAAAAAGAAATTGTTTGAAAATCTCCTGCATCAGGAAATTACAGTGAATTTTTTTAATACCATGATAAAATCAGGTATTGGATTTGGTTGATTCAGTTTTACATCTTGAATCTACTTTGTGAAACACGATTTGTAAGATAAAAATCAGAATTTTAAAATTTGATTTAAGGCAGTATGCTGATGATGACCAAAAATTGGTCTTTGGGCTAAATTGGGCGATTTGGAAATTTCTAGGTGTCGAGTTTTGGATTGAGGTTACATTGATGATTGATGTATCCGAGAAAAATAGTTAAAGTAGGAATCTATCATCAGAGGACTTCGAATTTAGGTTACTAGGGTTTTAGTTCTGTGATTGTTCGAACTCGAAAAATTTGTGAATGTGAATTTTTGGATGGATCGAGTCGCATGTGGTTTTGGGTGAAGCTGCGTCAGGGGCTTACGATGTTATGGCCGGATTTGCGAGGCGATCGATGTTCGGCGTTGTGGGGTGAAGGGGATTGTCTGATGGGAGGTTGTGTTGGCTGATGGGTTCGAGCCGTCTCGATTTTGATTTAGTTCGTGTAATTGAGGATTGAAGGCTGGAGACATGTCGTTGGTTGATGTGGGGTCTGCACGTGGTGTCGTGGATGGTGGGGACAGCGTCGGCGCGATGTGCACATGCACGTGCCATCATTCGTATCAGTGAGTTGCGTGTGGGTGGTTGCTCGAGTTAGCGTTCGAGCAGATGGGTTGCTGGCGCGTGTGCATGCAGGGGAATGATGATTGTTTGCTCGTGTATGGATTCTTCTGTTTTTCTTTCCAATATTTAGTTTTTTGGGTTAGTTGAAGCTTAAACTAAATAAGAAAGGGAAGGGAAGAGTAAGGGTTGGTACTTGAGCTTGTTCGAGTTGGTCGAGTCAACCAATGTTAGTAATGTTTAGGTTTTTTTTTTTAAAATTTGTTTTAAGTTTTAAACTTTAAAATTTTATTTAACTCCCTTGTAAAATGTTTAACTTTGTAATTTAAAGCATTTCATATTTTGATAGTTGAAGTTTAAAATGATTTTTACATTCATTTAAATTTAACTGTTAAAAAGGGTAATTAGTTTAAACAAAATTGAAATGTTTTAATTATGTAATAATTTTTAGTAATTAATTAAATTGTTTTGTTTTGAAAATTAATTAAGTTTTGAAATTAGAATTTACTTTAATTAATAAAGTAATTAAGGTTAAAATTTATTAATAATTTTAGATTAGTTAATTTGTTAAGGTTTAATTAATTAATTATGGACTAATTGATAATTAAGAATTAAATTAAATAATAATTAATGCATAATTAATTAAATAATTAGATTAATTATTAAGTGATTAATACCTAATTAATTAAGTGATTAATGATTAATTAATTAGTAATTAAGGATAAATTAATTAATTGATTGGAGTTAATTAATAAAGTAATTAAGCATTAATTAATTTATAATTAATAGTTAATAAATTAGTGATTAAGGCTTAATTAATTAAATAATTAAGGTTAATTAATTTATAATTAATTAAGTAATTAAGATAAATTAATTTTAAAATTTGTAATTAATTATGCAATTAATTAAGATTAATTAATTATAAATTAAGGGTTAATTAATAACCAATTAAGGAATGATTAATTTTTCATCAAGTTTTAAATAATTAATAATTATAGTAATTAATTAAAGGATTATTAATTAATTAAAGATTAATTAATTAATAATGAGGATAATAAAAAAGTGATAAATTACTTAAATGATTGTGGTTAATTAATTGATGCTTGGTTAAGAAAGATTAAGTGATTAATTCTTAAGTAATTAATTTAATTTAATTTGAATTAATTAAATTAATTATAATATAAATTAAAGATGTGCTTGCTTATGGATGATTGTTTGAATTGAATATCTGAATATGGTTGATATTTGTTGAATGATAGATGAGATATTCTGTGACGAGATTTGTATATATCTGAGTTGGATGATTATTATTATCTGTGGATAATGCTGTGTGGATTCAATGTTTAAAATTGAATTGAATTGTTTAAATATTTAAACAACTTGACCTTTAATACACGTTTGGATTTCGCTGAGACCGGGATCGAGAACCAAATTCTATTTTTCGAAAACCACATCGATCCAAGTTAAACGTTAGGTCGTGAGATCTCAAAGTGAAGATCGAAATGGAGCTTTTAGAGTGCAAGGGTTATTGTTGTTAACTCTGAGGGTGATTCCAAAATGAGTGTAACGAAATAATGCCTTCGGTTTCGTTCGAACCCGGAACGAACTTGTATGGATTGAATGCTTTCAGAACATCGTCAGGTGGACGATGAGCATTCTAAGAGATGTGTTCTCTAAAGGCAATCGTAGCCTCAAGCCTCATTAACCGGGAATGGCTAAAACAGGGGAGGTGCAGCAAGGCTAAGTGGGTCATGCCTAAGTAGGACGAGATTTTTCCCTATCTAGAAGTCCCTTATTATTTCGGCTGTGTGGACAGTTGTTGGCCACAACTGCGGGGTTGTCTTGTTCGGAGCTGTCCAGTAAGGGATGGTTCCGGCCTTGTGTTGCTGGGGATCGGGAGTGGTCCTCGGTACGATGATCTAGGCCCCGTACTTTGACGGGCGGCTCCCCATTAGTCCTGCCATTGATGGAAACTCAATTTCCCTACAAGACCATATGGTTTGATTGTATTACCCACTTTTGTGGCTAGTAGCTGGAATTTAATCATGTAACGATTTCGGCTATTTTCTATTTACTTGAAAACCCGAGACCCTATTATAATATCATGGGATTTCCTATCAAATTTTTTGGTTAGCGTAAGGTAAAAACTTACCCGTATTTATTTGTGGGGAGTTTTACATGATACCTTTTGTTTTCAAATTTTTTTAAAGTTAAACAGCTTTAACTTATTTACTCACACCAGACCCAGGTCTGACCCGGAGTTTATTTTGTTTTTCATAAACTCTTGGTTACTCAAATTTTTATGAGTAGCCAAGTGATTAGGTTGGGAGTAGCAAATGTTTGGAAGCTGGAGCTGGATTCCAGAGGTATTTATCTATCTTTATCCGCTGTAGTGACTTTTGATGTTGTATTTTGAGTTGTATAGTTTGGGAGACTCTTATGAATGTCAGATGTAATGACGTCGTATTATTTTGTGTACTCTGATATGTAAAACTATGTAATGGATATGTGTAATATTATATTTTGTTCGTTTCCGCTGTGAGATTCTGATGATTGTTGTTCTTTTCTTTCTATCTTTTCTATCTCTATCTCTTTCTTTTCTTATTGATGATACGTCTTTCTGGATATTGAAAGACGGGTCGTCACACTAGCTTTTGCAAAAATTAAAAATCTATGAAAAGAAGATATTTTGAAAACATGTGAGAGCATTTTAAAGATATCTTAAAGAAAAATGGTTTGGTGAAAAAGTATATAACTTTTGGAAAGCGAAAAACTTAGTAATAGTTAAATTTAAAAATTCCATTTTTTATAGAAAGATAAAATGTTAAGTAACGAAGTACCTTTGAATTTAATATAAATTTGAAAATAACATAGTTAAAGATAAATTTTGGGATTTGATGTTTTAAAATTTTAGAATCTTTAGTTTTGGTAATTATAAATACCAACCAAAACTTTTAAATGTAGAGTAGATAGGAATGATTTCTTAGGTGTAACGAAAAATGTGTAAGGATATGCAGGAGATAACGGTGATTACTTTTAGAAGTAATAATAGAAGTTTTCATAAAATGTATAGGACACTAGTGAGAACCTAGGATTGTTGCTTCATGTATAAGCTATAGAAGAATAATAAGGTGATATTAGTAAGATAGTGAGACACATGTGGTGAGGATTTGTATTCATGATTTTGAGGAACTTGGAAGGAGCATCATCCTTGAGTGGAATTCGCATATAATAATAGTTTTCAAGCTAGCATTGGAATGGCACCATTTGAAGCTCTTTATGGAAAACCGTGTAAGTCACCTACATGTTTGTTGGAGTCTATAGAGAGATTGCTACTTGGTCCCAACATGGTTAAAGAGACTTCGAAGAAGATTGATTTGATTAGGAGAAAATACATATCTCTTATCCACATCTCTTTGATAGTAAATTTTTAATTTCATATTTCCATCTTTAGTTTTGAATAGGTTCTTTCCTTTATTACCGTTTGGGAGGGTAGATTTTACGATTTAACCTATGGATGGTAAGATTTGACGTAAACATGTTATTAGAACATGTTATGTATGATGGAGACTAGGAGGTGCAAGTGGTTTCTAGTGGATGCTAATGGACACATATACTTACACTTGGCACTATTATCTCTTAGGGATCTGCCTAACTAGGACACTAGAGCATATGCATATGAATGTGTGCGCATTTGCATTTTTATTTTATTTTCCATGGTTGCTATAAATGGATGTTTAACCTATGATTGTTGCATTTTGATGGTGATTGTAGCACGCATATAGAACTATCAGTTATCATTAGGGAATTTGCTTTCATTTGGATACATGACACAGACATGATTGTTTAAAAGGAGGTCGACTGAATCAGTAGACCGCCTAATCTTTTGCATTAGTTAGGGACATTGACACTACACTAATTACATATGTATCATAAATTGTATTAGAAAAACATAAGGACAATAGATGTAATGGGAGATGGTTGAGTGGTTGGTTATAGAACTTGGATGAATTTTTTTATCTTTTTCTTTTATACTTAGAGATTTCGAGGACTAAATCCCTTAAGGAGGGGATAATGTAACAACCTAAAATTTAGTCTATAGTAATTAATTAACAAATTAATTAAATTAAAAAAATTTGTGAAATTTTTAGAATTGGACAATAAGAGTTGCACCATTGTGTCCGTGGTGATTTTCTGATCAATTTTCATGTATAGATTGTCCAAATCTGAGTTAATATGGACAAGATACGGAATAAACAAGCAACGAAGAAAAAAATAAGGCAGATCGACCATACCCATGGCAAGGTCGACCTACCACTTGAAGGGGTAGACCGGCGGTCAAACCGCCTTCTTGTATGGACAAGAAGTTATCCAGATGCATATATGCATTATTTTCCTATTTTGTTCGATCCTGTGTGTCCGTTCTTCCATCCGACGGTTCCTATCGAGTATGATACGGTTGCACCGGAGTTAATTTTCAAATCCAACGGTCTACGATACACAAGTGACACTATAAATAAGACCCTAGGTCTAGCTATTTTCTCATTTAGATTTTCTTCATCTGGGTTCATTGCCTGAGGCTAGACCCTAAAAGGAATATTTTTCCGAGGAGAAGATCTTTTTAATTAAAATATTTTATACCCTTCAAGTGGATCCGAAAAGGCCGAAGGAAAGAGCTAAAGACAACATGTGAGTGTTTAAGTAATTATTTTAGATTTTTAAGTAGTTTAAAATAATAGGGTTTTCAATAGTTGTAGTTTTTCTACAATTTTGGGATAACCTTTATGCAAGTTTATTTACATTTTTAGACTTGTTTTTCAGTCTATTTTCTTTTAACTATTCCATTTCAGTTATTTGCTATTATTTACTGTTCATTATAGTTTTTTCAATTATTTATAGTTATTTATGTTATTTATAGGTATTTACTGTTATTTACGTTTTATTTACATCCATTCTACGATTGGATTTCCTCTATAAATGTCAATTTCTTTTTAATTTCCTTTTTACGTGAATGGAATGAATAGAAGAATAATTCGTTAATATGGACTCAAATATAAGAACACTGAATTTACAGAAAATGAGATGTAAAATAAGAAAACAAATTGGACTTCCACTGAAATAGGAAAATTTAAGATATTTGTAAGCATAATTATAACATGTAAATATAACTAAAAGGAGAAAATAGAAGAAATGGCAAAAGTAGCTTAGTTTTATACTTAGATCTTGAGTTAAGATAACAAGCAGAATTATAATACACAGGTTATAATTAGAGACAACAATCACGCAGAAAGAACAGGAAAGGCTTATTTTAAGACTTAAATTAAGTTAATAAGAAAATAAAGTGGAGATAACAGAAAATGCTTATTTTAATAAAATTAGATCTTGGATTAAGTTAATAAGCAAGATATAGGAGCGATATTGTAGGCCCAATGGGGTAGTCCTTTATTGATATAGAAGATCTGTATGGTAGGTCCAACAGAGTAGTCCATTATAGATATAGAAGACCCATATTGTAGGCTCAACGGGGTAGTCCTTTACAGATATAGAGGCTTATTTTAAAAAATTACATTAAGTTAATAGAGGTCGATAAATAGAAGTTCAAATCATAGGGATTTGGACAAGGGGCGCAACTAGATTTTGTTTGTTAGATAAGACCCATACCAACAGCATTCCTTTTTAGTCAGACACATGTGGTCTCACGATAGCACATGTGGTCTCACAATAGCACAAGTGAGGCAAGGGCACGCTTATGCTGGAGCAGTGGAAAATAAGAGGTCAACAGGAGGGAGAAACAGATAGCATGAGATTAATGGTGGTCGAGCACGCGGCCTCAGTTTTGGTTGATAAATCGTTATTGAGTTCCAAGCGTTAAGTAGGTATCTATTGCGTAGGGACCAATAGGGTCTAGTCCGCATTAGCAGGTGTCTATTGCGTAGGGACCAACATGGTCTAGTCCGTATCTTCTGCATAGGGACCAGGGTCTATTCCACATCTTTTGCGTAGGGGCCAATGTGTCTAGTCCGCAGTAGACACAGTAGAGATAAAAGGCCGATCAAAGGGTAGAATTAGGACTTCAGCCCAATTAAAGTATGATTAGGGCTTCAGCCTAATAAAAGCAGTTATCTAAGAAAGGTACAAACAATCTAATAGAATTATCTAAGCAAAGCAAGCAAGTTAAACAGTATTTTATTCCAGCTTTATCTTTTGTTTTTTATTTCCTTCCATACTAGAACTGTTGCAAAGTCTAATATCTTTACCTTGCTTAAGAATACTAGTAATTACTTTCATTCACCAGACTTTTAGTGTAACCCAATCCTCCATTCCCTTTTCCCCCATAGGCCAACAGAGGCAGGGATAATAGGTTTCAGATTCCTTTGGAGGTTCGGCCATGGAGATAAATCTTTGTGTATCCTTCTACTTTTCCAGTTTTCTTTTTTTGGAGTTTGGATGTACTAGTACTGTTGAGAGGGATTGTTTTGTTTATGTACTCTGACATGACTAATATGGTATTTTCTTTTCATAAGACATGCATGGGGTATATTGAGATACCTTGTATATTTGGTTTTATGACTCTACTTTCTGAAGTTTGATTTTGAATAATAAGATTTCTATTTAAATGTTTTCGCTGTTTGTTTATTTTATCTTGCGAATCTTAGTCTCTGTAAGTTTTGAGCTATATCTACAATGCACCACATCTTTTTGTGTGCCTTTTTTGGTATACTAAGGGGTGTGGGGTGTTCGTGATTTGTAGGACCCTTTCCTATTACCACACGGTATGAAAAAGTGGCATACAGAGTTGATCTTCCACATAAGTTGGCAGGAGTTCGCGATGTTTTTCATGTTTCGCATCTGAGTAAGTGTCTACATGATTCCGCAGTAGTAATAGAATCCGATCAGCTAAGGAAAGTGGAGGTAGAGCACGAATCACTTGTACGTCGTACACCCACGCATATATTGGAACATGGCGTCAAGAGATTACACAACAAGGAAGTTCGTCTAGTGAAAGTTCAGTAAGGAAATGACTCCAAGGAGTGCATATAGGAATCTAAGGAGAGAATTCAAACTTATTATCTTTTTCTATTTGAAGGTACACTTCAAATATCCTATATTTGATCTTTCCTTAGTTAGGGTCTTTTCGATAAACTTTAGGTGAAACCTATCAATGGTAACTTGGTTGTAAACTTGTCATTAGGGCATGTTATGTTTGATGGATGAAAATTATTGCAAGTCGATGCCAATGTTTGCAAATGTTGCATTGCATGCACTAGATAGATATTTATTAGGATAATCAGCCAACTAGGTACATACACATGTATATGCATGTCTGTTATCTATTGCATTTGCACATGGTTGTATATATGTATATGTGTGTGTGTATAAATGGATGTTGCATATGGATGGTACATTTGGGCGAATGATTTAAACGTACATATAGAATAATCAATTATACTAGGGTAATTGCATACGTTTTATTGCATGGCATAAGCATACTTGTATTACAGGAGATCAACCAAATCAGTAGACCGACTACCTTTTCGCATTAGGTAAGTTCATATGCACTTCACTTTGCATAAATCATAAATTGCATTAGTTAAAAATAAGGTCAATGGTAGAAATGGATGATGGTTGAGTAGATGGATGTAGTTCTTGGGTGCTGGTTGTTAATTACGTTCTTCCGTCTTTGGAGATTTCAGGCATGAAATCCTTTAAGCGGGGGAGAATGTAACACCCTGATATTTTATGGGAAATATAATTAAAAATAAATTAGAAGCACATTTGGTACAATGTTAAAGGCGCATGTTGACTTCCTTAGTGACCAGGGATCAAGTCCCGTTTTCGCTCAAAATTTGAAGCGATGCTTTTTAGCTGGTTCGTTTCCAGCGATTTTCCTACGTATTTCAGCGTTGTTTTTGACATATGGCGGCTTCTCATTCGCTCTAATGATGTAATAGGATGAGATGGCTAGTGATGTGTATGGGCTGGCATGGATAACCATTAAGTGTATGAAAGAATCAGATTTAATCTAAAATAATCTAATAGATTATATTCACTCAAACAATCTATAAATAAACCATCTAACCTAAACCTAATTTCTTATCCAGCCGTCTCATAATTCTACAGTAAAATTAGTGTGTATTATTCTTCCTACTTTTCTCTACTAAATAAACAAATCTCTACCAAATTAAATTATTTATATATATTCAAGCAATTTGGGGAATTTAGAAGAATTAAAGGGAGAAAGATTAAAACAAAGCTTTTTCAAATTTATGTAAGCTCAAGTGCCAGGTAGGTGGGAATTACTATGAAATAGAAAAATAAAGTAGTTTAATTTTAGTTCTTTTCTTGCACATTAATATGAATTAATTTATGTTATTAATTAAGAATAGATTTAAATTATTGCAACTTTTTCTTCTTCTTCTTCCGCTTCTCAAATCTAATTCATGTTTGGTTTAAATATGGAATATATAAATTGTCTATTCACGTTTTATGGCACAATAAGATTGAAATTTATGTAAATTATTGTATCTTCTTCTTCTTCTTCTTCTTCCACTTTTCAGTTCTTATTCATGTTTGGGTTGAAATTTGGAGCAAACAAATTGTTATTCACGTTTCATGGCGTAAATAAGAAAATTAAATTAGAATTGTTATTCAATTTCTAATGGTAGAACAGGTTAGTTGAAAATTTTATAATATGTTACTTGTATAAAATTATGATTTTGATTGATATAATTACATAATTTTGAATATGGTTCTGGAACAAAATTGGTAAGTCTAATTGGCATAATTATTTGTTTCATATGTGGCCTAAAAATGTAAAAGTGGAATTTTGTGTAACTAAATGGTTTATGGCTAATGGATAAAAAATTTGTACAGATTAAATCTCTAAAAGGAGAACGTAAATTAGGATGGAAAAAATGTAAATTAAATGGGCCCTAAAGGCTAGTGTGAATCTGTAACAAAATGGCATAAAAATTACATACAAACCATACGGACTGAGCGGACGTGAAATTTAAATAACATTTATGTAAGAAAAAAGGAAACTGTGAAATAACCAAATCGAATGTAAAAATGGCCTAAAGCAGATTAATGGAAATAAACAGTATGTAAATTGTAACGGTAAAATTAATTAATCTAGAAGCGATTTGGTAGGCTGACCTTGTAAAGGTCTGGATAGGTGTTTCATGCAGTTAGACCAAGATATAGTTCTGGCTGTGCATATTAGAAGCGGGAAAATAGGTTCGCAAGGAAGTTTGTTGCCTTTCATAGGTTGCTAGTACGTAGGATAGACAACATCCGCAATTGTAGGCTTCTTCAGGTAGATCGACCTCGACGGAGTAGGACAAGTGTGCTCCGATGTTGGTTTCTCTTGGCGGATCGATATAGGATTTTGCATAGCTGACCTTGTTGTGAGCGCTCTTTCAGAAGACTGACATTTTGGATAGGGGTAAGTCCACGCTAGTGACCGAGGAGACAAGAGGATAGGAGTCCAGTTTGGCAGAGCCTGAGCACAACTTCGGGTCCTAAGAGGTTGTTAGAGTCGGCGCCGGTCAGATGTAAGAGGCATTTAGTCATAGTGCATGGGTGAAGAGCATGACTTTCGTGCTATAGCACGTGGATAGGTAAGAATAGCAGGTCCAACACGCCGCTTGACGTTTAATATTATTGCATGTTTGACTTCCCAAGAGTGACCACGGACTTTGGCTTCTTAGGAACTGTAACTAAGAAGGATTCGCTGCATTATATTATTCACCCTCAACGATATCCGGGGAAGACCTGGAATTAAACTGTTTTATTCTTTCTGCTTCATTTTATTTCTCATTCACCAGGCTTATGTCTAACCCATTCCTATTTTTCCCAAATCACAGGAGGGCATGTCTAGGTTGCAGTTCTTTGCAGCTTGGTGGGTCATTGGAGTTGTTATCTTCTGCTTTTGTTTCTTTTGTTTCATATACTTCTTTCTCTTTTCTATACTTTACTCTATAATTGGGGACCTATATTGTGAACTTTGTTATGTTTTATGTTTTGGTGGAGACTACTTGTTATTTTTGGTTTCAGAAATAAATTTGGGATAATGTTGTTTTTAATGAAGTTGTTTTGCCATTAATTTATAATTAGTGAATGTTTTCTTCCGCTGTAATATTTCAATCATTTTATGTTGTTGCCTTAGTCTTTGTGCAATGTTATGGATTTTTATTTCACCCGTCCACTTTCTAGCCATGTCCATTTTTGCGGTGCCTAGAGTTGCAGGGTGTCACACTAAACCTTCTTATGTTAGTTGAATTAAATTTATGAAGTGATAAATTTTTTATTGGTTTTTGTTTGATAGTTTAAATTGACATTGGGTTAATTTGAATTTTATATAAAATAAAATTGACATTAAATTAATATTGAATTTAATTTCTATTTAAACACCGACAATTGGTAATTAGTAGCTGTTGTGATGTGTTGGTTGGTTTGGATATTGATTGGTATTGTATGCCTATTGATTAATGTTGGATGTATGATTGTTTATTTAATTTGGATATATCCATGTTATTATCCTATTTATCATTTGATATCCTATAAATTGTCATTTGAACTATTTTGAATAAACTAAAAAATATGTTGAAATGATATATACCTATGTTATTTAATTTTGGATTGAAATGATGTATATCCAACCATGTAATTAAATTTGAATAAATGATCACTTGGCCATAGGTTAGAAAATTGTATACGGACACTGGATTTGGTTAAATTAAACGGTTCCAAAATCCTAAACTCAAATTGGTTTAAATGATATTGTTTTAAAGATAATAAAAAATTGAATTTATACGAATTAAATTATTTTCTAATTCAAGATTTGACATGTTGAAATTGAAACTGTTTAAATGAAATAAATAGTTTAAGGATTTAATTTGAAATCGTAAAGTGGATATTGGAATATGATTTGAAATTATTGGAAGTGAATGACCATGAAGATTTATATTTAATGTAAATCTTTGAATTTACTTTATCTAAAATGGCTTTAAATTGGTATTCCAAATTTGGAGGTGAAGTGAATGTAAACAAAAATTATTTCAAAATAAAAAATTGAATTGAGACTTTTAACCATTTGAATAGAACTATTTAATTGAATTTGATGTAAAGTTTGAAATTGTTTTGAAGTGAGGTTGATGTAAATCAGAATTTGAATGTGAAGTTGACTTGAAATTTGAAGTTGAAAAGTTGAATTTGTTGTGATTTGAAATGGGAACATGAGTTCAAATTGTTTTGAAAAGGAAGAAACAGTTTTAATATAAACTATTTTAATGTATAAATATTTTAATAACCAAATTATTTTTATAAATAAACTATTTTAATATCTAACTATCTTCAATATTAAAACTATTTTATATTCAAAACTATTTCAAATCTTTAAATTATTTTAATTATTCCAAACTATTTCAATATTAAAACTATTATCAAAACTACTTTCAATGTTCAAACTATTTTCATTATTCAAAAGCATTTTAAATATTCAAATTGTTTTAAAAGTGGGAATTGGTTAGATTTAAATCATTAATTTAAATATGTATGTTTTGAAGGTATAACTTATTTGAATTCGAAATGATTTTTGAAGCAAATATGATATTTTGATATGAAGTATGACTTGTTCTTAAAATTTAAAAGAACCGATCAGTGTGTAAAATGGACGATTGGTTGTGAAAGAGACCGGGGATGGATGAATAACATACTCTGTCATTCTACAGGAACCAGTTTAACCACTATGTACATGGTGGACGTTTTCCAGAATGTAGAGGTTGAATTGGCAACGGTTGCTGAATTTGAAGAAAGAGAACAATGATGGATGACTCTGACACTTGTGTCAATTTGAAATGACTAAAGCAGAAGCCTATGTCTGGCCAAGGGGGGCCCTATTCCTTTGTATTTTATTTAGTTTTGACTTGATCGATGCACATTGATTTGCTTTTGAGGATGGTGGACTCAGTAGGCGCTCGTGGCTACGAAGCGTTGCCACCAGCCAGAAAGGGTAAAGTGGTAGAATTCTACCTTGGGCATTGCCTCACGTGCCTTGTCACACTTTTATCCTTATACACAACCACTATGATTTTGTTTCAATGTTGTCATATCACGGTGCCTCCCTGACTACCGACGTTACGGTGGTGTCATCAGGCAAACTGCAGGATAATGCTTAAAATGTGTTAAGGGGGATTAATGTAAAGCCTTAACGTAAGGAAAAATATTTATTTTATTTATTAGACATTATATATAGTGTATTCTACTATATATAGATAGTTTAATGGATCCTTAGTTGATGGAAAATACCATAACATCTCTGAAGTTATTGCACGCGTGTTAGACACTAGATAAAAGATGTAAAATCTCGTAAACATCTCTCAAGCTATTACACTCATATTTACTTATTGTTGATTTAACTTACATAAGAAATTTTATTTCTAACTCGAGTGTTTTGTCTTTTCATTACGCTAGGGTCAGCCTGAGCATACTAGTGTTTGAAGACATAATTTTCGAAGGACGAAGACGGAGTCTGGTATATTATATTAATAGTATTATTTCACTGTATCATTATTGGTATGTTGTTGTTTGTACTCTGATTATGTTGTAAAAATTATGTAATCAAATGTATGTTGTAAACAGATTCATGAACTTTTTATTTGATTATTATATTTTGTCATTCCGCTGTGAGATTAAGTGTTTTTTCCTTCTTTCTATTATTATCTTATTTACCCCATTGATAATCTACCCTTTTGAATGGTTGAGATAGACATGTGTGATTTATTGCCGATTTAAACCGTTCAAAAAATATGGGTCATCACAAAATGCTTGGATCGTTGATCGTATAATGATGAGGTCTACAATTTGGCATAAGAATGGTAGGTGCAACGGCATTTTTGGTGAAGCCGAGGTGGGTACGACAAACTAGGGTTTGCAATTCAAATCCATTAAGCGACGATTGTGGGGTTGAAGGGTATATTTTGATCCGTGATTGAAAATATCACCTCGGTGCAAAATTTTGTGGTGTCTGGTAGAAGATTGGAGAGAGCGACATTTAGTGGTCAAGTTTGATACCCATCTGGTCGCGATTTATTTTTGGAGCCACGGATGTGACAGCATGGGGATGGTCGAGTGGAGATCGCGGAAAGCGGTTGAACGGAAGTGGTTTGGCGTTGTTTCGTGGTATGTAGCTCGTGTTAAAGGGGACGTGCACGGTCGTGCACTCTTGTGCGTGTACAGGCATGGCTTTGTTAGGGGAGAAGAAGATGGTAGGGGCATAGTTGTAAATGTAATAGATAATGTAATTAGTTTATTAATTAAAAATCAATAATTTATAAGTTTAATAACTTTTGCATACGAGATCCAATCGAGATGTAGATTTTTGCTTTATGCTCGTAACGATGAAAGCCTCTTAGTGGAAATGATTTGGATGAATTTAGAGATAGTTGAAATTCAGGCTAAAATTGGATGATGTTCGATTTTAGTTCTAAATCGGAATGCCTCGGCAACAATTGAAATAATGGTGAATTAAAATCACCTTTTTGGTTAACCGGTTACCTTATATAGTTGATAAAAATTACTAATTAGATGTTGGATGATTTACTGTTTTATTTGTTGGTTTGGTTTAGTTCCCACCTCGGAGCAGACGACACACTATTATGTTCCCGTGTAAGAGTGGATGACCCTTTATATACGAATGTTGCCTCGAAGCGGTTGATTTATATTTCATGATTTGATACTGTATGTGATGCAGGGAGACAGTTGGAGGAATCCAACGGGATTCTTCGCTATTGTTAAATTGATTTCAATAATATTTCCATTATGTAAATTATTGTATAATAAACCTGATTTTTGGCAGTATTGGTTATGACATCGTTATATGTTAAAATTTAAAACCCTGTAGTGATAGAAAAACTAAAATCGATATTGGTTAAGTGTTGGATAACTATTGGCATCGAAATTAGTGTTTTAAGATACTATAAATTGCAATTTGAATTTGGATTGGTCTTAAGGTAGGAAATGATTTTAAATCCGAAATTGGGCTTTCGAAAATACTTTATGTTAAAGGATTAAATTTCTATTTATTCCACCCTTTTTCTAAGTTATTTATTTTTGTTTAATATTTTTTAAAAGTTATTGTTAATTATGTTAATATTGTTTTAAAGTTATTAATTATATTAATATTTTTCAAAATTATTTAATCATATTAATATTGTTTAAAAGTTAGTTTGTGACGTCCCACTCCAAGACCCACATTAGCAAAGAGTATTACAAGGTAATACTGTTTGCTAAAACGGAGAATAGAGCTGGATAGGAGCGACCATCTATAGCCTTGTCTTAACTATCTACTTAATATGTCGATAAATTTAGCATGTATTTTTTTTAAGACGGATCGACATATCCAATAGATACTTAATACCAAACTATAATGGCTATAAGATCTAACATAAAAAAATATAACAACTCAAATGTAAAACACATCACTGAACAGTAGATCATCACATACATATACACATGTACAGATACATCACAGAGTATACAAAATGGTACATGTCAATTGGTGTAGCAACCACAATATACAAGCGAGTCAAAAGAATATACATATCAAAGTTACAACCAAAAAGGACTACAAAAAAGCTATAACAAAAGAAGCTAGCAGAATAGTCCATGCGAAAGCAGAATAGGTTAAGTCCAAATGTACCTAACCTGAAGCACCTCGGTCCGAACCGAGTATAAAATACAAGGGTCAGTCTAGCTAAACAAATCTGTTAGATAAGCTAAATGATAATGAACATGAACGGTCATAAAGCACCACAAATATTTCTAAAAGAGATAACTCGATCATCCAACAAAGGATGAATCATAACAAGCCTCATATCATCGGCAGCTCAAATAAACAAAGGAAACAAATATCCTAAATCAAGCCAAAAGGGAAAATAACAAATACCAATAAAGGTAACACAAGTTTCCACAAGGTAATCGCTATATGTCGTGTGGTTCAATGGACCTACCGCGAAAGGCAATACTCTAGGGAAATATAAATGTCAAAGAAACAAAGGATGCACGTGCTTAGTACTGTATAAACAAGGATCCACAAGCGCGAAGGCGACAGACCCAAGTAGCCTCGGGCGGTGATAAAGGACCAACTCCAAAAGTGATACTATAGGGCAACAAACCCGAAGGAAACAAACCCGAAGGCACAAACCCGAAGGCAATAAACCTGAAGGCACAAACCCGAAGACAACAAACCGTAGTGGCGAAGGTCCGGAGGCCCAATACTGGACATGTAACGACCCGTTAAATTAATAATGTTTAATGAATTGAATTTAATAGAATTGCTAATCTAATTTAGAAGGAAATATAAGTCTTAAGATTTTTATTTGAGTAAATATAGGAATTGATGTGGTGATTATAATTTAATGTTAACAATTAAATATTTATGTGGCATAGATTGGATTAATGTAAATTGGTGGGTAGTTATTAGTTATAATTAGTTGATTTAAAAGGTATTAATGAAATGATAGCTGAATCGGATTGCCAATATATAAACATTAGAAAATTTATTAGGTGGACTAAATTTGTTAAAGTTCATAAGTTGTATAATTCAATTTAGTAGAAACTCTAAATTTATAAACGGAGAATTAAATAAACGCTAAATATGTAAATGGTGACTGAAGACCTAGTTATAGGAATTGGAATATAATCCAATTTGGATTAGGTATAAAAAGGATTTGATTTATATGAAAGTTATTTTTCACAGTATTGAATAAAAATTTGGAATCCAATTATAATTGATGATAATAACGTTAGTATTAGTAATAAATAGATTTCAACGCAGTAACCAAATGAATGGAATAAAAAAAAAAGAGTATATATTGCATAGAAATGAAATGTAGATTGTCACATTTGGTTGGAGTAAATTTTAGAAACATAAATGTTGAATCAGTAAATATTAGTAAAAATATTACCTAGAATAAATTCCATTTAATATAAGAATTCAAAAGTGGAAGATTTACATTTGGATTGGAAAATGGATAGTTACTAATTAAAAGTGACCATTGAATAAATTTATGCAAACGTGAAATAATGTAAATAGATGGGGATCAACTTTTATTTATGTGGTTAATGGAATTTAATTTCTATAGTATGATAATCGCAATTAATGGAAGTTGGAATAGCTAATTTATATGTTAGTTGGAATTTAGCTAGAATATGTAGATAGTGGATGATAGTAAAATTAAATGGATATAAAGATTTCAATTATACATTGAAATTCATACTCGCCATAAAAGGTTAATTGAGACCAAAGAAGTTAATATAGGAATCAAGCCTTATTTATTAATCTGGATTTATTGCAATAGTTAATTTCATAAAATAAAGGTAAAGCTAATTCAAATTTAACTGGACCATTGTTGGTATAACTTTAGAAGCAAGATTTATTTAAGATTTGAGTATTTAATTCAACAAGTGGTATTTACGACAAATAAAATAGAATTGAACGTAAAATATTACGTTATTAGATTGAAATGGAATTTGTAAACATTGAGTGAAATCTTAAACTAATGTTAGTATTCGTCGTATTTACAACAATAACTTTGAATAATAGAAAGGAAGTGAATATAATAAATTAATCAAATTTATAGTGTTGAATTCGATTGGATTGGAATTAATAAATAGTTAAGAAAAATAAGGGTTATTAATAATTTGGAATTTAATTATGGTAAAAGTTTATTTGCAATCATGAGTTGGAATAGAAATCAAATCTATTTATCTAATTGGATTTCGTTGAGAGTATAAGAATATAAGCTTTAATAATTGAGTTTTAGAATATAATTTATAATTTCCAAATAATTATAAAAATGCAGAAATTAACACTGCAAATTGATATGTTTATAGATTTTAATTCACATCCAAGCTGCTAAATCAATTGGAATTGATTGAATTATATAAGTAATAAGATTTGGCCAATATTAGAAGTTGAAAAAATTAGAATTGGATTTTTATGATTTATTTAATTGATTTAATAAACATTAAAAATAGCCATTTTTGTCACGGACTCGGATTTCGACGAAACTAGTTTCATCGGATCCGTATCGGTGAATTATTATAGGGTTTCAAATTTCGTATCGATCGGACTTGTCGTTTGATCGTACGGACGCGAAACGCCTTGAAAATCAATTTTATTAAAAATCAATTTGAAATCAATTTGGAAATCTTGTTTTCAGCATAACTTCTTCATACGATCGAATTTGGTCGTGAAACTTTTTCCATCGCGTTCAGAATATTTTAAAACACCTATCTGGATATATAGTTTTAACAAATTCGGTTCCGGAGGCATAACGGGCTTTTTGGGCCATAGTTTGTTGCGTACGTTCATCTATCTAGCCTATCTATTCTAACCTAGCCTACCTATATATATACAGCTATAAACCCTAGTCTCTATTCTTTTGTTGTACGTTCATTTCTTCACTCTTCTCTCTCCCCCAAATGTATACATCTCAGATCCAATTTCAAATTTGCAAATCAAAGTGAAAATTCAAAGTCTTCAGAAAATTCCCAAAAAATTATATGTCGTAGATTTCTTCAATACGAATTTATATGTGACATCTGTTTTTGCAATCGATGCTCGAATCGTCCTGGAAACTCAGTCAAAGGCCAAAAACTCGAAACCCTAAGGCTAGATTTGGGCGTTTTTGATTTCGGGTTCAATCGACGAAATTGGTTGAGGGGTTTGGTAGCAATCGCTGTGGGGAGTAGATCGATGGTGGTTGCAGCTTGTATTGTGGTCAGGGGCGCTAGAATTTGGCCGATTAGGGTTTCGAAACCCTAACCACTAGTGGCGGCGGCGGGCACTAGGGGGTGCCGCACCCCTGGCGGTCTAAAGAGGAGGTGGAGGCGGTATCCCTGGTGGCATCGACGTGGCGAATTGAAGGTCGTGGTGGTCTCAATGTCATGGTCAACGGCGAAGGAAGGCTGCTCCGTGTGTGAGGGATGCGTGAGGAAGCTGAGTGGTTTCACGCGTGAGAAGAAGGTAGACGTGGCAACATTATGCAAGTTTAACATTTGTTAATTTATTTTGTTTACCAATCGTTTTTCCATCATAACTTTTTCATACGACATCGGATTCACATGATTTTTTTTGCGTTAGGATCGTAATTTAATTCCAGATCTGATGACGCTGGTTTGGACAGATTTGGAGACCGTCAAATTTTTGAGTTTAAATCGAATCTAAATTCGATTTAAATTCGGAAGGTGAGTGTTTTAACCCACTCACAATTACTAGAAGCTTTTATGTTTGTTAAATAAATTTTAGAAATGAATAGAAATTTATTTATGAGCTTTTGGCATGTTATTTCATCCATATCTGTTGAATTGCATTTATTGAATTTAGCTATTAATTAAATTGATTAATTGCGTATTAATTTGCTGTTAGGAATTTTGTTTGCATATGAAATGCTAGTTAACAGTTATATGAATTATCTCTAAATATAAATGGTTAGATTAATAGTTGAAATTTAATTTGAATAAACTGACAGTTATTACCCGTTGCATATTATCGAACTAATATTGTTATTGATTGATATGGGTTGATAGTGATTGATATTGATTGATGGTTGAAATTGGGTGATGGATGTGTTGTTGAATGGATGACTTATGTGGATATCATTAACTGCCAGTTAGCATGCATTTTACATTTTCGGGATTGTGGTTTGAAATGATAAAACCGCAAAGTTTTATTTTTAAATTGCGGATTGAAATGATAAATATCCGTATCACTTGACCATAGGATAGAAAATTATATACAGGCACCGCGGTCTATATATAACTATTTTAATGTGATTTCTATGGTTTGGATTGAATACGGTTTATAAATCTTAAATTTTATATTGTATAAATATTTTATTCCATATTTATATACCTATGAAGTTAAAATTTAGGAATTTAAAAGGTGGATAAATTTCTTTATTGAAATGGAAGAAATTTAGAAAATGGAGTTGGTAAATTTATATCCTATGTTTAAATGTAAAGTTGGAAATTTTAAGATATGATATTTGAAATTGGATTTTCCCAAAATAAATAGAAATGGATATTCTAGTAAAATTTTGAATTGGAAAATTTATATATATATTTTACTAGAAATTGAAGTTTTATTAATTATGGATTTTATGTGAATGGTCAAGATTAATTAATAGAATATTGATTTTGAAAGGATAAAAATCCAACTTTAGTTGAAATATTAATGATCAAAAATGGATATAAATATATATAAAATTGAAATGGTTTTGGGACTTGAGGTAATATTGTGGATTTTGGTTTAACTTTAAAAGAAGAAATATTTGGAAAGCCGTGTAATTTATTTCTTTATAAAGCAACAGTAAAGTTAAACCCTTTTAATTCGCATACCGTTGAATATCCAAACCATTTGAGTTTAAAAGTTATGGTTTGAAATTATGGATTTCCAAAAATATTAAGCTTTGAAAATATTCGATTTTCAGATATTATGAAGCTAAAGCCTTTTAATTTTGGAAAGGAATTATATTTGGAATAAGTGGTAAAATATGGTTTTGGGTTTTGGAATGATATCGTAATATTATGGTTTTGAAATGGATTATATTCTGGTTTTAAAAGTATAAACTGTTTTAAATAACCGCGGTGTTATAATAACGATGGGTTGGCAAAGAGACCGGGATCGGATATGGACATACTCTCTGTCGATACCGAAAACCACTTTGACTAACCGTGTACGCGGTGGAGATTCCAGAATGAAGTAGGTTGGTGGCGACGATTCCTGTAAGGTAAATACGTGGACCCGACTCCCGTGAGTTGGCATAAGGTGGCTAAAACAGGAGCGATCGACGGGTTAATGAGGTCATTCCTCTGATCGGACACTCCTCTTCGATATTATACTATGACTTTGGATTGATTCAGTGGCCACTTCTATTTTTTTGATTTGGGGAGTTGTTTCGAGGTGGGCGGTTGCTGCGGCTTCGCGTTACCATCGGCCCGGAAGCGTAATTGGTATATCTACCCTGGCATTGCCTAGTTGTGCCGTGTCACCTACCCTATCGCGCCCTGTACGAGTTTGGTTTTCTCCCGTAGCCCGTGTGGTATCCTCTAGTGGCTTCCCGATCAGGAGGGACTATGATATTGGATGGACTACTGGGACTATTACGTGTTAAGGGCTATATGGGTAACCCCTTAACGCTATTAAAAAGTAAGTTTATTTTATAAATAGACACTATTATAATAGCGCAATATACTACATAGTAAATAGTTTAACGGATCCTTAGGAGATGTAAATCCCGAAAATCTCTTGAGTTACTGTACTCATATTTATTTCTGTTTATTTAACTCACATAAGATATTCTAGTCTGACTCGGGTGTTTTTGTCTTTTCAAATTCGCTCGGGTCAGTCCGAGCATTTCAGGATAGCAGATTTTAGCTTTGGAGGACGAAGACGAAGAATCAGTATTATTTTATATATAGTATTACACCACACTCTTTCTATTCCGCTGCATTGCTTGTATTGGTATGTGTAACTCTGATATTTATTGTAAAAGAAGAATCCAGCTTTTGTAAACTGTTTATGAACTGTATATTTGTTATTATATTTTATCCTTCCGCTGTGAGATTCTATTTTGTTTTATTTCTTCTCTGTTTTCTTATTTACCCCATAACAATCCGCCCTTGCGTATGCTTTGAATTGGCACGTGTGTCGGTTTAAAGTGTGTGAAAAGGCGGGATGTTACAGTTGGTATCAGAGCTTTGGTTTAGCGATAAACCTTGGCTTTGTGGGGTTTGACTCTTTGTTAATAGGGTAGAAATATCCTATGGGAGTCACTGAGTGTACATATATGAGAGAGCGTACTTGTTAGTATTAATAAAAGGGTTTTAATATTGTGTTAATCTGTTCCGCTTTGTATTTATAAATTCTGGTTGATGCATGGGACGCTATGTCATCAATAGGGATTTCTAAACACTTAATAGGACAGACTGACATAATATTTGTTTTTAATATAGGTGAATGAAATAATTTTGCCTATTATATTTTCTATATATAAAATATTTTATAAAGATATATATATATATATTTGGTTGCTATAGATTGGATGTTAGGCAATAAACATATTTATAATAATTGAAGCTAAGTGAAATTATAATAAACCAAATTGGAGATTTTAGAACTTAAGTCCGGGATTTTTGAAATGTGCTTTCAAAGAATTTATGAAAAGTAATGATTTGGTTTATAAGGAATTTCTTATATAAAAAGTATAATTTGGAAGTATGATAATATTGTCATATATATATTTTCCGATATGAATATTCCATTTTAAATTCGGGAAATTTGTTTTAAAAGAAGATTTTGGAGAAATAAATTTTGTACTTTTCTCTCCGTCGCTGGAAAATAAATTCGGTGATGACGGCCGCATCATCGACTTTCATTTTCGAGTTTCAAAAGGGGAAAGGCCACTGTAGTAAATTCTACTGCAGATTTATTTTGAAATTTTCTAAAATTTTTTCTTTTATTGTTCTAAATATAATTAGAGATATTGAGTTGTAAGAACTTATTTATCTATTATTTTGAAATATTTGAAATTTAACCCGGTATTTAATTCTTAAATTTCCATTAATTAATTGTTTAAATTATTTTAGTTGAATAAAAAGATAAGTAATTAATAAGTTGAAACCTCTAATTTAAGTAAGAGAATTAATGCAATATTATAAAGAGAAATTTGAAATTTTTAACATATGAGATAAAAGAGTAATATGGATAAACATTAAATTTAATTAAAGAATGGAGATTTAACTTGTATAAGTTCAATTGCATTTCTTTAACATAAATAACTTACCCAAATATAAAAGTTGAAATGTTAAATCAGAAACTAGAATTGAATGTTTTACAAGTAGGAATTTAGGAAAAATGAAGTATTCAATAAACTACTGTTATAATAAGAATTTAATGGTATAAACTTAGGTTATAATTGAAATTTTATGGAAAATAAAGTTGAGAATTATTAATAGATGATATGAACCTGAGTATATAACATGAAATTCAAAATAAGAATTTATTATATGATTATTCACTTAAGTATGTTTTAATCTCCCCTATTCCAATATAATGGAAAGTAGGAAAAATTGAAATGTCTACAATTAATAGTTAATGGATAAATAAAAAACTTCCACTTATAAGAATGAATGTTAGCAGATTAAGAATTTAAGGGAAACCTTACAAGAGAAGATATTCAAAATATTTGTTGTTATTAATGAGAATTTATTTTATAGACTTAAGTAATAAAAGGAAACTTAAGTAATAAAAAGGAAATACAAATATAATGAATTTGGTGATAATTGGAAAATAAAACTTGTAAGAAATAAAGAAATCCCTCCATAAATAAAGGGAAGAAAATCAAAACACTGAATTATGAAATGAATGTATAATCAGCTATTTTGGTGTTGGTTTGAATTGTTTGATGTATGATTGTTGGGTAAGGAATGGTGGAGTTGTTGGATGAACAAATAATCTATCTTTGTTCCATCTAAGGCTGTTGAGCAACGGATGCACTTGATAGTTATTCTTCATTCGTACAACTTCAGAATTTGAGCCGAACAACTAATTATTTGTTTGATTTAATGATTGTTTGTTGTGGTGTGTGCTGTTTGCTAAAATCTATGGTTGTTGCATTTGATTGGATATGAATGATTGAATCCACCAAAACATTCACTGTAAAATAAATATTTAACCTTTTAGATTTTATAAGTGAATACAGGTGTTGGAAGCCACTGCTACTGCTTTGGTTCCACAAAAATATAAGCGTATATTGCCCGACAAATAGGTACGTTCCCGGATTACGTAAAGCGCTATTTTATATATTTTCCCATGTTGGGATATTTTATTTTGGATATATATGTAATATATTTGTATATTTGGATATTATATTTTCTCCAGAGTCCCTCCGTACAAAGGAGACTCTGCCGAAATTTTTCGTAAATTTTGGACTTAGAATTTTGTTGAGAATATTTTTCCAACTTTAATAATTCAAGTATTAAAGGATATAATAATTATAAAACCAGTGTATTTCATTTAAGGAAATTAATCCAGTAAAATATAAGTTAATATTTGAAGTAAAATGCACTGTTATTCTTCCTCCTCCCTTCTTTCCTTTTCGGGGACGAAAAGTTTTGAGTGGGGGAGATTGTAACGACCCGTTAAATTAATAATGTTTAATGAATTGAATTTAATAGAATTGCTAATCTAATTTAGAAGGAAATATAAGTCTTAAGATTTTTATTTGAGTAAATATAGGAATTGATGTGGTGATTATAATTTAATGTTAACAATTAAATATTTATGTGGCATAGATTGGATTAATGTAAATTGGTGGGTAGTTATTAGTTATAATTAGTTGATTTAAAAGGTATTAATGAAATGATAGCTGAATCGGATTGCCAATATATAAACATTAGAAAATTTATTAGGTGGACTAAATTTGTTAAAGTTCATAAGTTGTATAATTCAATTTAGTAGAAACTCTAAATTTATAAACGGAGAATTAAATAAACGCTAAATATGTAAATGGTGACTGAAGACCTAGTTATAGGAATTGGAATATAATCCAATTTGGATTAGGTATAAAAAGGATTTGATTTATATGAAAGTTATTTTTCACAGTATTGAATAAAAATTTGGAATCCAATTATAATTGATGATAATAACGTTAGTATTAGTAATAAATAGATTTCAACGCAGTAACCAAATGAATGGAATAAAAAAAAAAGAGTATATATTGCATAGAAATGAAATGTAGATTGTCACATTTGGTTGGAGTAAATTTTAGAAACATAAATGTTGAATCAGTAAATATTAGTAAAAATATTACCTAGAATAAATTCCATTTAATATAAGAATTCAAAAGTGGAAGATTTACATTTGGATTGGAAAATGGATAGTTACTAATTAAAAGTGACCATTGAATAAATTTATGCAAACGTGAAATAATGTAAATAGATGGGGATCAACTTTTATTTATGTGGTTAATGGAATTTAATTTCTATAGTATGATAATCGCAATTAATGGAAGTTGGAATAGCTAATTTATATGTTAGTTGGAATTTAGCTAGAATATGTAGATAGTGGATGATAGTAAAATTAAATGGATATAAAGATTTCAATTATACATTGAAATTCATACTCGCCATAAAAGGTTAATTGAGACCAAAGAAGTTAATATAGGAATCAAGCCTTATTTATTAATCTGGATTTATTGCAATAGTTAATTTCATAAAATAAAGGTAAAGCTAATTCAAATTTAACTGGACCATTGTTGGTATAACTTTAGAAGCAAGATTTATTTAAGATTTGAGTATTTAATTCAACAAGTGGTATTTACGACAAATAAAATAGAATTGAACGTAAAATATTACGTTATTAGATTGAAATGGAATTTGTAAACATTGAGTGAAATCTTAAACTAATGTTAGTATTCGTCGTATTTACAACAATAACTTTGAATAATAGAAAGGAAGTGAATATAATAAATTAATCAAATTTATAGTGTTGAATTCGATTGGATTGGAATTAATAAATAGTTAAGAAAAATAAGGGTTATTAATAATTTGGAATTTAATTATGGTAAAAGTTTATTTGCAATCATGAGTTGGAATAGAAATCAAATCTATTTATCTAATTGGATTTCGTTGAGAGTATAAGAATATAAGCTTTAATAATTGAGTTTTAGAATATAATTTATAATTTCCAAATAATTATAAAAATGCAGAAATTAACACTGCAAATTGATATGTTTATAGATTTTAATTCACATCCAAGCTGCTAAATCAATTGGAATTGATTGAATTATATAAGTAATAAGATTTGGCCAATATTAGAAGTTGAAAAAATTAGAATTGGATTTTTATGATTTATTTAATTGATTTAATAAACATTAAAAATAGCCATTTTTGTCACGGACTCGGATTTCGACGAAACTAGTTTCATCGGATCCGTATCGGTGAATTATTATAGGGTTTCAAATTTCGTATCGATCGGACTTGTCGTTTGATCGTACGGACGCGAAACGCCTTGAAAATCAATTTTATTAAAAATCAATTTGAAATCAATTTGGAAATCTTGTTTTCAGCATAACTTCTTCATACGATCGAATTTGGTCGTGAAACTTTTTCCATCGCGTTCAGAATATTTTAAAACACCTATCTGGATATATAGTTTTAACAAATTCGGTTCCGGAGGCATAACGGGCTTTTTGGGCCATAGTTTGTTGCGTACGTTCATCTATCTAGCCTATCTATTCTAACCTAGCCTACCTATATATATACAGCTATAAACCCTAGTCTCTATTCTTTTGTTGTACGTTCATTTCTTCACTCTTCTCTCTCCCCCAAATGTATACATCTCAGATCCAATTTCAAATTTGCAAATCAAAGTGAAAATTCAAAGTCTTCAGAAAATTCCCAAAAAATTATATGTCGTAGATTTCTTCAATACGAATTTATATGTGACATCTGTTTTTGCAATCGATGCTCGAATCGTCCTGGAAACTCAGTCAAAGGCCAAAAACTCGAAACCCTAAGGCTAGATTTGGGCGTTTTTGATTTCGGGTTCAATCGACGAAATTGGTTGAGGGGTTTGGTAGCAATCGCTGTGGGGAGTAGATCGATGGTGGTTGCAGCTTGTATTGTGGTCAGGGGCGCTAGAATTTGGCCGATTAGGGTTTCGAAACCCTAACCACTAGTGGCGGCGGCGGGCACTAGGGGGTGCCGCACCCCTGGCGGTCTAAAGAGGAGGTGGAGGCGGTATCCCTGGTGGCATCGACGTGGCGAATTGAAGGTCGTGGTGGTCTCAATGTCATGGTCAACGGCGAAGGAAGGCTGCTCCGTGTGTGAGGGATGCGTGAGGAAGCTGAGTGGTTTCACGCGTGAGAAGAAGGTAGACGTGGCAACATTATGCAAGTTTAACATTTGTTAATTTATTTTGTTTACCAATCGTTTTTCCATCATAACTTTTTCATACGACATCGGATTCACATGATTTTTTTTGCGTTAGGATCGTAATTTAATTCCAGATCTGATGACGCTGGTTTGGACAGATTTGGAGACCGTCAAATTTTTGAGTTTAAATCGAATCTAAATTCGATTTAAATTCGGAAGGTGAGTGTTTTAACCCACTCACAATTACTAGAAGCTTTTATGTTTGTTAAATAAATTTTAGAAATGAATAGAAATTTATTTATGAGCTTTTGGCATGTTATTTCATCCATATCTGTTGAATTGCATTTATTGAATTTAGCTATTAATTAAATTGATTAATTGCGTATTAATTTGCTGTTAGGAATTTTGTTTGCATATGAAATGCTAGTTAACAGTTATATGAATTATCTCTAAATATAAATGGTTAGATTAATAGTTGAAATTTAATTTGAATAAACTGACAGTTATTACCCGTTGCATATTATCGAACTAATATTGTTATTGATTGATATGGGTTGATAGTGATTGATATTGATTGATGGTTGAAATTGGGTGATGGATGTGTTGTTGAATGGATGACTTATGTGGATATCATTAACTGCCAGTTAGCATGCATTTTACATTTTCGGGATTGTGGTTTGAAATGATAAAACCGCAAAGTTTTATTTTTAAATTGCGGATTGAAATGATAAATATCCGTATCACTTGACCATAGGATAGAAAATTATATACAGGCACCGCGGTCTATATATAACTATTTTAATGTGATTTCTATGGTTTGGATTGAATACGGTTTATAAATCTTAAATTTTATATTGTATAAATATTTTATTCCATATTTATATACCTATGAAGTTAAAATTTAGGAATTTAAAAGGTGGATAAATTTCTTTATTGAAATGGAAGAAATTTAGAAAATGGAGTTGGTAAATTTATATCCTATGTTTAAATGTAAAGTTGGAAATTTTAAGATATGATATTTGAAATTGGATTTTCCCAAAATAAATAGAAATGGATATTCTAGTAAAATTTTGAATTGGAAAATTTATATATATATTTTACTAGAAATTGAAGTTTTATTAATTATGGATTTTATGTGAATGGTCAAGATTAATTAATAGAATATTGATTTTGAAAGGATAAAAATCCAACTTTAGTTGAAATATTAATGATCAAAAATGGATATAAATATATATAAAATTGAAATGGTTTTGGGACTTGAGGTAATATTTTGGATTTTGGTTTAACTTTAAAAGAAGAAATATTTGGAAAGCCGTGTAATTTATTTCTTTATAAAGCAACAGTAAAGTTAAACCCTTTTAATTCGCATACCGTTGAATATCCAAACCATTTGAGTTTAAAAGTTATGGTTTGAAATTATGGATTTCCAAAAATATTAAGCTTTGAAAATATTCGATTTTCAGATATTATGAAGCTAAAGCCTTTTAATTTTGGAAAGGAATTATATTTGGAATAAGTGGTAAAATATGGTTTTGGGTTTTGGAATGATATCGTAATATTATGGTTTTGAAATGGATTATATTCTGGTTTTAAAAGTATAAACTGTTTTAAATAACCGCGGTGTTATAATAACGATGGGTTGGCAAAGAGACCGGGATCGGATATGGACATACTCTCTGTCGATACCGAAAACCACTTTGACTAACCGTGTACGCGGTGGAGATTCCAGAATGAAGTAGGTTGGTGGCGACGATTCCTGTAAGGTAAATACGTGGACCCGACTCCCGTGAGTTGGCATAAGGTGGCTAAAACAGGAGCGATCGACGGGTTAATGAGGTCATTCCTCTGATCGGACACTCCTCTTCGATATTATACTATGACTTTGGATTGATTCAGTGGCCACTTCTATTTTTTTGATTTGGGGAGTTGTTTCGAGGTGGGCGGTTGCTGCGGCTTCGCGTTACCATCGGCCCGGAAGCGTAATTGGTATATCTACCCTGGCATTGCCTAGTTGTGCCGTGTCACCTACCCTATCGCGCCCTGTACGAGTTTGGTTTTCTCCCGTAGCCCGTGTGGTATCCTCTAGTGGCTTCCCGATCAGGAGGGACTATGATATTGGATGGACTACTGGGACTATTACGTGTTAAGGGCTATATGGGTAACCCCTTAACGCTATTAAAAAGTAAGTTTATTTTATAAATAGACACTATTATAATAGCGCAATATACTACATAGTAAATAGTTTAACGGATCCTTAGGAGATGTAAATCCCGAAAATCTCTTGAGTTACTGTACTCATATTTATTTCTGTTTATTTAACTCACATAAGATATTCTAGTCTGACTCGGGTGTTTTTGTCTTTTCAAATTCGCTCGGGTCAGTCCGAGCATTTCAGGATAGCAGATTTTAGCTTTGGAGGACGAAGACGAAGAATCGGTATTATTTTATATATAGTATTACACCACACTCTTTCTATTCCGCTGCATTGCTTGTATTGGTATGTGTAACTCTGATATTTATTGTAAAAGAAGAATCCAGCTTTTGTAAACTGTTTATGAACTGTATATTTGTTATTATATTTTATCCTTCCGCTGTGAGATTCTATTTTGTTTTATTTCTTCTCTGTTTTCTTATTTACCCCATAACAATCCGCCCTTGCGTATGCTTTGAATTGGCACGTGTGTCGGTTTAAAGTGTGTGAAAAGGCGGGATGTTACAGGACACCACTAGCAATATGTGTCACAAACCCCTCGGATAGGAACCCGCAAAGTGTTAATGTGTGTCCCATACCACATGTTCGCACTAAATGGTTTACTAACCGTTAGTCAATTCCACACTCAAAGCAGCATAAAATTTTCCTCATCTCATCGATAAACCAGACCCGAAGGTCAAAATGATCAAAGAATAGATTAGGAATTAACTGAAAAGATAAACGCACATGTTCATAGCACGTGTTTTATCTAATCATTTAATTTTTCTCCCTCTTCGCTCGAAGTGCAAAATTGTGTGTTTTATATAGAAATTAAGTCAAAGAAAACGAGTTTTAGGAACGTTTTGAAATCGCTTTAGAAATTGCCTTTGAAATTCTCTTATTATAGAGTATATAATTTTTATACTTAAAAAAATATAATAATAATTTCAAACGCCCATTTATTTGATTTTTTTTTTAAAACACATTATAAAAACCTGTGTATGAAATCCAAAAGGAAATATCAAAAGAACATCGAAATAACAGAAATTACACCAAGTATTATCCGTTTAAAACAAGTTACTACTCAAAATTCGATAGTAGGTTTGAATAAGTTAACAGTGTCAAAATGACTTGAAATTTGGCATGAATGTAGTTTAACATTCCTGTTTTAATTTGCGAAAAGAATCATCGAAATCCGATTTGAAACGCGGAAACTGCGTCGTTACAAATTTTGACCAAAATAAGGTTAAATCACCTGAATTCCAACAGGCTGCTGGTCCAAGTTCGACCATAGTTTTGAAATAGGAAACGAACACAGATTGTCATGAAATTTTGCTGGAAGGTAGCTCATCATTCCTACATCAATCTACATAAAGAATAAATCAAATCTGATTTGAAACGAATGAGTTATGCTGTATCAAATATGGACTCAGGCCATGTTTGCAACAGTTCAAAAACCAAAAATGTACCGGCCTGAAATCATATTGGGTTCAACTTCCAGGCATAAAACAGAGAATCAAATAGAATCAGATTGAGCTCAAAATTGGTATGAATGTAGTAGAAAACTTTATCTTTGAAACAAAAAAAGGATCATGCAATTTGGATAAAACATGAGAAAGTAATCATGTCTCAAATTTGAACCCAGACAGTGTTTTCACTGTAAAACTCTGGGCAAAAACATAGTCCATGTCAAAGTTTGACATCATATTTATATAAGCTATCTATGTCGAAATGACCTGAAATTTGGTATGCTTATAATAGAGAATTTTGTGTTTCAAAAAAAATAAGAATCACGCAATTTCAATTATACATGAGGAGTTATAATATCCTAAACATGGACTCATGCATGTTTGCAGCAACAACAATTTCTACCGGCAGAAAAACCGTGTTTTATAGATTTTGCAACAACAGTTGAACACTCAAGTGATAATATTTTTCAACTAAAATTTGCAGAAACGAAGTTCAACATGCAAGCTATCAAATGCAATAAATAGGGCAGCATTTCGTTGCCGGAATCAAAAATTATAAGCTCTCAAAGATGCAACAAAGAATAGATTTCAAACAGAAAACAACAAAAAATTTCCGACAAAAACTAAATTTTTGCTTACTTTTGCAATTTTTTTAGCTTGGCTCAGCTAGATTATGTGAGTATTTCAAATCACCTTGCTGTAGTTGAACAAAATCACAGATTTAAGCAAAAAGTTTGGAGTTTGGAGGTGGAATTGGCCTTCAGTAACCAATAGAAATCAATATACCGACATCAAAGAAAGAGAAAACCATTAACCAACCTATCCTCAACTCAATTGAGATTTTTGATGAAATTTTCAGTTTCGGAAGAGATTACCTTTAGATTTACTCTAGATTAATAAAAATCTCAGTTTGTTTGAAGAAGTATGATGATTTAAAACTTCGATTTTGAGAAAAACGAGAACTTTCTTTTACATGCAATAGGAAGAAGATGAGAGCAATTACTTGTACGTACAGTAATTGTTTCTCACCTTCTCAATACTTGATTAAGTAGGCTAATGGGGCTGTTGGACCCAAGATTAAAAAAACAGAATTAATTAGCATATGTAAACAAATTAACACTAAAACATGCATACTTATGTAATTATGAAAGCAACATTTTTCTTTAAGTTTTCTCTACAAATAAATTATGTAAATATATCTGCAAGTTATATAAAATATTTTACACTAGAATAAAGAAAATTTATGTTAAAAAAACATTGTTATTATTAAAAACACTTAATTTACACAAATGCACAATTTACACAAATAAATGCATAAAACACCATTTTTAACCTCTAAAATTCCACAAAATATTTTTTCTTTCTTAGAGAAATATTATTAACCATTCTAAACTCAAATTTATATATAAAACTCATTTCTAAATCAATTTTCACCTTTAATTTAAATAAACCTCCTTTAAAAATCAAATATTTCCATTAAAAATTATTAAAAGAAGTAATTGGCAATAATTACTAAAATTATTGCATTTTCTCCAAATAAAAATTATTTTCCATCATTGTTAACCCAAAAAATAAAATAAAGTTTCCAAACTTTATTTTCACATTTTATTTTCAGAATTCACTATTTATTCCAAATAAATAATTAAAAATCTCCAATTCTAATTTAAATCACAATATTAAATCATAACTAGCATTATAATTTAATATTTACAGGTAATCTCCAAAACCAGGGTTGTTACAGACTCCCCCTCTTAATAAAATTGCATACACGCAATTTGTAGAGAATATTTTGTATTCAACTTATTAATTTCATCAATCAAAAGAAAAGAAATAAGACTCAGATGAAAAGATTCTCACCATCGCTATGCAAACAAAGAAAACCAGGGTAGGATCGCTCGATAAACTCTTTGGTTTCCCAAGTGCAATCATTGGGATTAGCAGACCATTGTACTTTAACGAGCGGCACATCCTTATTTCGAAGGCATTTCACCTCTGAAGCAAAGTACGCGAGTGGGCTGCTGCACTACAGATAGGTCTGTTGAGATTTCAAGCTCTAACAAATCAAGAGAATCGATGAAAGAATCCGACTCTCGAAGACACTTTCGAAGCTGAGAGACGTGAAACATGTCATGAATGCTAGATAGATGAGCTGGAAGTGAAACTCTATAAGCCACAGAGCCAATACGCTCAGTAATAGGAAATGGTCCTATAAAGCGAGGAGGTAATTTCCCAGTCGTATTGAAGCGCATAACCCCTTTTAAAGGAGAAACACGAATAAAGACGAGATCACCAATAGAGAACTCGAGAGGCTTCCTACGGTTGTCCGCGTAGAATTTCTGGCGGCTCTGTGCCTCTTTCATTCTCTGACGAATAAGATCAGTCTTCTCAAATGAATCACGAACAAAATCAGGGCCAAGAATAAGCTTCTCACCAGATTCCAACCAACAAGAAGGTGATCGACATGGCCTTCCGTATAAGGCTTCGAAAGGAGCCAAACTGATACTCGACTGAAAACTATTATTGTAGGAGAACTCTACAAGGGGAAAATGATCCTCCCAAATACCTCCAAAATCAAGAATACAAATATGTAGATCATCCAAGATACGATTCACCCGTTCAGTCTGTCCATCAGACTTCGGATGATAAGCTGTGCTGAAATTAAGCTTTGTTCCTAAAGCTTGCTGAAGACTCTACCAAAAATGACTCATGAACAAAGGGTCACGGTCATGAACAATCAAACTAGGAACACCGTGAAGTCTCACGATTTCCTTGATATAAAGCTTGGCCAAATGAGAAGTAGTCCTATTAGACTTAATAGGAATAAAATGAGCAGACTTGGTGAGGCGATCGACAATAACCCAAATACTACGATGACCCGATCTCAAACGAGGTCGGCCATCGATAAAATCCATCAAAATCTGATCCTATTTCCATAATGGAATCTCTAGAGGCTGAAGAAGACCAAAATGGCGCTGATGTTCGGCTTTGATACGTTGACAAGTCATGCATTTACTCACATAACTCGCCACATCACGCTTCACGCCTTCCCAATAATAAAGGCGATACATATGGACATACATCTTACTACTGCCAGGATGAATGGTATACTTAGAACGATGACAGTCATCAAGAATGTCATTCTTAAGTGCAGAATCAAAAGGCACAATGATACGGTTCTTCTTGCGAAGACACCTATGAAAATCAATGCTGAAATCCCGCTACACCACATCACGGGATTCAGACTCACAAAGCTGAATAAGATGCAACAACTCTGGATCTTGTCACTGAGCATCGACAATACAATCCAACAAACTAGGATGAGCTTCCAAGCTAAACAATAAATAGGAGAATCAGAAGATGAAGCTCGATCTCTAATATCACAAAGTGACAAGGTCTCGAGAACATCCCACTCAGCTAGCATCATAGAGACAACAGCCGAATGTTTGCGACTAAGCGCATCAGCAACACGATTACCCTTACCAGGTGTATACTGGATATCAATATCATAAGAGGCAAGAAACTCGAGCCAACGCTGTTGTCTCATATCAAGTTCCTTCTGAGTGAACAAATACTTCAAGGATTTATGAGCGGTATAGAGAATGAAGCGTTCGCCTAAGAGGTAATGGCGCCAAATCTTTAAAGCGAAGACAATGGCGGCTAACTCAAGATCATGAGTGGCATAGCGAACTTCATTCGGACGCAGTTCTCTAGAAGCATAAGCAACTACCCGATCCTTCTACATAAGAACAGTACTGAGACCACTTCCACAAGCATTAGTGTAGACAACAAGATCTTGATTCCCCTCGAAAACCACAAGAATAGGAGCATTAGTGAGAAGTTCCTTCAATATCTGAAAGGAAGCTTCATACTTGTCGAACCAAATATAACAAACGCCTTTCCGAGTAAGGCTAGTAAGAGGAAGCACAACACGGGGAAAATCCTTAATGAAACGACGGTAATAACCTGCCAATCCAAGGAAACTACGAATCTCATGAACGTTCTCAGGCCTCTTCCAATTCTGGACAGCTTCGATCTTCAAGGGATCGACCGAAATGCCCTCGGAAGATACAATGTGGCCTAAGAACTTAACCTTATTCTCCCAAAAGTGACAGTTGGAGAATTTTGCTTTGAGTTGATGTTAACGAAGAGTATCCAAGACAATCCCCAAAAGGTGGGTATGCTCTGTCTCGAACTTAGAATAAATAAGGATGTCATCAATAAACACAAGGACGAACTTATCGAGATATTCCTAGAATACTCGATTCATGAGATCGATAAAGAAAGCAGGAGCGTTCGTCAAACCGAACAGCAGAACGAGCCACTCAAAAGAACCATAACGAGTGCGGAAAGTTGTAAGAGGAACACTATCCTCCACAACTCATAACTGATGAAAACCAGTGGCAAGGTCGAGCTGAGAAAAGACCTTAGCACCACTCAGCTGATCGAACATATCGTCGATCCTAGGTAATGGATACCTATTCTTGATGGTCAACTCGTTAAGCTTGCGATAGTAAATGCAAAGCCTAAGAGTACCATCAGACTTCTCACAAATACAACCGCGGCCCCCACAGTGATGATCTAGACTGAATCAACTTCTTGGACTCAAGCTCTAAAAGCTGCTGCTTGAGTTCCTCATTTTCTTTTGTAGACATCCTTGTGGGAGGACGACTGACTGACTGCGCGCCTAGAATGAGATCAATGTGGAACTCAATTGCCCGCATGGATGGCAAACCCAAAACATGCTCAAATACATCAGTGAAGTCACAAACAATAGGAATACGAGATATATCATCAGCATCTCGTGTGTCTAGAGAATATAAAGCCACTTCAGAGTTATCCACTTTTCGAAGAACAAGTGATAGCATAGAAGACGAATTTGGATGTCGATGATATAAAATTCTCTCATAGCAAATAATCGTGGCATCGTATCGCACTAAACAGTCCATGCCCAAAATCATATCAAATCCCAAATGAGAAATAACGTGCAGATTCGCATGAAAATAAAATGCACATAAAAAAATCTCAACATCATCAGAAAGCATGCTAAGGTTGCAGATCCCCCGATAGGATTCGCAACCCTCAATGAAGTAACCATACAAGAAACATCCAAAGACACATCATAGACGAGATCTTCGATACGAATGAATGCGAAGCACCCGTATCGAAAAGAACTCGAATACTGTGGTTATGAAATAAAACAGAACCTTCCAAAATAGATGGAGATATACCTCTGGGCTGAGAAGAATCTCCAGAAGCCTTTGCAGCATAAAGCATGCCAGACATGGCACTAGCAAGAATAGTAGGGTGGGTGGAAACATGATGACCTTCCTTCTTGCAATAGCGGCAGAAGAGAGGCTTAGGACAAGCTCAAATCATATGATTAGGAGAACCACAATTGAAACACTTCCGAATAGAAGATGTTCCAGTAGACTGAGTCTAAGAGTTAGAACCACCAGTCTTCTTCTTCTTGGAAGGAAAAGACTTGGACTTTTGAAATAGAAACTGCTTCTTATTATGGTTCTTGCGAACCTCAACATCATCACCACTGTCGATCTCCTTCTCGACGGCTTCAAGATGAAGCGCCGAGTCAACTAGATCCTCAAAAGAAAGCTTAAGCTACAACATCAAATATTTCTTCAAATACTTCTTAAGGCCGGAAACGAACTTGAGGTTCTTCTTATATGGAGTGCTAATATACTCAAGGCCATACATAGAAAGAGCCTCAAAAGAAGACATATAATCAAAATCAAAAGATTTCCCTTGCTTTAGCTCGAGGAAGCGACGAGTAAGAGATGCTTTCTCAGACTCAGGAAAGAACTTAAGCTCGAATCATTCCCGAAACTTAGTCCATGTAAGAGTTGACTCACCGAGCTCAGCAGTGAATAGATCATACCAATCAAGAGCATGCTCTTGTAACATGATGGATGCTACAAGAACACTATGATAATCCGAAAGATCCATGCAAGAAAATATCCGCTCGCAAGATCGAATCCAAGCCTGAACCTCTAAAATAGACTTGGAGCCTTTGAATGGCTTGCCTCTGAGATGTGCAAAGTCACTGCACAAGCGCGCGAAAGGAGACTTGCACGAAGGAGAAGCTGGAGTAGGAGCTCGAGGATGGGTGCTCCTAAATAACTCCATGTACTGATCGAAAGACATATATACTCCATCCAGATGGGAGCCACTGGACTACCCCGCATCCGAACGTCGTCCTCTGCCTCATCCAGCCATTAACTGAAAGTTAAGATAAGATAAAGATTATTCACATGGTAGATATCATTGATTCAAATATGGAATTCCACGGAATTAAAATGCATTCCTAGACGTATTCCCAAAATTTTATCTATCCCAAAGGACACGAAAAGAACAAAAGCATGATGATCCAGGGATATGCAACGTTTTTATTACACTTTGATGTACCATAATATGTTTTTTTGTTCTGGGTTTATCATACTTCATTCTGAACTCGCTCTGATACCAAGGTGTGACACCCCACTCCGAGACCCACATTAGCAAAGAGTATTACAAGGTAATACCGTCTGCTAATACGGAGAATAGAGCTGGATAGGAGCGATCATCTATAGCCTTGTCTTAAATATGTACTAAACACGTCGATAAATGTAGCATATATTTTTTTAGGTGGATCGACATATCCAATAGATATTTAATACAAAACTATAATGGCTATAAGATCTAACAGAACAAAATATAACAACTCAAATGTAAAACACATCACAGAATAGTAGATCATCACATACATATATGCATATACGGATACATCACAGAGTATACAAAATAAAACATGTCAAGTTGTATAGCAACCACAATATACAAGCGAGTCAAAAGAATATACATATCGGACTTACAACCAAAAAGGATTACACAGAAAGGTATAACAAAAGGAGCTAGCAGAATAGTCCATGCGGAAGCAGAATAGGCTAAGTCCAAATGTACCTAACTTGAAACATCTCAGTCTGACCCGAGTATATAATACACGGGTCGGTCTAGCTAAACAAATCAGTTAGATAAGCTAAATGATAATGAACATGCAAGGTCATAAAGTGCCACAAATATCTCTAAAAGAGATAACTCGATCATCTAACAAAAGATGAATCATAACAAGCCCCATATCATCGGCAACTCGAATAAACAAAGGATATGAATATCCCAAATCAAGCCAAAAAGGCAAATAACAAATACCAATAAAGGTAGTACAAGTTTCCAAAAGGTAAACGCTATATGTCGTGTGGTTCAAAGGACCTGCCTCGAAAGGCGATACTCTAAGGAAACATAAATATCAAAGAAACAAAGGATGCACGTGCTCAGTACTGTATAAATAAGGATCCACAAGCGCGAAGGCGACAAACCCAAGTATCTCTCCAACGGTGACGAAGGACCAACTCCAAAAGCGATACTATATGGCAACAAACCTGAAGGCAACAAACCCAAAGGTACAAACCCAAAGGCAATAAACCCGAAGGCACAAATCCGAAGGCAACAAACCGTATTGGCGAAGGTCTGGAGGCCCAGTACTAGACACCACTAACTAGCAATATGTGTCACAAACCCCTCGGATAGGAACCCGCAAAGTGTTAATGTGTGTCTCATACCACACGTTCACACTAAATGGTTTACTAACCGTTAGTCAATTCCGCACTCAAAGCAGTATAGAGTTTACCTCATCTCATCGGCAAACCAGACCCGAAGGTCAAAACGATCAAACGAATAGGTTAGGAATTAACTGAAAAGATAAACGCACGTGTTCATGGCATGCATTTTATCTAATCATTTTATTCTCCGCCCTCTTCGCTCAAAGTGTAAAATTGTGATTTTTATATAGAAATTAAGTTGAAGAAAATAAGTTTTAGGAACATTTCGAAATCGCTTTAGAAATTGCCTATGAAATTCTCTTGTTATATAGTATATGATTTTTATACTTAAAAAAAATATAATAATAATTTCAAAAGCCCATTTATTTGAAATACATTATAAAAACCCGTGTATGAAATCCAGAAAGAAATATCAAGAGAACATCGAAATAACGAAAATTACACAAGTATTATCAGTTTTAAAAAAAGCTTCGACTCAATATTCGACAGCAGGTTTGAACAAGTTAACTGTGTCAAAATGACTTTAAACTGGCAGGAATGTAGTTCAACATTCCTAATTCAATCTGCAAAAAGAATCATTCAAATCCGATTTGAAACGAAGGACATGCGTCGTTTCAATGTTGGACCAAAACAAGGTTAAATCGCAGAATTCCAGCAGGCTGCGGGTACAAGTTCGACGGCAGTTTTGAAATAGAAAACGAACTTAGGTTTTCATGAAATTTTGCAGGAACGTAACTCAATATTCCTATTTCAATATGCATATAGGTTCACTTAAATCTGATTTGAAACGAATGAGTTATGCTGTCCCAAACATGGACTCAGTCCATGTTTGCAACAGTTCAAAAATAAAAAATGTACAGGTCTGAAACCATCTTGGGTTCAACTTCCAGGCCTGAAACAGAGGACCAAATAGCATCGGATTGAGCTAAAAATTGGTAAGCATGTAGTAGAAAACTTTATCTTTCAAATGAAAGAAGAATCATACAATTTGGATAAAATATGATAAAGTTAAGATGTATCAAAGTTGAACCCATACAGTATTTTCACTGCAAAACTCTGGGCAAGAACATGGTCCAGGTCAAACTTTGGCAGCATATTTATATAAGCTATCTATGTCAAAATGACCTGAAATTTGGTATGCTTATAGTAGAGAACTACATCTTTCCAAAAAAAATGAATCACGTAATTTCCATAAGACCTGAAAGAGTTATTCTAACCCAAACAAGATCTCAGGACATGTTTGCAACAACTCAGAAAACACAATGTCTAAAGGCAGAAAAACTCCGTTTTACTGATTTTGCAACAATGGTTTGAACACTCAAATGACAATATTTTTCAACTAAAATTTGCATAAACGAAGTTCAACATGCAAGCTACCAAATGCAAGAAATCTGGCAGCATTTCGTTGCAGGAATCAAAAGTTATAAGCTCTCAAAGATGCAACAGAGAACAGATTTCAAACAGAAAACAATAACAAAAATTTACCCACAAAAACTAAATTTTTGAATGCTTTTACAATTTTTTGCGCTTGGCTCAGCTAGATTATGTGAGTATTTCAGCTCACCTTGCTGTAGTTGAGCAAAATCCTAGATTTAAGCAAAAAGTTTGAGCTTGGAGGTGAAATTGGCCTTCAATAACATGTAGAAATCAATATACCGACATGCAAAGAAAAAGACAACCATTAACCAACCTATCCTTTAGTCAATTAAGATTTTTGATGAAATTTTCAGTTTTGGAAGAGATTACCTTTAGATTTACTCTAGATTGGTAAAAATCTCAGTTTGTTTGAATCAGTATGAAGATTTAAAACTTTGATTTTGAGAAAAATGAGAACTTTCTTTTACAGGCAAAGGGAAGAAGATGAGAGCAATTACTTGTACATACAGTAATTGTTTCTCACCTTCTCAGTACCAGATTAAGTAGGCTAATAGGCATGTTGGACCCAAGATAAAAAAAATTAATTAACCTATGTAAACAAATTAACACTAAAACATGCATACATACTTATGTAATTATCAAAACAACATTTTTCTTCAACTTTTCTCTATAAATAAATTATGTAAATATATCTACAAGTTATATAAAATATTTTACACTTAAATAAAAGAAAATTTATGTTATAAAAACATTGTTATTATTAAAAACCCTTATTTTTACACAAATGCACAATTTACACAAATAAATGCATAAAACACCATTTTTAACTTCTAAAATTCCACAAAAATATTTTTCTTACTTAGAAAAATATTATTAAACTTTCTAAACTCAAATTTATATATAAAACTCATTTTTAAATCAATTTTCACCTTTTATTTAAATAAACCTCCTTTAAAAATCAAATATTTCCTTTAAAAATTATTTAAAGAAGTAGTTGGCAATAATTACTAAAATTATTGCATTTTCTCCAAATAAAAATCATTTTCCATTCATTATTAACCAAAACAAATAAAATAAAGTTTCCAAACTTTATTTTCACATTTTATTTTCAAAATTCATTGTTTACTCCAAATAAATAATTAAAAATCTCCAATTCTAATTTAAATCATAATATTAAATCATAACCACCATTATAATTTAATGTTTACAGGTAATCTCCAAAACTAGGGTTGTTACATATTTAGTTATATTAATATTGTTTTAAAGCTACTTGCTTATAGATAATTTTGTTTTATAGTATTTATCAGTATGTTAATAGTTTGAAAGGTTAAGTATTTTAAGAATAATTATGGTTTGAAATTAACAATTAATGTTTCATTAACTAGGTTTTGAAAATAAATTAATTTTTTAATTTACAAATAGGGGTAAAGATTAGTTATTATTGTTTTATTAATAATGTTTTAAGATTATAAATTATTATTTTAAGCTGTATTAGATAAAAAATTATTATTCATTAATTTATAATGTTTATATAGAAAATTATTATTATATAAAGTGGTAGAAGTAAATGATTTTTATTTATTTATAAACTTGTTTGAGACTCATAAGTAGAGTATCCAAATAGACATGGGTTTTATGAGAGGAGAATTAAAAAATGGGTTGGGAACTTAAAGGAAGATTGGTTAATGGTGGAAGAGTTTTATAAATGGTTTTAGATATTTATAAAAGAATTTTTGAAATGGGTTTATAAATTTATAAGAAGAGTTTTATAAATAGTTTAGTGGATTTATAAAGAGTTTTAAAATGTTTTGAAATTTATAAAAGAGTTTATAAATGGGAAATGGAGATTGGGTTTTATAAGGGTTCTATATAGAGTTTTATAAATGGTTTCATAGATTTATAAAATAGTTTTATAGTTGTTTTTGTGATTTATAAATAATTTAGAATTGTATAGAAAGGCAATCTTTTTTAGTTTTAGTGAATATAATTATAGCGCTAAGATAAGTATATAAATATTTTTCTAAGTATTGAAAATATAGGAAATTTGAGGGTATATCGTTGTAAAGGTATTTATATACAAATGTTTAAGTACTGTGAGGATTTATTTAAGAGGCCGATGTTTGCTTATATGCTTAAACAATGTTGGTTTTTTTTCCTATGGAATAAATCCATGATTTGAATGTTTATTGTTCTATAGTTAAATAACCGACTATCGAATTTGGATCTAAACATAAATTTGGAAATATCTAAAAGAAACACGCGAGTTATGTGGCATAGTCATATCCGATGATGTTGTACTATGTGTATAAATCTCGTTTCATTCTCCTAGGGAAAACGATAAGGAAACCCATCCATTAATGATTAGGAGGAGATCTCACTCTTATCTTTGACTATATATTTTCCTAAAAAACCGAGGTTGAGTTTATCGAAAACTATTGAAAGTTGTTTTTGAAGAGACCAGGATCAGATATGTTATCTGAAAACCAGTTTCATCCAACTTAAGCGTTTTGAAGTGAAGTAAACTTGAAAATGATGGAATTGAAGATGGATCTCTAAAGTCTTTCGCTCAGTCCCAGAATGAACTTGTATGGATGTGTGCTGGCATTGCATTGTTGCTGGGAGGGAAGTGTTAGCATTCCAAGTAGAAAGTGCTATATAAAATATAAAAGGTAGCCTCAAGCCTCATCAACCGAGAATGACTAAAACAGGGGAGATGCAGTAGGGCTAAATGGGTTGCTCCCAAGAAGGGTATGATCATCCCTATCTAAAGTCGATATTATCTCTCATTTGTATGCTTTAGGGACCATTAATTGAGGTGTGATCATATTCTACACTGTCTAGTAAGGGATAGGCCGGTTCTGTGTTGGCAAGGCTCAATAGGTTCGACCTGGATAGTTTCACTTTGTAAAGATCATTGATATTATATTATATATTGTTTCGCTGCAATTGTGAGATTCAATGTTGTATTAGTTTTCTTTTTCTTTCTTCCTCTCTTCTTTCTTCTTCCTTCTTCCTTCTTCCTTCTTCCTTCTTCCTTCTTTCCCTAACAATTCGATTTTCCAGCATTCGATTGCTTGGCACGTAGTATAGTGGGCATATTGGTGTCGATTTTCTAAGGTCGAAAATCCCAAGCTTTTACAAATGGTTTTCCATGTTATAAAAAGAAGTTTTTATAAAGAGTTTTATAAAGGAAATTGGAAATTTATAAAGTGCTTTGGGTAAATGGATTTGAGTTTTTAAGTAAAGAAGATTTCATAAATAAAGAAGATTTATAAAACAGATTTGCTTATTAAACAAAGCTAATTTGATTTAAGGTTATTTGAGAAGTTGTTTAAACAAGAAGGTTTTATGAAAAAGTTTTGTAAATGATTTTGGGGTATTTACAAAAGATGTTTTAGAAAACGATTTGGATATCATAAAGGGAGTTTATAGAAAGTCTGGATATTTATAAGAAATTTGTTTAAAATTTTTGGATATTCAAAAAAGCAATTATTATAAAGACAATTGAATATTTATAAATGGGTTTTATAAATAAATTTGGAAAGTTGGAAAGTATTTTGAAATGATTTGGATTTCAAGTAAAAGAGATTTCATGAATGAAATAGATTTGATTAAAAAGGATTTATCAAAAGAAAATATAAAGAATTTGAGATCTGGGTTTCTCTAAACTGACTTTTAAAAATGATGGTATGGAACATCTGTTCCACACTTAACATCGAGGAAATAGTGTTTAGGGTTTTCCTTACCTCAATTTTAAACAACATTTGTTTAATCTTTTTTAAAAAGGTTTGGAAGTAAGAAGTTATTCGCAAATGCTTTGTGAGTATACATGTAAGAGAGATAAGGATGTGAATGTTTTAGACAAATGTTCTGAAAAGAGATTTATTAAATAAAGATTTTTTTTTAGGGTTAGGGATTTCTATGGACAAATAAATCTCAAATGAAATTGGTTTTTGTTTGTTTATTTGATAGTTAAATAACCAGCTATCAAATATGGACCCAAAACGTAACATTGGAAATATCTAGGAGAAACACGTGGGTTATATGGCACTATCATCTTCGATGTTGTTGTACTATGCGTATAAATTTTGTTTCATTCTCTAGGACAAATGATAAGGAAATTCATCAACTAATAGTTAGGAGGTGATCCCCACTCTCATCTTTGAATATTTATTTACTAAAGAACTGAGGTTAAGTTTATCGAAAACTATCAAATGTTATTTGAAGAGGCATGGATCAGATATGTTACTCGGAAACCACTCGATCCAACTTAAGCGTTTGAAGTGAAGACATCTTGAAGATGATAGAATTGAAGACGAAGCTCTTGAAGTGCAAAGGTTTCTTGCTACTAATCCTAAGGGTGATTCCAAAATGGATGTAGTAAAAGTAGCGTCTTTGGTTTGTTCATATCCTGAACAACTTGTATAGATGAATGTTGGCATTGTATTGTTGCTTGGAGGATAGTGTTAGAATTCCAAGTGGGAAGTGCTATATAAAAGGTAAAACATAGCGTCAAGCCTCATCAACCAGGAATGACTAAAACATAGGAGATGCAGAATGGGTAACTTGGTCGCTCCTAATTAGGTTATGATCATCCCTATCTGGAGTTGATATTATCTATCATTCCTATGCCTCGAGACCCATTAACCAAGAGGTGATCATATTCGGTACTATTTAGTAAGGGATAAGCCGGCTGTGCGATGGCAGGGGATCCCAATGAGGTCCTCAGTGTAATTTTATCTAAAGATGCACCATGATGCGTGGTACCCTAGTAGTCCAGTCATTGTATGTAATCCATTTCCCAATACGTGCTTTAGGTCTTAGTTGTATACCTATTATGCTAAAATTTAATTAATGTAATACTTTCGACCATGTTAATTATTTAATTGGAAACCCTAGACATTATTATAATATCTCTGGGTTTTATGCACAATTTTTTGGTTATCGTAAGGTAAAAACCCTTTCTTATTTATGTGCGGCTGGTCTTACAAGATGCCTTTTATTTGAAGGTTTTTATAAAGTTAAAGACTTATGCTTTACTCATCCCAGACCCATATCTAACTCGGAGTTTATTTTTCCGTTTTCCTAAACTTTTGGGTGCTCAAATTTGAATGGGCTGCAAAGTAGTTCATGTTTTTCTACATATTCATCCTAAAGGAGCTTGGAGCATGTGGCTTCATCGATAGCTAGTTATTATTCATTTTCCATTGTATTATATGTATATTGTATCTGTTAGGTAGGGATAGGCTATTATAACTTTCCTAGGCTAGAATTTGTATTAGAATGACTCTGATATAACTTTTTTTTCAAAATGACATTGTAATATATTATATTGAGTAATATATATTGTTCCATTGCGTTTTGAGATTCTATGTTGTTAGTTTCTTCTCTTCTATCTTTCTTTCTTTCACCCCTGATGACCTACCTTTCGGACGACTACATAATCGGCACATGAATACCGAGGATGTATTAAGTGTCGTCTTTAAAAGTAAGAAAAGCGGTTTATTGCATATATATTTATTCCTTTAATTCAATTTGGCATTCTTATTGTTCCTTGTTTTATTATGCATTCATATTGTATAATTTTAATTCTAATTTAATTAACTTATATTATAATTTTATATTAATTTTGTTAATTAAATCTTATTTAATTAATTTAATTAACTAACGTATTAGTTAAATCTATTTAATTCATTTTAAACATTTTAAATTGAATATATATACTATAATATTTATAGTTATACACTAATATCTTATATATGTATTACATTATTAATTAATTAACTTTTAATTAAGATATTTAATTAAAATAATTTTAATCTATTATAATTAATTTCAAAAATTATATATATATGTATGTATGTATGTATGTATGTATGTATGTATTACCATAACATTTTAAGATAATGTTGCATATATCAATATATATTGTTAACCCAAAAAATGGATCAGCACCATGGATTGAGTGTGAAAGCACCAGCTCTGTTCTCATAGAGCAATAATATGGAGAATAAATGTAAAAAGAGCAGAAACAGTAAGAAGACAAGATGATATTTATAGTGGTTCGGCTGTTAATGAAGCCCGCGTCCACTTTATAACTTTTATTATTAACTGATTGCTATTACAGGTTGAATTGGATTACAAATTCATTCAATATCCTAAGTTAGACAAATCCCCAATATTAGAGTTTATTGGAGAATCACAGTGAACTCCATGGATGACTATTGTGAGGGAGGAGAAGAGCGAAGAATTTTTTTTGCAGAGTTCCAGCAGGCAGTACAAAAGATCCCCTTTATGTTGCAGATAGATGAGTATTTATAGAGGTTGAAGAGTTATTGGGCTAGGAATTCTTGCTAAATGTTTGCAAATGACCGTAGGAAGACGCAATGCAAATTTCATCACGAACCGAGCTAACTTGATGGATCGCTAGAGATCAAAAGGCTATGGCGACCCATAGCTTCTGGCTCGTTGGTGATCCAACAGCTTAAGATGCTACCCCTTACCTTCTACCTGAAAGTTCATGGAAATCTAGAAAAATGGTATGGATCGCTAGCGATCCATAGTACATGATCGCTAGCAATCCATGTACTTAACTGATTTCTAGACTTTGTCTTCTTAGGTGCATTTGTTGTCTCGCATTGGTGTCCTCCATGTAAGTCTGTAACAAGATTCCTTGTTTTGATGATGATCCACATACTGGTTGTATTAGACTACTGACTGAACTGGACAAATGCTTGCCTCCCGATTTAACTAGCTCTGAATACCATCAAACATAGCCATTGTCTTTAGAATACCCATTGGACCATGACGCAAGTGAATTCATGAATCCATAAGCCATGAGTATGGATCGCTAGCGATCCATCACCTTTGTGTATTTTCGCTTTCCATTCCTCTGATTTCTCTTGGTTAATTGCTCTAGTCATTTTGGTTGGCTCTTGAGCTTCTCTGACTCGACCAAGCTGTTCTGACTTCCTTTGAATTATGCTAGGTTAAAAGCATGGGTAACATTTACCCCCAGAGTATGCCTTGATTGAAAACATGGAGGTCTCTGTAAGTATTGTTTCTAGTTTCTGCTTGGCGAGGTTCAAATAATCGTGTTAGGGCCACAAGAATTTGCATTTGGCTATTCAGTTTCTCATTAAGTTGTGACCTGATTTATCGTCGCTTGCCATAACAGACCAAGTTTTACCCTATAAATTTTAGAATGCCTTTAAGAAGCACGTGGATCTTGCTAGGTAAATTTGAGATTGAACGCACACGATTTGATAGAAAGCTAGCAATTCATGGCCAATGGGTCGCTAGCGATCCAATGACTTAGTCGATTTTCCCGTGCAATCTCCTATATAACTACCTTAAGCCGATCCATCACCTCACTCCCGTCTTCTTTTTGTGACCATAGCCTATCCTTTGCAACTCAACCCGATTCTCGAATGATCCTTAAATCTAACCGCTCCACCACCTTCACCGATCATCTATCTTTGGAGTTTCTCGCCGTTGATTGATTTGAGGCACGTCATTGCTTTGACTTCGTTCCTAGCTCCTTCTGGATCATCGCCGACCATACACTAACTCCATCATCTCCTTGGATCGCCACCGACCTTCCTTGTTTGGACCACTGGATTGAAAACGCCGACCATCTTGGCCTTTGATTCTTGATTCGAGGCAGGATATGCTAATTCTGACATTCATTTAATGATTTAATGACGGAGTGTATTGGTTATGATTATAGGAAAGAGTCTAATTTGATTGTGATTTTATGGAAGAAGATAGTAAATCGAGTCTTAAGTTCTTCACGTAACTACATTTGGGCCTTGTCTCGGTGCCTGACATGTTTTGTTGTCTTTATCAATAGAATCAAAATTGACTTGTACTAAGTTACATTGCCGATACATCACGATGCATCACGAATTCGTTTTAACCCTTCCGTAAGGGGATAACGGCTTAGGATAGCATCTCGCAAGCAACTTATGTTGTTGTTGCCTTCCGAAAAATTCGGACTGGTCTTGTTTCTTGCACGCTTGGTGTACCTGTACTGGGAAGAGCTTTCCTTGTCGCTTTAGACAATGGATCCATTATCGATCGTTGATCGATAATGGGTGAGTGTAGAAGGAGTAATTTCAAAAAATGATACGAAAAGCCATTACCATTCTCTACTATGAGCGAACTATCTACACGGGATAGAGCATTTGTAGTATTCAGGACATCGAGCTCAGCCTCCACAGATAATACACTGCAATTTCCCGGTATGTACTCGAAATCCGATGTGTCGACGTGGATCGATATTCTTTTGAAATTCAACTATTGTAGTGGAGTTTTAGTGAAAGATAGAATTTCCTAACTGCTTCAAAGGCAAGTCCACTTATATAGAATGAAATATCTGTCTTCTCGCCGTGAGTCCAGCGGAGGAAGTCAAGCACTTTCTAAAGCCGAGTCATCGTTTGTCGCCCCTTCCTCTTCCGCTTCATAGCCTGAATACGGCCAGCTTGTCCCAGTTGGTCCAGTTTTGGACCGGACTCTGCCGAATTTCAAAGTTCTTCTTAACCCACTAGAGAGATCTTCCTCCGTAATCTCCGCTAAGTTTTTGCATAAAATTTTCTAGCAACATGGTATTCTAGAGGACGACATGCGCCTACCGAAGAGGAATGAATTAGCCCGTATGCTGCCTTCGGGATACAGTGCTTGCCATCGATATATGTCCCTAAATGGTGCAGTGCCTCCCTTCAATGATTTCTTGAAAGAAACCCTTTCGAACATGGGAATTGCCTTGTTCCAAATTCATCCTAATGGGTATGCAATATTAACTTTCCTGCACGTTCTGTTTATGCGTACATTTAACAGTGCTTCGAGTTTCAATGATTGAGATATTTCCTCTTGATTAAGAGGAGAGACAAGTGTCCATCCCTTGTCGTCATTAGGGCACAGAGGAATCGTAAGATCGTGTTGTAGCTTCAAAGCAATTTGTCCCAATTCAAGACTCAGTATTTCTTCGTTAGATGTCCCGATGGGTTCAATTACCTTTGGACAGCAGGGGGTAATTTCTCTTCTTTACTCATTGAATTTCGAAATGTCTCTATGGAGTTTCGAATAAGTCACAAGCTTCCTGCAGTTATTCTGAAACCAAATAAAGACTTATCGCTTGACCAAATTTTCCATACTTTGAAGGCTGTAGATGTCAGGGAGAGATCGGTTAGATTTATGCTAACAGACAGGAATTTGCTCGGGTATGGGCTATTGCATCCAGGGAGATCCCTGTAGTGGTTGAACTTCCATCTTCTTCCCACTGTAGAATAAGAACACCCTCCACCTCTTCATCAAATGGTTCTTAAGAGGGAGTTTTTCAAGAAAAGGAGGGCTTGTCTGGCGAGTCAGCTGAAGAGACTCATGAAAGAAGAGATGCCGCAACTAAAGCCAGCTGTCTGGCTAGAATGTCCCTAATTCCAAAGGAAGAGGAAGAAGAGTTCAAGCAACGAGAAGGCAAGGCTGCAACGACAACAGAAAAAGAGGAGGGTGAAGTTGAGAGTAGCGGTAGTTATTATTCCTCCTCTAGTGATGACAATTTTTACGCCGGTTCTGGTGACGGAGACCCTTAATCGTGTGATGAGATTCTGTGGATGAGTCCCGTTCTTGCGGATTCGCCTCACCGAGAGATCCATAATAAAGATGCTCTGCTCGTAGCTGAGCGACATCAGGATTCCCCGATTAAAGATGTCGGCATAGACTTCGGGTATTTGAGCAATGTCTACATGGATATTGACGAACTTATGGGGGAAGATTTCAAAATTGAAGAGATGCCTCCTCACTCTGGCCATGTTACCCCCAAAATCAATCCAATTTCTACCGCAATGGCTGCCCAATCTAGTTTGTGACGTCATTTTAGGCCCCTCGGACACAGTTCAAGTTTTAGTAGGGTCACATTTACTGAGACACACATTATTCAATTCTATTTTACGTTACTAAAGCTCTTTATTTATTCTTTATGTCAAGTACCATGAGCGGACGTGGCCTTTATGACGATCTCAAGGAATTCGTCGATTCACAAAGTTGGTCAAAATAATCCACAAGTCGTCATTAGGCTCGCGAGACCGAGGAGGAATAGAAAAAGCAACAAGACTTAGTGGCACATTATTCGAGAAGGCATTGGCGGAACGCGATGCTAGAATTGAACGACTGGTACAAGAAAGGGATGCACCGCTCCAGGAGTGTAAGAATAACGCTTGCTTGTTGAAAGAGCTGAAAGAGGCCCATGCAAAAATAGAGATCGTCTTCCGAGATCAAATTAAGAAGGCGCATGCAGATGAATTCAAGTTGAAAAAGGACCTCGAAGCTCGCAACACGATTATTGAAGCGTAGATAAAGGTTATTGCTGATCATGTCAAGATTGTTGAGGGGCATAATAAAACAATCACGGAGTATGAAGGGATCATGATGTCCAATGATAAGACCATCTTCGATCAAGCCCAAACGATTGCCCTACTCCAAGAAGGGTTGCGCAGCTTAGTGCCAACAAGACTCATGTTGAAGTTGAAAAGGCCATTGTTACAGTGAATTATTTCGAGCTACAAGACACCTTTGAGGGGAAAATGGAGAAGATGGATGATACCATGTTAAACTACTGCGTCAATTCCCTGTTGCATCAAGGGAGTCTCAGTTATTTGGGCACTAAGTTCCCATGCATTCTCACCATGGTTTGGGAGGAAATTCTGACCCTTTTTTAAGATAGCGGGGATGTCTACACTGAGCATGAGCTAAAAGATGCCTACCTAAACGAGGAGTTAAAGAAAGCACTGATAGAAGGTCAAGAGATCCTGCGAATTGAAAAGGAAAAGGAAGTTGCTGATATGGCCATGACTGCAACTGTCCAAACGTTACGGAAGCCCATTGTTTCTGGATATGGTGACCTTACGGCAGCCGAAGTTTGAGAACCGAGGGTTCAGACTGAGCAGCCGTGTAAATCCGAACAGCAACTGGTCACCATTAAGAAAGAAAAGGTTGAAGCGATAAAATCCTCGAAGAGCCCCCGCAAATCCCGAATGCACAAGACAAAAGGGGAGTCCTCCAATAAAGTTGGAGAGGTTGAAGGAGATGCCGACATCGAGGAGATAGTTGATAACACCAGCAGCGACACTACCCCTGGCCGAGATCCTAAATATACGCAAAAACATCCAACTAAAGGCGGGAAGGGGAGTAGTAGAAAGAGGCGTTGAGATGTCCGGATGGCAGTGGAGCTGATTTTCAAGATATTTTGTTTTGTATTGTTCAAGTGTAGAGTCTGCACTAACTACTCTTGTTGTAGCGTCTGTATTTTTCTTTTGTTGGCCAATATTGTATAGGTATGGCTCCCACATTTTGACTTTATATGCAAAACATTATAAGTAATACAATGTTGACATTTCGATCGTAATTTTACCTATCTACTTATATGTGTTTCATGCACTTATGTCAATATCATTTGTTGTTATTTTGTTTTATCTAGTCTTATGATTACCGCTAAAATTCTTATGTGGAGTAACAAAAGTGTGAAGTATTTTGTTTTTGAGTATTTTGTTTGAGTATCAACGTATGCCCCTGTGACTCATAGGGTAGTTTACTTCGAACACCTAACAAAAGACTGGTTGATCCAAGTGCTCATTTATTATTGTCTTTTTTGTCACTGGACTTGCTTTATGGTTCCTATGCTTGGGAACTTATGACTTGAACGACTTATTTATAGATTTATTGTTGGTCAACAATTGGAATTTTCTGCCGATTTGTAGCATTTTGATTTTGTTGGATTCATGTCCGTTGCTTCGGTAATGGGAGTGGGTTGATTCTTGTTAATCCTGCAACGGGAAAGTTTATCCAATACCACCGAGGCTATACAGATCCTTAAAAGTATGCGCTGCTAATGAAATGCACGGGTTTTAGAAGTATGCATGGCTTATGGATGCGTGGCTTTCGAGACCGATACAACCCGTCGATCCATTGCGGTTCAAGAACTTCTCGACATTTACAATCTTCAGGCAACATAAGGAGTTTTTGCTTTTAAGGGCGTGATTCCACGGCTCGAAAAGATAGCGCATGGCTTATGGTATGCATGGCTTTGATTTGAGCCTTCCCGATGCTGCCAGAGCAACACCGGTTCTTAGAAGGCGGGGATCGAGTTTCTCCAATCCAACAGTTTGACTCAATTTGCTTCCATTGACCTGGCTGATATGTGGGGCATGCTTGAGCATGATTCCATTATCTCAAGCAGTGACTAAATGGTTTTGAGCCGATTTGACCCCATCGATCCAACAGGTTATTTTTATGAACGTAGTTTTATTGGTTCAAAAGGCAAAGCAATTTTATTAAGAAAGGTTGGACAAATTCTTCCTATTTATAATGCCCCCAGCATTCCGGGACAGCTTATTTGTTGAAAAATAAAAATTACATAAAATAGGTTTAGGTGAAGTAACGATGCAACAATTCACAGTTACATGCTCGAGGAATTTGGACTCCGTCAACAGTTGTTAGTTTTAATGTTCCATCCTCTAGCTTTTGACCGATGACATATGGCCCTTCCCAGTTTGGTCCAAATGCCCCTAGTACAGGATAGGCTCGTTTGAGGATGAGGTCTCCCACATTGAAGGTTCAGTTGTGAACTTTGGAGTGAAGTATCGTGTGACCCTTTTTTGGTGAGCAGCGATCCTTAATTCGACTTCTTCTCTCTTCTCGTCGATCATATCTAGCGACTCTAGTAGGAGCTGCTCGTTTTTCCTTTGACTGGAATTCCTCCGATGAGAGGGAACTTGCACTGCGACTGGGATCATTGCTTCTTAACCATACGTTAAGGCGAACGGTGTATGCCTGGTTGCCGCTTTGTGTGTTGTTCTGTAAGCCTATAGTACGAGTGGATGTTAATCGACCCAACTCCCTTTTACTTCATCTAGCTGCTTTTTGATGGTGGACTTGATGATCTTGTTTACTGCTTCCACTTACCCGTTTTCCTATGGATGAGTGACGTGGAAAATCTCTTCTCGATTCAAAAGCATTTGCAAAAGTCTTTGAACTTGGCGCTTTCGAATTGGGTCCCGTTATCAGTGATGATTTTTTGTGGCACACCTAACTTGCAAATAATGTTTTAGTAACAAAGTTAATGACTTTCTTCGTGGTAATGGTGGCCAGCGCTTCCGCTTCGGCCCATGTGGTGAAATATTCAATGGAAACTATAGCATCTTTAGCCCCTCCTTTAGCCATTGGCAACAAGCCAATCAGATCAATTCCCCATATTACAAACTGCCATGGACTGATCATCTACGTTAGCCCTTTTGAGGAGATCTTTTGATCTTGTTGAATCTTTGGCATGGTCGCACCGTCTGCATAATATGCTGCATCGCGGTTTATGGTTGGCTAGAAATACCCATATCGAAGGATTTTCTTTGCAAGGGTTTTCCCTCGGGTATGGTATTCGCAATCATCTATGCGAACTTCACTTAGGATCCTTTGAGCGTCGTCATTGGTCACACATCTAAGCAGGGGGATAGAGAACCCCTTCGGTAGAGTATCACGTCTTATATTAAGAATCACGGTGCCTTCCGGAGAAGCCTTTTCTACCGGTTCCTATCTGCGGGATGATTCTCTGTGAGCAAATAGCTTCTGATTGGCGTCATCCACGTTTCTGTTTCAATGGTAGTCTCAAAAATCTAGTCTACATCCATTTTGCTTATGCTCGGAGTGGTTAGGGCTTCGACCGAGGCTAGGCCAAATGACCGAGCTTCTTTGAAGCTGGCTAATTTAGCTAAGTATTCATCTTTCGTGTTCTACTCCCTTGGGATGTGAGTTATAGTGCAATGTTTGATGTCGTTCAGCAACTATTGCACTTTAGATAGATACGAGGAAAGGTTCTCCACTCGTGCCTAGTATTCACCTTTCACTTGACAAACGACTAACAGAGAGTCGCCATGTATGTGTATGGATTTTATGTCCAGCTCTTTCACAATTTTTAGCGCAGCAATAAATGCCTCATATTCTGTTTCATTATTTGTCGCTGGGAATTCCAAACGAAAAGTGTAGCAAACGGATCGTCCTTCTGGAGTCTCAACCACTACCCCTGCCCCCGAGCAGAAGTTATTAGATGCGCCATCAACAAAGAGCTTGCATCGTGTTTCCATTTCCGGTGTGGTCTCCCCTTTATCTTCCCAAATGGTAAATTCGACGATGAAATCTGCTAACGCTTGCCCACTGATTGCACTTCTAGGGTGGTAAGTGATTTCATATTGACTTAATTTTCTATTCCATTTGATGAGCCGCCCAGACGTCTCGGGATGGTAAAATACCTGCTTCAAGGGTTGATCGATCAATACTTTAATCGGGTGGGCCTGGAAATACGGCCACAATTTCCTGGATGCAATCAAGAGACAATACGTTAGCTTTCCAACTTTGGATAATTATTCTCCGCTCCAGTGAAACATTTACTGATGTAATACATAGGTTGCTGGACCTAACTTCTTCACGTACAAAAGCACCACTTAATGCCTGAGGTGAGACTGCTAGGTAGATGAACAAGTCCTCTCTATCTACCGGCTTTGATAGGATTGGTGGAATTTCCATGTGTCGTAGCAATTTTTCAAATACGGTTTGACAAGCCTCATTCCATTCGAAGTTCTTCTTTCCTTTTTCAATGCATCAAAGAACGTTATGCATTTGTCGATGGCTTTCTAGATGAAATGGCTTAGCACTGCGACTTTCCCATTCAAGCTTTGTAATTTCTTCTTGTTCTTCGGGGCTTGAATTTCTCGTAGGGCAGTTATTTGTTCTGGGTTTTACTTCAATTCCTCTAGCGCTCACTATGAACCCTAAGAAATTTTTGGAGGCTACTTCGAAATGACATTTGAGTGGGTTGAAATTCATTTCATATTTTCGAAGTATTTCAAACATTCGGCGAGATTATCCAAGTAGTTAGCAGCTACTCACGATTTAACCAACATGTCATCCACATAGACTTTCATGGTTTTTCCGATCCGACGTTTGAATATGGCTTTTACTAATCTTTGGTAGGTTGCCCTAGCATTCTTTAAATCAAATGCATTACCCTGTAACAATATAGTCCTAGATCAGTGATGAAGTTGGTGTTTTCCTAATTAGGTTTGTGCATCAGAATCTAGTTGTTTCGGGAGTATGCATCCATATTGATAACAGTTCATGCCTCGCTATCCCATCCACATGTTGGTCGATTATAGGAAGAGTGAAGCTGTCTTTCGGGCAAGCTTTGTTTAAGTTCGAGTAGTCGATGCAAGTTTGCCACATCCCATTCAATTTTTGACTATGACTGGCTTAGATACCCATTCGGGGTAAGTCGCACCGTAGACAAAATCGTTAGCCATTAGCTTGTCTACCTCTTCTCACAGGGCCTTGGAACGTTCAGGGGCAAGGTTGCTCCTTTTCTAATTCAATGGTGTATACTTGGAATCAATGTTGAGTGTATGACATGTAATTTCCAGTGATACCCCACAGATATCAGAATGTGTCCAAGAAAACACATCCAAGTGGGTGTGAAGACATTTAGAGAGTTCCATTCGCATCTTATTTCCAAGGTTCGATCCAATTTTCAAGACCTATCATGGTTCATCCATGTCGACTGGGACATACACTGTCAATTTTACCAGTGTTTCCCGATCCTCCCCTGAACTCTTCTTTCTACGGTCCAAAGCCTTGTCGAATCGGCTATGGACCCCAAGCCAAGGGTGGCTCCGTAGTTGTTATTCGGTAGGTTCGCGAATGTAAAGAGTTCTCCCTACGTTCTTTCCCTATTATTTTATTTTGGATTCACAAAGTTCTACAATGTAATATTCTCTGGTAGTGTACTGATCTCCCAAGAAGGAATTGTTTGCAGAAGTTTCATCTGCAATTGTGAAAGTTTGGTTGAGGGTGACTCTTCGGTCACCCTCCCTAAGTTTTACTAGCAAGTCAATCATCCCGACGACTTATTTAGGTTCGCTAGTATATCCTTGGATTTCTGTTTGGCATGCAGATACATCTTTCATGCTAATCTTCATCTGGTCTAAGGTACATTTGAAAAGAATATTTACAGAACTGATGCTGTCAACCAATACTCGTCGGACCATAGTGGGCCCAATCCCTACTGTCACTACCATGGGATTGAGAGTTGGAGCATCGATCCCTTCGGTATCCTAATTTTGGAATACTATAGCATCATTCAAAGTTTTCCACTGCTTGGCTGGAGCTCCATCTTCGATTGCGAGAATGATTCCTTTGGAGTGTGCTTTAACGAACTCGCATACCTCTCCATTTCTCCCTAACTTCTCTATGTGGGATGTGGTCCTCCATATATCGTTCCAATAATGAGTCTCTAATTAGTTTGCTTAGATCCCTCTTTACTGGTTCCGGATTGGTTTATTCGATCCTTAGGAACTATGGGTTGGTCAGGATTTTGTGATTTTCTGACGTATTGCTAAAGCTTGTTTTCTCGGATCAGCTCTTCAATCAAGTTCTTTACATGACGGCACTCGTTTGTGTTGTGACCATGCGTTTCGTGGAAGTGGCAGAACATCCTCGAGTGCTTTTGTGGTTCAGTTGCTTCCTTCTTAGGGGATTTTCTATATTCCTCTGTCCCTTGTGTTGCGAGATAGATGTTTTTCGGAGTATCATTGAGTGGGGTGTACTCCTCGGGCCAGAAGCTTTTGGTCATTTATTATTATCATTTCGTTTATTGGAATTCTAATTTTTCCTTTTTTGGTTTCCGTCTTTTCTTGCACTTCCTTTGGTGGTCCCGGAAGCATTTATGTACTAGTTCATCGCCATGTCACTCTGCCCATCATTCATTGGTTGCAAGCTAGTAGACTTCCTTTCTAACTCCTATGCCTCCTCTAGTCTCAAAAATTGACCCGCCTTATGGTTGAAGTCCTTCCTAGTGGGAGGTTGTTTCATTTTGATCCATTTTCCAAACTCGGTTTCGGGGTGGTTGGGTGGACAAAAACCGTATCCTCGTTAAGATTGCTTATTTCTGTCACTGCAGTATTGAACTAATTCATGAAAAACATTAGAGATTCACTTCGTCCCTAGAATAGGCCGGACAAGGACATCATATCTTTATTATGCACTATGTAAAGTTTGAACCGATCAAAGAATGTTATTGCTTGTTGGTCAAAAGTGGACATGGATCTTGGTGGAAGCGTAGTGAACCACATGGTAGCAAATCATTCTAGAAAATTTAGGAAACTCTACATCGAACAGCGTCCGAAGCATTCGCTCCATTAATATACCAACTGTACTTGTACAAATGGGGTTTTGGGTCTTTTGTTCTATCATAGGACAGAACAGTTGGCATAGTGAAATTTTCTAGGTATCGCTCATTCAAGATCTCCTCAGTGAAGGGAGTCCAACTTAGAGCGGATCCCATTCATCATCTCTTCTATTCTTATTGTCGTCCATCGGTCACTTGACCATATCTTCGATAAGTGCGTCTGATGTCTGGTAGTCTGGGGGTCGGATGTCGATAACTACACCGAGTGTTTGGCTTTACAAACGGTCTTGGTGAGTGGGCTGAAGTCTAGACTCTCCTGTCTTTGGAAGAGCCACTCCCTTGGGATCTCGTTGTCTTGCGGTTAGCCTAATTAGGGCAGTTTGGCATTCCTGGTGTTATCGAATGCATTGGCATTTCCTTCTAACTTGCTGTCGTTAAATTTCTCTCCATCTTTTGAGTCGTAGAGGTCCATGGTTATATCTTATTGTGGGGTCTTCACTCCTTGGTTCAAGATCATAGCTGGTTGCCTTGCGGTCAGTGGAGTACTCGTGTTACCTCTATATTGATTCCCACTGTTCCAGCTATCACTCCTCTTTGCAGCTGCTTTCCGTTTCTTCTATTTAGACCAGAAACGGAAGAATTTCCTATTTTATGGCAGTCGTAGTTTCTATCATAGTTCTTGGAGCAGGATGTGATTGTAAGGTCAAGAGGGCGTTAAGCTTATCTATAAGAGCTCTATGACTGCTTTCCATTTTCTGATTGATTTCGTCAACCATTTTATTCAATTCATCTCTTAAATGACTTCACATTGATTGGAGATCCTGTCCCTGATCTCTTAGGTTGGCACCATTTGCTTCAATTTCTTGATGATTCGTCACTTCTTTGGCTATTACTGCCCCTATGGATCTTCTAAAAGCTGTTCTTTTTCCTCCCAAAGCCATTGATTTTTAGTAGCAGATCTTTTGAACAGAGATTAAAGATCTAACTTATGAACATATCTGATCTAAAGTAGATAGCTAGATCTAAGCCTGAGTTGGATTTCTCAGTGAAAGCACCAAAATGTTAATTGAAAAAAGGGATCAACAACCTAGATTAGGTGTGAAAGCACCAGCTATGTTCTTATAGAGCAATGATACACATAATAAATGTAAAAAGAGCAGAAACAGTATGAAGACAAGAATATTTTTATAAGGGTTCGGTTGTTAATGAAGCTACATCCACTTTATAACTTTTATTACCGACTGATTGTTGTTATAGGTTGAATTGGATTACAACGTCATTCAATATTCTAAGTTAGACTAAATCCCCAATGTTAGAGTTTGTTGGGGAATCATAGCGAACTACTTTGATGACTATTGTGAGGGAGGAGAAGAGTGAAGAATGTTTTCTTCAAAGTTCTATCAGCCAGGCCAGAATATCCTCTTTATGTTGCAGATAGATGAGTATTCATAAAGATTGAAGAGCTATTGGGCTAGGCCTTCTTGTCAAATGCTTGCAATTGACCACAGGAAGACGCAATGCAAGTTTCATCACGAACCTGAGCTAACTTGATTGATTGCTAGCGATCTATAGATTTTGGCTCGATGGCGATCCAACGGCTTGAGATGCTTTCCCCTACCTTCTACCTTAAAGTACATGGTGATTTGGCGAAATGGTATGGATCGCTAGCGATCCATGTACTTAACTGATTTCTGGACTTTGTCTTCAAGGGTGCTTTTGTTGCCTCGTGTTAGTGTCCTCCATGTAAGTCCATAGCCTGTTGCCTTGTTTTAATGATGCTTCGCATACTGGTTGTATTAGAATGCTGATTGAACTAGACGAATGCTTGCCTCTCGATTTAACTAGCTCGGAATCCCATCAAACTTAGCCATTGTCCTTAGAATACCCATTGGACCATTATGCAAATGAATTCATGAATACACGAGCCAAGATTATGGATCGCTAACGATCCATAGATTATCGATTACTAGGGATCCATCACCCTTGCGTATTTTCACTTTCCATTCCTCTGATTTCTCTTGGTTAGTCGCTTTAGTCTTTTTGGTTGGCCTTTGAGCTACTCTAACTCGACCAAGCTGTTCCAACTTTCATTGGATTTTGCTGGGTTAAAAACCCAGATAACATATAAGTTATTTGATTTAAATAATTATCTTTTGATTAATTAATTGTTTGTTTAATTTAATTATTTAATTTTCAAAACTATTTTGAAAATCATTCTGTAACATTTATAAAATAGTTACTTATTTTTAATTTAATATTTTTTAAAATATTTTGAAAATTTTGCCCAAGGCTCAAATCAATTGGGGCATTTATATTAGGGATGACCTTTAGGCTTACTTTACCTTTTAGGCCAAGCCAACAACTAAGTAGGGCAAAGTCTTGATTACCCAAAACCAGCCTAAACACTAATTTTCTATAGATCCTACTAAATGGTTAGGCTTTAATAAGTTAGCCCAAATATTGCTAATTTAGACTGTATATGATATTGGTCTTTGATGCCACTTTTGGAGCTAGGCCGACATGTAAGGAGTCAAATGGTGAATTTTAATTTTTTTTACCATTTTAGATCGTATTGGCCTATGAAATCTAAATTGATTTAGATTCAATCTAAACAAATTTTAAATAAAATCTTTATTTAATTTAATTGATTAATATTTTCTTATGTGTGATATGTAATGTGGACATAAGCACAAAATATATCCATATGTGCAAGTGCATGTGCAACATAAAATGTATACACGGATTAATATCCCCGTTATAGTGTTGGAATTTACACCGCAACGAACAAATTAGCCCCTTTATATACGTATTTGTTATCTATTACTATTTTAAAATTAATGTAACATAAAGTATACTTATATTTATACATACACATGTGCGCGCGCACATAGATATATACAAACACAAAATTAAACATATATATACCAAATATATATAAATTTATTTTAAATATAAAACCAATTCAAAATTCAAAGTTCAAAATAGCTTAAGAAATGTTCAAAATTGAAAATAGATCTAAATCCAAAATAATATCTTATTGGAATTTAAAATTCAAATTTTAAATGCTATATATATTTAATATATTTAAATATATAAATATATAAATATATGTGTGTGTGTGTGTTTTTGTGTGTGAACTAAATTAATTTATTTAATTCGAAATACATAAACACACAAACGTGTGCACGTGCGCGCTCGCACACACACACACATATATATTGAAATTTATAAATTCTAGTTTGTAAATATTTAAATAATATAATATATATGTTAAATATTAAACAAAATATAATTTATTTATATTAGTTTTGATTGAAATGGTTTTTGAAAAAAAATTGTTAAAAATCCATGCGATTAAAAACGAAATAATTTTTCTCATATGGATTTTTAATTAATTTTTTTAAAGCTATAGTTTCGAATGTACTTTATTTTATAATATATATATATATCACAATTAAAACTTAAAAATACACATATACATATATAATAATATTTTATTTCAATTTTAATATATGTATGTATGTATTAATTATGTGAAAACATGTATGCATAAAATCTATTAAATAAATTTTTATATATAGTTTACATTAACAATGATTTAAAATTCAAATTTTAGTTTTAATTTATTTTTTAATAATATTACTTTCAAATTTACTTATTTTTTATTTTATTTGTATGGCCGAAAATAAAAGTGATCATATAATATTTTATTTTTATTTGTAAGAATACATAGATATATATTTAACAACAAAAAAATATAAACTCGTGATAAAATATAACCTATAGACATACAATGAAAAAAATGTATATATAAATAAATAGATATAAATCATGTGTGAGCTAAACTGTGGCCTTGATATAGCACCTTGAATTTTGAATCAGAAAAGCTCCTTTGAATCAGATTCTATCTCTTCTAGAAAAAATACCAACTGAAGAGATCACTACACCTTGAATTATATTTGGTTTGATTTGTATTTGGAATGTAGAGGAGAGGAGGGAATTTTTTTGGCCAAGCTAAGGGTAGATGGAGGCTATGGACAAGAAAATGGGGGAGGTGTTGAGTTTATATAAGAAAAGAATGAGAGAAAAGGGGGGATCTAGATCGTACTTTTATCTCTTTAGTTAAACAAATTCAAACTCATATTTTGAAATAAAATATCACCCCGGCTCTTCCTATGACACCCCACCTCTATACCCATAGTATCTTGGAGTATTACTGGGTAATACTGTCAGATAATGCAAATAATGAGGTTGTGTAGGGAACACATGTGAATATTCCCTTTGGCTAACAATGGCACGTATCTCAAAAATTATAAACAACTCATATATACATACACAGTATCAGCATAAAGCAATTAATATGTATGCCTACATGATAGAACAATACATAATATATAATACATAAACGATAGAGAACACCGAGTCAATAATACATCGATAGTATATAATATAGATATATATAGATCTAAGTGGGATGTAAAAATGAGTTAAACTCCCACAATTACAAAATACACAATGTTCCACAATAAACAACACAATGTCATACATATATGAGGTAATACAACACATAATGATAACAATAATAACCTATCCTCCATCTATGCCCAACCTCCACATACCGATCGGCTAGTTCTCGAACCCAAAAATGCCTCGGACTAACCCGAGTATTATATAAAAAACACACAGGTCATACTATATATAGAATGTAGATGCTAATATAAATACAACTAGCATGGTATAAACATGTGCAACACCAGTAGCACGTGTATATCCCAAGTATCTATATATCTCAAAACCATGCATGCAAAAGAAATACATTTCAAACCAAAGTCAATCAACACACCAAACGTGCATATAATCAAGTGGATAATAAAAACATAATCTAAATATAATCAAGTATATAACTCAAACAACAACACAACACATGCTCTTAGCAATGCCCTAGATTAACTCTCAAATAATCATAAAGTTGACATGCCCAAGGCCCGTCTCACTCAATTAATATATATAACACATAAAAATAATCTAAATCAAACAAACGTCAAGTGTAAATATGGCATACCCTCAGTAGCTAGGGTCATCTCTCAGATAACCATGTAAACGATATGTGTAGGGCCCAAATCCATGCTCTTCGCATCTCTAGTTATCCTCAATGGCTGTATAATCAGTGTGTATAGGGTTACATAACTTCATGGACTCTTAGTCTCATAAATAATCCATGTGATCAATAATCACATAATCATCATCAAGACTTTCAACCTCATAAAATTCAACTTGGCCCTCAGCCCAATAAATAATCATACGATCTCTAAGAAATCTACTAATCGACTCAACTCCTAGTATCGTGGATAATCATTAGGACGCTTAGTTCTATGTACTTTTAGCATCATAATTATCTATTTGGCATCGGTCTTAAAATTGATTAGAATGGCTCTCAGTCGTAAACACATTGATCTCATATAGGTGAATAAGTAGGTGTCTACAACAATTCATGCTATCTCATCAATGATTAAAAAAAACATGAGACTGACAGCTCTTAGCCTACTCCATGAGCCTTCCCCACATGCTCTCAGCGCTACTCCTATAGTCTTAGTTACCTCGACGGCAATTGTGACGCAATATCCATCAAGTGCAAGACTACACTATGCACTGGTCATGACCCTGCAAATGCCTTTGATGGTAACAGTTCGCTAGCCTAGATGACACAAGGGTAGTGTCTCTCAGCCATATACTTCAAAAGGTGTGCCACAGATTTATGGAGCGACCCATGATGGATACTAGACAACTCTTATGGCTCTCAACCTGCACACTCTCACCATGCATTACCAGCAATATAATATCCTATATACTCGATCATGTTAGAGTGATATCTACTAATAAAAAGTAACCAAATAAATACCAGCTTAGGCATCACATGCCACCTGGTGTTACTCGCTTGTTTACTCAGTTCTTGTAAATTGCATTAATCATCACATGATTATTCTATATAACAAGTACAAAGAATAACCAGAGAAGTATTGTTATCTCGCCTTTTTGCAAGGCCGTGATACCAAAAAGATAACTGAAAACCCAAAGACATTTCGTCCAGAAGATTAGTTGTACTCAGGCTCGCCATGGATATCAATGGATTTTTTCCGAGTCCATATCAGGCTACAATTGACAAGACATGTCAAGAAAAGCCACTAAAGCCTACTTCCAAATTACAAGTCAATCCGAGTTCGTTTGCTCAAGATATGATCGATGCAAATCGGAGGAAATAGCCTTATTTCGTATCCATTGTTGGGCCTTAGTTCGAATCGATCATATTTCGAATCCATCAGCGAATCCAATTCATATCCATCAGGTAACCAAAGGAACTCCTTTGTATCGATCTGTCTCGCATCCGCCAACTACGCATTGCTTCGAATCGATCGGGTCATATCCATCATATTGTGTCGATCAGTTCGTATCCATCAAGCATCCACCGATTTGTATCCATCATGAACGCTCAACTTCGTATCAACTCGGCTTGGTCTTACTTTGCATCCATCACACTCTCTCGGCTTCGTATCCAATGCATGGGGTCGATTCGTATCGGTTCAAATCCACAGAACGATCGATACGAAGAAGTACCCTCTATCGGTACAAAGCGAACCCCAAACAACGACGTGAAGCAACCCAAGAACATCGATGCGAACAGAGCCATGGATGATCGACACGAAATCGATGCATTCCATTGATGCGAAATGAAACACAAACCATCGATACGAACAAGGCGAAAACCTTGGAATGACTTGGTCAACTCAGCATAAAAGGTGGGTCGATCCGAAGAGTGAATGCCACATCAATTCGAAGGCACGTGCCCGGATCGATTCAAACAGATCGATGCGAAAGGATCGATTCGAATGTGATGGCCTTTATAAAATTGCAAGTTTGCATCAATCATTACTCGAGATCCACAAGTCTAAATGCTATGAAATTTTCACAGGAGCTTACGTACAACCTAAGGAAGGTCCATGCCAAGTTTCGACTCGATTGGGTCAAATTTTGATCGATACAAAATTCGTTCGTATCGATCACAGATCGAGCTGAAACTTTGTGGGATCGATCACGTAGGCCTCGTCATGTGCCAGAAGAAGTCTCTCGAGATCTGAGCGGGATATCAGCCTCCTATGCCTATAAATAAAGCCCCAGGGCCAACAGAAAAAGAATCTTCTTTTTCTCTCCAACGCCCAGGTTCTGTCGAATTCAACTTTGCACTTCATCATTGCTGTTGTACTCGAATTTCAAAGCCAGAATTCATTGTAATCCACTATAATAGATTGTAATCATCAAGTGAATATCAATAAAGTCATCGAGCTTCAAAGTGGACGTAGGCCGGATTGCCGAACCACTATAAACACTGTGTTCTTTACTGCTTTCATAAAAATTTTCTGAGTGTTCTTCATCTTTTATTCTCTATATACTTATTACTTGTGATTGTGAACTGGTGCTTTCAATGGCTATCGGGTGTTTGTGACCATTTTTGGCGCCAACGTTTTGGTGCTTTCAATAAGAGGGCTAGTTTAGGGATTCTACCATTTGGAAGTTGAATTTGAAGGTTTAAGGATTCAGATCTGAAGAGTTATGACAAGGCAAACAAGTAGAAGACAAAGAGCATAAAGAAGTCAACATAAAGGAAGTCAAGAGGCTTCCTCAGGAGCGAACCAAGCTTCGATCTTCATCATGAGAGATGAGATGGAGATGATGATGGGAGCTATGCATGAAGAGCTTCTGAAAAGACAGGAAGATATGATGCAGAATTTTCTTCGAAAAACCGGACAAACCAGAGTACAGAATCAAGCCTACGTGGCCACAAGAGATGTTGGAGATAGGAGTCGGGAGCATAGAGAAACCAGAATTCAGAACATAGCAGGACCATCCAGCGCAGCACCAGAACTAGAGGGCACTCACCTAGAGCATGTTGACCCAATCCTGGGAAGAGCATCTGGTGCACCCGAGCAGCATGGCATTGGAAGAGGAACGTATGCTCAGCCAGGAGAATAGATTCCAGGATTCCCTCGTGAACTCGGGTGGCAGGTCAAATTCAGTGGGCGAGGACTACAACTCGGAGATAGTGACAGAGTGGCGAAGATCGTTAGACGAGCTATGAGAGGAGGATTGGTAAACAAAGACTTGGAGGATATGAATATGAGTCCCTTTACTCTAACTATCAGGCGAGCTAGGAACCCACCGGATTTTAACTACCATCATTGGAGATGTATAATGGGAGGATGGATCCTACGGTTGATCAGACAAAGTATATGAGGCATATGGAAGTGCTGGGGGCATCAGAGGAGGTCATGGCCCGGTGCTTCCCACTGTACCAGGCAGACATTGCGGCGCTATGGTTTAGGCAACTGGAGAGTGGCTCTATTGGAACATGGACCGATTTGACTGAAAGATTTATGAGGCAATTCAAAGTTCACATTTCGAGACCCAAGAATGTGATGAGTTTAGCAACACTAAAGCAAAGATCCATGGAATCTTTGAGGAGCTTTTTGACACGATTCAACGCAGCGGCATCATCGGTGGATCGACCAGATCCATCCATGGTTTTGATGGCAGCTGTATCTGGTATAGCTGATGGCACAAAATTCAAAAATTCATTGACAAGGGATCCCTCTATGGATCTAGGGGAATTTTATCATAAGGCTGAAGGATTTTTACGATTAGAGGATGCAAATGCTGAAAGAGAGGAAGAAGAAGGAATAGACGTTTATGCAGTCAAGGGCGAAAATCCTCCTGAAAAAAGGTGCAGAAACTGGTAAAGGGAAACGAAAGGCTGAGGATAATGGTGATGGATCAGCGCGACCATGAAAGGAACCAAGATTCACCTCATATACGGAGCTGAACGAGACTTTGAACAGATCTACCAGGACACCAATGGGATAGGTTCCTTATCGAAAGCCGATGAGGAGAGATCCAACCAGCAATGAAAGAAGGTCAGATAAGTATTGCTTATTCCGTGAGGTGAATGGGTATAGCATAAAAAAATGAAGACACTTGAAGGATGAGATTGAGGGGCATATCCGGAATGGTCGCTATCGCAATATGAGAGAAGGTGGGCCACGATGGTGGAGCAAGAACGACCACCGCTTGCATCAACCAGGAACGGCTCAGGATCTGGGCGTCAGATTATTAGCAATTGATTGAGATAATGACGTACGAGTGGAAAACTCCACAACGACACGATTAAGTTGTTTACACATGTACAGGACCGCGAACGATCCTCATGCATGCTCTGATACAACAATAAATCGCATCAATGTAGGTGTTTGCGCTCTGACGTGCCTGTTTTGCTTCTGTTTTTTGTTTCTCATGTTTGGATTTTATTTTGTTTGACATTTCTGTTGATAAACTCAGTTGAATGGATATTTGGTTTTAATAATTCTGAAACGGCCAAGTCACTTACACATGTACGGGATCGCGAACGGTCCCCGGGCATGCTCTGAGATGGCAATAATCCGCCCTAATAAATAGTTCGGAAACTCACTCGAGCGTGAAATCCATTATTAATGATACTAAGTCCCCCCTAGGCACACATAATTCGCCTTAAACGGAACCTGACCGCGAACGGTCAGGATTCGCCTCGAAAGACACCTGACCACGAATGGTCACAATTCGTCTCGAACGGCACCCGACCGCGAACGGTCACAATTCGCCTTGAACGACACCCGACCGCGAACGATCACAATTCACCGTGAACGGTACCCGATCCGGAACGATCATAAATCGCCTCGAATAGCACCCCAACCGCGAACGGCATTCGACCGCAAACGGTCACATATCACCTCAAATGACATGTGATCCCGAATGATCGTCATTCGTGGTCAGATAAGACTATCAATTTCTTTGCAGGTCATCAATAGGATATGAACATCCAGCTTATGGCATTACAAAATACACCTTCCTACTGCTAGGCTTGTTTTGGGGGGCAAGCGTTATCCCGCCTTTTAGCAAGGCCGTGATACCAAAAAATGAACTGAAAACCCAAAGACAGTTCGTCCCGAAGATTAGTTGTACTCAGGCTCGCTATGGATATCAATGGATTTTTTCCGTGTCCGGATCAGGCTACAATTGACAAGACACGACAAGAAATGCCACAAAAGCCAACGTTACAAATTTCAAGTCAATCCGAGTTCGTATGCTCAAGATATGATTGATGCAAATTGGAGGAAATAGCCTCATTTCGTATCCATCGTTGGGCCCTAGTTCGAATCGATTATATTTCGAATCCATCAGTGAATCTAATTCGTATCCATCAGGTAACCAGAGGAACTCCTTTTCGTCGATCTGTCTCGCATCCACCAACTACGCATTACTTCGAATCGATTGGGTCGTATCCATCATATGTTGTCGATCAGTTCGTATCCATCAAGCATCCATCGATTCGTATCCATCACGAACGCTCTGCTTCGTATCCACTCGGCTTGGTCTTATTTTGCATCCATCACACTCTCTTGGCTTCATATCCATTGCATAGGGTCAATTCGTGTCGGTTCCAATCCACAGAACGATCGATACGAGGAAGTACCCTCTATCGGTACGAAGCGAACCCCAAACAAAGATGCGAAGTAACCCAAGAATATAGATGCGAACAGAGCCACAAATGATCGACACAAAATCAATGCGTTCCATCGATGTGAAATGAAACATAAACCATCGATACGAACAAGGAGAAAACCTTGGAACGACTCGTTTAACTCGGCATAAAAGGTGGATCGATCCGAAGAGTAAGCGCCGCGTCAATTCGAAGGCACGTGCCTGTATCGATTCAAATAGATCGATGCGAAGGGATCAATTCGAACATGACGGCCTTCATAAAATCGTAAGTTTACATCGATCATAAATCGAGATCCAAAAGTCCAAATGCTATGAAATTTTCACAGGAGCTTACGTACAACCTGTAACAACCAGGTATTTTCAACCATTCGCATCCATTATAAGTGAATAGGCAGACACTCATGACGAAATTGAATTGCTCAAAATACCGTGTTGTAAATAAAATTTTGGCAAACCTCAGAATATACAGTAAATAAAAATCACAGATCACAGACACAGAGTATATAAAAATGCAGCGGAAGAAAAAGAGATGGTAGTTCATGAAGCTACTATATAAAATATAAGATACATCAGAGTCAAATAAGATACAACAGAAGAGTAACAGGATACATCAGGTACAAATCAGATACATCACTGAACCACTGAATACTGAAACAAAATAGAAGGCTGGATCTTCAAGGAAAGCTCCAATGCCGAAGGTGAATCTTGAATGCTAACTCAATCAATCTGACCCGAGCGTAAAGCAAAACACAAAACCCTCGAGTCAGGACATAAATACTTATAAACTGTAAATCAACTCAAGTGAACAGTAACAAAATGCATCAGTAACTTAAAGGATGCTTTGGACCGACCATCCTCTAAGGATCCGTTAAACTATTTACTATGTAGTAATATACGCTATATACGGTAGTGTCTAATCAGTAAAGTATAATCATATAGAAAATAGCGTTAAGGGGTTGGTGAACCTTAACGCGGTCGGATCTTTAAAACCAAAATCGTAGTGGGCTCGATATAAGGATATGACACGGCACGCGAGGCAATGCCAGGGTGGATACACCGTTTGCACTCTCGGACCGGTGTTGACGGCAAGCCAGCAGCTTCCGCCCACCTCGAACAATACCCCCGAATCAAAGTGGCGCCACCGAATCAAATCACAACAGTAATAGAATGGTTTCCGATGGAGCATGCTCGATGAAAGGGTGCGACCCTTTGTGTAGCCTGGTATAGCTCCTGTTTTAGTCATATATGCCAACTCACAGGAGTTGGGTCCACGTAATATATGCCTCGAGAACGTCGCCACCATCCTACTTCATTCTGGAATCTCCACCGCGTACACAGTTGTTAAAGTGGTTTTCGGTATTGGCCGGCTATAAGACAATATCCGATCCCGGTCTCTTTAACAACCCATCGTTATTATAACCCGTAGTTATAACTTTAAACATATTTTATACTTCAAAAGAAAATATCATTTCAACCCAAATCTTTATAAAACTAAAGATTAAATCATTTCCAAACCATTTCAATATATCAACATACCGTATCTTTCAAATTCAAATATTTATCAAAATAATTATCAAGTCATTTCAAATCATTTTTTTTTATACATAAACATCATATCTTCCAAATTCAATATTTATCAAAATAATTATCAAGTCATTTCAAATCATTTTTAATACATAAACATCACATCTTTCAAACTTCATTTTCAATTCGTTTAATTTCAAAATATCATAACTTTCAAAACTTCATCTTCGAATCATTTAATATATACCAGAATATCATATCTTTCAAAACTTCATTTCAAATCATTTCAATATATCATATCTTAGCATCTTTAAATTCAAAGATAACATTCAATTATTATCATCTCAAATCACCTTTAAATAATTTATATTCCATCGATTTAATTCAATAAAAAATCATTTTAAAAGTGTAATTATTATACTTCCAAATCAAGTATTCAATTTCCAAAGTTCCAAACCATTCTGAGTTCGTTTACTAAGTCAAAAACCATAATTATTACAATTTCAGCATTTCACAGCATATAGAAAAACTATTATAAGTTATACTTGAAAACACTTTAATTAAGCAGAGACAGCATTTAAAACTGCTGTTAAAACTCAGTTTTTAGTTGAATTATAGTTCAAAATAGAAAAGACAGCATTTCAGAAGTGCTGCGGTAGTTCAGATTTCAAAACAAGGTTTAAATTGATTTCAGCAAAGACTGCAGACCACAACAGCATTTTACAGGAATGCTGTAATAAACCTGAGTCCAAATATTAGCCTATGAGTTCAGTTACAACAACTACAGCATTACAGACCTGCTGTAATAGCTCATTTTTCATAGTTTTAGTTCAATTCAGAAACCATAGCATTTCTAAATGCCATTCAAAGTAAATGCCAGGTTTTAGTGTATTTCCAACAATTTAATAACTTCAATTTAAAACAAATAAACATTTTAAAAATCGTCTTTTTAACATTTAAGATGTTCATTAACATATCATTTGACATATTATTTTTATACAATAAATTTCTTATAAATAAATCCAAATTTCAATAATTCCACTTATTAGTTCAAGTGTCTAATTTTCTTTCTTCACCTTTAAACAAATAAACTTAACACTTCAAATTTATATTACCATTTCACAAATTTAACTAAATTTCCAAATTATTTAATTAATTTAAATCTTTAGTTAACTCAAATTTCACATTTTTAAGTCAAGTTATATTTTGAAATTTCACTTTTCAACAGTCATTTATTCAACCACTTAAATTTATAGAAAAATCAATAATTCTTTAATAAATCACTTAAATTCAAATATAAATCAATTTACCATATTTACCATTTTCCAAATATAATTAAAGTCTATTTTATTCATATAACTTAAATATCATTTTTAGTCAAAATTCCAAATTTTCAAACATAAGTTATATTTCAAAAATCCAGTTAAACCATTCCTAAATTACATTTTTAACACATAAAAAAATCAAAATTTATTTATTTTAAAACCTTTCTAAATCAAATTTCATATATTTTATATTTTTAAAATACTTAAAAATATTCAAAACACTTTATAGAATAACCACGGGTCTGTATATAGTTTTCTAACCTAGTTTAAGTGATACGGATATGTATCATTTCAATTCGCAGTTTAAAAATAAAAATCCGGGTTCTATCATTTAAAGCCCGCAATCCCAAGTCAAAATGAATAGTTTAAAAACCATTCGGGCCAATAATTTCAGCCCATAACGAATTTTATTCTAACAGGGAACTTGTAGTGTGATCATATGCAGAAATAATATAAACAATGTCAATATCGTAATATACAGTCATATATCAGATGTCAGGTGAAAATTAACAGTTTAACATGGTAATAACATGGCATAACATATCATATGATCATCATTAACTTGCATAAACATTTTATATTACTAAATACTTGTCATCAATTCACTTTCCATAAGTATAAATGTCAGAGTGAGAAAGACTCACCTTTTCGAAGCTAGAGACCAAAACAACAAACACAAGAGCTATTCCAAAAGCACGACAAACACGATTTGAATTGAATGAATGGAAAGCCTTGATAATGATCTTGTATACAACAAATAAACAAGACCATATAAACATATGCATACAATACAAAACAACATTGAAACTGATTGAAATAAAAACAACAAATGGACAAGATGATTTTACCATGCCTCAATCACTTCAATGCTTGGCCTAAGGGACACTTATGCTCGGCTATGATGATGCTTTGGCCCAGGTATGGCATTATATAGGTCAGGTTTGGATAGGGTTTGGGTCTGGTCTAGACCTAGAAGGTACGCTACATGGCAAGAGCAAGGTGGAGGTTACAAGGCATGAGAATACAAAGGGTTAAGGCAAACAAGTGGGTTTTTGGTGCACATATAGGTTCGGCCTTGACTGATGTGGGCTTGGCTATTCATGCTATAGGTCAGATCAATGCTGGAGTGGTGCGTGGTGATGAGGTCAGTGGTGGTGGTGGCGGCTATGGTGGTGGTTTGAGTGGTGGATGAAGGAAATGAGGCAACAACGGTCAAAAACATTGTTTTTAGGCATGTAGGTTGCAATTTGATGGGTTTGGCCACCATAGATGGCTTGACCATGGTCATGGCTGGTGGAGTAGATGGTGTTGGAGGCATGGAAGAGATGTAGAAGTTTGTGGCTGCGGCTATGGAGAAGAGGCCGATCCAAACTAGAAGAGAAACAAAGCAAAATTTAGAGAAAACAAGGAGAAAAGAAGAATTTACCTAATTTTTTTGCAAGAATGGAGGCCATGATTTTTTTTAGGGTTTTGGAGCTTGAAAATTCGTGAATAATATAAGGGAGTCGGCTGCAAAGGATGAGGAAAAGAATGGCTAAGTTAAATTGATGTATTAATTGAAAAAGAAACGGATAAAACGCCTTTACATTTCAGGCTTTTAAAACCTCTTAACTTTCTAAACCTTTTGCATTTCCTTTTCTTTTTAATTTTATAAAAACAAAATAAAATCAGAAATGTTATTTAAAACCTAAACTAAGTAAGAACAAAATAAAATAAATAATTTATTTTAAGTAAAATAGAAAAAGGAAATAAGAAATTGCTTAAAAATAGCAACCCTGACATAAAAATTACAAGAAATCTCCAATGAATTTGGAAAATTTATTACTTCATAAAAAAATTATAACAAAAAATTTGAATTAAAAATGGTTTTAAAACATTTTCAAGGTAAAATAATAATTTATTTTTTATTAAATAGAATTTTAAATAAAGAAAAATGCAGTAAATACCAAACTAGGCTTTATAAATTGAAATAAATTCAAATAAACTTTAGAAAAATTATATTATCATTTTAAAAATACTTAAAAGTCAAAATATACATAATATAACATATTAACACATATTAAAATAAAATATAACAAAGAAGAAGTAATTTATACAATTTAAAATAGTCATTATTAAATAACCCTATATACGCACAATATTGTAAAGGGTATAACTTTCACAATTTACATCCGATTTCAACGAAACGAAAAGTGGTGTTCTTAGAATTTTATGTACTTTCATAATAAAAGAAAAAATTAAATTTTCAAACTTTTAAAATTTTAAGTTAAAAGTCACAGTTTGACTATTTTGACCAAAATCAGCATTTCAGGCAAATTTTCAACTTACACAAGTTCGGAATTATAACTCATATAAAATCAAGATTTATATTTAAATAATAAAATTTAATCATTCCAAATAAGAAAAATAAGTTTTTAAATCAAAATTTTATATTAAAATAAATAAAATATACAATAAAATAATTACAAAATACAGGGTTGTTCCACTCTCCCCTACTCAAAACTTTTCGTCCCCGAAAAGGAACGAGGTACGGGAAAGCACAAAAAAAATAGAATGAGACAAGATTTAGACAAGGTAACAATAAGATTGAGATTATACCTAGTAACTGTTGTTATAGGTAAGTTTAACAAGGTGGAGGTGATCAAATCAAGAACACAAGCACGAAAAGATCCTTTAAAATCTGATTCACCCTTTTCTGTTTGACCATCGGTCTGTGGATGGTAAGCAGTGCTCAGATCCAGATGAGTACCCAAGATTTTCAAAGATTATAGAAAGATTTCTAAACAGACTGGTGTAAGCAATAGCCTTCCCATTCTGTAACAAGATAAGAGAAATGAGGACAACCAAAAGATAGTTTGAAAAACAAAATAAGATAATAAATTTGAAATCATAATGCTTTGAAATCATAATACTTTGAAATCATAACAATTTAGATATGTTATCATTTGGAAATCATACTACTAAAATCATAACACTTATAAAATAATCTTCATTTAAACCATTTAAATTCAAGGTCAAATAATACTCATCTCAAAGTTGTAATATTTCTAAGTTCATTCATTCAATTATAAACTTTTCATTTTTCAAGACATCTCTATTACATAAATAAAATATTTATCATAGCAAATATAATAATCAAATTTCCCTACACATTTATTCATTTAGACATCAGTTAAACCATGAATTCAAGTTAAATAAACTTTATTACAAAATGTCCAATTCAAATGTATTTTATTTTATCTATTCAAGATACATTTTTTTATACACATATTCATTTTAGGAAATGACCTTTATTGAAATTCCTAGGTTAGACTTAAGGTTCCATATTAAATCAAATTTGATTTTTCAGTTATTTAAATAAAATTCTTTAAATTTTCTTTTTCTCTTTTTACCTCTGTAAATCTTTTATAACTAAAATTGAAGTGTATAACATTTATTATAACCACTCAAATTTTATTTATAAAATCTTTTTATATTGTATATTATCCAATTACATATTCAAGTTCTGAGAATTAAGGTAAGTTATATTGGAATGAAATTGTGTGTTATACAAATAAAACTTTCTAATTCAATTATCTCAAGTTTGAATCATTTATCCAAAATTTTAATTTTTTTTTTATAATTGAAATTATTCTTTAAGATAGAGTTTAAGAATTTAATTTCCGATTCCATTCAAACCATTTAGAGATAAGTAATAATATATACATAATATATCAAATCAAATTTCAGTCGTATATTTATATATATGTTATAAATCAAGTCATGTTTTATAAATTCAAATCAATTTAATTCCCAAAACAAAGCTGTAGCCAGACTACAGAACAGTCTCTTCACTTCGAAACTCGAAAATGAACGTCGATGATGCTGCAGTCATCACCGGAGTTATTTTCCAGCGACAAAGAGAAGAGTACTAATTTAAACTTTAAAATTCTTTGGAAACAAATTTCTATTTGAAAATACTTTAAATAATATATCGCATTTAAAACTTTTTAAACAAAAGGTTTGAAACTATCGGAAATTAAATTCTCAAATTTATTTTTCTAAATTCATTTAAGTTCCCAAATCAATTTATAAACAATTATTTATAAATTCATTTATAGAACAATGAATGATAAATCAAGTATTATCATTTCAAATTATCAATTTGAATCATTTCATTAAGTTCCATAAACTTATATCAAAATTTATTTCATTAACCAAAACAAAATTTAGAATAATATTGTGTCAGTTTGTTCTGTCAAAGTGTTTTAGAAATCCATTCGATAGCGTTCATCAGATGAATCGATCGGGAACCCAAATCAACATCAACAACTCAAACAACATAATATATAAAAAAATACAGATTGACAAATACAATTCAAAAATGTTGGAGAAAAAGTTGGAAGCAAAAGACAAGATGATTAAATACAGAGTAGGGAGGCGGATAAGCTAAAATAAATCACGGGCAACCTTAATCGGGTCAACCGTGAATTAAAGTATAAGATCGAAGTGGATTTTTTAGGGTAAATCTACATTCGACCTCAAGAGATAGAGTTTGGGATAATAGGAGATACTAGCATCTAAACCGAGGATATAAAATCTTTGGTGAATCAATGCTATTGTAAAGGAGTTTCACCCCTTTTACAAGAAATTTTTTGAGATTGGCGGGACCGCCAATTCACTATAAAGATCATTCGAAGTGGAGTTACGGGATACTCCAGAATCAAATAAAGATGAGTAGCGGGGAATAAGAATGGATTTTGGAATCGCAGGAAACGTTCCAAAATTCAAAGGAATCGAGTCAAAAGAAAGATATTCAACTTGAATGAAAGTGATTCTGTAAATACATCTTCTCCATATGCTGAGTTTTGCCTAGAGCTACCAAAGCTCTGATACCAACTGTAACAACCAGGTATTTTCAACCATTCGCATCCATTATAAGTGCATAGGCAGACACTCATGCCGGAATTGAATTGCTCAAAATACCGTGTTGTAAATAAAATTTTGGCAAACCTCAGAATATACAGTAAATAAAAATCACAGATCACAGACACAGAGTATATAAAAATGCAGTGGAAGAAAAAGAGATAGTAGTTCATGAAGCTACTATATAAAATATAAGATACATCAGAGTTAAATAAGATACAAGAGAAGAGTAACAGGATACATCAGGTACAAATCGGATACATCACTGAACCACTGGATACTGAAACAAAATAGAAGGCTGGATCTTCAAGGAAAGCTCCAACGCCGAAGGTGAATCTTGAATGCTAACTCAATCAATCTGACCGAGCGTAAAGCAAAACACAAAACCCTCGAGTCAGGACATAAATACTTATAAACTGTAAATCAACTCAATTGAACAGTAACAAAATGCATCGGTAACTTAAAGGATGCTTGGGACTTCCCATCCTCTAAGGATCTATTAAACTATTTACTATGTAGTAATATACGCTATATATGGTAGTGTCTAATCAGTAAAGTATAATCATATAGAAAATAGCGTTAAGGGGATGGTGAACCTTAACGCGGTCGGATGTTTAAAACCAAAATCGTAGTGGGCTCGATATAAGGATATGACACGGCACGCGAGGCAATGCCAGGGTGGATACACCGTTTGCACTCCCGGACCGGTGGTGACGGCAAGCCAGCAGCTTCCGCCCACCTCGAACAATACGCCCGAATCAAAGTGGCGCCACCGAATCGAATCACAACAGTAATAGAATGGTTTCAAATGGAGCATGCTCGATGAAAGGGTGCGACCCTTTGTGTAGCCCGGTATAGCTCCTGTTTTAGTCATATATGCCAACTCACGGGAGTTGGGTCCACGTAATATATACCTCGAGAACGTCGCCACCATCCTACTTCATTCTGGAATCTCCACAGCGTACACAGTTGTTAAAGTGGTTTTTGGTATTGGCCGACTATAAGACAATATCCGATCCCGGTCTCTTTAACAACCCATCGTTATTATAACCCGTAGTTATAACTTTAAACATATTTTATACTTCAAAAGAAAATATCATTTCAACCCAAATCTTTATAAAAATAAAGATTAAATCATTTCCAAACCATTTCAATATATCAACATACCGTATCTTTCAAATTCAAATATTTATCAAAATAATTATCAAGTCATTTCAAATCATTTTTTTATACATAAACATCATATCTTCCAAATTCAATATTTATCAAAATAATTATCAAGTCATTTCAAATCATTTTTAATACATAAACATCACATCTTTCAAACTTCATTTTCAAATCGTTTAATTTCAAAATATCATAACTTTCAAAACTTCATCTTCGAATCATTTAATATATACCAGAATATCATATCTTTCAAAACTTCATTTCAAATCATTTCAATATATCATATCTTAGCATCTTTAAATTCAAAGATAACATTCAATTATTATCATCTCAAATCACCTTTAAATAATTTATATTCCATCGATTTAATTTAATAAAAAATCATTTTAAAAGTGTAATTATTATACTTCCAAATCAAGTATTCAATTTCCAAAGTTCCAAACCATTCTGCGTTCGTTTACTAAGTCAAAAACCATAATTATTACAATTTTAGCATTTCACAGCATATAGAAAAACTATTATAAGTTATACTTGAAAACACTTTAATTCAGCAGAGACAGCATTTAAAACTGCTGTTAAAACTCAGTTTTTAGTTGAATTATAGTTCAAAACAGAAAAGACAGCATTTCAGAAGTGCTGCGGTAGTTCAGATTTCAAAACAAGGTTTAAATTGATTTCAGCAAAGACTGCAGACCACAACAGCATTTTACAGGAATGATGTAATAAATTTGAGTCCAAATATTAGCCTATGAGTTCAGTTACAACAACTACAGCATTACAGACCTGTTGTAATAGCTCATTTTTCATAGTTTTAGTTCAAATTCAGAAACCATAGCATTTCTGAATGCCATTAAAAGTAAATGCCAGGTTTTAGTATATTTCCAACAATTTAGTAACTTCAATTTAAAACAAATAAACATATTAAAAATCATCTTTTTAACATTTAAGATGTTCGTTAACATATCATTTGACATATTATTTTTATAAAATAAATTTCTTATAAATAAATCCAAATTTCAATAATTCCACTTATTAGTTCAAGTGTCTAATTTTCTTTCTTCACTTTTCAACAAATAAACTTAACACTTCAAATTTATATTACCATTTCACAAATTTAACTAAATTTCCAAATTATTTAATTAATTTAAATCTTTAGTTAACTCAAATTTCACATTTTCAAGTCAAGTTATATTTTAAAATTTCACTTTTCAACAGTCATTTATTCAACCACTTAAATTTATAGAAAAATCAATAATTCTTTAATAAATCACTTAAATTCAAATATAAATCAATTTACCATATTTACCATTTTCCAAATATAATTAAAGTATATTTTATTCATATAACTTAAATATCATTTTTAGTCAAAATTCCAAATTTCAAACATAAGTTATATTTCAAAAATCCAGTTAAACCATTCCTAAATTACATTTTTAACACATAAAAAAATCAAAATTTATTTATTTTAAAACCTTTCTAAATCAAATTTCATATACTTTATATTTTTAAAATACTTAAAAATATTCAAAACACTTTATAGAATAACCACGGGTCTGTATATAGTTTTCTAACCTAGTTTAAGTGATACGGATATGTATCATTTCAATTCGCAGTTTAAAAATAAAAATCCGGGTTCTATCATTTCAAATCCGCAATCCCAAGTCAAAATGAATAATTTAAAAACCATTCGGGCCTATCATTTCAGCCCATAACGAATTTTATTCTAACAGGGAACTTGCAGTGTGATCATATGCAGAAATAATATAAACAATGTCAATATCGTAATATACAGTCATATATCAGATGTCAGGTGAAAATTAACAGTTTAACATGGTAATAACATGGCATAACATATCATTTGATCATCATTAACTTGCATAAACATTTTATATTACTAAATACTTGTCATCAACTCACTTTCCATAAGTATAAACGTCAGAGTGAGAAAGACTCACCTTTTCGAAGCTAGAGACCAAAACAACAAACACAAGAGCGATTCCAAAAGCACGACAAACACGATTTGAATTGAATGAATGGAAAGCCTTGATAATGATCTTGTATACAACAAATAAACAAGACCATATAAACATATGCATACAATACAAAACAACATTGAAACTGATTGAAATAAAAACAACAAATGGACAAGATGATTTTACCATGCCTCAATCACTTCAATGCTTGGCCTAAGGGACACTTATGCTCGGCTATGATGATGCTTTGGCCTGGGTATGGCATCATATAGGTCAGGTTAGGATAGGGTTTGGGTCTGGTTTGGACCTAGGAGGTACGGCTACATGGCAAGAGCAAGGTGGAGGTTACAAGGCATGAGAATACAAAGGGTTAAGGCAAACAAGTGGGTTTTTGGTGCACATATGGGTTCGGCCTTGACTGATGTGGGCTTGGCTATTCATGCTACAGGTCAGATCAATGCTGGAGTGGTGCATGGTGATCAGGTCAGTGGTGGTGGCGGCGGCTATGGTGGTGGTTTGAGTGGTGGACGAAGGAAATGAGGCAACAACGGTCAAAAACAATGTTTTTAGGCATGTAGGTTGCAATTTGAAGGGTTTGGCCACCATAGATGGCTCGGCCATGGTCATGGCTGGTGGAGTAGATTGTGTTGGAGGCATGGAAGAGATGTAGGAGTTTGTGGCTGCGGCTATGGAGAAGAGGCCGATCCAAACTAGAAGAGAAACAAAGCAAAATTTAGAGAAAACAAGGAGAAAAGAAGAATTTACCTATTTTTTTGCAAGAATGGAGGCCATGATTTTTTTTAGGGTTTTGGAGCTTGAAAATTCGTGAATAATATGAGGGAGTCGGCTTCAAAGGATGAGGAAAGGAATGGCTAAGATAAATTGATGTATTAATTGAAAAAGAAACGGATAAAACGCCTTTACGTTTCATGCTTTTAAAACCTCTTAACTTTCTAAACCATTTGCATTTCCTTTTCTTTTTAATTTTATAAAAAAAAAACTCAAAAATGTTATTTAAAACCGAAACTAAGTAAGAATAAAATAAAATAAATAATTTATTTTAAGTAAAATAGAAAAAGGAAATAAGAAATTGCTTAAAAATAGCAACCCTGACATAAAAATTACAAGAAAATCTCCAATTACTTTGGAAAATTTATTACTTCATAAAAGAATATTATAACACAAAATTTGAATTAAAAATGGTTTTAAAACATTTTCAAGGTAAAATAATAATTTAATTTTTAATAAATAGAATTTTAAATAAAGAAAAATGCAGTAAATACCAAACTAGGCTTTATAAATTGAAATAAATTCAAATAAACTTTAGAAAAATTATATTATCATTTTAAAAATACTTAAAAGCCAAAATATACATAATATAACATATTATCACATATTAAAATAAAATATAACAAAGAAGAAGTAATTTGTACAATTTAAAATAGTCATTGTTAAATAACCCTATATACGCATAATATTGTAAAGGGTATAACTTTCACAATTTACATCCGATTTCAACAAAACGAAAAGTGGTGTTCTTAGAATTTTATGTACTTTCATAATAAAAGAAAAAATTAAATTTTCAAACTTTTAAAATTTTAAGTTAAAAGTCACAGTTTGACTCTTTTGACCAAAATCAGCATTTCAGGCAAATATTCAACTTACACAAGTTCGAAATTATAACTCAAATAAAATCAAGATTTATATTTAAATAATAAAATTTAATCATTCCAAATAAGTAAAATAAGTTTTTTAATCAAAATTTTATATTAAAATAAATAAAATATACAATAAAATAATTACAAAATACAGGGTTGTTACACAACCTGAGGAAGGTTCATGCCAAGTTTCGACTCGATTGGGTCAAATCTTGATCGATATGAAATTCATTCGTATCGATTACAGATCGAGCCGAAACTTTGTGGGATTGGTCGCGTGGTCCCCCTCATGTGCCAGAAGAAGTCTCTTGAGATCTGAGCAGGATATCAGCCTCCTACGCCTATATATAGAGCCCCAGGGCCAACAGAAGAAGGATTTTCTTTTTCTCTCCAACGCCCAGGTTCTGTCGAATTCAACTTTGCACTTCATCATTGCTGTTGTACTCGAATTTCAGAGCCATAATTCATTATAATCCACTGTAATCGATTGTAATCATCAAGTGAATATCAATAAAGTCATCGAACTTCAAAGTGGACGTAGGCCGGATTGCCGAACCACTATAAACACTGTGTTATTTACTGCTTTCATCAAAATTTTCTAAGTGTTCTTCATCTTTTATTCTCTATATACTTGTTACCTGTAACTCGTGATTGTGAAATGGTGCTTTCAACGGCTATCGGGTGTTTGTGACCATTTTTGGCACCAACAAGTATTACCGAAAGTCTCATACCAAACGGTACTATAACACCTTTATTCTAATTCCCCGTTACATAGACATATAAATCAATCAAACTGCACAATCTTATATTTATTGATTTATAAGGATTCTAAAATCAATCTTTCCAAAAACTTTCAAAATAATTTCAAATATAAATTTTCAATCGAAAAAAAAAACAATTTATAAAATTTTCATCCTTTCCTCAAAATCCATTTTCTATCTCAAAATAATAGTTGCAAATCTATTATTAAATTATAAGGAAATCTATAAATTAAAATTCAATTCCAAATCATTTGAAAACTTATTCTAAAAATAATATATACATTTTCAAAGTTCTTCTCTAATAATTGAGAATAATAATAATAATAAATAAGTTTTACAATTTGAAATTTCCTTTAAAGAACGAATTTAATTAATACTCTTCCAGTAAGGATTTTCAATTCAAATAAACTTCTAAAGCCATAAAATAAAAAATCGTAAATGAAATGGAAATTAATAAATTGCATTCCACTTTCTATAACCTTAAAATATTATTTTTATACACTTCCAGTCTATCAAATCCAAAATAAAATTAACCTATCACTTTTAAAAAATACCAATTTCAGATATCATTTCATAAATACCCTTTAAATATTTTTATAATCAATAATAAGTGAATAAAAATAAAAATATTCTAAAATTTTCACTTATTTAATCAAATCCCAAAAATTCAACATTTTCCAAACAATTTCTTTTTATAGAATACTCAAAAATAAATTTACTAAAATAATTTTCTATCACGGATGATATTTCCAGTTATACTAAAATCCTTCCAAAAATCCAATATTAAATATTTCATTCGTCAAAGTCTTCATTTTAATAAATTAATTCCCTTCCGATCAATTATTAATATGATCTCATTATAACAACAATCGATCAAAAATATGTGATCCATTCACAATAACAATCAATAAAAAATATGTAATTTTGTTTCATCCAATTCAATCCCTATCAACATACATATATCACCAAACAATAAACAAACTATATAAAATAGGATCTAGAGCATATTGGTGAGTTACCAAAATATAACTTACCCAAACAATACCAATATACCCTACCAACTATTCAATACCAATTCACAATTCAAACAATACCAATCAACCAACAATAGGAGAAAGAAAGCAAAGAAAATCATATCATTAGGAATCCAGACAATATATGTGAGTTATAAAGATAACTCACCTTAAATTCCATGCTCAAAATCTAATACTTATTAATAGCTGCTATTTTCATCCCTTCTCCTAGAACCATCACTATATCAACCAAGCACTACACCAACGACATCGTTGCCAACGTTCGTAGCCAACCAAGCCATGAAGTCATGATCGTTGGCATTGCATCCCTTCTCATCACTCGTCTAGGTCACACGTGCGCATAATCTCTAGATCGTGAGAACTCCATGTTGAGTCGCTCACGCCTTTCTCCGCCTCCACCTGGGTCGCTGACGCCAGGCCTTGACTTCGACAATATTTGAGCTCTCGATTTTTTAATGTAAAATCATTATTTTTAATTAAGATAGATTAAGGCACGAATCATTTGGTCGATTTTAGGGCTGAAGTCAAAATGGTTTTGGACTTAAGGCGGGAGAGGAGTTGTTTAGAAAAGGAGATAAGGAAATGAGTTTGAGTGGTTGGGCTTTGAGCCTTGTTTTGATCAATTAATTTTTATTTTCTTTTAAACGATTCATTTTATTTGTAAGTAAATTTATTCCAACCTTATTCAATTTCCCATTTCAAAAATATTTTATATCCAATTAAAATAATTTATTTGATTTGAATAGATTATTGAAAATAGTTTATTAATTTAATTCAATTTATTAAAAAAATCTTTTATTAAATAGAATTTAATTATCAAAATATTATTTTTTTATAATTTTACTTATCACAAATCAAATTTGAACGCTTTTATTTATTTAAATTGATTTATGTTATAACATAGAAATCGGGTTTGTTACACTTCCTACCATAAATGGTCATACTTATGGGCTGACGAGCCAGCCTGCATTTCCAGATCCAATCAATATTTGCTTATTTTAAATCCAATTTAAATGTTTAACGATATCATATATCGTTACGTACATACATAACTTTTATATACGTGCTATAGAATACTAATTCAAATAAAATTTTATAATTTATATTTCGCAATATTAATTAATTAAGCTAATCTATAACAAATATAGTTTAATTAAATCAAGCGTTATTTAGAATATTCAATATTTTAGTTGTGAGAATAATAGGTGTAAATTTAACTAACGATAAATATTGAATAAATTGAATATTAACTTTCACAATGATAGAGTTAGGGGTATGTCATAGGTGCAATTATGTAATTTGCTACATATATTTAACTCTGTGACCAACCTTGCTTAAAATAAAAGGTGTTTTTCTTTCTATTATATACTTATTATATAGTGATATAGATAATTAAATAATTAATTTATATATATGGATGGAAAATCCTCGAGTGATATGTTATGTGCTAATCCACTGTAATCATGAGAATTTTATCACATTAAAAATGACATGCTTTTTTAAATATTTCTAGTTAAGATGTTTTAAGAAAGGATATCCATTCACTCATTAAGAGTAGAGTATCTAATGCTCTCCAAATGTTTGGTAGTGTATTTCTCGTGACTGCTAAGGAAACCAAAGGGTTGCGTACTGATAGTTATTTGATAACTATGAAATGGCCCACTCGAGAGTTCTCCTTTGGTTAAAATTACTAAGGTCAAACAGACCATCTCGAAGTAATGATGTTACATAATTCTTTCGACTTAAGAACACAGTGGAACTTTAGTGTGGATACTCAAATTTGATTAGAGTAAAATTATAGCATGATGTCCGTGTTGAATATGCAAGTATATGATTTTTGTTTGATGATAATAAACATATATATATATATATATATTCATTTAATTGTATTTGTTACTTTACTATTTTATTTTCACATAATTAAATAAATATTTACTGAATAAAATAAATAACACCGAATTTAAATTCAAACAGATATTTTATTCAAACAAATATTTTATTACAATTTTAAATAATACAAATTTGAGCTCTCTCTATATATACACATTTTTCAATTACATCACATTCTTCACTATACATACAATTGCACCTCACTACATATCACTCGTTCACTCGTATTTGATCTTCAACTGTATTCCAGATTGAATCCAGCGTCTGAGCTATCCGTAAAATAAATACTGACGCAGTAAAATTGAAAAGGAAATAATTCTGCATTATAAAATATAACGTGTATTACAAAAAATATTATTTTCCTCAGTTATTTGGGTTGTTCGTCATCATATTCATTTTTGAATTCATCATAAACGGACAACTTGTGACATGCACAGTGTATCATGGTACATGCCACAAGGCCATGCACACCGATATACACTCGATAAAATTGTAGGGACAGGTGAGCACAAGGTCAAACCAAATAAAAATCCAGGTTCAACTCTAGTGCAATACAAATAAAGTAACAACATGAGCACAAGGTCAAACCCGAGCTATAAGCTAGATTCAACTCGGACACAGTGCAAAATTGATGAATAACACACAAATGGAAGCAGTTCAATATGCAAGTGAAGCCACCAGACTACATGAAGTCTAACAGACTCAAAGCCATATGAAGACCAGAGTGCCGAGAAGTTCAAAAATCAAGTATGAACACAGTTGTGCCTAGAAAACTGATTAACAAACAAGACCGTAATAAAATGATGTATATATGAAGTTCCAAATCAACAACAGTTCAGCATGCTCAAATGTACATAGTGAAGTCATGAAACAACTTCAACCATATACACTGAACAAGATGATCTGCCTCGAAGCAACAACTCAAATGCAAATACAGTATACAAAGTGAAACCATCAAATGATACAAGTGCAATGCAAGTCAACAACACATACATACACACATACATATGTATGTATGTACATATATTATGGCACACCTCGAGTACACATGAATATAGTTCTAATGAGTCAATATCAAACCAAACTGCAAATAAATGTACACATGACTCAAATCAGGGTCATGAACAAAGCTGCAAACAAGTCTTGAAGTCAAAGACATGAATAACAAGAGGCAACAGAAGACCAGACTCAAGAAAATCACAACCAGAGGCTAGATAGTCAAACCAAACTGAACATATATATATATATATATATATATATATATATATACACACACACACATGTGTAGTGAAAACCAGAGATTCAGGCATGTGCACCAGAACTGGAAACAAAAGCCCCAAACAAATGAACACAACATCATATATACATATGTACTCAAGGCAACCAGACTATCTGCAAACAAGTGCAGACAACATGAACACAGATGAACAAGTTAATGCTACATAGGTGACATCAATATACATGAAGACCAACAACAAGTAAAATCAGATCATAAACCTAAGCAATCATTCATTTTACTCACAAACACACATGTATACATATATAGTTATATATGTATACACAGAACCAGTTGCAGTGAATGTCAAATTGATCAAGCTGAAAAAGTAAGCAAGTAACGGAGCATTTAACAATTGTAACAAATTCAAGGCCGAGATAAAAATCAATCAAATGATCAAATATTCCAGGTCGAACAAAGCAGGCAGAAGTTCGAATAAAACCTACAAGCAAAAATGATAGAACAGCAGTAAATAAAACTTTGAATTAAAGCCAAGTTGACCCAGGTGATATCAAAAATCGAACAAAGTCCAGTATAACATAAATGGCTGAAGTCAACAGAGAAAAGAACGGAACGAAATTCTGAATCAAATCAAAGCCGTGGTGACCAAGGCAAAGAAATGAACAAGCCAAAATCAAAGCAGTGGTGACCAAGCAATCGTAACAGAAAATATACAAAATTGAATCGGTCTGGATCAATCACAAGCAACCAAGCAAAATCGAACGGTGGAATAGAAGTAATAGACGAATTCAAATAAATATATTCGAATGAAAATTAAGGAAATTGAACCCTACTTAAACCGTTAACATCACCGGCATACAGAGGCATTCGAGTTCAAGAAAATCAAAAAGCTAATCACTGAAGTAAATAAAACAAATAACTCGAATCTAGGTCGAGCATAATCAAAGTCGAAATAATATCACGTACCAATTTTAAACCAAGTATAGGAGCTCGCCAAAGTTGAAGCAGCCGTGAAATCAATCAAAGAAAGCAATCGAAGTATCATCCAAAGTCGACGTGCTTAATTTCCCATGAAGCCTTGATTTTGAACGAAGAAGAACGAAGCAGCCATTTTTTTCAACGCAAAAGACTCAAGGCCGAAGAAATAAAAAGAAAAAGGGGAATCATATCTTTGTTTATCGGGCCAACATCTTTATTTCAGTGATATATTTTTATTGGGCCGGTTTCTTAAACACTTTTGGCTGTTATTTAAAAATAGGGTTTCTAGTGTTGATTTAAGTTGTTTTTTATTTGTAATTTACTTTCAAAATTTTAAAAAGTTCTAGTTGTGTGACAAGGGTACGAACTACGATGGTGTAGTTTGAGAAATCGCAACTCAGTGGCTGAGTTGTGGCTGGGTTTTGAGCGAAGAGTTAGGTTAGTCGATAGCGGGTGTCGTGAGTTTACGTGTGTGAGCGTCTGACTACTTAATTTCCAGTAGAAACCTTAGGGGCAGCACTTAGGCAGGGTTTTGCCGAAGCTGGGTAAATCTGTGTTGTTCTATTTCTGTTTTTAATATTATGCTATTATCTGTGCTGCTATTATTCTGCTATTATCAGTGTTGTAATTATTTTATATATTTCCACATTAAATTTTTATAATTAATAGTATCACCCTATTTTCCCCCACTCTAGTGTGAAATCGATCCTACAGTACGTTGAATAACTATAGTTGGGTCTAAGTTGAAGCATTAGAAGTGAAACGCTATTCGATAAACAATTCCTCTCCTCAAATATATGCGTTTAATATCAGGTTAACTGCAATTAACTTAAAATCAAACTCTCTGGCCAGAGCGGTAAGGTTAATAATAAAGATTAATTTTAAATTATGGATTTTGTATTTGGAATTACAAAGTTGAATGTGAATGATATTTGACTTCTGACCAAAGCCAAATTCCACAACTCCTAACATGATATGGTTTTTACGAAGAGAGTTGGTGTAAATAATCGTTATTGTCGGGTAACGCTTGTAAAAAACAAATTGAAGTTTAACAGAAAAATATGTAAGCGATAAATTTAGCAACAACATCATAACACTGGCTAAGGTGATGAGTGAATGTTAATATTCCAATAGCTTGATATTAATAGCTGACTGAATTTACAGATGGGAGTCGAACAACCACATTAATAAATTCTCTGAACTACAAAATGATTTAGTTTATTTGAAAATATTTATAAATTAATTAATATTTTTGAAATATTATTTATTTATTTGATGTGTTGAATGCCATATGTATCTTTTTGGGTACCACCATTATTTAATTGAGTGCATGTATAGAAGTTTTATATGTATAAATTGATATACGATATCGATAGGCATTTAAATTTAATTTAAAAGAATTATTTGGTATGTGTTATTGAAAATATTAAAGGCCCATATAGCCTTATTAATGATTGACCATAGGAAGAAAAAGGAGACTTAAAATCCAATAGTTGGATCTTAAAAACAAAGGGAGGAGGTTAAGGAAGGTTATATCTATAAATACCTTGCCTTTCATTCACTTGTCATACTTAATATCTATTTTTCTAAACCCTAGCCTCTATCTTCATTTTCTAGCATTCATGGCTAATAATTGGGGCAAAATAAAATTAAAAAATTATTTTAATGGTATCCAATTAAGTCAATCAAATAAAATATGGTGCTCCTTCTCTTGCAAAGCTAGAAGACTGATTCAGATTTGGATCTAGGAGCTTCTATCAATCAAGGTGCATTCAAGGGCTACATCGATTAGGTATGGTTTATTTTATTTTATAGATATATTCGTCATAATGATATAGACCTAGTTATTTGATTATCTAGATGAATTTGTATATTCATTGTCATCCAACTTTAATTTGTATATGTATAGATTTGAAATTTTTTAGTTTGTTGGTTTGAATTGGATTTGAAAATAATGACAATGGTTTTGATTGTTTATTATTATTGTTGTAACAATTCGAATTTTCAACCCTCGAACGTCGACACTAACACATCCGCGGTGTTCGTGTGTCGAGTATCTAAGTCCCAAAAAGATAGATTGTTAGGGTTAAGTAAATGGAAAAAGAAACAGAATAAGAAAGAAAGAACACAATATCAGAATCCCACAAATGGAACAGTAATATACAATATCTAAAAAAATAGTATAAACAGTTACTCCAAGACAAAGCGTCACTTCATACTTAAAAAATCTAAGTACTATCATTAGCTTAGACAGTTATAACTACCTATCCTCATAATGTTGATACACACACAGTGGAAGAAACCAAACGACTGATAAGTAACTTTTGAGGCCATATGACTACCTGTCCAACAGTAACTTTTGAGTCCATATGAGTCACCGTAACGACTTTCCATCAGAAGAAACCAAACCAACTGATAAGTAAATATAGGGATATAACAGATGGTGTCTAGGGTATTGAATATAAATCAAAAAATAACTATGTTGCTTGTATCTCACAGCACAACAATTCAATGTATATCTAAAACTGCTAAGGTTCGTTTGCATATGGAATTTCATGGATGTCTCCCCAGTAATCAAGGTCGGCTCCTTGTTACGGGTTAGAAACTATCTTCAGAACATTGTATATCTTTAGATAAAAACACCTTAATGTAAGAACAACTATACCATGCCTGGACACATGATGCCGAATATCATCAAATCCGACTACCAACATTGGTAAGCATCTCTAGATAAGGAGCATATATATCCCTGGGTAAGCTAAACCAATTGGTTTTGTAACCTACCCTTTTTTCTATCATTTTTAATGGTGAAGTCACTTTCAGCATCTTGCACATAAGTCTCATCACTCGAACAGAACATGAGTCTCTCAATATATTCCAGCATAAGTCATCTGACGAATGTTTATCCTGTCCTCTCCTTTGGACATAACCTTATAATAGAAGTTCAACTCTATAGCATTTTCCCAAAATATTAACATTGACCTCTCCTTTGGACATAACCTTTGAATAGATAGTTCAACTCTATAACATTTTACTTCATAAACACTTCCCAAATGTACGCTCGTATACTAGTTTGAAAGTGGTTTTTTGTAAGTAACACATAAGTATACCTATCCGACCCCGAACTCTTCAAAACTAAATCCATGAATTTTTAGTTAACTCAATTTCGGTTCTTTTAAATGTAAGTGAACGATATAAAGGTGTCTTCCTTGGGGATCTCATATATATATATATATATATATATATATATATGTTCTTAAAGGGAACATTTCATACCAATGATTCCTCCCTAAGGGATCTCAAACCGTATGAAGCCATGAAGCTTTCATATACTTCCTAAATTAATTTGGTCAAGTTCGATAGTCGACTAATTGACTATCTAGTCCAAAAACGATCACGTATGAAAATCAAGTCTCATATACTTATCATGTTTCCGACCTTCTCAACTTATTATATCCCTTGGTCAAGAGCGATTCCGATAGGTTATAGTGCCATTGCTTTAAACCCTACTCGAACATCATTCTTAACTCTCACATATAAAACAAGTTTATTTTATCGGCTTTTAGTGCTAATTATATGATTAATTACTTCCCATAAACAAGTGGACAATACTTAAGCGTTTCCTAATCCCCATTTAAAAACATTTATTCATAATTTATAAGCCTTTTAGAAATGATATATAAATACACACACACACACACACACACGCACACACGTATGCAGGTGTACTAGTTAACTTATAAGCTGATATATTTAATATTTTTTTTAATGCAATTTAAAAGATAAAATGTTACATAAGCTTCTTAATACTTTATCAAAATATTTAACTTATTTTCTAAAAGTATATATACATATAAAAAACTTGTAAAAACTTATAAATATGGTTAAAATATACATTTAAAATATTACTTAAAAATAACCAGTTTATAATTTATTTAAATACTTCCAAAATGCATGTTTACATTTATTTAACCTTTGTACTTCAATGATTCATAATTAATTACTAAAAATATAAAATTGAAAACCACTTTTAGAATAATCTAATATATGTTTTTAAACATGCCTAAAGAGATCCCATAAAAATAATTAAATTAATTAGTGACGACCCACAAATTCGTACCCTTTGAATCGACAATAAACCACATCTATCCGACCAAAAACGCACAGACTGAAGGGAAGTCAGGAGAAAGAAAAGAAGAGAGAAGAAGAGAAGAGAAAACCAATACCAAAATCTCACATCGTAGCGGAAAACATATAATAACATATCAATGATTTTTACGACACAAAAACTGTATATACATACATCAATCAAAGTACAACAATCAAACAATAGTTATCAACTTGGACAGTTATAATAATCTATCCTCACAATTGCTAATAATATAAAATAAGTTAGCAGCGGATAATCAAAACAAATACGTTTGTATGAAATGAAGATCTCCAGCTCTCCTGCTAAAGCTCCAAAATCACCAATCTGAACCTGTAAATATACTCGCTCCGACCCGAGCATTGAAACGGAAGAACGCCCGGATCAGTCTGGTAAACCGGCATGACAAACACACTCAACTGAATTTATTAAATTACCAAACTTTTCCTTTATCAAAACAAAAGTATCTCGTAAGACATGCCCACACATAAACACGGAATTGTTTTTACCTTACGGTAGCTAAAACATTTCATATCAAATCATCTAATATTATACTAGTGTCTATTGCACAAATAATATTCAAAATAGCCAAAATTGTTACCATTATTAAATTCCAGGAAACTAGGCTCTATAAATAAAATTGCAGCTACGTAGTGGAGTTTGGATTTCCGTACAAATGACCAGGTGAAGGGACTACCTTCCGATGGGTACACCTCTAGATGGATGTCCCGAGGCAAAGAACATCTGCCCTCTACCAACACAAGACCGGCCTACCTCTATAACTAGATGGTACAAAATATGTCATCCTTTGGTCGTTACCGACCTTTTCCGAGGGCCCTCGAGCATACAAACCACAATAATCAGATACACGATGTCATAGCGTATAAAGATATATCTAGAAGAGGATGATCATACCCTACTTGGGAGCGACCCACTTAGTCTTAACGCATCTAACCCTGTTTTGGTCATTTTCGGTTGATGAGGCCTGAGGTAACGATTATCTATCATATATCACAAATCACATCACTTTGAATGCCACACGACCATTTCCGTTGAATACTAATTACCTTCCAAAAAAATACAACCCTTGAGCTCATACGTCTCAAGGAGGGTGTTAAGCTAAGAGAAGTTGCCTTCTCCGCCACCACTGATGTACATTTGTAAAAACCAATGTACGTAATCTTTAGAAATGCAATGTCAGACAAACATCAATACAACTTGTCCAGGAACAGGAAAAACCGAAGGTACTTTCCTACCAATCCTGTCGGGAAATCCCTAGGATTAGTAGCGAATAGTCCTTACATTGGATATTTCATAACGAAGAGACTACTGCTACTGGATGTATATTGAGATTTTAACGCCAAACGATCAACAAGCAGCCTTCCATTATGAAAATCCTAAATGTCAATATCATCAATAACCTGCACAATTAAACGCATATACGTTGGTCCGAAGTGGTTTTCAGATAAATCTGATCCCGGTCTCTTTGCACCAATAATGCAAAAGCGTTTCTCAACCTCACACAGAAACTAAGTCATAGACTTATCACGTCACCAACTTTCAACCCGCCATCCTTCGGCCAAGAAGGAAGCTCGATAGATTGGAGTAATACTCCACACTACACGAATCAACATCCTCAACATAAACGATAATCAAGCTTACACAGAAGGCTACATACTAAGTGTACGACTAAATAGTCCCCACATCAAGTCAAGGACTAAAATGACCAAATTTGATAGTTGGTTGTTTAATTATCAAAGCAAACAAACAAATATTTAGCACCATAAGCAATCACTAGGCCTTTTAATTAATCTTTTATTAATTTAAATTATTTTCCACATATTCACTTCAAATTATCTTTAAAAAAGATATATTCTCAAAACCATTTCAACTTTTATAGTGGAAAACATTTCCATATACTTATTTAATAATAAGTAATTCACAATTCAATTTATTTTCAACACTTGGAAAATATTGCATATGCTTAAATCAAGATTAATTATATATTTCATTCTTTAAAGAAAACATTCTTTTAAACATATTTATTCGAGTCAAAATGAATGTCGCGTAAAATATTGTTATGACAACCTAAAATCACCCGTATTGGGACTCGAAAATTAGATGGATATATAAATTTCATATACTATACAAAACATTTTCTTTCGAAAATCATTAACTATAACAACAATGTTATAGTCCATCATTTCCTTACTTCTCGAAAACGTTTATTTCAACAATGGATGTTGAAATCTATGTATTCAATACTTAACACATTTTAAAACATCTTTAAATCACTAAACTTCATTTAAAAGATCACTTTGAAAAACATTTATTTAACTTTAAAATATTATTCACTATCCAAAATCGTGAATATAGTTCATTTACCAAATCCAATATTTTTGCACATTTATTAAAGGATGATCCACTGTCCAAAATAATGGATATAGTTCCTTTTACCAAATTCATTTATTCTACATATTTATTAAAGGATAATCCACTGTCCAAAATCGTGGATGAAATTCCTTTAATAAACTTCTATGTTTAACTTATCAAAATATAGTTAATTTTTGATTTATAAAACAATGTTTATAAAGTCACATTTATATTTTACAAAAACTTCAATATACAAAATCCTTTACTTACCAATTCCATATATATATATATATATATATATATATGTGTGTGTGTGTGTGTGTGTGTGTGCACATATCTCATTTACATATCAAAATCCAAATTATAAGTTAATTACTTACAAATCTCTTATTACAAATTCATTCTTTTTATAAATCCATAAATTCTCAAATTTTATTTACTTATAAGATTCAATTTATACTTCATTTTAACATTTACAAAACTCCTTTATACTTCCATCAGTTTTGATTTATAAAAATTCAATTTATAAATCTATACATATAAACCGTTTAAAATAATTCAAAAACTCAATTTAAACTATTTACAAAGTAGTTACCTCTATATTCCAAAAATCATATTCTAATCGTATTTCACAAAAATCATAATTTTATAACATAAAAATTATAGCTTCTATTTATTTAAAATAAATTCATTTCCTTAACAATTCAAATTTCAATAATACGTATATTTTTAAAATCCCTTTGAAAATCCTTTTACAATTTAAAAATCATCACTTTAACATTTTTAAAATTCCAAAATAAGGCATAATGTTGCAACAGCACAAAATACATCAATCACGGCATCCAAAACATCATATATCACATGATAACACAATATATCGCAATATCTATAAATAAAATCAACACAGGTGAGGAATCTAGTTGGATCCCACCAACCTGTCACCGGCAACAAATATACATATTAGAATATGTGTACAATGTCCGCTTCGAGGCAGATGCATGTACAAAGGGTCATCCGCTTATACACGAGAACGTATAGGGTCTCGTCTTGCACCAATAGGCAGGAATATATCAAAATACCAATCAATATATAGATAATATATCATATATCATCCAAACAATCATCAACCGTCATAAAATAAATTTATTCCCACTTATATAAAAATATCAGCGAGTCAGAAAGAGTGAGTTGTACTCAAATTGATTCCAATAGCAGTTGCAGCATTTTATTCCGAATAAAATTAAACGAACATTTATTTTTTTCCAAAATTTTCACTAGCTCCAATCAAGTCCAAACAAGCTCTAAAATGTTGTAACAACCCATAATTTTGTAAATATTTTAAATGGAATTTATTTGAAAACTTTGATTTTAAATCGTTTAAAATTTGTAAATTTGGAATTTTACAACGAAATTTTAGGATTTGTTGAGAATTATTTTTCCAAATATAATAAAATAAAGATTTTTCTGAAATTTAATGTTCTTGGTCAACTTTGGCAAAGTTTGACTTTCGGTTGTTTTAAATTGAATTTTGAATTTTTGTTCTTTTTCTTTGAACCTGGACATGATTTTTACATTTTCTATGCTTTTCGTTTCATCAAATTCTGATTTATACCTTTTTAAATCTGTAATATTTCAGCATTTTACACGCAAATATTTTCCGTATTTTGTTTCCTATTTTTGATTAGGTTTTGGGCCAGATTTGGTTTAGTATTTGGTTTGTTATATGTTGTTGGGCCTTGGCTAATGGACTAGGTTAACAAAGAGACATCTATTTCTCTGTTCATTTTTGCAAGTCCACCTCTTGAAAAATGTACGTATAAATTTTCCTGACTTCTCATTTCTTCTCACTCTTCTTCTCTCTTCAGCCAAAAATTACAGTAAGTTTTCTTTCTCTTTTTCCACTTTTCTTATTTTGTTTCTTCCTTCTCCTCATCAAGTTCGGCCTCACCCTTACCATAGCCGATCCACTTCTTGTCTCCACCACATGATGATCCTCCACCATCTCCTCTAGCCGAACTCCTCACCATATCAACCCTTGGCCGTGACTAGCCTTGGCCAACCCACCAATTTACTTGCCAAAACCATAGCCGATCCCCTATTTTTCCCTCCTCTTTTCCTATTTACCTCGGCCATCACGTCGTCCTTGCCTAGCCGTGACCTTTTCATCATTCCCTAGCTATGATTCAATCATAACCGAACTCAAAGTGTTTAGTGCCAAACTCAAATGCCACTTGCCCAAGCCTTTTCCATTGCCTTGTCTTCATTTGCCTTGACCATGGGAGAGCCTTTGTAGCCATTTTCAAAGCCTATAGGCCGAACCACTTCAGTTTCCTACGGCTGAACCACCTGATCTAGCCTAGGGTCGCACCTACCTGACCCAAAGCAATCATAGCCAAGCACAAACCATAGTGGCCGAGCCTATTTCCTATGTGGCCGAGCCTATATGTGCCTTGATTAGCCTATTTGTTTTGTGTTTTATTTATTTTTCATGTATAATTATTTTCTTATGTATATATTATTTTGTTTGCTTCTAAGATTTGGATTTGGGTTCTACTTCTCCTCGAGATTGATTCATGCTTTGTCGTGCCTTTCGGAAGTTGTCTTGTGTTTGAATTGTCATCTCTAGCCAAAGAAGATGAGTTTATCACTCTCGACTATGTACTTATATTATAGTAAATTGATGACTTGTGGAATTATAGTAGCGATATGCTATGATGATAGTAGTTTCATACATTTCTCTGATATGATATTATATGATGTTATCACCTTATGCTATGCCTGTTTTATCACATGACATGATATGCTATGTTATTCTGTTTATTTTATATTTTGTTTCTCACAATGCAAGTTCCCTCACTATGGGTTGAAACGATACATACCCGAGCTGACTTTAGAATAGGGAAAAATAATTATGAGCTCAAATGATAGGCTCATCAGATTTTTATTTTATTTGACTTGGGATTGCGGTTTGAAATGATAAAACCCGGCATTTTATATATTAGGGATTGAAATGATACATATCCGTATCACCTGACCTAGATTAGAAAATATTATACAGAACCATGTTTAATTTTTAAATAATAGTTTTCTAAAAATTATTAAGTATTTTGAATCTTAAATATATGGAATTTTAACATAAATTTTGATTTAAATGATTTAAATAATATATCAGTTTTCTAATAAGTTAAAATTTTATAAGTAAATAAATGGTTTAAACTAAAATTTAAAGATTTTATCTATGATATAAATTTTAAATATTACTTAATAATTTAATTTGATTTAATATGGAATTTTAAATCTAACCTAGTAATAGTGATAGATTTTATTTATGATATGGATATGTTTTGTATAATAAAATAGTTTTTTATAAAACTATGATAAAGTTGAAGATATTATGTTTTAAACATGTTTTAGTAAAATTTGTAGCATTTTCAAAATGCTATTCTATTTTAGGTTATGCTTGTAAAATGATATGCTACTTTAGGTTATGTTTTAAAGTGCTACTATTTTTAAAAATGTAACATTTTCGAAGTGTTATTATATAAGGGTCACATTTTGAAAGTGTTATGGTTTCTACTTATTACATTTTTAAAGTGTTATAACTAAGTGTATAGTTTTGGAAGTGTTACAACTTTGGAAAAACGGATATTACTTTGAAGGTATAACGACATTGGATTTAAATGGTTTTGAAATAGATATTTTTTGTTTTTAAAATGTAAACCATTTGAAATAAATAACCATGGGTTATAATAACGTTTGGTTGTTAAAGAGATCGGGATCGAAAGTTGTCATACTCTCTGCCAACTCCGAAACCCCTTTAACAACTGTACACGTGGTGGAGATTTCAAAATGAAGTAGGATGGCGGCGGCGATCCTATATGAGGTATATACATGGACCCAACTCCCGTGAGTTGGCATAAGGTGGCTAAAACAGGAGCAATCGACGGGCCAATGAGGTAGCTCCTCTGATCGGACACACTCTTTCGATACCATTCTATTAATTTGTGATTGATTGGTTGCACCCTTTGACATTTTTGGGAGTGTGGCTCGAGGTGGGCGGTAGTGGCCGCTACGCGTTACCACCAGTCTGGAAGTGCAATTGGTATATCTACCCTGGCATTGCCTAGTTGTGCCATGTCACCTACCCTATCGTGCTTTTCTACGAGTTTGATTTGTGTCGTACCTATGGAGTATCCTTTGGTAGCCTCCCGATCTTGAGGTACTAGGGACTGTATGGGCTATTGGCACTATAAAATGGGTTAAGGGGGGTATGGGTAACGCCTTAACGCTAATTTTAGATAGTTTACTTTACTTTAGACATTATTATAATAGCGTATATTACTATATAGTAGATAGTTTAACGGATCCTTAAAGGATGGGCGATCCCAAGCATCCTTTAATTTACTTGCGCATTTCTATTGCAGTTCACTTTAGTTGATTTACATTGTATAAGTATGTATGTCCTGACTCGAGTGTTTTGCGTTTTGCTTTACGCTTGGGTCAGCCTGAGTACCACAGTTTTGGATTCATCTTCTGGAGCTAGAGATTTGCTGGGGATTATCTATCTGTCTAGTTGTCTATCTATTTCTATTTCAGTTATTCCTATTCAGCCTTTGCTTATGTATTAGTGGATTTCTATTGTATTTTCTTTCAGACTCTAGTATTATGTATTTTTTTTGAGACTATGTATTTAGTAGATTCATGAACTACTATGGTTATTTTATTTCCGCTACGCGTTATTCTGATATTTTTTGTCTATGATTCCGTGATTAATTTTATTTGCTCCAAATTATATTAACAATCTGTAGTTTTTAATTATTCAAGTCTGACATATGTGGGTTTATTGTCGATTTGAATGGTCTAAAATAGTGGGTCGTTATAAATGTAGTGCTCGTCAATACGGACCCAGCGCAATTCGTTTCGTGCGAAATGGACCTCGTATGACAAAGTTATGCAATTTAGAAGTTTACACGAATTTATATAAATCAATTTCAATATATTTTTTTATTTTTATTTATTTTAAAACCTTGCTTCTTCTCGGCCATACGTTTTAAACAAAGTAGATCTAGCCGCTACGCTATTTCTTCTCCATCCCGTTCGACGTCGTATAAGTGGAACCCAAAACATAGGCTCAAATCTCCGATGCCACACCTCTAAAGTTGGTCGAAACTCGATCAAACCAATGCCACACGAAAGCTCGACCTTGCCTCCACCTACAGCTGCGAGCATGTGAAGCTCGGCTGCCCCTATGCCTTGAAAACCGAGCCAAAGAACGAACGAACGCAGCGAATTTCCCGTCGATCCACTCACTCAAACTCGATCGTGGCCGTTGAAGTTATAGATCTCGATGTGCTCTCCATTTTTGTAGTTGAAAACATTTCATAATAGTCGATAGATTTGAGCAAAAAGAGGGAAGAAGTTAGGAGCTTTTTGGCCATTGAATATGAAAGTGGCGGCTAGGGTTTTCTGGTTAGGGTTTGATGAAAAATGAAAACTTTAAGGTCCTTTTATATAAAATTTCAAAGCACTATTCGCCCGAAAAAATTCGAACTCCAAATGAAGCGTGCCGCCTAGTGTTTATAATGTTTTACGCCTATTCCAAACACAATGGAATATATATATCGGAAGCTAATCTGATCGTATTTGGAAGATAGGTTTTCGAACCGGCTGTTTAAATTTAAAATTCACTTAAACTAATTTCTACGCGTTTTAGCTTGCCCCGGTCAAACCGTAAATCCGATTGACACGAAATTTGAAATCCACAATAATATAACATTATGGATCCAATGAAACTGGTTTCGTCGAAATTCAAGACTATATGGAAAAATGTCTATTTTTACGCGTTAATTAAATATTAAAATATTCAATTTCAACAATTTAAGTTTTAATTTAATTTTAAAAGTTCTCTAACATTATTCTAGTTCAAATAGAATTTAATACAATATTTTAAATCACTTCCATTCACATTAAATCCAATTTCCAATTATTTCAGCAATTTCAAATATTAATTTAGCAATTTAATTATCCAATTAAATCAAGTTATTCGAAATATAATTTATTTAGCTTATAAAATTAACTTGTGAATATTTAATATCAATTAAATACACGAATTTCAAATGACTAAAATTTTCGGTCATTACATTCTCCCATATTTAAAGAATTTCATCCTCGAAATTACCAAGTAAGAAAAAGTCACAAAATCCATTAATCTTTTCAAAAACAATTCGTTCAAATTAGATTACCAAAATTATTTAACCTTTTAACGTTTTCCAAAATCCATTGGTTAAACTTCTTATAAAAACTTTACTAAGTTTTCAAATCCTATTTTGTTATCTTTTCAAAACCAACTAATTATCGTTTAACTTTTAACCCAAAATCAAGGTTATAGTTATCAAAAATTTTAATTATCACAAATTTTCAAAATGTTCTCAAAATTTTCCGGCGCCTTAAATTTTTAAAAAAAAATCGCAAGCTTCTCCTTTGTGCGGTTCGATCATAGTAGGATCACAACATATATATCCCAAATATACATCTCATCTTCGAGGATAAGGCATCCCGTAGGGAAATATATAAAAGTACGATATGTAATCTGAGATATGCACCTTATATATTATTAGCAAGCATATACAGCTAATATAGCACGAAAGCGACCTCCAAATGCAAAGCAAGCGCCATACGCACCTACTAAATACTCAACAAATAATGAGAAACATGTATATAGAAAGTAATATCAATATACAACATATACCAATACAACAACTATATATGCCAATATAGCAAATGCAACAAAAACAACAAATCCAACCGTCCAACACCATCATCCAACTAACATCCAACAAACCAATATATATCCAATCAATCCATAACCAAATCAATATAAATTCACTTCTCATTAATATTCATTGAATTGATTTCCAATTTAATCACAATTGATTCATTAATATTGGATTTTACTAACATTCATTTTTTCAAATTCAATTAGTTTACATTCACTAATTCACATTCAAGTTAGTTCAATTCCAAATCAAATCAAATCAATTCCATTCAAATTTACTTACTATCAATTCGAATTCAATTATTTAGCTTTCAATTTGATTGATTCAACTTTATATGAGTTTCTATAAAATCAAATAACAACCATCTAACAGCCAATGCATATTCAATATTACCATATTAATTTAATTTACATTCAACGTTCATATTTACTTCATTACCTTCAATTTGGTTTAACACTTTAACTTTCAATTGGTTGATATCTAATTGACTTCCATTCAATTATTCAATTGCTAATTCATTTAACCACCAAAGTTGAATTTTCTTATATAACTCAAGTTCATATTCATCACTTCACTTTATTAATTTACTTTGAAATTAAAATCAACTTCAATTAACCTTACTTAAGTTAAATTCATATCACCATTCAATTTCAGATTTCGTTTGCTTAACAAAACTTTTTAACCATTTTAATTATTTGGTTTTACTTACATTTTCTCATTTTATAAGTTATACAACTTATTTATTCAAACTTTCAAATTATATTATATAATCACTTAAAAGTTTAATTTCCATTTCAATAACATATCTAATCCAGTTCAAATCCTATTTAATTTATTTAACCTTCCTTTAGTTAAATTTCAATCATATATTTATTATGCTAACTCAATTATATTTCAACTTTATTAAAGTTAAAATTTTATTATTTCATATTATATGTCCAAAACTCATTTTACTCACATTTATCAATTTCAACTTGGATTTTAAATCAAATTTGTTTATCACAACAAAACTTCGATTTCAATTTGCTATTGGTAGCAAATCCATCACACAGAAACTCGAAAATGATACTGATGATGCTGGATTCATAACCCTTATTATTTACTAGCAACAGTAGTGAATTTAGTGCTTTATATTCTTTTTTAAAATCGTTTTATATTTATAAATCATAATTATAAACCTTTTACTTATATAATTTCACTGTTTTACTTCATTTATATAAGATTATTTCAAATTTATTTATCTTATTTAGATTTATCATAATATAACCTCTTTTGAAATTTGAAAAATAACTTTCAATATCAACGGGATTCAAAATTTTCAAATTCTTATTTTAAATTCATTTTTATTTATAACTCATATTTATAAATATACTCAGGTTGTTTCATTTCTTATATATAAGATTATTTCAAAATTTTAAATCATTTTAATTATAATTCCATTCTTACAATTCACTTGCTTATATAATTTATTCTTTTACAATTGTTGTTTTTATTTAGATTATACAAACATCTTTTATCAACTTATATATATATATATATATAGACACACACACACACACATATACATACATACATACATACATACATATATATATATATATATATATATATATATATATATATATATATTTCCAAACTACCAAACAATTCATCTATATACACTTTAATGATTCCTGAACAATTGTTTCTTTTATATATAAAATATAATCGAGGTAAAATTATTTCATTTACCCAATTTAAAATGATACTATGTCGACTTGCCTCGTTTAAGTGTTTAGAAATTCCTATCGATAACATAGCGTCCTACATACCGACCAGAATTCACAAACAACTCAACGGATAAGTAAACACAATATAAAACATTTTATAATCACTAACAAATACGCGCTCATATATAAAATATATTCAAACTCAATCTGGGGTGCTACTGTCCCTATCTATACTGAATACACATCAAAGCTTAGGAATATACAAAATCTAAGTTCTGATACCAAATGCGACGAACAGGTTTTTCAGACCTGCCCCGGTAGGCTTTTCAACCATCCTGCTACCCTTCTGCTTTTCAACATGGAGGCACTCCTGCTTTTCAACATGGATGTAACCACAAGTGGCACCTCGAATATTCTTTTACGGCAAGCCTCTCGACTATCAACCAACTCTTTCACACTAGGGACATGTAGGGGTAAGAGTCTAAGCTTCGTCACTTTTCACAAAGCGAGAACCCCCTATCATGCTGAACATAATCAAACAAATCTGATACCCTTTGAATCGACAATAAACCACACCTGTCCGACCCAAAAAGCATAGACTGACGGAAAGTCAGGAGAAAGAAAAGAAGAGAGAAGAAGAGAAGAGAAGAAAGAGAGAAGAGAAAAACAAAACAGAACAATACAGAATCTCACATCGCAGCGGAAAACATATAATATCATATCAATGATCTTTACAAAATAGAAACTGTATATACATACATAAATCAGAGTACAACAATCAAACAATAGTTATTAGCTTAGATAATTATAATAACTTGTCCTCACAATTGCTGATAAAATAAAACGACTAAGCAGCGTATAATCAAAACAAATACGTGTATACGAAATAAAGATCTCCAGCTTTCCTGTTGAAGCTCCAAAAGCACCAATATGAACCTGTAAATATACTCGCTCTGACCCAAGCATTGAAAGGGAAGAACACCCGGATCAGTCTGGTAAACCAGCGTGAGAAACACATTCAACTGAATTTATTAAATTACCAAACTTTTCCTTTATCAAAACAAAAATATCTCGTAAGACACACCCACATATAAATACAGACATGTTTATACCTTACGATAACTAAAACATTTCATATAAAATCATCATATATTATACTGGTGTCTATCAATAATATTCAAAATAGTCGAAGTTGTTACCATTATTAAATTCTGGCATACAAGGCTCTACAAATAAAATGGCAGGTACGTAGTGGAGTTTGGATTTCCATACAAATGACCAGGTGAACGGACTACCTTTCGATGGGTACACCTCTAGATGGATGTCCAGAGGCACAAAACATCTTCCCTCTACTAACACAAGACTGGCCCAGCTCTATAACTAGATGGTACCGAATATGCCATCCTCTAATCGTTACCGACCTTTTCCAAGGGCCCTCTAGCAAACAAACCACAATAATCAGAAACACGGCATCATAGTGTGTAAATATATATCTACAAGAGGATGATCATACCCTACTTGGGAGCGACCCACTTAGCCTTGCCGCATCTAACCCTGTTTTGGTCATTTTCGGTTGATGAGGCCTGAGGTAACAATTACCTTTCACATATCACAAATCATATCACTTTGAATGCCACACAACCATTTCCGTTGAATACTACTTTCCTTCCACAAAAATACAACCCTTGAGCTCATGCGTCTCAAGGAGGGTGTTAAGCTAAGAGAAGTTGCCTTCTCTGCCACCACTGATGTACGTTTGTAAAAACCAATGTACGTAATCTTTAGAAATGCAATATCAGACAAACATCAATACAAGTTGTCCAGGAACAGGAAAAACCGCAGGTACTTTCCTACCAATCCTGTCGAGAAATCCCTAGGATTAGTAGCGTATAGTCCTTACATTGGATATTTCATAACAAAGAGACTACTGCTACTGGATGTATATTAGGCATTAGGATTTTAACCCCAAACGATCAACAAGCAGCCCTTCACTATGAAAATCCTAAATGTAAATATCATCAATAACGTACACAATTGAATGCATATACGTTGGTCCAAAGTGGTTTTCAGATAAATCTGATCCTGGTCTCTTCGCACCAAAAACACAAAAGCGTTTCTCAACCTTACAAAGAAACTAAGTCTTATAGGCTTATCACGTCTCCAACTTTCAACCTTCTATCCTTCGGCCAAGAAGGAAGCTCGATAGATTGGAGTAATACTCCGCACTACACGAATCAACATCCTCAACACAAATGATAATCAAGCTTACAGAGAAGGCTACGTACTAAGTGTACGACCAAATAGTTTCCACATCAAGTCGAGAAACTAAAATGGCCAAATTTGATGGTTGGTTGTTTAACTATCAATGCAAACAAACAAATATTTAGCACCATAATCAATCACCAGGCCCTTCTAATTATCTTTTATTAATTTAAATCAATTGCCACATATTCACTTCAAATTATCTTCAAAAAAGATAAATTCTCAAAACCATTTCAACTTTTATATTTGAAAACATTTCCCTATACTTATTTAATAATAACTAATTCACAATTCAATTTATTTTCAATACCTAGAAAATATTGCATATACTTAAGTCAAGATTATGTATATATTTCATTCTTTAAGGAAAACATTCTTTTAAACATATTTATTCGGGTCAAAACGAATGTTGCGTAAAACATCGTTACGACAACCCAAAATCACAAGTATAGGGATTCGAAAATTAGATAGATATATAAATCCCATATACTATACAAAACATTTCCTTTCGAAAATCATTTACAATAACAACAATGTTATAGTCCATCATTTCCTTACTCCTTGAAAACGTCTATTTCAACAATGGATGTTGAAATCTATGTATTCGATACTTAACAGATTTTAAAACATCTTTAAATTACTTAACATCATTTAAAAGATCACTTTCCACAACATTTATTTAACTTTAAAATAATATTCACTGTCCAAGATCATGAATATAGTACATTTACCAAATCCAATATTTCCGCACATTTATTAAAGGATAATCCACTGTCCAAAGTCGTGGGTATAACTCCTTTTACCAAATTCATTAATTCTACATATTTATTAAAGGATTATCCACTGTCCAAAATCGTGGATGAAATTCCTTTATTAAACTCCTATATTTAACTTATCAAAATATAGTTAATTTTGGATTTATAAAACAATGTTTACAAATTCACATTTATATTTTACAAAAACTTCAATATAAAAAAATCCTTTACTTACCAATTCCATATATATATATATATATATATATCATTTACATACCAAAATCCAAATTATAAGTTAATTACATATAAATCTCTTATTACAAATTCATTCTTTTTATAACTTCATAAATTCACAAATCATATTTACTTTTATACTTCATTTTAACATTTATAAAATTCTTTTACACTTTCATCACTTTTGATTTATAAAAATTCAATTTTATAAATCTATACATATAAACCGTTTATAATAATTCGAAAACTCAATTTAAACTATTTATAAAATAATTAACTCTATACTTCAGAAATCATATTCTAATCACATTTCACAAAAATCATAATTTTTATAACATAAAAATTATAGCTTCGATTTATTTAAAATAAATTCATTTCCTTAACAATTCAAAATTCAATAAAACATATCTTTTTAAAATCCATTTGTAAATCCTTTTTCAATTTAAAAATCATCACTTTAACTTTTTTAAAATTCCAAAATATGGCCTAATGCTGCAACAACACCAAATACATCAATCACGGCATCCAAAACATCATATATGACATGATAACAGCATATATCACAATATCTGTAAATAAAATCAACACGGGTGAGGAATCTAGATGGATCCCTCTAACCTGTCACCGGCAACAAATATATATATTAGAATATGTTTACAATGTCCGCTTCGAGGCAAACGCGCGTACAAAGGGTCATCCGCTCATACACAGAAACATATAGGGTCTCATCTGCTCTAATAGGCAGGAATATATCCAAATACCAATCAATATATAAATAATATATCATATATCATCCAAATAATCATCAATCATCATAAAATAAATTTATTCTCACTTATATAAAAATATCAGTGAGTCAGAAAGAATAAGTTGTACTCATATTGATTCCAATAGCAGTTTCAGTGTTTTATTCCAAATAAAATTAAACGAGTGTTTGATTTCATATAAAATTTTCACTAGCTCCAATCTAGTCCAAACCAACTCTAAAATGTAGTGCTCGTTAATACGGACCCAACGCAATTCTTTTCGTGCGAAACGGACCTCATATGACAAAGTTATGCAATTTAGAAGTTTATATGAATTTATAAAAATCAATTTCAATATATTTATTTATTTATTTTTTACTTTAAAACCATGCTTCATCTCGGTCATACGTTTTAAACAAAATAGATCCAGCCGCTACCCCTTTTCTTCTCCATCCCATTCGACGTCGTACAAGAGGAACCCAAAACTCACGCTCAAATCTCTGATGCCGCACCTTCATAGTTGGTCGGAACTCGATCAAACAACGCCACACAAAAGCTCAACCTCGCCTCTACCTACAGCCGCGAGCACGTGAAGGTCGGCTACCCTTATGCAATCGAGCCCAAAGAATGAACAAACGTAGCGAATTTCTCATCGATCCATTCACCCAAACTCGATCGTGACTGTTGAAGTTATAGATCTCGGTGTGCTCTCCATTTTTGTAGTTGAATTTTTTTCATAATAGTTGATGGATTTGGAGAAAAAGAGGAAAGAGATTAGGAGAGTTTCGGCCATTGAATATGAAAGTGGCGGCTTGGGTTTTCTGGTTAGTGTTTGATGAAAAATAAAAATGTTGATGTCCTTTTATATAAAATTTCAAAACACTATTCACCCGAAAAAATTTCGAGCTCCAAACGAAGCATGCTGCCTGGCATTTATAATGTTTTACTCCTATTCAAAATACAATGGAATATATATCAGAAGCCATTTCCATCATATTTGAAAGATAGGTTTTCGAACTGACTATTTAAATTTCAAATTCACTTAAACGAATTTCTACGCGTTTTAGCTTGCCCAGACAAACCGTAAATCCGATTGACACGAAATTTGAAATCCTAAAATAATACAACATTATGGATCCAATGAAACAAGTTTCGTCGAAATCAGATACCGTATGAAAAATGACTATTTTTACGCATAATTAAATATTAAAATATTCCATTTTCTAAAATTTAACCTTTAATTCAATTTTTAAGTTCTCTAACATCATTCTAGTTCAAATAGTATTTAATACAATATTTTAAATCATTTCCATTCACATTAAATCCAATTTCCAATTATATCAGCAATTTCAAATATTAAATTAACAATTTAATTATCCAATTACATCAAGATATTCGAAATATTATTTATTCAGCTTATAAAATTAATTTCTGAATATTTAAAATCAATTAAATACACGAATTTCGAATGACTAAAATTATGAGTCGTTACATTATTGTCATTTAAACTCACTTTAAATCGAATAAGTGTTAAAATTAAGGCTATAAATCCATTGTTGTAAAAGAGCCTAAAAATGTTGTCATTTGTCAAAGATAGCATTTATAAGCGTTGTAAATGTTACTGGATAGAGAACACTTGGAAAATTGCAAAAATGTTCGACCCATTTTCACAACATAAACAAAAGTTTCAAGTTGTGATTGTTTTACAGTAAATAGTATTCCCAAACAAATTAAAAACCATGAAAATAAACTCCTAAGGATATCTTACAAAATAATATTAAGAATTCTTAAAAATAAGCTATTCCGAAGTGCTCATATAGCAACCTTTTCACTATAACTTTTGCAACTTCATTTAACCAGTTATGAAATGTTTTAAACATTGATTTTTTGTAGTAAGAGGTAAACATAATGTAATTATTAAAACAGAAAAGAAACCCCTAAGGACGTCTCTCAAAATCATATTAAAAATTTCTGACAACAAGGCAATTTCAAAATGCTTCTATAGCAACTATTTTGCTTATAATTTTTTAAACTTTTTTCCATAGATTTTACAACTTTCCAAACCAATTCCTTGCTATCACATACAATTATTTACGTATAGAGCACGATAAATATATATTATATCGTAATATTATAGCATATAAACAGTTTGAACAAGTTTGAAAACAAGGACATTAAAAGTGCTTTCATAGCGACTATCGTTATATTACTATTTTATATTCAATTCCAAACCAAACACCATCCACTCAACCATATATGCACAATGTCAATGCAACATCACATGTAATAGAAGGTAATATAAGTGATTATATGCCATAAATACTTGTCGTTTTCTTTCAAAAGCAAGTAAGGTCCAAATATATAACGTTAATTAGTTAATAACTTTTCTATAATTATACAAGCAAATTTATACAACTTCACTACAATAAAATGGTCAGTTTGTAAGTTGACTGTGCTATAGGATCGTGTAATATGGATAAACTACTTATGCGAAATAAGTAAGTAAATAGTAAAAGCAGTAAAGTAAATGACACCAGAGATTTTTATACTAGTTCAAATTCCCATTCTACGTCCAGTCCCAGACTCCTTCTGGAATTAAACTAGCAACCCTCGCTTAACCCGGAGGAATAGGTTTACACCGCCTAAGCAACCAAATAGGACTTCTATCGCGTAAGCAACCAAATAGGACTTCTATCGCATGAGCAACCAAACATGACTTCTATACAAATAACAAAATTTCTGATTGTAGTATGCTCTTTAAATAGCACTGATATGTCAATTAAGTAGAATTTTCCTATAATCTTCTCCTTTATGATATATAGTGCAATTTTGTTGAGAATTATGGAAGATATAGTGATCAATGATCAAAGAATGTAAGCAGTTTGAGTGCAGTTTGAAAATATAGAAATAGATAAGAATTCAAGAATATTAAAATCAGTTTCGGTGAGTTGTTTGTTGAATTCTGAAATCTATTTATAGAGATTAAAGTGTTGCAACCATTGTCAAAAGGTAAAGATGAAAAGAAACAGGTGCAACTGTTGGTTTGAAGATGTTTCTCTTCGATAAAGAGAAGTGTCTTTTCGGAAAATGGCCGTTGAAAATATTCAACTGGCTGATATTATTAATTCAGCTGTCTGAATTAAACAAAATCATAAACAACAAGGAAATAGGCTATTTTTGGCCTGATTCAGTCGGCTAAATAGACTCATTCAGCCGGCTGAATATTGTGAAACAATAAATTTGCTTCAGCATTCAGCTGGCTGAATTTATGTATTCAGTGGTCTGTTTTCAGCCTGCTATGCATGGCAGAGTATGTGTTTATATGATTATATATATATATATATATCAATCCAGGAGAGATTTAAAAAAAATACTAAATGATATAAAGACTCTAGATAAGGAACATAACAGTCTTCAAAAACACTCTAAATATGAATCTGCAACAAAACTCCTACATAAATGATTAGTAACACAAAATATTTTATATAGCTTGTTGTTAAATTGATATTCTAAAATTCTCCCCTTTTTTGATGATGACAACTATATAAGCAATAAAATAAATACTCACAATAATATTGTTACTCCCCCTATCAATATGCACAAATATTTAATTACCTTTAGATACCATTCTCCCCCTTTGTCATCGACAAAAAGAAAGATAAGACTGCATGCAGAGAAACATTGTTAAGCAAAATATAGCTCTTTACTCGAGATGTCATTACTAAAGAAGAATAGAAATATTCCTACAACATTACATACATAACTAGATAGAAATATAAAAGAAGTTTGAAACAAAACAACATAAACTGTATTAAAACAAAGATAACTGAAACTGGGTAGAGAGAGAAGGCTCATCGTCATTGGAATCCGAACTCAAAGATGACCATTGAAATGGAGTTGGGTTATGAACTTCGTAGGATGTAGATCCGAAACAAGAAATTTTATTCCGTCTTTTGTTAAGAAAACCTTTTATGGAGTTGAATTTCTTTTCCGTTTTCTTTTCAAGAGCCTTAATATCCCAATGAAGTTTGGATTGATTTCGGGAGAGAGTGATGATAGCTTGTCTAGAAGAGATTTCCAAACCAACAACTTGAATGGAATCATTGCTCTCTTCTTCTTCTTCTTCTTCATGTTAGGTATGTAAAGAGGAGGCAACATTTGTGTCGCGAGGTTGTGGAACATCTTGTTGAATATTGTGAGACCATTGTTGAAAAGAGATGATTTGTAGTGGAGGAGGCCGGTGAGGAAGACCCATCATTCCTAACTTTTTCTCCTAACTCACTAATGCTTGAAAACTCGAAGTCGGGCGTTGGAATGCTTAAGTTGAGAAGGACACGCATAATATAAGCACCGTAATGAATGGTCCTATATTTTCTTCGGATTGTGATGTCTTGAAATTCATCTATAATGATTTCACCCCAATTTACTTGTTTGTTAGAGTAGATGGAATAAAGGGCTTAAAAATCTCTTTTATAGACTTTTTCATAACTTCCCGTTCAAGGTTGTAGAGAACGAATGAAAGCACAGTGAAGAAGGCATGCTTGTGGCTTTAAGGTGTTATATTTTAATCCAATTGAATTTGTAAGGTGATCGGACAAGAAACGTTGAGAAACCTCATCTCTATGATCCATATCAACTTCAACATCATCAATGTCAACACCTTGATAAGGACAATTTAAAATATTCCTTAATCTTTGCAAAGGTAAAAAGGTTTTAGTGCCACAAACAATTGACCAAACACAATCTTGTCAATTTTGAGGATTATGGTGGTCTATATTCAGATTAGCAAGAAAGAGTTTGATCAAAAGATGATTAATTTTGACATTATTTGGAGCATACCCTATTAGACTGTCAAAGTGGAATTGCTCTGCCAATTCTCTAATTCTATAAGCTGCAAAATCTGAAAATTTAATGAAAGCCCCTTCAAAGATATTTGAATTTTTCATAGAATTGAATCGAGAGATTGCAACATCATTCCAAAGCCATTGACGAATCTGATCTTCGAAAGGACCGAAGGTGGATTCCATTAAGCATTTGGATCTAGGAGCCATTAGAGAGTGAAAATGAGGAGTAAAAGTTGAAAAAAAATTTAGAAAGATGAGCTAGGGTTCTGAAGTGAATGGGTAAATGGAGAAAAGATGAATATATAGTAGGTGAAAAGTAAGGGTAGGATTGAAAGAAAATTTGTAGGACCTACTTTTAAAAAAAATGCCTCAGAGGGAAATCAGCCGGCTGAATGTATAGAATCGGGCGTCTGAATTACTATCAATCTCAACTTGCAAGAAGATAGTTCATTTTTAAACTAATTCAGACGGCTGTTTGAATAGATTTAGCCGTCTGAATCTGGGAAAAAATTATTCCCTAGATAATATTCAGCCGTCTGTTTATAAGAGACAACTGGCTGAATTTTTTTAGAAACTTATGCCAGCATTTTATTTTTATAACAAAAATTATATAAAAACAAAATGAATAATATTTTGAATAAACAAAAAGAAATTACATATTAACAACAAGATAAATATTTAAATAGATTTGGAAGAGGAGCTGGGAGTGTGATATTCATGTGATTTCATTTTTGTGTTCTCTTGAAAAGGCTGGAGTGGTGACCATCTATTTCCGCGTTCCCAAGAATTTGGAGATATTGGTGGATGTTGCGTCTATGGTTACAAAGTATTGTGTTGGATTGGAGAACAAACAAGAGATGGTTGATGAACTGTGTTTTTGGATGAAGAACCAAAGAATTTTAAAGCAACTTGTTCCAAAAAGCTTAAATGCTTGGCGTTAACTTTTTGTTCATAATAAAGTTCTCGTTGTAATTCCAGTGCTTCCCTTTGATAGTGATGAATGTCATCTATCTTTTCTTTGGTAGATGGTGAACCAAAAAATAGAGACCGTCTCGTTCTTTTACGAAGTGGAGCGTAACCAGTGTGTGTAGAAGGAGGAACAATTGGAACTGGTTCATAAATCGGTGTTGGAGTGGGTAAATTCACCAATCTCGAACAAGGAGAAGAATAAGATAGAGTAGAAGATTCAGAATTATGCTGGGGAGACATATTTTTGTAAAGTAAGAGAGTTGAAACAGATTTTATTTTCAATTGAATGCAAAAAAAAGGAGTAGAGGCATTTTATATGAACACTTTTATATAAATAGAAAAAAACATTTGTGGTTAAGATGATAGGAACAAGAGAAAAAAAGTTTGGTGAAAAAAATTGTAGGGTAGAAAATAAACAAAAAAAAAGAATGTAATCCAAAAATAGATGCGAAAAAAAAGAGTAGTGAGGTGGTAGAGCACCAGATTTCTAAGAGAAGATCCCGAGTTCGAGTTTTTGAAAAAGTTTATAAATCTTTTAGGGATACAATTCCTAATTCTCTTCTTAATTTTATGAAGATATTTTCATTTAAAAGTTTTGTAAATATATCTGCCAATTGATTTTCAGAGGAAACGAATTCTAGTCTGACTAAATCCTTTTCAATATTATCATGAAGAAAATGATGACATATGTCAATATGTTTAGTTCGTGAGTGATTGACAGGGTTTTGGATAAGTTTATAGCACTAGTATTATCACAAAAAATTGTTGATTTAGAAAAATTTAAACAAAAATCTTGAAGTGTTTGTTGCATATAAATGACTTGAGCACAAGCTGAGGCAGCAGAAATATATTCTGCCTCATAAGTTGAGAGTGAAACACAGTTTTGTTTCTTTCTAAACCAAGAGACTGAGGATTGTCCAATGAAGTGACAAGTCCCACTATTACTTTTTCGATCCATCCGACATCCTCCAAAGTCAGCGTCACTATATGAAACTAACTTGAAAGGACATTCTTTTGGATAAAAAAGTCCAAAATCTTTCGTTTTGCATAGACAACGCAATATGCGTTTTACTGCTCGCATATTGATTCTTTAGGATTTGCTTGAAATCGGGCACATAAACAAACACTCATCATTATGTCAGGTCTACTAACAGTTTGATAGAGTAATGATCCAATTATACTTCGATATAATTTTCTGTCAACACTTTTGCCATCTTCATCTCTATCGATATGAACTGTTGTACTCGTTGGAGTTGATTTAGCAGAAATATTTTCCATATTAAAGCATTTAATTAGATTATTACAATATTTTTCTTGATTAATAAAAATTCCATTTTCTAGTTGTTTAATTTGTAATCCAAGAAAATAAGATAATTCTCACATATGTGACATTTCAAATTCTTTGGTCATAATTTTTGAAAATTCCAGACATAATTTTTCATTTGTAGAGCCAGCAATAATATCATTTACATAAATTTGAATAACCAAAATATCCTTTTTAGTACTTTTAATGAAAAAAGTTTGATCAACCTTTCCAATTTCAAAACAAGAATCTATTAGATAGCTCTTAAGACATTCGTACTAAGCACAAGGTACTTGTTTTAGACCGTATAAGGCTTTCTTAAGTTTATAGACATGGTCTGGGAATTTTTCATGAATGAACAATAGAGGTTGTTCAACATAAACATTTTATTTTATATAACCATTTAAGAAAGCACTTTTAAGATCCATTTGATAAAGTTTGAAATTATGAAAACATTTAAAGGCCAGTAAGATTTGTATTGCTTCAAGTCGTGCAACTAAAGCAAATATTTCTTCGTAGTCAATTCCTTCTTCTTGATTATATCCTTGAGCAACTAATCTAGATTTATTTCTAGTTATACTAACTTGTTCATCTGCTTTATTTTTAAAGACCCATTTAGTACCAATGACTATTTGATCACTTGGTCTAGGAACTAGTTCCCAAACTTCATTTCGTTCAAATTGGTTTAGCTCTTCCTACATAGCTATAATCCAATAGTCAACGGTAGATGCTTCTTTTGCATTTTTAGGTTCGATTTTAGAAAGAAAAGCTACATGGACCATTTGATTAAGTTGATTTCTATTTCTAACATGTGAATCAATTTCTCCTATAACATTGTCTACTCGGTGATCTCGTAAAGTCCTAGGAAGGGATCTTAATACATTTTCATTATGAACAATGTTTTCATTTCCTTCAAAGTTATAAACAATGTTATCATCTTCTTCAAAATTGTTTTGAATAATGGTATTTATGACCGTCTTAGGTATATCCTCATCATCCTTATAATTATTATTAAATTTAAAATTTTCATCGAATGAAACATGAAGAGTTTCTTCGGTTTTTTTGTTCTTTTATTGAAAATTCGATAAGCTTTGCTTCGTTCTGAATATCCTACGAAGATTCCTTCATCGGATTTTGGATCGAATTTTCCAAGCTGATCATTTTTGTTTAAGATAAAACATTTTGAACCAAAAGTTTTAAAATATGAAATGTTTGGTTTTCTTAGATGAAAAAGTTCATATGGAGTGTGTTTTGTTAAAGGTCGGATGGAAACACGATTTAGAACATAGCAAGCAGTTGCTACAGCTTCTGCCCAGAAAAGTTTTGGTAATGTGTTTCCATTTAACAAAGTTCTTGCACATTCTTGTAACATTCTATTTTTCCTATCTACAACACCATTTTGTTGTGATGTTCTAGGGAAAGAAAATTTATGGTAAATTCCCTTTTTATTACAAAAATGTTCAAATGCTTTTTTTCAAATTCACCTCTATGATCACTTCTAATATTTTAAATTTTAAATTTCTGAAATTTTGAATTTTCTTGGCAAAATTCTTGAAATTTTCAAAAGTATAACTTTTATTTTTTAAGAAAATAGTCCAAGTATATCTTGAGAAATCGTCTACTATAACAAACACATATTCACTATGGTTTATATATTGAATTTGAGTTGGACCAAAAAGATCTAAATGTAATACACTAGTGGTTGCATAGTAGAAATATTTTTCTTTGATTTAAATGATGATTTTGATAATTTCCCTAATTGACAAGCATCGCAAATATTGTTTACTTTAAATTTCATTTTTGGTAAAACTTTAACTAAATTATTTTTAGATAATTTATTTATAATTTTGAAATTAATATGACAAAATCTTTTGTGCCATAACCAAGGATCATTCTCTTTGGCTATTAAACACATATTTGTATTATTATTTATATCCATATTTAAAACATAAATATTTTTATCTCTAAAACCTTTAAAAATAAGATTTTTATTTTGATCAAAAACGCTACACTTATTTTCAGAGAAAGAAATATTGAATCCTTTGTCCCATAATTTGCTGATACTAAGTAAATTATGCTTCAAAATTTTAACTAATAAGACATCTGTAATAAGAGGTGAATTAGATATACCGTTATTGCTCACTTCGCCTTTGCCGATGAAATATCCTTTGGAATTATCTCCAAATGTGACAGAACCTCCATCTGAGTAAATAATGTTTGTTAGAATCTCTTTATTTCCTACCATGTGTTTTGAGTAACCACTGTCTAGTATCCATTTTCCTTTCTTTCTGGAGGGTACCTGTAAAAAATATAGAATTAACATTGGTACCCACCATTTTATTTTAGGTCCTAAGAGTTAGGTCTTAGGAAGCCAAACCCAAGAGGGTTCACAATTTCTTTTGAAAACAAAATTTTTGTTTTTATGAACAGTTTTTATAAATGATTCTATATACTTATTTCTAATTGAAGAGTTATCTGTTTTAGGAACCCAAATTTTAATAGATGTGGTAAAATTTAAAATTTTAGAACTAGGTTATTTTTATATGAAGAGTTCTTTTTCTTTGGAATAATTTTAAAGGGTTGTTCATATCCTAGTCCTCTTTTATTTGAAACAGTTTGAGAATTTCTATTGTTTCCGAAAGATTTTTTCTATCTTTATTAAAATTAGAAACATTTTTAATAACGTCTTCTAACTTTGTTTTAAAGCTAGAGTTGTCTAACTCTAAAATCTTGATATTTGATTTAAGGTTATGATTTTCAATTAATAAAGCATCATTCTTTTCTTTCTGAGTTTCTATCTCTTGACTTAGTAGAGAAAGTTGAGATGTCATATTGGAACAAGATTCTTGAGCAACTTGGAATTCTTCTTCTAAAATTTTCTTTTCATCTCTTAGCATTTTTACTTCGATTTCATTTCTATTTAATTTTTCAAGAGCTTCTTTCTACTTTCTATTTTTGCCTTTTAATTTGTCAAGTTATTCTAAATTGATTTCCAATAGGTCATTAAAAGTTAGATCACTTACCTCGTCTTTTATAGCCATAAAGCAAATGTTGGCTTGTTCTGAATCACTGTCCGAGTCACTTTCTGATGATGAAGATGATTCTGTATCGTCCCATGTGATAGAAAAAGCTTTCTTCTTGAATTTATCTTTCTTGTGCTTATACTTGTCTTTCTTTTGCTCAAGACAGTCTTTCTAGATGTGACCTTTGTTATGACATTCATCACATTCTAGAGCAGATGTTGATAATTTATTGTTACTGGATTTGTTCTTGTTATTTCTAAATTTGTTGCACTTTCTAAATTTCAAAAACTTTTTGAAATTTTTAGCAATGAACGCCATATCTTCTTCATCTGAATCTGATTCATATTTTTCTGCCTGGAATGTTATATTTTCTTACTTTGAGCCTGTACTCGTTCTTCCTTGAGATTAACTTCATAAGACATTAGATTTCCAATCAACTCTTCTGGTTTTATGGCCGAAATGTCGTTAGCTTCTTCGATTGCTAAAACTTTTTGTTCCTACTCATCCGTTAGAGAGTTGAGCATTTTTGAAACAATATCAAAATCTTTGTACGTTTCTCCTAGTGCTATTAAAGAATGATATATATCTCGAAATCTAGAGTACATGTCATTTATAGTCTCATCTTGTTTCATTTTAAATTCTTTAATTGATTTTTGAGCAAAGAAATTTTACTCTGTTTGACTTTGTTAGTTCCTTCATGTGTAACTTTAAGTGTACGCCAAATTTCATGAGCAGTTTTACACATGCTTATTCTATTAAACTCATTTTTGCCTAATGCACAATACAACATATTCATAGCTTTAGCATTTGCAGTGGCATCTAATTTTTTTGTGTTAGACCATGCTGAATATTCATTAGTAGGAATAATATATTCAGTTTTCATAATGTTCCAGGTTTCATAACTACTTGCTTGTATATAGATTCTCATCCAAGCAGCCCAATCGTCATAGTTCATTCCATTAAATAGAGGTGGTCGTGCAATAGATTGGCCTTCTAAATAGGTAGTGTTAGAAATGGTACTGGTGTTGTTTTCCATATTAAAACAATATCAGATAACTATGTTACGGTTATATGATGGCCTTGCTCTGATACCAAATGTAAATTGACTATGCTATAGGATCGTGTAATATGGATAAACTACTTGTGCGAAATAAATAAGTAAATAGTAAAAGCAGTAAAGTAAATGACACCAGAGATTTTTATACTGGTTCAAACTCACGTTCTACGTCCAGTCCAAGACTCCTTCTGGAATTAAACTAGCAACCCTCACTTAATCCGGAGGAATAGGTTTACACTGCATGAGCAACCGAATAGGACTTCTGCCGCCTAAGCAACCGAATAGGACTTCTACCACCTAAGCAACCGAATAGGACTTCTTTACAAATAACAAAAGTATCTGACTATAGTATGCTCTTTAAGTAGAACTGATAAGTCAATTAAATACAATCTTCCTATAATCTTCTCCTTTATGATATATAGTGTAATGTGCTTGAGAATTGTGGAAGATAAAGTGATCAACAATCAGAGAATGTAAGCAGTTTCAGTGCAGTTTGAAAATATAGAAACAGATAAGAATTCAAGAATATTAAAATCAGTTTCGGTGAGTTGTTTGTTGAATTCTAAAATCTATTTATAGAGATTAAACAGTTGCAACCATTGGGTAACGATGAAAAGAAATAGGTGCAACTGTTGGTTTGAAGATGTTTCTCTTCGATGAAGAGAAGTGTCTTTTCGGAAAATAGCCGTTGAAAACTATTCAGCCAGCTAAAATTACTAATCCAGCTGTTTGAATTAAAAAAATCGTAAACAGCAAGGAAATAGGCTATTTTTGGCCTGATTCAGCCGGCGGAATAGACTCATTCATCTCGCTGAATATTGTGAAACAATAAATTTGTTTCAGCATTCAGCCGGCTGAATTTATGTATTTAGCCGTCTGTTTTCAGCCTGCTGTGCATATGATTATATGATTATATGTATATATGATTATATGATTATATGCATATGATTTATGTGTGTATATGATTATATATGTTTGTGTGTTTATATATATATATATATATATATATATATGTATGTATGTATATATCTCAATCTAGGAGAGATTTTAACATAATACTAAATGATATAAAGACTCTAGACAGGGAACATTATAGTCTTCAAAAACACTCTAAATATGAATCTACAACAAAACTCATGCATAAATTATTAGTACACACAAAATATTTTATATAGCTTGTCATTAATCAAAACAATGTTAAATTGAGATTCCAACACAGTTAACTCACCTGTTTCAAATCTTTCAACTAAGTACAACACTCTACCTCAATATCACTTCGTACCTTAACCAAAGCAAGCCCAAAGTTCAAATTTACCTCTTTATATGTTCAAGCCCTTAGCCTTAAAAGGCTACTATTGCTCATGGCCTTATAGTTTAAGGGGGCCTGTGCTCCTTTTGTTCCAAACTATAGTTGCTAAACCTTGTTGCTATGTTGTGTTAGGAATATAGCTTGAGTTTGGTGAAGTTTCAATCTGATTTGAGGTTGTTTATGTGTAAAGAGAAGATGATGAAGGGAATTGTTTCTATGTTTTGTAAATTAGTAAACCATTTTCTATACCTTAAGGGTGTTTAAATAGACTTCACTAAGTCAAAAACAATCCCACCATGTGTTTGCTTTACATCTCACCATTGATCAAAAATAAATACCTAAAACACTATTCACCCAAATATCTCTTCCTAAATCCATTTGTTAATCCCTTTTTACTATTCACATTTAGGTAGCCATAACATAGAAAATATTTGCAGTTGCTAATTAATTATACCCTAATATATTAGGAAAGCTCAATAAATTCGTAAACTTTTTGTGAGAAAAAAGTTGTTTATCGATAAAACGATTTTCGGACCCATTATCGATAATTCTTCAAGAAATTTATTTTTGTAAACATTTTCCAAAAACAAGTTTACCATCATTAGTCATTAATTAAAAAGAGTTTAACAGGGCTATTAAACCAATTTTATAACACTAAACCATATTTCTAATGTTCGAATATTCAAAGATAAAGTGTTTAAAATTACGGATCACTACATTCTCCCCCACTTAAGATATTTTTCCCTCGAAATAAGAATAACAACACGATTAAACAGAAGAAACAAGTACATACATAGAGTACTGCTGAAACTGCAGAAAAACCAAAATGCATACTAAGCGACTCTATTTATGGAGGTGTGTACAATACAAAGTTCTCATAATATATAATAATAAGAAACCGCTAACCTAATAGCAACTCAGGATACGACTCCCTCATGCTATTCTCAGTTTACTAAGTACAATCCCTAGCATCATCAGTCCACTACACTTTACAACTTTCATCGCAGTTGCTTTATATCATGATTAACAATGCGAAAAGGTTGCCTGAGTATAGTTAAGTAAGGATGTATCTCCAAGTCTTCTTGTCGCGATGCTTTCACTATCAAAGATGGATCATGCACATACTTATGCAAATGAGAAATGTAAAACACACTATGCACACCTGATAGCCTAATCGGTAACTGGACCATATAAGTAACTGCACCAAACCTCTCCAGTATCGGGCATACACAACAAGGAGCATACTTCCCTACATTCCCAAATTGAACAACATTCTTCATTGAAAAACCTTTATCAACACAAAATCCCTAATTAAGAACTCAAAATCCCTATACCTCTGATCTACATAACTCTTCTGTGCATTCTGCAGTTCCATTATATGCTTCTGAATCTATACTACTTTGTTAGCCACCTTGCTAACCATATCTGACCTAAGTACTAAGCAATCTCTAGGTTCTACCCAACACGATGAAGATTTACAAGGTCTGTTATATAATTTTTCAAAAGGTGCCATCCCAATGCTAGCTTGGTAACTGTTTCCAAGAACCACCAAAGTCAAAGGACAAACCAGAAGAAAATCCTTCAATACATGGTTAACTCTCTCTACTGTCTATTCGTTTGTGATGGTAAGTTGTACTCAAACTCAGCTCCGTCCCTAAGGCATCATGTAACCCTTTCTAGAACTAATTAGTGAATATCAGATCTCGATTGCTTATTCTGATGACCCGGAATGTTGGGCAATATTTATTTAATAATCTTTGTTAATAAGAATTTGAATTGATTTAATAATCTTCTTTTATAAATATTTAATTGGTAAATTTTATCTTTTAAAGCTAATAAATTTTTTTATATTTATAATGTATATATATTTGTATATATTGTAAATAGAAAAGCTTTGTTTTGAATTTAACAAATAAAATCATGTTTTCAAATTCTAATATATATTTTGGCAATTTGAAAAGTTATGTTTAAATTTAATTTATTATTTTTCAAAGCAATTTTAAAATGGCAAAAATTGTTATTTTCAAAAAATAATAATAATGTGTTGTTTTTATATATAGATATAAATAGATTTTAAAGAAAATAGAATTGTTATTTTCAAGTTGAATGTGTTGTTATATATGTATATATATGTAGATTTTAAATTGGATATTTAAATTTAATTTGAATTTGAACTTGGATTTAAAATTGAAATTCAAAAGATAGATATTTTAAAATATTTTGGATTTAAAAATATAGTATAGGATTTTATTTCCATATAAATTGTTTTATAATATTTTTTGAAAGAAATTAATATATATATTTAGATAAGTAATTATTGAATAGTAAAGCAAATATAAAAGCTTCTTATTAAAATTTAAAATAAATAAAAATTACTTAAATGACAAGTGTTAAATGTTAAACAATGCAAATGACAAATGGTGAGTTCTAAACAAGTGTCACTTATAATTTGCATTTTTCTTTTGTTTTCAATAAATCACAAATTTAACCTATATAAACACATTGTTCATCTCTTCATCTTTTTTTCTATCTTCTTCAATTCAAAGCTAAGAAATTTCAGCTGTAAAAAATTCTCAAAATAATCTGTAACTCAAACATTCCTCAAACAAGAAATGAATCAATAACCTGTAAATCATTTTCAAAATCAAAACCAAAAGCCTATAACTTTTCTTCAACCAGAAATTCAAAAGCAATCTTCTCAGTTTTAAAAAGCAAGATCATTTCAGCTAGGAAGTTAAAACATCACAGCAACAAAATATTTCCAGTTTCAAAGCAACTTCATTTCAGATAAAAAAATGAAAGAAGCATTTTCGATCATTCAAGTTTTAAAGTTTCAAAACTGCTCTCTGTTTTTAAATGCCTGGTGAGTAAACATTTTTTTAAACTTAAGTGAATGAAAATCTGGTTTCATATGATTCCTGGAATGAATTGAGCTATGCATGAATATAAATAAGTATGAATTTCTGTGTATATGAATGTATAAAAGTATACATGTATGTGTAATCTCTGTTTTATATTACAGATTTTAAATTTTAAATCTAAGTTCTTAATCCCTTTATCTATTCTCTGTTAGGATTTATTTCCAAACAAAATATGTTTGTTTAAGCATAGATTAAGGTTTAAAAATATATTTAAGTAAATTAAGTTTGAAATTTTCTGGAAATTTAGAAAGAACCGTGGAAATAAAAAAAATATGTAAATTTCAATCATCAAAATCCTTTCTTTTACTTATAAAATCTAAAACACCACCTAAAATCATAAATTTAGATATAGGAATCTGGAATTTTTAAGTGAGGGATTAACGTGAATTTTCGAGTTGACCTGACAACAGTTTTTCATCAAATTTCGACGAACGGCTGAGATGTGGCCGACGAAACTATTGCTGGAGGAGGATGAGGAGTAGGGGAACTCAAAAAAATTGGGCAGGAATTTATCTGATGGCCAAGGTGGCCAGAGTGGGGCGACTTAGGGTTTGATGTCGGGTTTGGTCAATAATTTTTCTTGTTATTCGTTCGTCGTTGTTGAAGTACCGGGGTGTATTGCTTGGGGGGGATGATTCATCAGAGTGTGGCATGCTTCCAGGCTGATCGGCAGGTGATCCTGAGGTCGGAGGCGATGGTCAGGGGAAGATTTTCCAGTTGAGGTGAGTTTCAGGTTTGGGTCATTGAATCGATTTTGGATTTGAGGATGAGATGGTTGGATGTGGAGATCGAGTGGGCCGGCGAGGTCAACAATGACTAGTGGGTAGCTCCGGCGAGGCGTCGGAGTCGGCCAGGCCAACATGCACGTGCACGCTTGCAGTAATGTCTGGTGAAGTTTGATCTCGGGTAAAATCTCAAGATGATTTGTGTTTTTCTCCAAGCGGTAGTAACGCAAGAGACTCGGGTTTACTTGGGAGAGTGATCGTGTTTAGGCTCGGGTTTTCAGAGTGTTCGAGTTACCTGGTTTTATAAGAAATTAAGTTTACCAGGTTCATTTAATGTAAAGAAATTTCAAAAGTTTAAAGCAAACAAAAATCAAGTTTTCAAAGCTAAATATTATTAAAAATTCCAATCAAAGTGTTTAAACAAATTTTAAGGTTTTAAAGTTATTAAAATAACTAGTTTTCAAAAGAATTTTTAAACAAGTTATAAATCCTGAAGATTATGAAAGTAATTTAGCTTAAACTTTTCCTTATATAAGTTTCTTTTATAGATAATAAATGTTTCTTTACATTTGTTTAAGAGGTTTGTAAATTGTTTTAAATTTTGTTCGGTTAAATCATTTTAAATCTTAATTATAAATGGAATTTAAAAGTAGATTTAAAAGTGTAATGTTTTAAATACACATGTTAATGATAATTAAGTTATTAATAAAGGAAATGATATATCTTAAAGATAATTAAGTTTTTAATGATTAATGATTGATTATGTTAATAAGGTAATTAAAAAGTAATTAACTAATTTAATTAATTAATGATTATGGATTAATAAATAAATAATTAAGAGGTATAAGTTAATAAATTAGAGGTAAAATAATTTGTAATTAAAGATCATTAATTAGATAATTAAAGATTATTAATTAATGATTAGAGATTTATTAATTAAATAATTAAGTTGTAATTAGATTAATTAATCAAGCAATTAAAGATTAATTAAGTTATAATTAAGCATTAATTAATTAATTAGTTATTAATTAGTTGGTAATCAGGGACTAATTAATTTGTAATTAAAAATGGTTAATTAAAGTATAATTACTTAATGAAAGTAATTAAAGGAATTAATTACCCAATGTAATTAATTAAATGGTTGTGATTAAGTTAATTAATTTAATTAATTAAAGATAATAACTTGATGATTGGTTGAGTATATTTATTTAATGTAATTTATAAAGTGTAATTACTTAGTGAAGTAATTAATGATTAATTACTGGATGTAATCAATTGAAGGATGATTAATAAATGGAAATAGTTTTAGGTTTAATTACTTTGTGAAATTAATAAAGAAGGATAATTACTTAGTGAAAGTAATTAAGGATTAATTACTTATTGTAATTAATTAAAGAATTAATTAGTAAACTTTATTTAGAAGTTAATTAAGTAATGTAATTAATTAAGGGTAGTTAATTACTGAATTTGATTAATCAAGGGTGATTAATGAATGTGATTAATTAAAGATTTCTTGTTAACAATAATTAATTAAAAGAATTATTAATTATCGAAATAATTAGAGAATCATTAATTAATGTAATTAATTAATTAATGTAATTAATGAAAGTGATTAAGAGTTGATTAATGTGATTAATTAAAGATAATTAATCAATAATAACTGATTATAGATTAATAAATGTAATTAATTAAGGACTAATGTAATTAATTATATTTAATTAATTAATGAAAGTAATTAAAGATTAATTACTGTAAATGGTTAAGGTTGATTAATTATGAAATTAATTAAAGGTTAATTACTTAATTAATGAATTATTAATCAAGGATGATTAATTAAGATGGATACTTAGAGGATGATTAATTAATTGGTTTGTAATTAATTAATGGTTGAGTAAGCAGGATTTATAGTATTGGATGTAATTAATTTAATTTAATTTTAATTAATTAGATATGGTGTAACCAATTAATCTTTGTTTATGGATGATTGAATATTGGATGCCTTGGATTATGTGATATCTCTGATAAGGGATATGTGTTACCGTGTGATAAGAGACGCTTTGGTTGAATTGTGATAATATGGATTATCTATCTGTGAATATGTGAATTATCTATCTGTGTGAATATAGATAATGAATTGAATTAAATTGGCTAAACCTTAAACAACTTGGCCTTAAAGAAACGTTTGGATTTCGATGAGATTGGGATTGGTTATCAAATTTGATTATCCAAAAACCACATCGATCCAAGTTAAACGATAGGTCGTAGAATCTCAAAGTGAAGATTGAGATGGAGATTCAGAGTGCAAGGGTTATTGTCGTTAACTCTGAGCGTGATTCAAAAATGAGTATAATGAGATAATGCCTTCGGTTTCTATCGAACCCGGAACGAACTTGTATGGATTGAATGCTCTCAGAACATCGTCAAGTGGACGATGAGCATTCTAAGTTATGTGTTCTGATAAGGTAATCGTAGCCTCAAGCCTCATCGACCGAAAATGGCTAAAACAGGGGAAGTGCAACAAGGCTAAGTGGGTAGCACCCAAGTAGGATGAGATTTCCCCCTGTCTAGAGGTCCCTTTTTACGCGGCTGTGTGGGCAGTTGATTGCAACTACTATCGGGGTTGTCTTATTCAAACTATCCAGTAAGGGGTAGCTCCGGTCTTGTGTTACAGGGGATTGAGAGTAATCCTCGGTACGGTGATCTAGGCCACATACTGTGACGGACGGTACCCAGTAGCCCTGTCATTGTATGGAATCCAATCTCCAATAAGTGATCACGGACTTGATTGTATAACCCACTTTGTGGCAATTATGCTGGAATTTAATCATGTAACAATTTCAGCTATTTCTTATTTACTTGAAAACCCTAGACCCTATTATAATATAACTTGATTTCCTATCAAATGTTTTGGTTATCCTAAGGTAAAAACTTTTCCATGTTTATGTGCTGGAAGTCTTACGAGATACCTTTTGTTTCAAAGGTTTTCAAAGTTAAGCAACTTTAACCCATTTACTCACACCAGACCCATGTCTGACCCGTAGTTTATTTTCTGTTTTATTAAACTCTTGGGTACTCAATTTTTACGAGTAGCCAAGAGATTCAGGTTAGCTTTGGCGAATCCTAGAGGAGATATGGAGCAGGAGGCTTTAGCGTTTGTAGATATATAGGTGTTTCCGCTGTGTTGGTATCTCTGTGTTGTATTTAAGTTGTAATGACTAGACAGGTGTTTTTAACTGTATAGTATGTGATGTATAAGCTGTGTAACTCTGATAGATGTTTTATATTATGTAATACTTATGTGATTAATATAATTTATTCGTTCCGCTGTGAGATTTTGATGTTGCTTAGTTCTTTCTTCTCTATCTTTTCTCTTCTCTATCCCTTTCTTTCTTAATAATGATCTGTCTTTCTATAGAGAGAAAGGCGGGTCGTTACAGTGGTATCGGAGCGCTAGGTTAAGTGAATACATAGGTTTTGGAGTGATTTCTTTCTTGAGAGAGCGTACTTGTAATTTGGTACACACACACACACACATATATATTTCTACCTATTTGCTGGGTTACCTGTTCGGGTTTTTCAATATGAGTTCTAGAGGTAGAAGCTTAGTAGTGTAGCTAGTTTGGATTCAGTAGAGTGAGTATTCTAGTATTTGTACCTGGGAAACTCTAGATAGTGTTAGGAAGATCAATACTTATTTGTATCAGGATCATTAGATTTGTTTGATTGAGTGAATTGGTTGCTATGGTTGTTAGTATTTGGCTAATATGTATGTTTGCTGATTTGAATATAAAAACCTTTGTTGGATTATTAAATTATCTTTGCTTTTAAATTTCGGGGATGAAATTCTTTCAAGGGAGGAGGAATGTGATGACCCGAAATTTTGGGCAATATTTATTTAATAATCTTCTTTTATAAATATTTAATTGGTTATTTTATCTTTTAAAGCTAATAGAATGTTTTCTATTTATAATGTATATATATCTGTATATATTGTAAATAGAAAAGCTTTGGTTTGAATTTAACAAATAAAATCATGTTTTCAAATTCTAATATAAATTTTGGTAATTTGGAAAGTTATGTTTAAATTTAATTTAATATTTTTCAAAGCTATTTTAAAATGGCAAAATTTGTTATTTTCAAACAATAATAATAATGTGTTGTTTTTTTTTTGGCATAGCCGACGGGGTTGGATGGTCCCCTACCACTTTATTTATGCACCTAAGAAAAAAAACATACAAAGCTGAACAGACCACACACACGGACAAGAAACAAAGATAGCGAATAGGAAACAAGGTGCACCAATAAGGAAGGAAAAACAACAACAGCAAAAAAACTGAATAGAATAAACGAAACTAAGGGCTGAGGGAAAAAACTGCGGTTCAATCAGAAAGCGGCCAGTATCCCCGGTTCAAAAACAAAATTTGCCTTGAACAACCCCACTTTAATTTCATAGGAGAGTTGCCTGTATATTAGACCTTCATTCCTCAAACTCTCCGGCTGGAAGATTCGCCGATTTCTTTCCTTCCATAAAACAGAAAGGAATTTCTTTAATGCCAAGAAGAGAATCCTATTCCTACTTACAGTCATGTCAGTAACTTTGAGCAGAGCACCCCAAATCTCACCATTCCAAAGCTGTGCATCCAAGAATCCTAAGTTTATTATCAGTTTTGTCCATAGCTGTAAGACGAAGCTGCATTCAAAGAAGATATGGTCTCTAGTTTCTGGTTCCGTGTTGCAGAAAGTGCAATGGATTGGCAAGACCATCCCGCGGCTAAGGAGCTTAACACGAGTGTGCAAAGCGTTATTGATCACTTTCCAAAACATAAGATTCTCTCTTGCATTGTTATCCCTATACCAGATTCTTTTGTGCCATTTGCATTCCTCCAGGCAATCATGACCAGACAAGAGCATGTACATAGGCTTTATTTTATAGATGCCACGAATGCCTTTCCAGTTAATGGTAGGATTGCGTTTCAGGGAAACCTCAGAAGATATAATCTGGTTCCATAAGAGACCGACAACCTGGTTCGATGTGTTAGGGAGAACGAAAGCACCATTACGTATCACTTCGGTAACCATAGAGTTTGGGTGAATGCCAGTTTGGGTGATGTCGCTGTAGGAAAGTTTCGATCGAAGAATGCAACCATGGCCTAGCCACGGATCATTCCAAAATTTGACATTGCTCGATAAGCCAAATTGGACGTAAGGGAAGATACTATCACGCAAGTTAAAAAGAGAGCGCCACGTCCAGCTAGCATTCTGGGGGACTTGCATGCTCCAAAAATCCCTCCTTTTGATAACATTGTTTTTAGACCACAGAACCCAAAGGCTGGAAGAATTGTTTATAAAGTTATCGAAGTGTTTGATTAGCGCAACTTTATTCCAAACCACGACATTATAGATTCCAAGGCCACCCTTGCTGAGGGGCTTCTCAGCAAGTTTGAAAGATATAGGGGCAGAGAAACGACCATGAATGGAGCCTTTCCAAATAAATCTCATAACAGCAGTTCTAATCATGTTGATTAGCTTAAGAGGCATGATGAAAGTCTTGGCCCAGTACACTTGCATTGCGAAAATCACCGACTTGACAAGCGTAACCCGACCAGCCTGACTCAATAATCTGAAGGCCCAACACTCCAGTTTGGACATGATTTTAGCAAAAAGCGGGAAGCATTAGCTGGCGTTAATCCTAGAAGTTGCGAGAGGGATACCAAGATAAGTTGTCGTATCAAAGTTGGGCTGGAGACACGTGTAGTTGAGGATTGGAAGAGTTTGTTCATCAGTTAGGCCAGCTAGCATAATCTCAGATTTGTCAAGGTTAATTTTCAAACCAGTTTGATTGGAGAAGGCTTCCATGGTTTGCATAATGGAGCTAATGGAAGAATGATCAGGCTTGCAGAAGATAATAAGATCATCGGCGAACATGAGGGAGGTTATACGGGGGTTTCTACATTTTGGGTGTAAGTGGAACAAACCAGAGGAGACTAATTTGTCAAGCATGCGAGTGAGGAGCTCCATTACTGTTATGAATAGATACGCAGACATCGGGTCGCCTTGACGAATGCCCTGTTTACCTTTGAAATATCCTTTAGCTGAGCCGTTAATAATGATGGAAAAGTTAACAGTGAATATGCAAATGTGTATCCAGGCAATAAAATGGGGCGGAAAATTCATATAACCAAGGATGCAGACCAGCGAATCCCACTGAAGAGTATCAAAAGCTTTTCGGATGTCAAACTTCATCATCGCTCTAGGGGACAAGTGGGTGCTCTTGTACCCTTTGAGAAGTTCATGGGAGAGTAAAACATTGTCAAGTATACTCCTGCCTGGAAGGAAAGTGGATTGATTGGAGGAAATAATATTTGGGAGAACCGCCTTCAGGCGAGTGGCAATAATCTTAGAAACACATTTATAAATCGCATTGCAACAGGAGATTGGCCTGTAGGCGACAACATTCTCGGCAGAGAGTGATTTAGGAATGAGGGCGATATTAGTGTTGTTGAAAGTATCCAACAATCTACAGTTTTTAAAAATTGAAATAATTGCACGACAAACGTCGGATCCGACAATGCTCCAGCAGGAAGTGTAGAAAAAGGAGTTGAAGCCATCCGGACCACTGCAAGCATTAGAGTTAAGAGAAAACATGGCATCTTTAATTTCAACTTCAGTAACTAAATTGCAGAGAAAAGCATTGTCATGTTGATTAAGTTTAGGGAGAATCTGGGGATCTATTTCGTCAATACTTGGGCTGAAGTTTTCAACATTACCAAGAAGATGAGAGAAAAAATCGTTGAATGCTTTGTCAATGGATGGACTATCAGTTTGCTCTTTGCCTTCCATGTCAATGATTCTATCAATGTTGTCACGGTTCTGTTTCACTTTAAGAGCTGCATGAAAATATGCAGTGTTAAGATCGCCTTCATCATTCCAACGAGAACGCGTCTTTTGCTTTATCATTGATAGCTCCTTCTGAAGTTCCAGCTGATATTGCTTTGCTATGGATGATTCGAGAGAGGCCAAGCTATCGTTGATGGGGTTCTTTTGCATTTCAGACCGAATTTCCTGAAGTTTCTGCTTCCATATATTCGACTGCTTATTGCCATTTCCAAATCTAGATTTGGACCACTCTCTCAGCATCCCCTTCGTAGCCCTGAGTTTTTTCTGCAAAACAAGAATAGGGTTACCATACAAAGTAGATGTCCAAACCTTTCGCACATTATCAAAAAAGTCGTGTTCTTTTGACCAGGAATTAAAAAATTTAAAATGAGGTCTTCCTCTCATGACGGGACCTCCGAGGTGGATGATTTGCGGCGAGTGATCAGACAGGGTAGGGTTAGGGATCAGGTTAAATAAGGATGGCCAGACATTCATCGCTTCACGATTGGAGAAGACATAATCAATCTTACTATATGTTCTAACGCCTTGTCTCCTCTTGTTGTTCCAAGTGTATCTAGCACCAGAGACGTTGGTTTCAATCAAGTCCGCATCATTAATAGCATCATTAAGAGGTTTAATATCAGCTTGGGAAAGGGAAGTGCCACCTACTCTATCCATAAGACCAAGGGAACAATTAAAATCACCACACACCAGCCAGGGATGGGTGTTCTGTCTTAAACTAGGTAGAGTATCAAGGAAAGGAGCCCGAGAGGAAGCAGCATTCTCAGCATAAACAAAAGTGAGGTAGCAAGAGATATTATTGGGAACGAGCAAGCTATGGCAATGGATAAATTGAGAAGAGGTGACGATGGGGGATAGGCGGTGGATCGAAGGATCGAAAAGGATTAGGATACGGCCATAAGGGGCTTCTTCAAGATTGTGAGCTATCTTCTAGGTTGGCTTAATAAGGTGAGCTGCTCTGCGGGAGAGAGAAGCGTTCAACTTGGTTTCAAGAATTGCAAGAATGCTCAGATCACAGCGAGCAATCAGCTCACTACATAGATGGAGTTTCGGGTCATCATGAGCTCCTCGGACATTCCAAACACAAATATTGTGTGTCATTGAGTATACTCAAGAGATTCGATGTAAGCTTTCTTCATCTGCCTAGTCAAGGCACCAGTGGTTTTGATGTAGTCAGGGATGGAAGCAGACAGCGGGGAGGACAAGATGGTGGGGATAGGGATGTCCGCAGGGATGGTAGAGATGGGAGACTTCATGGGAATGAGGGGGGAGGACCAAGAATAGAGGAGGAGGAGGTGTTAGACAGTGGGATGAAGGCGTTGGGAGGGGAGATATGACAATAAGGGTTAATTCGAACAGTCTCAACAAGCACATCTTCGTTGCCTGTAAGGGTTGATTCAAGTTGGACATCAAATGATTTTTGTCGTGGCACTGGATTCAATGAAGAAGCAGGGATATGCTTATTGGCTTGGGGAGAGATGATATCAGAGATGGCTGATTTGGTGTGCACGTGCACACAATTTTGCAATTGTGTATCAACAGCAGATGCTATGGTACGGGGAGACGGGGAAGGGACATTGAGTTGCGGTACAAAGAGGGAGATGGAATTATCTTTGTGTTGATGGTTTCTTAGGGGAGTTTGCATGTTTGGATGATTAACGCTAGAATTGTGATCATGAAGAGCAGCAGGAAGGATAGCAAGGGAATCAAGGGTAGTGTTTGCTTTAATGACTTGAGAGGAAATGCTGGGAATAATAGAAAGGCCTGTTAAAGGAAGCAAGCTTGTGATTGGACCACACAGCTTATTTTCATGCAGATGCTTAACTAAAGGCACATGTTCATCTGGAGACAATTTGTTATTAATTGAATGTATTGAAGTATCAATTGCCTTGTGTGGGGACAACGGACTAACGGTTGAACTCTCATTTGTATGATTAGCTTGCATTAATTCATCAGCTAATAGTTTGTCATGCTCTTGCAAAATATCATATTTAGTGTGAGATAAAATGGCTTGAAGTTCAACACGTGTCCTTTCTGTCTGGGATTGTATTAAGTTCTTATCATTCTGGACTGTTATGTTTTCCCTTCTAATTTCGCCATCTGAATTCACTTGTTTTAATTGTTTCCCCTTATTGGCTACCAGGGAAGGCTCTTCATCAATAAGATCAATAGTATCAGCGTCACCAACCAAATTAACAGCCTTTACTATTCTCCTATCAGTTACTACTCCGGGGATAGCAGTGTTTAATGAAGCAATAAACTTTTTTTTATCTCTAAATCTACCAACTTTTTGCCATCTTAAAGGAGCCTTTCCTTGAAACATTTCTTTGTGCTTAACTGGGGCTTTAACTTCAACTTTGTCTTGCTTGTTTAGGTTTAGTTGAGGCGGGCAAGTGTCAAAAGGCACTCGCTTTTCACAGTTTTCACAAGAGTGGCCAAAAGAGACATAGATTGTGCAAATAAGTGGTTTCCACATGTAAGTTACTTTGATTTTTTGGGTTCCTCTATCAGCAAGCTTTACAAGAAAATCATCAACTAGTTCTTTGTCAGGGCGAATCTCGATAAGACATTTAGCAAATTGGAGTCTCTCCAGGCTTTCAGTCATCGTATCCATGCAAAGCAGTTTACCTATCCTACTCGAAAGCCAGTTAACACCAACATGAGACCACGCAAACAGTGGGATGTTGTGGAACTGAACCCAGACTGGGACAGAGTGCACGGAGCCACAAACGTTACTTATTTTGGAATCGTAAGGCTTGACAATAAACAGTTTGTTCCTCATAATGATTGGTTCCCCATTTAAAATAGTTTGCTTGTCGTCTTCACAAGAAAAGAGGAAAAGAAAGATGATACCGTCTGATATAATTTTGATGGATCCTTTAAGTTTCCATACCTGCTTGAGTCTTCGCACCACTGTAGAGAAAGAAAGTGGTTTGTCAAGGAAGAACCCCACAAGATACTCACTCCAGATATGGATTCCAGCATCAACAATACCAGCCGGTAGCTCTAAAACGCCGTCGTTGAAAGAAGGCTTCATCTCAACCGGCGTGTACTTCCCAGCATTCCTTGGTTTTTGCTTGAACAAAGAAGTCCAGACTGGTTGAGAGGGGGGATGAGAGGAGAGAGCAGCAGAGGGATCGGAAACTAAGGAAGGGTCAGGTGGACGTGGTGGGGAGGGAGGGGGTTGCGGCAGAGAAGGACATGAAAGAGCATGGGCTTGAGAAGGATTAGAGTACGATGTAGGTATGGTTGGGATGGAAGGAATGTGACAGGAATGAGAGGACGCCATGAAAGAAAGGAAATGAAAGAATTGATATAAATAGATATAAATAGATTTTAAAGAAAATAGAATTGTTATTTTCAAATTGAATGTGTTGTTATATATGTGTGTGTGTGTGTGTGTGTGTATATAAGTTGATTTTAAATTGGATTTTTAAATTTAATTTGAATTTGAACTTGGATTTAAAATTGAAATTCAAAACATAGATATTTTAAAATATTTTGGATTTAAATATATAAGTATAATATTTTATTTACATATAAATTGTTTTATAATATTTTCTTTAAAGAAATTAATATATATATATATATAAGTAATTATTAAATAGTAAAGTAAATATAAAAGCTTCTTATTAACATTTAAAATAAATAAAAATTACTTAAATAACAAGTGTTAAATGTTAAACAATGCAAATGACAAATAGTGAGTTTTAAACAATGTCACTTATAATTTTCATTTTTCTTTTATTTTTAATAAATCACAAATTTAACCTGTATAAACACATTGTTCTTCTCTTCACCCTTTTTTCTATCTTCTTCAATTCAAAGCTAAGAAATTTCAGCTGTAACAAATTCTCAAAACAATCTGTAACTCAAACATTCCTCAAACCATAAATGAATCAATAACTTGTAAATCATTTTCAAAATCAAAACCAAAAGCCTGTAACTTTTCTTCAACCAGAAATTCAAAAGCAATCTTCTTAGTTTTAAAAAGAAAGATCATTTCAGCTAGCAATTTAAAACATCACAGCAACAAAAGATTTCCAGTTTCAAAGCAACTTCATTTCAGATAAAAAAATCAAAGAAGCATTTTCCAACATTCAAGTTTTAAAGTTTCAAAACTGCTCTCTGTTTTTACATGCCTGGTGAGTAAACATTTTTTTTAAAAGCTTAAGTGAATGAAAATCTGGTTTCATATGATTCCTGGAATGAATTGTGCTATGCATTAATATAGATAAGTATGAATTTCTGTATATGAATGTATAAAGTATGCATGTCTGTGCAATCTCTGTTTTATAGTACAGATTTTAAATTTTAAATCTAAATTCTTAATTCCTTTATCTATTCTCTGTTAGGATTTGTTTCCAAATAAAGTATGTTTGTTTAAGCATAGATTAAGGTATAACAATATATTTAAGTAAATTAATTTTGAATTTTTTTGGAAATTTAGAAAGAACTCTGGAAATCAAAAAACTATGTAAATTTCAACCATCAAAATCCTTTGTTTTACTTATATAATCTAAACCACCACCTGAAATCATAAATTTGGATATAGGAATCTAGATTTTTAAGTGAGAGATTAATGTGAATTTTCGAGTTTACCTGACAACAGTTTTTCGTCAAATTTCAACGAACGACTGAGATGTGGCCGACGAAACTATTCCTGGAGGAGGATGAGGAGTAGGGGAACTCAGGAAAATTAGGTAGGAATTTTTTTGATGGCTGAGGTAGCCAGAGAGGGGCGATTTAGGGTTTGACGTTGGGTTTTGTCAACAATTTTTCTTGTTGATCATTCGTCGTTGTCGAAGTACCGGGGTGTATCGCTTATGGGGATGATTCATCGGAGTGTGGCATGCTTCCAGGCTGGTCGGTAGGTGTTCCTCAGGTCGGAGGCGATGGCCAGGGGATGATTTTCTAGTCGAGGTGAGTTTCAGGTTTGGGTCGTTGACTTGATTTTGGTTTTGAGGACGAGATGGTTGGATCTGGAGATCGAGTGGGTTGGCCAGGTCAGCAATGACTGGTGGGAAGCTCCAGTGAGGTGTCAAAGTCGGTCAGGCCAACGTGCACGTGCACGCGTGCACGTAATGTCTGATGAAGTTTGATCTCGGGTAAAATCTTGAGATTATTTGGGTTTTTCTCGAAGCGGTAGTAATGCGAGAGACTCGGGTTTACATGGGAGAGTGATCGTGTTTGGGCTCAGGTTTTCAGAGTGTTCGAGTTACCTGGTTTTTATAAAAAATTAAGTGTACTAGGTTTATTTAATATAGAGAAAATTCAAAAGTTTAAAGCAAACAAAAATCAAGTTTTCAAAGCTAAATATTATTAAAAATTCCAAGCAAAGTGTTTAAACAAATTTTAAGGTTTTAAAGTTATTAAAATACTGGTTTTCAAAAGAAGTTTTAAACAAGTTAAAAAGGTTGAAGATTATGAAAGTAATTTAGTTTAAACTTTTCCTTATATAAGTTTCTTTTAAAGATAATAAATGTTTCTTTACATTTGTTTAAGATGTTTGTAAATTGTTTTAAATTTTGTTAAGTTAAATCATTTTAAATCTTAAATAGAAATGGAATTTAAAAGTAGATTTAAAAGTGTAATGTTTTTAGTCCGCAAGCAGTGGCGCAGTGGTTGAGACACTTGCCTCCTGTTAACGAGGTCGCGAGTTCGATACCCGTGTGTCCTACTCCCAATTCCAAGGCGCGGAGGTGGGTCCCCATTAATCCCTTAAACGGGTTGGGGGCATCAAATCTCTGTGCTGGGCTGGCTAAAATCCTAACTGTCTGTGGTCGAACCAGGCAGGAAGGGGCTCCTCCTATCCCTTCGATTTCATCAGGGCAATAGGTTGAGTTTTAGAAAAAAAATGTAATGTTTTAAATACACATGTTAATGATAATTAAGTCATTAATAGAGGAAATGATTTATCTTAAAGATAATTAAGGTTTTAATGATTAATTAAGTTAGTAAGGTAATCAACGAGTAATTAATTAATTTAATTAATTAATGATTATGGATTAAGAAATAAATAATTAAGGGTATAAGTTAATTAATTAGAGATTAATTTGTTTGTAATTAAAGATCATCAATTGGATAATTAAAGATTATTAATTAATGATTAGAAATTTACTAATTAAGTAATTAAGTTGTAATTAGATTAATTAATCAAGTAATTAAAGATTAATTAAGTTACAATAAAGAATTAATTAATTAAGTAATTAGATATTAATTAATTGGTAATTAGGGACTAATTAATTTGTAAATAAAAATGGTTAATTAAAGTATACTTATTTAATGAAAGTAATTAAAGGAATTAATTACTCAATGTAATTAATTAAATGGATGTGATTAATTTAAGTTAATAAATTTAATTAATTAAAGATAATCACTTGATGATTGGTTGAGTATAATTATTTAATGTAATCTATAAAGTGTAATTACATAGTGAAGTCATTAATGTTTAATTACTGGATGTAATTAATTGAAGGATGATTAATAAATGGAAGTAGTTTTGGGTTTAATTAACTTGTGAAATTAATAAAGAAGGATAACTACTTAGTGAAAGTAATTAAGGATTAATTACTTAGTGTACTTAATTAAAGAATTAATTAATAAACTTTATTTAGAAGTTAATTAAGTAATGTAATTAATTAAGGATAGTTAATTACTGAATGTGATTAATTAAGGGTGATTAATGAATGTGATTAATTATAGATTTCTTGTTAACTGTAATTAATTAAGAAGAATGATTAATTAAGGAAAATAATTAGAGAACCGTTAATTAATGTAGTTAATGAAAGTAATTAAGAGTTGATTAATGTGATTAATTAAAGATAATTAATCAATATTAAGTGATTGTAGATTAATTAATTAATGTAATTAATTAAGGATTAATGTAATTAATTATTGTTAATTAATTAATGCAAGTAATTAAAGGTTAATTACTGTAAATGGTTAAGGATGATTAATTGTGAAATTAATTAAAGGTTAATTACTTAATTAAAGAATAATTAATCAAGGATGATTAATTAAGATGCATAATTAGAGGACGATTAATTAATTGGTTTGTAATTAATTAATGGTTAAGTAAGCAGGATTTATAATATTGGATGTAATTAATTTAATTTATTTTTAATTAATTAGAGATGGTGTAACCAATTAATCTTTGCTTATGGATGATTGAATATTGGATGCCTTAGATTATGTGACATCTTTGATATGGGATATGTGTTGCCGTGTGATATGAGATGCTTTGGTTGAATTGTGATAATATGGATTATCTATCTGTGAATATGTGAATTATCTATCTGTGAATATAAATAATGATTTGAATTAAATTGGTTAAACCTTAAACAACTTGGCCTTAAAAGAAACGTTTGGATTTCGATGAGACTGGGATCGGGTATCAAATTTGATTATCCGAAAACTACATCTATCCAAGTTAAACGATAGGTCATAAAATGTCAAAATGAAGATCGAGATGGAGATTCAGAGTGCAAGGGTTATTGTCGTTAACTCTTAGGGTGATTCCAAAATGAGTGTAATCAGATAATGCCTTCGGTTTCGTTCGAACCCGGAACGAACTTGTATGGATTGAATGCTCTCAGAACATTGTCAAGTGGACGATGAGCATTCTACGTTATGTGTTCTGATAAGGTAATCGTAGCCTCAAGCCTCATCAACCCAAAATGGCTAAAACAGGGAAGGTGCAACAAGGCTAAGTAGGTAGCACCCAAGTAGGATGATATTTTCCCCTGTCTAGAGGTCCCTTTTTATTCGGCTGTGTGGGAAGTTGATTGCAACAACTGCTGAGGTTGTCTTATTCGGACTATCCAGTAAGGGGTAGCTCCGGTCTTGTGTTGCAGGGAATTGGGAGTAATCCTCGATACGGCGATCTAGGCCACGTACTGTGACGGGTGGTACCCCAGTAGCCCTGACATTGAATGGAATCCAATCTCCAATAAGTGATCACGGACTTGATTGTATAACCCACTTTGTGGCTAGTATACTGGAATTTAATCATGTAACAATTTCAGCTATTTCTTATTTACTTGAAAACTCTAGACCCTATTATAATATGACTGGATTTCCTATCAAATGTTTTGGTTATCCTAAGGTAAAAACTTTTCCGTGTTTATGTGCTGGAAGTCTTACGAGATACCTTTTGTTTCAAAGGTTTTCAAAGGGTACTCAAATTTTTACGAGTAGCCAAGGGATTCAGGTTAGCTTGGGCGAATCCAGGAGGAGATATGGAGCAGGAGGCTTCAGCGTTTGTAGATATATAAGTGTTTCCGCTGTGTTGGTATCTCTGTGTTGTATTTGAGTTGTAATGACTAGACAGTTGTTTTTAACTGTCTAGTATGTGATGTATAAGCTGAGTAACTCTGATAGATGTTGTATATTACGTAATACTTATGTGATTAATATAATTTATTCGTTCGGCTGTGAGATTCTTATGTTGTTTAGTTCTTTCTTCTCTATCTTTTCTCTTCTCTATCCCTTTCTTTCTTAATAATGATGTGTCTTTCTGTGGAGAGAAAGGCGGGTCGTTACAGTGGTATCAGAGCGCTAGGTTGAGTGAATACCTGGGCTTTGGAGTGATTTATTTCTTGAGAGAGTGTACTTGTAATTTTGATATACATATATACATACATACACACACACATACATATATATACATATACATATATATATATATATTTCTACCTATTTGTTGGGTTACCTGTTCGGGTTTTCCAATATGAGTTCTAGAGGTAGAAGCTTAGTAGTGTAGCTAGTTTGGATTCAGTAGAGCGGGTATTCTAGTATTTGTACCTGGGAAACTCTAAATAGTGTTAGGAAGATCTATCCTGATTTGTGTCAGGATCATTAGATTAGTTTGATTGAGTGAATTTGTTGATATGGTTATTAGTATCTGGCTGATATGTATGTTTGCTGATTTGAATATAAAACCTTTGTTGGATTATTAAATTATCTTTGCTTTTAAGTATCGAGGATGAAATTCTTTCAAGGGAGGAGAAATGTGATGACCCGTAATTTTGGGCAATATTTATTTATTAATTTTTGTTAATAAGAATTTGAATTGATTTAATAATCTTCTTTTATAAATATTTTTATTGGTAAATTCTATCTTTTAAAGCTAATAAAATATTTTCTATTTATAATGTATATATATTTGCATATATTATAAATAGAAAAGCTTTGGTTTGAATTTAACAAATAAAATCATGTTTTAAAATTCTAATATATATTTGGGAAATTTGGAAAGTTATGTTTAAATTTAATTTAATATTTTTCAAAGCTATTTTAAAATGGTAAAAATTGTTATTTTCAAACAATAATAATAATGTGTTGTTTTTATATATAGATATAAATAGATTTTGATGAAAATAGAATTGTTATTTTCAAATTGAATGTGTTGTTATATATGTATATATATATAAGTTGGTTTTAAATTGGATTTTTAAATTTAATTTGAATTTGAACTTGGATTTAAAATTGAAATGCAAAAGATAGATATTTTAAAATATTTTGGATTTAAAAATATATGTATAATATTTTATTTGCATATAAATTGATTTATAATATTTTCTTTAAAGAAATT